>OV050032.1:1479873-2219810 GCA_920105625.2 Clusia tigrina
CCAGCGTTCTGGATTTAGTTCAGAACGCTTCACAATGAATCCTTTTTATCAGCTGTCAGCATTCCTCTTTGAAAGGTCTGTGTTTTTCCTGCAAATATTACATTCGTTGACAGCCGTCAGAAAAGGATACGCCTGTGAAGTTTGCACATAGAAAAGCTTCTGACGCTGAAGCGTAACCTTTTTATAGCTTGTGTGCAAATATCACTCGAGTTTTACAGGTTTTATCCTCGAGCGAATCGAATTGGTGGTCCCATGATCTCCCTCTCCAAACAATTACATCAGCAATTGTGTATATCTACGGGTGTCCTTGATGCCAGCGAAGCCAACGCCTTGAACTTGTAGAGAAGACGAAGCGTCAGACCTGGATGCAGTGGAACTTGCACCAACCACGTACTTTATCATCATCATTTAACGAGTAGATACTTTATCACTAGACTAGAGGAGATACTTTATCACTAGACTAGAGGAGATACTTTACCACTAGACTAGAGGAGATACTTTACCACTAGACTAGAGGAGATACCTTATCACTAGACTAGAGGAGATACCTTATCACTAGACTAGAGGAGATACCTTATCACTAGACTAGAGGAGATACTTTACCACTAGACTAGAGGAGATACTTTATCACTAGACTAGAGGAGATACGTTATCACTATGCTAGAGGAGATACTTTATCACTAGACTAGAGGAGATACTTTATCACTAGATTGGGGTGAATTCAACAAATTACTCTGATATGCGCTTGCACGAATGTCCTTTGTTCAGTTGTGATTATTAATTTCAAAGTTCATGTTATTTTTTTAGATTTCTAAACCACTCCCACGCTCCATACCAAATGTGCCTTATATTGTAAGGCAACGGTATCACCTTACACTCCATTCCAATTATCCTCCGTTCGGTGAGGCCACTATTGCCGTCAATGCGACTTTGGAGTTGTCCATACATGCGGTGAGGCATAAGACAGACTCATAGTTTTCCAACACAGGTCAGCCATACTTTTCACAAAATATTGCCCGGGGAGACCCGCCCCCACTAAATCCCTCTACTGAAGAACATTGACTCTGTCAATGGCGCTTTTTTTGCTCCGCTACTGGAGCACTGTCAGCCCTGTTGTCGTTCACAGCACTCCACACAAACTGCACATCGGTTCGTCATCATCCTCGTTTTTCAAGCGTTTCCATGGTTTGTTATAGAAAACCACCGCAACAGTGATTAAAATTAATTGGAAATTCCCGCGTCATCGGCTATCAATGAAATCCGAAGCTGTCGTTTTTGCTTTTTTCACATTTAGCTGCGCCTGCTCGCAGTTCAGCCGCACTCTAAAATGGATACTTTTTTTCTAATCGCAAAGCATGAATAATTGTCTACATACGATTGCCACCCCAGCAGGGTAAACTGCTTAGATGCGATGCAGGCAGGCAGCCATCATTCTAGTTGGATCCATCATTTCTCATCGACACAGTATGACAACTCCTTGCCCAAGCTACTCAATTCAATCAGAATTTGAACCAGTCGCGATACTTCCTGCAAAATTCTCATAGCACAGGATTGTTCTGAGAGCACGCCAACAGGATTTACTGAAACGTATTGAAATGCTAAAAAAGGTTGTTACTACTGAAGATTTTTGTCTCCTTTTCAAACACTTATCGCAAAGGTGGAGTGCTTTAACTCAGCGCCTTTTATAATCCACACTTATAGTCCGCTATTCTACGGCTGTTACTCCACAGTCGCCCTACCTGACCACGTGGCAACCAACTGGTTGACAATTATTCACTTTCACCTTTACTATTTATCACAATAGATCTTTCAGGTCGCAGTGTATAACACCCTTAAATATATCTCTACCTTTACTCTTTCCTTTTCAACTGTTGTTCCTTTCCCTCTCAGAACTGATGCTACTGCTATTATACGAGTAGTTCTATCTGGTCTTATTACAGTATAATTGCGGTCTACTGTGCAATCCGTTTAAGGCGGGGTGGAGTAGAGTAGTTTCAAATGTTTCCTGCAGGGGTGCGTAGAAATTCGATTTTATTGCTGTGTAGCCGTAAGTCACGGAGCGGATTTCAGTTGAGCACTTACACAAAAACATAGTTTATTGCTGGTAATTGATGCCAGTTTGCACTGTGGCACTTCTGACGCGGCACTTGTTGTTTGTTGTTTGTGGGTTTAGTGACTGTTGATGCCGCCGACCGCCGACCGCCCACCGCCGACCGACGACCGATAATTTCTCCACCGTCTCCAGTCGTGATCCCAGTCACAATTTCCACTGCGGTTGAAGTGGTTACACAACAGTTTTCGTTCTGACACAGTTAATATCCCAATTGCTTGGGGGGCTGGGTACGGTACTGTAAAAAAAACATTTAAAAGTTTAAGTTTCGAATTGAAAGGAGAGAATTCTAATCAAAATTGTTGTGGTCACACTCCCCTAAGCACGATTAATGCTCACACGTCGGTACAGTGGAGCTGTAGGCGACCAGTGGGCTCTCTGGCCACCCCCGAATCCTCGTCATTTCAAGGCCTTTCATAGCCTCCATTTCAGGTGGCGACTCACTGTTTCGAAATTTTCAAATTTTAATTTAAAAAATTCTTCCTCCTGCCTCCTTCCTTCCTTCCTTCCTGCCCTGTCGGTACGTGTGTGAAAATTCATATCGTTCTCTTTCTTATCATTGTAATTTTTTTTGTTTCACTGAAATATTTTTCCATTTCCTTGCAGAATGCACACTGCAATATTTTTGAAATATTTTTCATCTCGTTGCGGAATGCATCCGCACAACACTTCCGACTCCTCGGTCGCAAATCCTCATCCATGAAAATGTCTTCCTCCTATTTATGTGGGATTTGTTTCTAGTGTTGTGGGTAAACGGTTTGCCCGGCAGGAGACACGTTGCTGGCAGATCAACCAAGTGCGAATGGATATCAATAAACAGTATTTGAAAAATTCCACCACCCTCGGTGTGCATATTTGACACATTTATCCCTTAGTGAGGATAGGACAGGAGAGAGCTCTGTTGCCACTCTGTTTGTTTTTGTGTGTTCCTATGGAAGCTCACTGCGCTGTACGAGGAATTTACTAATTAATTTTTACTGCTATGCTAAAATGTGTAATTATTATGAACAGAAATTTTTAATTACACATTTGCATGGTTTCGCTTGCAAGGATCATGAGTGGCGCAAAGAATTTAATCAAACTGGTGCGCTACTTGCACGACTAGGAAGTCGAGTCTTCGATGACATCAGGGACCCGCAATGTTGATGTACTTTGTACGTTGATTGACGTACCGGAAATCACAGTGGCGTGCTCATAAAGCCTAACGTGATAACTTCACACACTTACAAAGCTGCAGGCAACCGTTTCGCCTGCCCCTGCATGCTTGGGTGGGCGGGGCGAGCGGTATTAAATTGCCAATTTAAGTTCGCATGAAAGACGTCAACACACGGCATTGCAGGCTCAAAAATACTCAATAACCCAGCACAAAAGTTGACTGAGGGAAGAGACTGCAGGACTCTAATCTAATAAGTGCTTCCAATGAGTGTTTCTTCAGTTGCAGAAGGTATTTCACACATTCCAGGTAATGTCAGAAAGCTTAGCTCTCGATTAGTTCATAACTTACGAGTAATGAAAAGCGAAATGCCGACACAAAATACATACGACAGTTTTGTGGAAAACGAAAGGTTAGTTACAAAGTCCTGTCTACAGTGAAGTAAGGTATACCGTAATCGAGAAAGTAAGCTCTTCGATTTTCATCTCACTCCGGGGTTCAGTTTTATACAGATTTGTTTTCTTATCATTACATTTCTCTGTACATTCAAACAAGCTGAGCCACTCCTACCGGTTCTCAGTAATGTGTGTGGTAATTACTTCACGAAATTCAGCCATTGCCGATACTGAAATTCTCAGTGCTGGGTCGCAGTTTTGGAGGCCTGCACGGCAGAAAGTAGCATGTGCCCATAGTGGCACGTTACTTCTGCTGGCGATGCAAGTGCTCCATGTGGGTGCCGACGAGGGGGTGCGAGACCCGTCCCGTCATGCAGAATAAGAATTGACACTATTAAAAACCATCAAGGAAAAAATTGTTAAGAAGTCGAAAACAATGCAAACGTGAAACAAGCGCGTCGTCAGGGGTGGAAGCGTGATTAAAATTGAAATAAAAAATAAGTAAAGAGAAAGCGAAGCGAAGCAAATGCCAGCTCTGTGAAAGTCTGAAAGTTAAATGAAACTACAGAAGGGAGCCTCGGCACAGACAAAGCGTATGGGGAGTGGATGAGGAAAGGCAGCAACAGTCAAGAGCTGCTTAAACTTTGCACAGGATGCGGCTGGATATGAGGGCTGCCAGGACGACTTTGCTCACATCACCGGCACTAGCCACAGCAACAACACCAGCGGCAGCATCCGCGGCAACCTTTGCTGTGCTTACGTTCGTTCTGACTGGGAGGGCGATGCTGGCAACGAAAATGGCTCCGGCTTTAAAACGCCGAACAGCGGATTCTGCCAATTTGCACAGCAACAAGCGGCGCTCCTCCACGCTGTGGCAGTTGTTGTTGGTGTTGTTGTTATTGGCATTCCTTTTTTGTCATCGCTGCAAAATTAATACTTTTTAAGTTAGTCACATGACAGGCATTCCGTGTCATTTTTCCCGTACTTTTTCATTAATTAACAACAACATTGTGAGGCGGCGTAGAAAAGTCAGGGCGGGAGCGTGGAGTCTACGGGAAAAATCTTGATTAAACAGTGAAATTACATTGCGAAGCGTGTTGATGGATAAAAGCGGGAGGAGGGGAGAAAGGGGCTGTTTAAAAATAGGTAATTTGCTTGTCCTTTGTCGGTACACATTTGTCAAGCACCCGTCCTGGCTGAAGGCGGGCATCATTTTCCCGGTAAAGTGAAACACTCCAATTACATACTTGAACAATTTCATGGAAGAATCACAGTCCCCTCAATATTTATTCTTTTTTTTATGTGCTGACATTCGCTTACTTGCTCGTGCCTTTGCAAACAAACCCACAAAAACATAGCGACAATACTCAAATATTTGAGAATAACATAGAATTGCAACAAAAATATAGAAAGATGGCATTGTAGAAAAATCCGATAAAAACAGAACATAAAAATAGCGGAAACAGAAAAATATTGTAACATTTTTGAAACATATCATAGAAACATACCAAAAATATAGAAACACAAACACATAGAAACAAAACAAAACCAAAACATAGAAACAAAACAAAACCAAAGCACAGTAAAACAGCAAAAACATACAAACATAGTAGAAGTATTGAACCACAACTGCATGGACTGACTCACAAATGTTGTATATTTCTTAGGTATAAATACGTAGCCAAAACATAGAACGATAAGAAACAGATACATAACAAAAACATAAATAAAACTAACAAACAGGTAGAAACGTAACAAAACAGTAACAACAAATTCTGAATATAATAAAATCAAAACATGAAAAAATCAAAACAGAATAACAAGCACAGCACATACGAAACATAGAAATAGTATAGAAATATAGCAATAGTATTGAAACATAGCAATAGTGTACAAGCATAGCAATAGTATAGAACCAAAGCAATAGTATAGAAACATAGCAATAGTATAGAGACATAGTGAGAGCATATAAACATAGCAATAACATAGAAGCATAGCAATAATATAGAAACATTGCAGTAGTATAGAAACATAGCAATAGTATAGAAACATAGAAAAAGCATGTAAATATAACAAAATAATGTAGAAATATAACAATAATATAGAACCAAAGCAATAGTATAGAAACATAGCAATAGTATAGAGACATAGTTAGAGCATATAAACATAGCAATAACATATAAACATAGCAAGAGCATGTGAATATAGCAAAATAGTGTAGAAATATAGCAATAGTATACAAGCATAACAGTTGTATAGAAGCATAGCATGAGTATAGAAACATGGCAATAGCATAGAAACATAACATTAGTATAGAAACATCGCAAAAGTATACAAACATCGACAAATTCTATATACATACCTCGATCATTTCAAAAATATAGAAATTTATGTAAACATAGTAAAAGTTCTAGGAGTAACTATATATGGAAACGTGTGAAAACAAAATGATAGAAACATACAAAGAAATTTAGAAACATAGGATATGTGTAGAAAATGTAAAAAGCATAGAAACCATAAAACATTATACAAACACCAAAAATATGCTGATATAGGCAAAGGTGTGGAATCACAGTAAATTGTAAAAATAGCAAAATAATAAAAACATAGAAAACTCGTGGAAATATCGCTAATGTATAAAGACCTCAGCGAAGTATAAAAATAGTCGATATATAGAAGCATAGCCATAGTTGGGAAACGTCGCAAAATTATAGAAACATCGCAATATAGAAACAGTCGACATATAGAAACATGGCAATTATTGGGAAACATCGCAAAATTATAGAAATAGCCAAGCAATAAAAACATAGAAAATGTGTACAAACATCGAAAGGATGTAGAGACATCGTAAATGTATAAAAACAGAGCAAAAGTATAGAAACAAAGGACAATTATAACAACAAAGGAAAGTTATAAAAACATAGCCAACATATAGAAACATAGAAATAGTATAGAAATATCACAACAAGTATAGAAACAAAATAATATAAAAGTAGAAAAAGTATAAGAAACAGCAAAAGTGTGGAAACATAACAATGCAAAAATATGTGAAGACAGCAAAGAAAAAATATGTCGCACAATTATTGAAACACGCCTGCTCGGCAAGGAAAAGTGTTCAGAATCGAAAACAGTGCGTTATTCGGTGAGCATTGCCATTAAAGTGTTGTTTCTGTGGTCTTATTAAACGCTCCTAATTGAGCCTGTGGCCATATCAGGATACACGTCAGACCTCCACCAGCATCATGTTGGTTGGTGTTGGGCGCACTTCGCCATTTCCTGCCTTGCTGGGTTCGTTCTGCCGCAATTAGTTGCACACTCATTCAATACTCCACCGCAAGCACATCGCAGTCCTGGGGGGCGGATTGTTGTCCATTGTCTGCGCAAACAAAAGCCACTGTCAGACTCATTTACCATTCAATGATTGCTGCTCGTCTGCGGTTTAACCTGGTGTTACATTTGTGGCGACGGCAACGGCAACGGCAACGGCAACGACAACAGCAGATTTTCTAGTTTTCGACTCACTTTCGACTTTCACAACTGCAGCAGCGCACCAGATTTTGGCTTGCAGTGAACGAGAAGAAGTTGAATTGGGAATCGTAACAGCGGCATTATAACTACACTCCCTTCCTCCCTCCAGGCTCCCCTCAGACCGCACACAGTTTAGGAGTGTCTTAATGCACTGAAGTGTAAGTTAATACCTTTGTGCTTAAGAAATGCAGACCCATTCGGCCTGTTCGCTTGTCTGTCCGCCTGCTTCCCTGCCTGCTTCCCTGCCTGCCTTTATGTGATTATTGCCCTCACATTAAATCATATTTATATGTGAGTCAATAGAACATCTGATGTTGAATCCTGCTCATAAGCATAAACCAACCAAAAAGGATCCCAACATCAGCGCCAAGCCTAAAATGAGTTCGAATGCAATCCTATCGCATTACAATAATTTCCGCCTGGATGCTGTTTACAAATACTTCAAGCAGGATAAACACTGTCTATTTCAAACTAATTGCGAACTCCTCGCTAACCCATGCAGACGGCCCAACATGTCGACGCTCCCACGCATACACATCCATATGATGCATATGTATATGTATATACATTCACATTCACATTCACATTTATGTACAGAGTTCCCATAAATTATCAGCAACGTCACGGTACTTAATAAAGCTAAACATCCATTTGCGGTGAGGATATATCATCCGAAGTTGTGAATATATGCATGTGTCTACTCCATACAGGCTGCCATACACGATGCGCACATACACATGCACACATTCACATGCACACGAACACATCACTCCCAATCACACTTTAGTTTCGTCAGCATAACTCCGCTAATATTATGTGCTTGATGATATATGAGCATACACTACGGTTGCGTGTGTGGGTGGCTTTTGAATGCATGTGTGTGTGTGTGTGTATTAATCTACTCTATCACTCCCAAAGCTTACACTGCTATATCACTCGGCATCGTCAGCACCCTCAATAGAGACGGGCACATCATCATCATTAACAACAACAACAACACGACACAACAGCCGCAGTGTTGTTAACTGAAGTCAAGAATGGGCGTATTTGCTGACGCGATTCGTACCCCCGTGGCTCGCTCTCTGTCGGTAGGTATCTGCATTCGTGTACGTGTATGTGTAGATAATCTCATGCTCAAGTACACTGACCTCCATTAAACTCGTCTAGATCTCCAGAGGACATTTGATATTAAGTCCCAAAGAAGGCTACTTCCACCGTGAACTCGTTTACACACATCAGATGAGACGTCGAGCTTCAGTTATAGTCTTGATGCCCCACGGTAACTAATTCAGTAACTAGTTCAGTTGATATTTTGGTTTTATTTGAAGAATTGTCTTTCTAAATAGAATTCATCGTTGCTCAGTTATCCAGAAGGGGAGCATATTCGTTCCATTGTCAGGCTAATTTGGAGGCATAATCCATGGGGCTACCTTGTGAATCATCGAGATTTCGATCCGCGTCTCCTGTCTGGAGGAAGACCGGGACAGCACTATGGATTTTCTCAGTGTTTGTCCTGCCTTTCACAGAAAGAGGATTAGGGTCAGAGGTACTGGGACTAGACAAGGTGCATTCCTTTATCCTAGACAAAGATTCTTCTATTACTTATTTCCTATTTGTTATGAAATTTCGAGATTGGGTTGGTTGTAAGACGTATATAGTTCCATCGTATAGGATTAGGTGCTCTCTCTGGTATATTCTGATACAGGTTCTGGATCCCTTTCAGCAAGTGACCAATGGAGAGTTCTTCAAAAGTGCTACTTACTGTTCTAGCGGAAACTTTTAAGTTGTGGAAACAGTTGAAAATCCAGCAGAGCCAAATTTGTGCGAAAAGAGTGCGAAGCTCAATTTGCCCACTTTGGGAGTGAATTAACTCGGTGCATTGTCGTGTTGGAAGACCGCTTTCCTCCTGGATAAAACGGAACAATTTTCTGCCATAGCCTCCTTCACCTGGGATGCATCGTACTTGACCACTCAATAGCTCTTCCTCAGCAGGATGCATTTCTCATCCGAAAAAGCAAGATAATCAATCCAGCGGATTAAACCGTCTTCACCGTCTTTGGAGTCGATTCACCACCCTTTTTATATGTTGTTTTGTTTCCAGTGCGTAGTGATGAAGCCATGCCTCATCTATGGAGACGGATTCGTCTACTCGACAATCAGACAGACAATCAATCCACGTAATCACATCCCAGATAATAGAATGAAATGACTCAAAAGGTTTTTAACACTACCGAGTTACTGGCTTATTAACTGACAGAATCTGGACATTTCCCATACTCAATGCCGGAAACTTCCCATGATGTACTTATACGAGTATATCTCTCTTTCCTCTTTAAAAAAGTTCCCATACAAGAAACGTTTCAATCTAAGAGCCTTGAAGTGTCCAGAGTGAAGCATGATGCCAATGCAATTAAGGATCATGTCACTCTTCGCAACTTCATCTTTTATTCGACTGGTATTTGAGCGTTTTCTTCGTCCTTCTGGGAACCTCTTCTTTGTTACAGCTAAATTTGGCCACTTGCAAGGTTGGCATTGTGAATTTGGTATTTCTCTGCTCACTTGTCCTTTCGCTGCCTGTAATTAAGTAGGTTGCGCCCTCCTCGCAGTGCCATTGATTTGCTGAACTTTTCAAATCAAAGTTTTGCTTTAAAAGGACCCTTTTAAATTTGTTTTCGTTAATTTGACATTTTAGTTTCTTGGTGGCGTTGTACCCTCGAATGGACCCGTTCCATGCTAGGTCAAGGTTTCGTTACTACGCCCGATCCCAGCACTTGTACTGAATGCATTTCCTTTGCGTCACTTCATCCTTCCTCCCACATACTGAAACGTAACAAATGTGTGCCTGCTTCCCTGATTCGTACCTATACCGCCTATATAAGCATGTTATAAGGACATGCGAGTAGTGCGTGGCTCTTCTGCGTCCTTGATTTATTTGCTGCATTATTCTTCTTTCCCTCTGCTGGAGGCACTTCTGTCTCAAGTTTCCTGTGAAAGGATTTCCTTTCATTTGCATTTAAGTTTGCACAAAACTTTCACGGAAACAGCTTCTTTTAAAACTCGCAGTTTGAGTTTGCATACCATTGCATTGCAATATTGCTACGAGCATGATAAAGACGCCATTCCGCCCCCGCACTTGCTGACAACTTTCTCTCTCCGGGTATGTGATTTTATTTGCTAGTTGGTAATAAATTTAACAACAAACTTTCAATTAGTTGAGTGAAGCAGAAGTGGAAGGGTTTCCCCTTCCGTTGCAAAGATGTGAATGTGACGGAAGACGGCGGGTGGCGGCGGGTGGCGGCGGGTGGAGACCCCTTTATAAACAATTCAATTTACTTGTAGCGTTAGCATCTTCCAAACGGTGAAGTTGAGTGAAGTAGTTAATTGGCGCTCTTCTGGCAAGTGCCTCCTTGGTTCATTGGCATTTATGGGCCAATTAACGAGGAACGCATTGTGAGAGTCCTTACAACCAACGCTTGTCACACTGATTGCTGAATTGTAAGGTAGTAAACCGTGTGACGCCTTGATGTCACGTTTGCCAGCGGGAATTTACCTTTCGAATTGTTGAAGCGCTCTTTTCGCATGTTATTCTATTCCTTTTCTCTTATTGCCCATCCTGGGAAATAGGGTTGTTCTGTGGTAACTTCAGCCTTTTACTTCGCTGCTTACTGACGTGACGATTTACAACTCAGAACAACAACTCAAACGCAGTCACCACAAATCATCTTTCGAGATTGGCAAATTCGCAATTTGAAAAATTTGATGGCAAGTGGCCGTAAATGGCCATTTAAAGGACCAGGATCACTTCTTGGAATGGATCCAGAATAAGATAGAAAAAGCGTGTTCCACGTCACTCACTTTAGACACAAAAAATATGTGTCTTCATTCAGATACAAGGAACTTTCCATCCCGTCCTCCTATTAGTCCTCATCCTGTTCGTGACTGTCATGCAGCCTCCAATGGAAGTCATACCTACAATCATGTGAGTGAGTGTTCCATGTTCAAAGCGAAGAAGAAGTGAGAAAAATGGCCAGGATTCATGATCTTAAGCTGCAGTTTAAAATGGTTTATCTCCATCTCTCTTTTTATATATTTGAATTTAGTTGAGTAGGTGATCACGATTCAACTTATGTTGAGAGAAGAGTTGGAAGGGTGCCGTGCTCAAAGGACATCAGATCCAAGTGTGGAACAAAATAAATAGGCTCGAAAATGTTTCCGGGGTAACATCAAATGAGAATTGCCGTCTTCACCCACTACAATAGCCACATTTTCATTTTCGAAGTCCAGTTTTTGATGTGATAATGTCAGCTGCCTTGAGCCAGAAAACCTGAGACAAAAGCCTGCACCCCCACCAAGCTCACACCTCATTGGATATTTTCATCTGGAGATATACCCAAAAAAAATTGTCATTCAAAATGTGTCGTAAAGACAATCACAGATCCAGTGCTTCTATTCTGCCTTCAGGGCCTTCATTGTTGGATGTTCTCAGCGTTCCTCCAATTGTTATGTAACGACGAGTATCGGTGGCGCAGTGCCCGAGCGCTTGGAGACCTCCTCTCGACCCCACTTTTATCAGTGTTGCATCATGTAATCGGTTCTGGAATGCCTGTGTCTGAATTCCATGACAACTCAAAGTCCAATCAAATTTGGTGTTTGTCGGCATCGTTGGCCGCCGAACAGACGACGGTGCACACTCTTTTCTGTGCACCGGTCGAAGTCCTCGTCTAGCCTTGTCCAACACTCCTCCTGGACTTTGGCACTGTTGCATAAACCATTGCTGCCTCCCACGCTCCACTTGCGTGCAGTGCGCCCGGAACGGTCTCCACTGAGCCAGTGCCTGCGCGGATGGGCAGTGCACGTGAACGATCAGAAGCACGACGCAGTCGTCATGTGGGGCACAGCGAAATTGCGATTAAAAAAGGGAAAACTGTTTTTTCCTCTCTCTATTTCCATTTCTCTTCTACTTTTTTTTGTTCTTACAAGTTTGTTATTACTGTTGTTGCTGCTGCTGCTGCTGCTGCTGCTGCTGTTGTTGTTGTTGTTGTTGTTGTTGTTGTTGTTGTTGTTGTTGTGTTCGCTTTTATTTAAATGCGATACTTTCATGTTGCTCGTAATTAGCTGATAAGGTAATGGCATAAACGACTTTGCCGCACTCGCTGAGTGGCTCCTTTCTTGCCGTGCCGTGCCGCGGCATACCGTGCAATGTGGAGGGGCGCGGGGCGGTGCGGTGCGGCACAGATCCATAAATTACCGATAAGCGACAGAAATGTGGCAGTAGAAGCGAACTGGCTAAAATTACTGAATTACAGGGAACACTTTCGCGAATTCGAGCAAACCTTCATGCACGTACGTATTTGCAATTGATTCCTCAAAACACACACACACAAACGTGCACGCCCAGCAGGAAATCGGCCCACTTACTCGTAGATGACCCAGCTTTGGGGTAGTCTACATTCGGACGCACCCAAGTACAGTAACTCCAAACGGTTTGTTTAATCGAAGATTCGAAATCTGCGAGACACCAGAGATCATTCATTCCTCACATCCCTTGAATAATTCCCGACATTGTTGCTCTTCCGTCCCATTCAGTTTCATTCCTCAATCTAGCGACTAAACATTCGTAGTAACGCCCCCCATCAATAAACGGCGCTCTGTCGACGATCACATTGGGGCTTATGCCTCAGGGGAGTTATGATCAAGGCTGACCTGGAGGCCACAACCCGCCGCCTGCAGCGCAGACTCACTCAGCATTTGAACTTGTTGTTGTTCCTGCATTCCCCATTCGGTTTTGTGTGTGGTTGTTTTTCTTCCAAACGCCGTGTTTCCTTTTGTTGTTGCATTTTATTTCGTTTTCTTTTTTTATCAAGTAAACCACAAAAACGCCTGCCTCGGAGAGAGACAGAGAGTAGAGAAAGACATAGAGTGGAGAAAAACATATAGTGGAGAGAGACAGAGAATAGAGAGAAAGGGAGAATGGGAGAATGGAAGAATGGAAGAATGGGAGAAAGGGAGAAAGGGAGAAAGGGAGAAAGGGAGAAAGGGCGAAAAGAAGAAAGGGAGAAAGGGAGAATGGGAGAAAGCGAGATAGGGAGAAACTGAGAAAGGAAGAAAAGGAGAAAAGGAGAAATAGAAAAATGTAAAATAGAGTCATATAGCAAGAGAAAAAGAGAGAAAGAGAAAAAGAGAGAAAGAGAAAATTGAGAAAGAGAAAAAGAGAAAGAGAAAAAGAGAGAAATAGAGAAGGAGATAAAGAGAAAAAGAGAGAAAGAGAAAAAGAGATAAACAGAAAAAGAGAGAAGAAAGAGAAAAAGAGAGAAAGAGAGAAACACCGAAAGAAAGAAAGAGAGAAACACCGAAAGAAAGAAAGAGAGAAACACCGAAAGAAAGAAAGAGAGAAAGAGAGAAAAAGATAAAAAGAAAAAGAGATAAAAAGAAAAAGAGATAAAGAGATAAAGAGATAGAAATATAAAGAGATAAAGAGATAAAGAGATAAAGAGATAAAGAGATAAAGAGATAAAGAGATAAAGAGATAATGAGATAAAGAGATAAAGAGATAAAGAGATAAAGAGAATAAAAAGAAAGAGAATGGAAGAATGGGAGAAAGGGAGAAAGGGAGAATGGGAGAATGGGAGAATGGGAGAAAGGGAGAAAGGGAGAATGGGAGAATGGGAGAAAGCGAGATAGGGAGAAACTGAGAAAGGAAGAAAAGGAGAAAAGGAGAAATAGAAAAATGTAAAATAGTCATATAGAAAGAGAAAAATAGAGAAAGAAAAAAAGAGAAAGAGAGAAAGAGAAAAAGAGAAAAAGAGAAAAAGAGAGAAAGAGAGAAAGAGAAAAAGAGAAAAAGAGAGAAAGAGAGAAAGAGAGAAAGAGAGAAAGAAAAAAAGAGAGAAAGAGAAAAAGAGATAAACAGAAAAAGAGAGAAGAAAGAGAAAAAGAGAGAAAGAGAGAAACACTGAAAGAAAGAAGGAGAGAAACACCGAAAGAAAGAAAGAGAGAAACACCGAAAGAAAGAAAGAGAGAAAGAGAGAAAGAGAGAAAGAGAGAAAGAGAGAAAGAGAGAAAGAGAGAAAGAGAGAAAGAGAGAAAGAGAGAAAGAAAGAGAAATGGAGAGAAAGAGAGAGAAAGAGAGAAAGAGAGAAAAAGAGAGAAAAAGAGAGAAAGATAGAGAAAGAGAGAGACACAGAGAGAGGCAGAGAGAAAGAAGGGGAGAGAGCCAGAGAGCAACAGAGAAAGAGAGAAAGAGTCTAGTTCACGCTTCCATGTTCCAGCTGCCTTAGAGCATATCTTTGCACCATGCACAGTTAAGATCCACCTCTAATGTGTAAACGGAAACAAATGGAGGAATATTTTTACTCAATTTGTAGCCTTGACCCCACTTTTGTGAAGACGCCTGTAGTGTGAAATCCTCCCAGCCTCACTTCGTCCCCATTGCTTCGATGGTCTGTAACGACACTGGTAGATAAGAAATTTTCTGTTGTTAGTGTGTGTGCACATGTGTGTGAAGCGTGTTCTTCCCACGGCAATGTTTCGAAATTGAGTGGAACTATGCTCGCACAGGACCACCATTCGCACTTTGTTGCCTTGCGTAGCCTTGGCGGCCCTTGGCAATTGTGTGTTTCGCTCCCATTGCTTTTTACGCGTTTTCGTTATTCCTTCTGCCAGTTTATCTTTATTACATTTCCTTTGCGCTCGTATTGTTGTTGGGTTCAATTGTGGTGGGCACATTGTTTAGTGCTCTTTTATAATACTTTTTGTGGATGTTGTTGTTGTTGTTCTTGTTGTTGTTGCTTTGTTATCAGCTTAACTGTTGATTTGAGAGACTTATCGTGACTGTGGAAGAACGCTACGCCTCAAAATAAGCTGCTTCGGCATGTGTCCACATGGAAAATCACAATTTTGTTCTTAAGCTATTTTACGCTCCATTATATGTGAGGACATGTAAGTGGGCGGGCCTGCCACACTTCTCTTTGAGCCCATAACCAGTCAACATTATGTGTAGTCCTGGAGGAGAATTGCACTCAAACTAAACATGATAATATATATACTAACTGCAATATAATGGATCGTCTTGCTTTCTTATATTAACTATGGGGATATTTGATTCCAAATAAAATGGAAGTGTTGCAGAAATAATCCCAAAGGTGGCAAAATGGAACCTCTTCTATCAGAATATACATATGTAGTACATAGGTATGTTAGGAGACCAAATGGAGTTGAAATCGAGACCCTCTCCTATTTTCAAAGAAGGCCTCTGCCAGTGGTACTTGATGTCTCCAGTTCCTACAGGGTTCTTGGAAACACACGGGTACATTCTTGTTATTTTTTCAGATGTTTCAGTGTATCCGACAATCAGCCCAGCAGTCGGTCAATATTATTCGGGCATTTATATTCACATTAATGGGTATATAACTCCTTACATACATATTATATGCATCCATTTTACAGTGTTAATGATGGCTTTTTATGGATACATTGTATGTGTGTATATTTTTATTGATGGATACAAATAACCGAGCATGAAAGAAGCTGCTCATAATCATATAAGACCACCGAATAATGAGGATTGGATTTGATGATGGCAAGGAAAACCCTCTATGTACAAATGTACATAAGTATACCAGCACCGCAGTGACTCTGTAACACAGACTCGTGCTTGTTGTGTTGAGCCAACAGGAAAAACACAAGCTTAGCACTTTTTATCAGTGGCTCTCATATCATCAGTAGAAGTATCATAATCAGCAGCAGCGTCGGCAACAAAATCCTCTTCAAAGCCGCCGTCAACACCAGCAACACAACTGCAATAACAAATACGAACCCAGTCGGAAAATTTGGGATGAGTCCTCCTTATCTACCGACTACGTGTCCAGGTCTCGCTTCTGTTACAGCAACTTCCATCAGAATTTCCAATGTTGCTCTTAAGTAATGCTTGAACACAGCTCAGTGAGCGCTCCTCACAACTGTCAAAATCCGAATGGCAAAGTAACTATACAGAGAAATCCTGAAAAGGCCGTTCAACACGAGATGGAAGGAGCTGTTGACAGGTGTAGTGAACGGTGGCCCACTGTGATAAGAATTGATATAGAAACTTGTGACCTTTTGTATAGATAAGTCCAACTTTTCTCAGTTATTTTCCCACCTACATTTATTGAAGCAGATAATGAAGCAAAGGGTTTTGTTTTACTGGACACAATCCAGTGATTTGCACAAAACACGAATTTTCATAACTGCATTTATACTATTCCCCTTAGACTCAGTAAGCCTGCCTTCCGTGAGGCTTTACACTGGAACTTTCCGTTTAGTATCAACTTCAAGCATTTTTTCCTGATTTGTTTTCTGTTCAAGCATGATGTTGATGACTGAGTTCTCCAGAGGCGATACTAGCACAGCAATTTAAACGAAGATTGTTGTTAATGGTAGATTGATTCATATTTTCAGTAGTTCAGAGGTAAACATGCTGGTCTCACAATTGTGAGGTCGCGTGTTGAATCGCAACCAGGGCATGGTCTCGAAATCGGTCTTCTTTCTGAATATTGTTCTGTTCGAGGCGACCGTTTTAGTTGCTAGTTTGTTGCTTGCAGACCTATTTATATATTTATGTGCCTTATATAATATCAAGTTATTATATACAGTCTAAAACCAGCAGCACTAGCAACATGGCCATCGGCTGTGTCTTGTGATCAATATTGGTTTATTTGAGCTGAGAACTAGAATATTAAAAATCCGTCTTCACAGGACATTGTGTCTAAGATAATTGTACACCGCTGTTTGTTTTTTGAAGGCCCTTTTAGTAAATTGCCAGGATTCGTGCATGTGAATTAGTTATGGTGTAAGGAATTGTAATAATAAGCATAGCATTTTCCGAAATGTTTCGACGAGTGAATCGGAGGTGCGTTGTTACGCGGTGGTATCACAATGGGTCTGAGTGAGTTGATTCGAACCTGCCACGATAACCTAACCTATAACATTTTCCTACTGGGGTACGTAGATATATTTGTCTGTATTTGAGCGGCGTTTGCCAAACATCACCACATTTGGGGGCAATTCTACCAAATGGCGACGGTGGTGTTGGTGCCAGCGCTGCTGATAACACTGTTGCGTGATGGTGATACCGCTGCCCATGGTGCTGCCGTTGCTGTTGCTATTACTGGTGGTGATACGAATGGCGCTGGTGATGATGCTGGTGGTGGTGGTGGTGGTGGTGGCATCCGCATAGTTTCTAAGCTGATAATTTGCCACTTTCTCACCCCGCAACAATGCGCCAGCATGTGTCGTTGTCGCATTTATTTTCCGGGCAGCAGCATTCGGATTCGATTATACGAGCGAGTTCCTTATCGTCATCATCATCATCATCATCATCGTCATCGTCATTCAGCAAGCGTGCTGCATTGTAATACCGCTAACTATGCGCCCCCGGCTCTTGCTCGGGCCGCGCCGGGCCGTCCCGCACACCGTCGCTGCGCCAGAGTTGCCGTCATGCCTGGCCACACATCCATATGGGCACATTCAATGAGCATTTGCTGATTCAATTGATTTGTTGCTTTGCTCTCTGTTCCAGTGTAGCTCTTCTTCTTCTTCCCCCTCTTCTTGTTGTTGTTGTTGTTGTTGTTGTTGTTGTTGTTGCTTCGTTTGCTGTGTACTTGTGTGATTACGTTCGTTGGCTCTTTTATTTTCTTATTTCATTTTAATATTACTTTTACATTGTTATCAATTTAGCCTTTTTAACCGCATTCACAGCCTTCTGAGGCAGAGAGCGAGTCGAACTACGGCAGGGAAAATTGCTTTAAATACAAATTTAAATTAAATTAACTCAGAATTGCATTAAAAATACGGTGAGTTGACGCTTTTCGTGGCATTTTGGTGCCGTTCTTGTTGCTTTCTTTCTTACTTATAATTATTTATGATTATTTATGATTATTTTATTAAGTGTAAGCATTCTTCTTCGCACTTTTGTTCCATGCACATGTTTATATTTGAATATTTATTTGCATTTATGCCACTTTTAATTTCTTTTGAATCTGGCTAATTTTCTCTCATTCTTCATTACTACGCCCCTCTGTCTGGCCGCTGCCTCGTCGAGCGGGGACTTTCCTTGTTGTTTTGCTCCGCTTCGCTATATTTTTGCGAATGGTGATGATGGCATTTGCTGCTCTCTGCTTGTTTTTCTTTTTTCTTTTGTTTATTTGTTTGTGTATTTTTTGTTTATCGAACTCGTTTTCTTCCATTTACAGTGGAATAGGGCGGCACTTCTACCAAGAACAAAAACTAATCTTGGAAAAATTGTCTTGTTAAAGCGATCTTGTTCGCATTTACCTATCATGCAATTCGAGCAAGTCGAAAGTTCTATTTAATTAAATGAGCAAGACACGATTTCTTTTTTATTCAGAGGAAATATCTAGTAATCCATCCAGAGATGGATAAGAATGTATGCGAAGTGCAGATAGTGAAAGCAATTTGAATACTGTGGAACCTCGAATAAGCCAACAAACGACAAGCGATTCGTCTTTCACAATCTGACGAGTGGTTAAACAACGAACTAACCAAATGTGGCAATTCAACACTGAGGGAAGAATTTATTTCTCTCTCTAGGCTATGAAATGGTAATAATTCAGTAAATTTTTATATTAATGTAGGCAATTTTTCATTTTTAATTCAATCTGGTTGCTATGGTACAGTGATACCTACGTAGACAGCCATTGCCTATAGTAGCACGCAATCAAAAGCAGGGAATACAGAGAGATGACTCTTGTTGTGCGCACACTTACACATGTGCAAAAGTGCAGTGGTGTGGCTAATTTTCTTCAGAATTCTGATTAACCAATGATAAACAAACCTACCCATATAGGCAACTAATGATAAACAAAGACATTTTCCTGTGCTCCTGTGCAATATACCAGAGAACACAGAGAAGGGACACTTAAACGTCAAATTTTCTGACTTTTAAGTGTCGGTTCTCTGTGTTCTCTGGTATAAGTATGATGAAGCAAGATTTCATATACAGATATCCAGTAAAAGGATTTTCCTCCTGGAGCGAATAGTAGGTTCACATAAAATTAAAAGTCAAATTTTATGTAAATCCATCCATCTCTGGTAAATCCATCTTCGTCTGTACGCCCACTATATATACCAAAGCTGAAGAGAAAAGAAATCGTGTCTTATTAATTTTTTGGCAACCACCTTTCGACTCGCTCGAATTTCATAGTACGTAAATGCGATTAAGATGGCTTCAGGGGAGAAAACCTTTTACTGGAAATCTATCTATAAAAGTCTCAGGGCTATATTGGGGTATTTGACAGGACACTGCTGCCTAAGGTATCACCTTAATAAGATAGGCAGAAAACATTTTATATGAGTATCCAACGATCAATAGTAAGAGATTAAACTTTTTGGGGGAGTTCTTCACAGACTCTCCCACAATTTGCAAACGTGAACCTTCCCAAGTGCTCCAATCCATAAAAAGCCTAAGGTTAGAGTGAGACATAAAGGTTAGCACAATATGTCGTTATGGGCCGCGGTGCCAGTACTCCCTGAGTTATTAAATCTAAATCTGAATCTATGAAATTTAGCCTTGGAAATCCTTTTACTGGATATCTAAGTATCTGTATTCTACCAGACTTAAAGCGATATAAGTGCTTGTAGGAAGCAGCACTCATAGAACAACTCATGTGTAAGCATACCTTTAGTCCGTTCACATTCAAATTTCATTCTAATTGGAGGTAGCGAAGAGGAAGGGCTTTTATTCAAATATTGCTTCTTGTTATTTAACACATGCATGAAAACTCAATTTCTCGTGCGATTAACGTAAAACAGTTTACCGGGGTATCACATTCAAAATGGATTATAGGGGCCTATAACCTAAAACGTTTCAAAGAGAGATTGTATGGAACTATTTAAGAATAATTTAAGAATCATTACACTAATTCCGAAAGGGCACTATAGGCTGAATTATCATATAACAAGTCTGGGAATTTACTCTAATGGGGTTTCCAGGTTTTGCAGGGCCGCGAAACACGTACTGGGATCATGCCCAGAACAAACGAATTTTTTTTTTCAACTCCCTATACATTTACAAGACCAACTATCTGTACTATCTTGCGCCAGTAGCGATTATTGTGGTACGGTATGTGTTCTGCTGCTTCCTCCTCTTTGTGTTTGTTGATTTTATAATGTGCAGTTAGCAGTTCCCGTTTTATAAAGAGAACTGGGAGATGTTTGTTTAAATGTCTTAGACTACTGGTAGTCTTTCTTTTCTATACCTCCAATTAAAAAGAAATTGTAATATATATGCTGATAGATTATATTGGCGATCATGTACATATGTATACATTCGGACCAATGCAATTTCCATTCTTGAAGCATTAGTTTCTAGTATTGCCAAGATGAAGTCCGTAGAAAACTATGGGTCCCATCAAATCACTGAAGGATGCTTTTCTGCAATGTTTGTGTATCTTGTAGTTCACATGGTAGTATACCTGGTTAAAGTTAGCTATGTTGTTGCTGGCACCCTTGGGGTGCTACTCTCTGGTCTTCCAGACTATGTATAAGCGTTCAACAATTGTACGGAATAGATAATAAAAATAATTGTTACCAACGCTTCTCGAAATTATCGTTTTGTATTTAATTTGATTTAATAAATATTTTTATGCAAATAAGTTTCTAGGTCGTCGATTGTGTCAAATAGAACAAAACACTTTTTATAATTATCTACCCAGAAAGTTAAATTCCGGGATTCCCCACCCGTATTCGCACACCGCATTTTGTGCTCCCATATCTGATAAATGGGATTTTTTCATTGCATTTATCTGTCTATTTTTAATACATTTGAGAAACTGAGACGCAATATTTTAGTACCACTGTCTCTAAGAATGAAGCAGTTCACCACACTGTTCCACTGTGCAGTGTTGGGTGGTGCTGGGCTGAGTCAGCTTGACTTGTTCGCAACTTAGTCTGGGGCTCTCTTAGAGAATGCTGCCTCTCAGTCAATAAACAATGCTTTCGTTGCCTTCGCCTTCTGCAGTGTTTCTGCGCCATTTGCCAAATATTATGAACAGTAATAAAATGAGCCGATATAGAACAAATTGATTGGAAAAAACCAAAGACAAGAAACAACAGACCCGAAAATCATCAGCATGGCATTTTAGAATAATGCCATGGAAGGCCTCAAAGGCAAATAACGCCAAAGACAACGAAATTCATTGAAAACTTGAAATTTAATTGTCAACTTTTAATATTTATAAAGCAAATCAAAACAAAAACAAAGAAGGAATCGGTGTTATTTTAAAACTGAGCTTCAAGGAAGCTTGTCAGTAGAAAACGCAACAGCTCTTCAGACCTAAGAAAGCTGAGCCGCGAATTTTCTGGTAGTAAAGAGAGGGTGCGCGAAAGAGAAGGAAGTACCGGCGGCCGTGCGAGAGAAAGTGTGTGTGTGTGCGCCCGTTACTTTGCTCAATTCATTTGCACTCGACCGACCAACCGGCTGATTAGTCGTTGTCGTTTGTGCTGTTGTTGTTGCAGCTCAGTGTCGGCAGCGTCGTCGTCGTCGTCATCGTCATCATCATCGTCGTCGTCGTCGTCGTCGTCGTCGTCGCTGTGCATATTTCGAATGTTCAGTTTCAGTCTTCGCTGAGATTAGGTGGCGTATTGTATCATCGTGTTGTGTGTCGTGTTGCCAATGCGTGTGGCTTGTTTAACAAAATGCTTGTTGTGTCGTGGAATTTGCATTAACAAAAAAAAAAGAAATTTTATAAAAATATTGAAAGGAAAATTCTCTACTTAAACGCCATCAGGATATCGAAAAGGGGTTTCAGACGCAGAAGCTAAGGAAACTATCAAAGTAATTATTTCAAGTCTTAATTGTGAAACAAGATTCGACGGAGACGCGGTCTTTGCTCTCACTCCCTCTCTCTGTTGCTCGCTCGCTCGCCTGCTTGTCCAGCCGCTCTTTCTCTCTGCAGTTGACTTTGTTGTGCGGTCAGTTTAAATTCGACTTTCTAATAATTAAAAAATAAGAAGAAAAAAGTAGATAAAAATTAAGAAAGTTTGACGTTGTTGTTGTTACCGTCGTCGTCTTACGAGTGAGCCAGCGTTCGATTTTGGTTCTGTCGGTTTTTGTGTGTTGGTTTTTGTTTTCTCATTGTGGATTTTTCCGCCCGCTGTCGCCGCCGCCCCTTCTTCTAAGGAATGGTGCTGCCGCTGCTGCTGCTGATTTAAGTGCGGTTTTGTTGATTTTTGAGGTTCGTTCGTACGTTCAAGGTTTTTCACATTTCGTTGCGTGCTTTGCTTCGTGCGCTTCCAGAATTGGCGAATCTACTCTTGCAATATTTACTGTTGGTGTTGCCGTTGTGGCGATAAGGTAACAAACACATGCATATTAAGGAACATTCTTTATATTTTATCTAGAGTCAAATACTAAGTACACGTATGTATATTTTTAGTCTTGGAGATAGTTTTCGAGCCGTTTGTTTGGCGAGTGTGTTTTTGTTGTTATTGTTGTCTTTTGCTTTGCCTGGTTGCGTTGATGGTGACAGCCGGCAGCTCCGCTGTTTCTGTGTGCTTTTGTTTTGCTTTATCTGCATCTTCCACTTTCTGCTGTGCTGGTGCTGATGGGGTTATCGCCGGCCAGTTATCGCCGTTGTTTGTCAGCCATAATATTGGGGTACCAAATAATATTTCTTATAAATGGGAGGTTAATAAAATGCCACTACCTGCACCCACCCACTTATTAATTCATTATTTAATTGAATTTGTTTTTTATGCATTTATTTACTTTTATTATTATATTTCCTCCTTCACCTTTTGTTTATTTTCGTTAAAGCAATTTGTGGGCGCCTGCCTTGGCATCACTCCCCGTGTTACGCTTTGCTTTGCTTCGCAAGTTTACTCTTTGTTTTGATACGATCCCTGTCCCTGCAGTCTGCGCTGACTGCCCGTAATCAGCCGTTTGCCTAGACACAACCCTGCCCTGCCCTGCCCTGCCCAGCCCAGCCCAGCCCAGCTCAGCCCAGCTCAGCTCAGCTCATCTATAAGGCGTACGAAATTCTGCTCAAGGTGTTTCTTTGTTTTTTACGCGTCTTCTTTGTCAATGCTTCGCTCTTTGTTGCGAACAGCCCAAGAATTCTTATGTGGCTGTTTGCATGCATGCATGTGTGTGTGTGTGTATGTGTGTGTGTATGTGTGTGTGTATGTGTGCTTGTGCTTGTGCTTTCGCTGGCTCCAGTCATTGCACCCTTGTGTATAGTCTTCCGTAGACTCACTCGACCACCACCCTTCCGTGATGCCAACACCCCCACCCACCCGGTCCGACCCGCACTGCAGCCGCATTGTTTTATTTTTGTAACAAAAACGTTTTACGTGGCAAAAATGTCTGCGGTACAATTACCTTCTTTCGGCTTTCGTTTTATTTGTTGTTTTTTTGTGATTTTTAGGTTTGTTTTTTATTTATTTTTGTGTTTTTCTTTGCTTTGCTTTATTTATTTTGTTTTTGCCATTGCCGTTTTATGGTTTGTAACCAATTTTGGATTTACATTTTACGTTCTGCATGAGAACGCTGCTACCTCTGCGGCTGCGGCTGCGGCTGCGGCTGCGGGTCTAGGCCTCCTCCCTTTCGCATGCCAGTATCTGCGGGGGTTGTGCTGTGCGTGCCTTCTTTGTGCTGTCGTGTTCTTTGTGCCGTACGTGCTTAAAAATGCAAATCCACATCGAGTAAGTGTGTTTTCTGCTTCTTTACGCTGCTGAGTTACAACCAGGAAAGTAACACACACAAAAAGGATACTTTTTACCGTCTTTTGTTATAAAATCGATTAGACTTGCTTTTTTTATTTATTTATTATTATTTGTTCGTTTTTCCCCTGGATTACATTGCACAAAATCCCCCAGCAAAGACAACCCCAAAGTCGAGTTGCAAATTTTCGATATTGGAAATTTTTGCGGACTTTACAGGAGTGACTGCGCCGCCAGCAACGTCTCACAACGGAGCAATAAGCCCAGTCTGTCAGTTCGTAAAACCTTCTCTGGGTTGCTGTTGTTGGCATTTGTTGTGTTCCCATCGACCAATATACGACTTGACTTGCTGGGGTGCGTTCCAAACTGGTCTTCCTGTCACAGAAATATCCCAAGTTGGTGTGACGTTTGTGTAACTTAAAGGATATCTCACAATCACACTATGCTCTTCGCAGTTGAATCTAGTCTTGTACCCAACCGTTTGACCGAGTCTATTTACATAATAGCAGGGAAGGCAGTCAGTCGTCCTTTTTATATCCTTGTTGATGCTTTTATTTAATATTATTAGTTTAACCCAATACCAGACCACTTTGGTTGACGTTCTTCGGTTAATCAAACAAACACAAAGTGTCGGAAGTAAATAAGAAGTGGGCGACGACGACGCCAACCTGTAAATTGATTGTGCTGGGAGTAGTACCATAAAATACTTCCGTTAAAAGGATATAGTACCATAAAATACTTTATCCTTTTAACGGTGCATCGCCGTCAGTGAAATGATTCTTCCTGCCTGTTATCTTTGCAAATCCTGGTCATATTCTCCCAGTTGGTGAGTATTCACAACGAAGTCCTTGGCTGCGCTTAATCGTAGGTCAGACTGCAGTAAGAAGTCCGCTTAGAACTTTGCAAGGAGCCACCCTGAACAATATATTCACAATGGGCGGTTATGCGAGACCGCTCTATTCAATTCACTTTTCTATGGCTGCGCAGAGCTTTATCCCTTTTGATGAAATGGTGTAAATAAAAATCAGTAAAATATTTATCCAAGTTCTGCCACAACTGCGCTGGCAAATGAACGTCAGGATTCTTTTTTTCTATGAGGCGAAATGCAACAGTCAATTCCAACGATGAAGCAGTGGAATTCGTTAACAGCCTTGCACAACACCCACCTTTAATGCGGCATCAGGCATTCCTGAGCAACGTGATCCTTTTTAATTAGCGTGCTGCAGATTGCCAGCGCATTATTAGGGTGTCCCTTTTGAAGTAACCGTAACTAAGCGATTAATGCAACTAATTTTGAATGCACACTGCGGCCACTACCACGGCTGATGTTTGTGTAGTCACATTTCCGCTACTGTCGCTTTATTAGCTGTGTAAACGTCCTGCGGAGATATCCCGCTGAACATGCAGTTGCATTGCGGGGGATGGTTTTCAACTTAATAAAAAACAACAAAAATTCAGATGAGCGTCCCTTGGTGTGTTGTGTGTGACGAGTCTTAATCCCTTTTCGTCCTTCTTGCCAGTCCCAAAAAGTCGTTTAGCAAGTCACTAGCGGAGCCAGTTCTGATTTGGCTCCGCCAGTGATACGTGTGATTCGGAAGTAAAAGTAAAATTTTATCTAAATCTAATAAATTGAAGATTTTCAACCAAGTACCTTTCAGTAAACCTAAACCTGATTGACGCAAATCAGAGAGACGCACTACCAGCGTGAACTACTGATGTGAACTCACATTGTTAGTGCTTTAGAAAGTTGGATAGCAAAGGGAATCGTGACACAAAAGTTGGTTAATACAGAGATCGGGTTTTTGGTATATTTTAGGATTCATTTGCTTAACCAGAGATGGTCGCGTCTAACCAACTCTTTCTATCTACTCTATCTCTCTACTATATTTCTCTCTCGGCTTTATTTCTCTATCTAATATATTTCTTTTTCTACTCTCCTTCTTTATCTATATCTCTACTATTTCTCTCTCTCTCTCTACTAACTTTCTCTCTGTCTGTCTCTTTCTCTGTCTCTACTAACTTTCTCTCTCTCTATCGACGTCTCTCCCTCTCTCTCTCTACTAACTTTCTTCCTCTCTATCTATCTCTCTCCCTCTCTCTCTACTAACTCTTTCTTTCTCTCTATCTATCTCTCTCCCTCCCTCTCTACTAGATGTCTTTCTCTCTCGGCTCTATTTTTCTCTATCCGCTTTATTTCTCTATCTACGATATCTCTCTCTCTCTACTCTTTTTTATCTGTATCTACTATTTCTCTCTGTGTAGTATATTTCTCTCTCTCTATCTACTTACTTCCTCTCTCTCTATCTACTTACTTCCTTTCTCTCTATCTACTTACTTTCTCTCTGTCTGTCTCTTTCTCTGTCTCTCTACTAACTTTCTCTCTATCGACCTCTCTCCCTCTCTCTCTCTACTAACTTTCTTTCTCTCTATCTATCTACTATTTCTCTCTGTGTAGTATATTTCTCTCTCTCTCTCTATCTACTTACTTCCTCTCTCTCTATCTACTTACTTTCTCTCTGTCTCTTTCTCTGTCTCTCTACTAACTTTCTCTCTATCGACCTCTCTCTCTCTACTAACTTTCTTTCTCTCCCTCTCTCTCTACTAACTCTCTCTCTCTATCTTTCTCTCTCCCTCCCTCTCTACTAACTCTCTTTCTCTCTCGGCTCTATTTTTCTCTATCCGCTTTATTTCTCTATCTACGATATCTCTCTCTCTCTACTCTCCTTCTTTATCTGTATCTACTATTTCTCTCTGTGTAGTCTATTTCTCTCTCTCTATCTACTTACTTTCTCTCTCTATCTACTTACTTTCTCTCTCTATCTACTTACTTTCTCTCTCTATCTACTTACTTTCTCTCTGTCTGTCTGTTTCTCTATCTCTCTCTCTCTCTCTACTAACTTTCTCTCTCTATCTACTTCGAAACTTTCTTTACAAGCTATTAAGCACCACACATAGACCACCTCATTGCAAGAGGATCTGTTCGATTTATCTTTTATCTCATCATTATCTGCCTGTACCATCAACCCAATTCCTTCCTCTCAAACAAATTGAAGCGATTATGAAGTGCCATCTCGCAACCGAACCCAGCCCATCCCAACCCAACTGAACAGCGCTCGCATTCATTCTAGAAAGTGTGGCATTGCGGCACTTTGGGCTTGTTACTCATTCGCGTATTAAATTCAATTTCAACAATTATTTACTGTAAATTAGTTCGAATGTAGCTCATTATCGCCACAACAACACCAACACCAACAACAACAACAACAACAACAACAACAACAACAACACCAACAACAACAACAACAACACCACCACCAGCATTCAGTTCCAGCGTGCTTCTGGTCGCTGCTGCGGCCGCCCTAAATTTTTTGCCGTGCTGTTTTTACTTCCGTCTTTAATCCCTCTCTTTTTCGCGCTCTCCGCCACTCGCGTTCTTTTGTTTTCTCTCCCGCTCTTTGTTGCCTCATTCTACTAACAAATTTTTACTTCATTTCGTTATTATAGAAAATGTCTCTGTTTGTTTTTTGTTCTTGGTGTTTTATACTCGCACACTTGCCGCTGGCAGCTCATTTACAATTGGCTTCTTTTCTACTTCCTCACTTTTATTATACGTTTTTTCAGCAGTATTTGTAGATTTTCTTTAAACTCTGCTAGAGACGGAATTAAGGTAAAGTGTCCGTGTTGAGAGACAGAGCAACGGTTCATTTCTACCATAAAAGTAGGCACTTCCTACATGCATGGAAAGGGCAAATATGACACGTGTGTGTATGTTTTTGTGTGCAACACTGGCACTCGATGGTATTCCCCTGCAATGAAAGTGACTTGCTGAAATCTACTTCATACTTGTGGCGAGCTTAGCAGGGACTCTTTGGTGACCCAAATCAGCGGTAATTTTAGCAGCGACCAAATTAACTGGTTAATTCAAACTCTTTATACAAACCTCACTTACTACTGTATATATAAACTGACCAGTTACCTTCGGTTCCACTATTTTTTACCATGGCTTAGTAGTGAAATAACTGCAATAATTGAAAATCAAATACCGAATCGAATTCACTTTATAATCCCGATTAATGATATGAACAACGCTCGAAGTCACTGATAGATGACAGTTCGTTTGCGGCGGTCGCCAACCTTAATTGTTGGCATATGACCAGTAACCAAAGTCACAAGTTATATACAGACTTGACTGATAGTCCTACCGGGGTTCTGATATATAACTCACTACAACTTCAACGGTAACCATTACCGTACTAGGCTGTGACGATTGGTCTAGATAGAGATCAACTTTTTTATTTATCGCTCAATTTACATTGAAAAGTAGTTATTTAGGGAAATTGTTACATATTTTTTTAACTTACGTGTTATTTACTATATTGTTTGTTTTTAATGTTCCTGAACGAATTCTATGCACATATATTGGGCCTTATGCATAAAATTTGTTTAAAATTCGTAATGAATTGCTTGAAAAATATATGAATAAAACTCGTAAAGCTACGAAACGCAATAAAAAATAATTGCTTCAATATCACTATTTACAGCCTTTTGGATATATTATATAATATAATCATATGATAGCCTTTTGGATATATTATATAATATAATCATATGATAGTGACGTGAGAGTCATGTAATAAAGTTATTTGAAAACTAGTTTTTCTATCTATCTTTTACTTCCATGACTACCTAATTTCGTACCACTTCACTGGAGTTCAGTATAGAACTTTTCCTTGTTATAACCACTTCTTCAAACAAATTTGGATTTTGTATTGTCCACATTAATTTCCTTTTCCCTTGGAATCGAAACCGTCTATATACCGTCCTTTTTAAAAGCGCATTCCCACATTTTAACATTTTTTGTTTAAATTGTTTTAAAGTGCGTTAATGTTAAATATCTCACAACAATGAAATTGGCGTCAAGTAATTTATGTCTTGTAACGCAGGGTTAGAGCGTGCGACATTGTGGTGTTATTTTGAGGTGAACTCTTATGCCTTGTCAGTTGTTGTAGTTGATTGCTGTTCCGTAGTAAAATAAAATAATGTGCAACACAAAATTCTTTCGAATGTTGCTGTCAAGCGACCTTGTCTCACACTAATTGCCAACTGAAGTATATAAATAATTACTTTTATAACCGGTACCGGGAACGAGTTTGAAATTTTTCGGCAGGGTCATGAGTAGGTTGTGTTTTCGTCAGTATTTGCAACTTAAATTCAAACGCCCTCACTGCTACTCATGATGGCAGACATGCACACGCATACACACATATCTACGGCTTATGCTCATAAGTGCTGCTTCCGTTACTCTCATAAATCATATAGTTCTGTGTTGCGTTTCGCATTTGATTGATTCCTCCTGCACGACGCCCCTCAATGCGATAATTCTAATTACTCGCTCGCTGCGGTGTTGACTTGGCTTGGACGCCCACTGTAGTCGTAATATATCATGTCGTTCATTATGCATTCCAGTGTGTCAGTCGCCGCTTTGACATTTTCTGGCTTTGCGTTGAGAGCTCAGTGTCTGTCCTAACGCACACCACTGCCACTGTCACTGCCAGCACCAACAACAACAACACAAGCAGCAGCAGAAGAAGCAGAAGCAACGCTCGCATCACTGGCATTGTGACGTTTTGGGGCGGCGGCCACGGAATGTGCTTAATTGTGCTAAGAGTCAGTATGCTCTGTTGTTGTTGTCGATCCTCTCCACTCTTTGATCACATTCTGCCACTTCAATTGTTTAATGCTGCATTCACACACAGGCGCTCGAGAGTGGTGAGTATGTGTGCATGAGCGTGTGCGCATGTGGCTATTTTTGGTAGAAATTTTTGTATCCATGTCTTAACAAACGCTCTTGTGCCGTGCGATAAGAGTCACTTGGATACAAGCTTTTTCAATCATAGTTGATCAGTGAAGAAGAGCGGGGTATGAATTTACTTTTTATATAGTGTTGTTCTTTATATTTTCGCATGAATTGGAAGAAAATGACAAAAATGTTGTTCATTTAAATTTTTGCATTCCTATTCACACCCAATTAACTTGGGCTCTCATGTCAATATATGCATGTATATTGTATTGGGCAATAATGACGTCAAGAACGCGTTCACCATTAGGGTACAGCTTTGTTAAATACCTTCCAAACTACACTTATGGAATAATGAGTATCACTACTATCAATGGAAACGCGTACCGAGGCACATATTCAACACGATTTTTGATTGATCAGACAGTCTCACCACGCATCTGAGGATTATTACTTTCCGAGGCGCATATTCAACACAACTTTTGATTGATCAGACAGTCTCACCACTCATCCGAGGATTATTACTTTCCGAGGCGCATATTCAACACGATTTTTGATTGATCAGACAGTCTCACCACGCATCCGAGGATTATTACTTGTATTCTAATTTTGTGCAGTGGATTTTCAACGACCTCTTGCAGAGGATAGTTGCTTCGAATGTCCTCAATCAAAAAATTGGGAATTCTTTTGGCTCCGATAATGCGAATTTTCAAATTCACCACAGAACCCTTTTTTAGGGTAAAGGGTATAAAGCTGTAAAAATTGATTGTGGTGAATTTTCTTACCCAGGGAATTTTTGTTACATTGCCACACGGATTCGATTTACCGTGACTTTTCTGTACTGGCGCTATTTACTGTACTTCTAGTAGTGCAATGTTTCTATGAAGTTGGTATTGACTGATTTTTTGCGTGTTGCTTCATGGGTGCAGTGTGATGGCCCAAACTTTTGCCGCCTTGGCTGCCACCATCAAATTTATTTTGTAACGCAAGCAACTACACCATTCCTATAATTTTGGCAGCAAACCCCCGGCATCCATCCAGTCGTCTCACAAATACGCCTTCCTTTTTGGGTGAGAATATTTTTATTTTATTCATTCTATTGTCATGGTGTGGACATAATTTCACTTGTGCCCCTGCCATTCATTGATTGATTAAATTAATTTACAAAAAGTATTATTTTCGTACTCGTGTATTATTCATCATGTGGAAAGTACCCGAAGATACTCAAAACACATTTGTTACTCGGATACACAGCCTGCTGTGGCTGTGGCTGTGGACCGAGCTCTGATGTTTTCCCGTAGAATAAAAGAATGTCAAAGTAAGACTAAACGAAAACAACAAAAAAGAGCCCACAGAGGAAGCAATAGCAAATAATAAAAAGTTAAATATTAATGCAAACAACTGACAACTCCGTTCGCTCGCTCGTATCTCAAATCAACTCGTCTGAAGAACTCGACTCATTTTGCATGTGCTTTGAATTTCATTTTAAAAATATGAATACATTTTCGTGTGTTCAAATAACTGTGTGGCTGGCACTGGCACCCACTCGCAGTGGAAGGCTCACTAGTGGGGGGTGGGGCTGGCAGGGAATCGCCGTAGCAGATGCAGTCAGCCGGCAAAGCGCAGAGAGCGAACTTAAGCGTACCTTTTTTGCATGCACGCTCGCTCATAATTCGATTGAGTTCAAATAATGCAATAGCGCTCCGCTACGCTCACGTTTCGCAATTGGAAAAGTAGTGTATGTGGGGGGTGTGTGGGTGGGAGTGGGAGTGAGTGTGTGTGCGTGTGTGTGCCGTGGCTTGTGTCTTGTCTCTTGTCCTGTGTGCCATGTACTCATCGTGTCACCAAATGTAAGAAAATACTCGTGTTTGCGATCACGAACAAAACAAAGAAAATAAAATTTATTAAAAAGAAAAATAAATATATACAAAAAAGCAACAACAATTCGTATCTGTGAGATACAAAATGTGTGGAAAACACTTGTGAAAATATGTAATTTTATTCTCTCAATACAAACACACACTGCAACAATGGATGATAGCAACAATAGTAGAGCCAGTAGTAGAGCCCCAAGTTGAAGAAGGGCCGCGGGAGAGGCAATGGGTGGGAGGGACAAACTTGCCTCTTGTGTACACACAGAACCACAAACATCACCCACACACCCACGGATTAACTTATGCGCATTTCATGAATATTAGTTAGTTAGTTGGTACATTTTTACCAGCCACAATAGACTAGAGCAGGCACTCACTACCAGTACCAGTCGCTCAATCCACCGTGTGTCCGACCGACCGTCCGCCCGCCCGCACGCCGCACACTGCTCTCATGCCGATTAATAATAAATAGTTCGAGATACACACACACACGATAATGATATTGACGCAGGCTTGTTTACTTCTTGGGTACACCGTATTTAAGCGAAACTTCATCATCGCCGCGCCGCCATCATCATCCAACATGAATATCAATAAATAAATGAAGCTGGAACGGGCTTTGTACGAATATTTCATATTTCATGTTTGTTTGTTTATAGTATATCTGTATATGTGCCCGTGTATCGGTGTGTTTGCATCTCGCTAACTGTGTGCATCTGCGATGTCTCTGATTTGTTGATATATCAATATATTATTCCATAAATGGCTGCCATTCATTATTATCCTTGCAGATATAGCATTTTTTGTACGCAATTCATATGAATATGTATATAGGTGAAGCATACACCAGTCAGAAAAAGTTGGAATACCAAGTAAACTGGAGTTTTGTGTGGCTCTTTACTACTTTGTGATACTTTTGAAACTGTTAAAAAGCTTTACTGTTACCTTTGTTCACAACAACGCAAAAATTTCTAGCATGTTGCTAATACAGTCAGCAGTGATGCCAGCCAATTATCACCCAGAGACCGCCATCTACAGCGGTCAAAAACTGTACCCACAGAGAGACGGTTGGACCTTACAATGTGGGGGACGTTAAATGGGGTGGGAAGTTAACGCCACGTCCTCAGTTTCAACACCACGTCCTCAGTTTCAACACCACGTCCTCAGTTTCAACACCACGTCCTCAGTTTCAACGCCACGTCCTCAGTTTCAAGACCACGTCCTCAGTTTCAACACCACGTCCTCAGTTTCAACACCACGTCCTCAGTTTCAACACCACATCTTCAGTTTCAACACCACGTCCTCAGTTTCAACACCACGTTCTCAGTTTCAACACCACATCTTCAGTTTCAACGCCACATCTTCAGTTTCAACGCCACGTCCTCAGTTTCAACACCACGTCCTCAGTTTCAACACCACGTCCTCAGTTTCTAGACCACGTCCACAGTTTCAACACCACATCTTCAGTTTCAACACCACGTCCTCAGTTTCAACGCCACGTCCTCAGTTTCAACACCACGTCCTCAGTTTCAACACCACGTTCTCAGTTTCAACACCACATCTTCAGTTTCAACGCCACGTCCTCAGTTTCAACGCCACGTCCTCAGTTTCAACACCACGTCCTCAGTTTCAATGCCACGTCCTCAGTTTCAACACCACGTCCTCCGTTTCAACGCCACGTCCTCAGTTTCAAGACCACGTCCTCAGTTTCAACACCACATCTTCAGTTTCAACACCACACCTTCAGTTTCAACACCACGTCCTCAGTTTCTAGACCACGTCCACAGTTTCAACACCACATCTTCAGTTTCAACACCACGTTCTCAGTTTCAACACCACATCTTCAGTTTCACCGCCACGTCCTCAGTTTCAACACCACGTCCTCAGTTTCAACACCACGTTCTCAGTTTCAACACCACGTCCTCAGTTTCAACACCACGTCCTCCGTTTCATCAACCTAAGTTCAAATATGGGGGTTTTACATTTGGTAACAGCCTCATTTTGAGCGTAACACTAGAAGGTGGGTGTCCCACTTGATCCCCATCACTCCCTGGAGATCTGACATTTTATTCGAAGTTCGCCAAGAAATTTCGTTGATTAATCAATTCGCCCCCAGTGACGACTTAATTTTTCCACAATTTGTGGAATTCCCCACAATTAATTGATCCCAACTAACCAATCAACAAACGGAACAAGTGCGCGTGCAGCAACTGCAACAGCAGCACCGCCCCCTCAATCAACGCGCACACTTTCGTAGGCGTTGCTAGTGCTCATTAAGGCACAGTGCTGGACAATGTTGTATAGAGCTTTATCTAAAGTGGATATCAAATAGCAAGTTGAAGAAAAATTGTGGTTGTTGGTGCTCTTCCATAGATTCACTCAATTGGTACACGTCAGTGTGCGGTTTACTCGTCTTTGTTACTGGTTGGCAAAATGTGCAAATGCGATGACGATCGGGGTTTATAACTTGGGTTCGGCCCAAGAAAGGCCTAGGCGCCGCATATCCTCAGCTGGCACTACACGTGGGATTTGGGCGTACCACAATTGTCTCTCCTTTAGTATTATCTCCTGCTTGCTTTATAACCAGGATAGGATATTTAGGTGTACCACAATTGTCCCTCCTTTAGTATTATCTCCTGCTTGCTGTATACCCAGGAGCGCCACTTGAGTGGTGGCACATTATGTTAATATATTATATCTTGCCCCTTCTCCTCCAGGCACAGTGTCGCAGTGGTGGCGAGCCGCAGTCCCCCAGGGTAACTGGCGGCTCCGAAATGAGTGCGATAGAGATGGCGTGATTGGAATTGTAATCTTTTAGGCTGAAATTGAGTTTGCACTGGAAATGGGGCCCGGGCTGGTACCACTGTCACACTGGATTCAGTATTTTGATATAATGAATACGAGTGTGTCTGGAGGCCTCAAACGTACAAACGAAATCCTGGACTTGTTTGTGTGATTTGTTTATTTAATTTAATTTGTTGTTGCTTTCAATGAACGAGTATCTTCAGCCAATTTTCTAATGGCATTGAGTCAGTTAATGTGTCATCATTGTGAGGGACCGGGTGCGTGTGTTTGTGTGCGATTCCACGAACCGATAAAATGTGAAAACAAAAATAAACAAAAACACGCTGATAAGCAACCGCAAAGTTGATTCGTTCATACTTGAAAAAATGTGCATGCTCCTCAATATTTTCCAAATAATAATTATAACACTCACGTGTGTGTGTGTGTGTGTGTGTGTGTGTGTGTGGAAATAAATTTAGTTAAAAATTGAAAACAAAAATGCACTTCTTGGTAAAATAACAAATATGTCAGTTTCGAAGAGCACCCTGTATTAGCTATAAACGGCAATGAACCGACTGTTACTGCTGTAATGAGAGATTAGTACGCAGTGAGACGAGGCGTGACTGAATTATTTTGTAGCCACAGAGCACGGAACTGGAAATACTGCCGATCAGGAAATGAAATAACTAACAAAGCAGATAGTCCCGCATAATTGGGGCCCAGGTGAAGATTCCCAAGTAAAGTGGGGGAGGTTTATGGACTGTTATTCATTCCTCCACCATCCTTCATTAAGTATGTTTCAAATGCTTTGAGAGAATGGACGTTAAGGTGTGTCCAAACCGTCTCCGATTCCAACTTAGCCTGTGATCCTACCAAAGAAAGTAGTTCACTTCTCAAGCAGTATTTAAATGTGTGACTGAATCTGCTTTACAGTATTTGTAACCACCGAGCAACTGAGCCCTCCGACATTTTGACTCTTCTGGGTACTGACACCCATGCTGGAACTATGCAGTGATGCGCAGAGGGGTTGTCTTTAAAGGTTATTGCCAATCGCACGGTTTGGTTTGCTTAGGGGAAGGAGGAAGCTATCCAATATAAAATATATATACATATATTTTTCTCAAACATAACTCCAAAATCGATGCTAACGTGTGTGAACGGTTCGAACCTGTGTAGGGCGCTTGACTGGGGCCCAGAACCAGTTTACGTAGAAGCGACTTCTCCATTGTGGACTGTGTAGGTCGAGCTCGAGCGCAATCCCTCTTTGTTGCCATTCCATTCGATTGAGAATGCCAGCATTAAACTGAACTGGAACTGGCATGTGTAGTTGCTCCTTGTAGTCGGCCAAATGAACCTGAGCAGCTGGACCTGAGGAGCGATTCGTGTTGCTTTACGTAATCATTGGTATCATTCTAAAATCCCTCTGACGCCAGTCTGAACGAACCACATATTCCAGTGTGGCCAGACCCCTTTCGCAGTTGTAGTCAAAAATGCCGCCCTTCTGTCCTCGACCCACACACATATCTCGTATATATAATTCAGCGCTTGCTTCATTTGCCCCTAATTTCCCTCAGTCCTTCACAATTTTTATAAATTTAGTTTCAATGCACTTTTTATTTGAGCAGAAAGTAACAAGAAATGCATTTCGTTAGCAGCACTTCTTCACGCTTTGCCTGACAGCACCGAGTCGGACCATAAATTATACAAAAAGGCCCAGATTCCGACAAAATGAATGCGAGTGAATTTCTATTGTTGTGAATTATAAACAAAAGCGCTGAAATACATTTTTAATAGCACAATGAGAAATGTATTTTTAGAGTGTAACTAACAAACAAAGACAAAAAAAAAAAAAAAAAACCAACAACAAAAACAAAAACCAAAACAAAAAAAAACAACGCCACAAAAAATTTCGAGAAAGGAAGCAACGAAAATGTGCAAAAAAACATTTTTATTTTTGGTGGGAATTGAAAATTTTAGCTAACAATCAAAATTTACTTTTAAACAAACAATTCACAAAATATCTTTATTAATCAATACTCATGCACTCGTAAATATGCCCGCCGAGTATCGATGTGCAGTGAAATTGCACATAACATGGCCCAGATCGCGACTGCATCAGTGCAATGACCCAAAGACCAGCAGCTCTCTGGTGAAGAGTGATGATTCGCCAACGGTTCCCAATTAGGGAACTGACTGCAACCATGCCGCAATCAATTCTGAGCCTCTTCAGGACAAATACTATTGATAAAATGACGTGCTTGGCGCAGTAGAACAACAAATAGTGGAACACTCAGTTCCAAAGAGCAATAGAAACTCAAGTCAGCTGATCATTCAAATGCTGGGGAGAATCTATGCCAACTGGGGCCAGAAAACACAGAGAAAAGAAACTTCAACGTCAAACGGCAAAGCAGCGAAATAAAGCAGACGGACCTTGTACATGAATCCACTCAGAATCGTTTTGAATCCACTCAGAATCATGGTGAATCCACTCAAGATCGTGGTGAATCCACTCAGAATCGTGGTAAATCCACTCGAAGTTGTGGTGAATCCACTCAGAATCATGGTGAATCCACTCAAGATCTTGGTGAATCCACTCGAAATCGTGGTGAATCTACTCAGAATCGTTTTGAATCCACTCAGAATCATGGTGAATCCACTCAAGATCGTGGTGAATCCACTCAGAATCGTGGTAAATCCACTCGAAGTTGTGGTGAATCCACTCAGAATCATGGTGAATCCACTCAAGATCGTGGTGAATCCACTCAGAATCGTGGTAAATCCACTCGAAGTTGTGGTGAATCCACTCAGAATCATGGTGAATCCACTCAAGATCTTGGTGAATCCACTCGAAATCGTGGTGAATCTACTCAGAATCGTGGTAAATCCACTCGAAATCGTGATGAATCCACTCAAGATCGTGGTGAATCCACTCAGAATCGTGGTAAATCCACTCGAAATCGTGATGAATCCACTCAGAATCGTGGTGTGTCCGCTACGGACGCTGGCAGCGGAAAATACTTTCCTTTCTCTGTGTTCTCTGATTGGGGCTATGGAAGATGGAAGTTTGAATCCACACCGCATCAGAAGGAAACAAGTTTCAGCTAAATCTTATATCTGTTTGTATAGGATCCTTCCCTACATCTTTGAGGTTTCGCTAGAATGTTTCCCTAGACCCTTGCGTACTCCATAAACATTGCACCGGAGCAGTGAAATGTTGAGTGCGAAATTAGGCCTCTTCTCTGTCTCGCTCCTCGGTCGTTTCTCGTCCAATATATATTCAGAGAATACAGAGAAATGACTCTTATTTTGCGCACACTTACACAAGTGCTAAATCTGTTGTAGTGTGGTTGATTTTCTTCAGAACTCTGGTTAACCAATGATAAATAAACCTATCCATTTAGCCAACTAATGATAAACAGGAACATTTTTCCTGTGCTCCTGTGCAATATACCAGAGAACACAGAGAAGGGACACTTGAACGTCAAATTTTCTGAAGTTTAAGTGTCCCTTCTCTGTGTTCTCTGGTATATTGCACAGGAGCACAGGAAACAACTCGAGAGAACTTTTATTCAATACATCTGATGCGGCCCTTTGCTCCCCCGCGGAGCCATAGGACTATATATGTATATATATTTGATGCCTCTTCTCAATGTTTTCCTACCCCCACAAACAGGACTTCCGGAACGTTCAAAAATCTTGAAAATTCTCTGTAAGTCGGGCTAATTATAAGCTTTCTTTGTTCATTTTATCTGTCTGCTCTAATTGGAGGGTTCCTTCGTTAATTTGGAAATTGCCAATATTCTTTGGCTAAACATGAATAAGCGTTAAGTACAGTCTCGTTATCGTTAATATTGAAAGGTATTGCTGATAAATCAATGGAGAATTCGTCCCTATCTCTCATACTAGCCGCACACCAATGCTATCTCTTTCGCACTAACGGACAAGGTACTGGAATGTGTTGGAATGATCTCGAAACTATCAACATGAATAGAAAGAGCATGTGTTGAGTTTAGTTTTTTACTTGGAAGTGATGAGGATATAAAAGTGCAACTTGTTCCTCAAGTAAATTGCATCTGAATTAAACTACTCGCACTTCAACGCACTCCATTGAACGACCTACAATCAGAACTAGTTAACGCAACAGTGTTTCCAATTGTGGGCCGTGTCACACCTACTTCAGGATGGAGTATAGAGTCTGACTGGCTGATGAATGTGCGCCTGCATTGCGCTGAAAGCAGAACCATTCCACATACAGCCTTCCAGCTAATCATTACTCCGCCCACTCACCGCACTCGCTGCGCATAATCGTAATTTTGTTGACCCACCAGTCTGTGTCTGTCCGCCGCCTGGCTGGGTGTATAAATAGCTTCAATATTTATCTATTTCCTTCCTACGTTTCCCAAACAAAGCAAACGGAAAACCAAAGAAGCGAATAAACAAAAAGTTCCATCAACATTCCAGCAACGCAAAAGCGAAACATTTTTTCAAGTAACCAATTTTTGTTTATATCAGTCGGGCGGGCGGCTGCACTTTTTTTGTTATTAATATATTTTTATTTCGTTTTGAATTTTATATTTTTCTCATATTTTTTCGACTTTTATCTTGGTCCGCTTCCAGTTTCCCTCTGAATTTTTTACGTCGTTAGGTTTTTATTTTGTGCTCCTATTTGAAATTTTAATGACGCTGCAGCATAATGAAAGAACTTCTGAAATGGTCGGTCACCACGACGCTGTGATTTGCACTACGGTCGTTTTTCGGTCCAAGTCTCTTGAACCCAACTGGTTGGTCCTGAGCTGAACAGTAGTGGCCTAGGGTCGAAAGGGCAAGTCTGCGGTCAATTTTACACAATTCACACTTCCCGCTCCCTCCCCACTGATTCATTCGTTCATTCATTTATTAATTCACTCGCGCACTCACTCACTTACTCCCTCATTCTCTGCCTCACTTCCTCATTCAGTCAGTCATTCTATTGTGCACGGGGCATGTTGGGCATGCAATTTTTGTGTCTGACTCCGGCCGTTGACTCATAATCACTGCCTCTCGTGCACTCCATGCAAGTATGAATAATTCAGTCAATTGGAATTTTGGTTAATTGTAACAACACCAATTCCAAAGCAACATTTCTGCATTCAAGTATCGGTGGGGGAGTTCGCTGACTCCGTCTCCAGTGTTGCCAGAGGAGCATTTTCGGTGCGATATAATTTCGGTGTTTACGGAACCCTGACGTTGATGGTGGTGATGTTATTCGTTCTGTTGCTGGGAGCAAGAAAATTGTGAAGAAGGCCTACGTATATAGCTGTACAAAATGCTCGGTAAGATTTCAGGTCAAACAAATCCTGCGCTTTATTGCGGCTTCCAAACGGTTTCACCATTAAAAGTAGAGGTGTGCAGTGTTACGCGGTGGTATCGCAAAGGACCCATAGAGTCTGAGTGAGTTGGGCCGTAGACTATTTTCGCCGATTGTAGGGCATCCTGGTGAAACCACATATCTTCCAGTTGGATGTCAGGCATATTTAAAAAATAATCGCTCAGGATAACGGGCTGCATTGGTGGCAAATAGAGCTTCAGCCAAACTTTTGAAAATATAAGGTTCGAAGATACCCAGACGCCCATAAAGCACAGGGGAAGAGAGGGTTTTTTGATGCGATTAAGTCTCTGGACCGATTCTTCTCACTTAGTAATGAACTTGATTGCTGTGCAAAAAGTGCCGATATTCCTATGAGCTAAAATCAAGCCAAAACTGACTCACACATGGGCTCTATGCTCAGGCTGGCATTGTCTCCATGCAGATGAGAGACGAGCAGTGCCTCCTGCCCGTTTGCATTCGTACAAAGTATTTCAAATAATTGAATGGTTTCGTTCTTCTCGTTTGTGCTTTGTTGTTGGTTGTAAGTTGTTCCTGTTCAAATCCCCCTTTAGAATTAGCGGGTGGGTTGGCGTGTGTCTCTTCAAACACCATTTCAGTGGCAATGATGCTGGATGAACACTGTGATGACTTGCTGCAGGCGATGGTGTTGTTGTTGTTGTTGTAGCTGTTATTGTTGGGAGTGGTGTTGTTCTGGTTGTTGTTTTTGGGAGTGTTGTTGATGTTGGTGTTGGTGTAATTGGTGGGGATGGTGTTTCTCTGCTGCTGTGTTGTGCCTGCCACCTGTGCCACTTTCTCCCCCTAGTTCTACTCTTCCTCCTCATACTGCTCCACCTCCTCCTTCTCCTCATACTGCTCCACCTCATCCTCCTCATACTGCTCCACCACCTCCTCCTCCTCATACTGCTCCACCTCCTCCTCCTCCTATTTCTATCTACTCCTCCTCCTCATACTGCTCCACCTCCTCCTCCTCCTCATACGGCTCCACCTCATCCTGCTCCACCACCTCTTCCTCCTCATACTGCTCCACCTCCTCCTCCTCCTATTTGTACTCCTCCTCCTCATACTGCTCCACCTCCTCCTCCTGCTATTTCCACTCCTCCTCCTCCTCCTCCTGCTATTTCTACTGCTCCACCTCATCCTGCTCCACCACCTCTTCCTCCTCATACTGCTCCACCTCCTCCTCCTCTTCTAGCCGCATTCATTAAATTACTTCATAAAAACAATTAAATTTGTAGTAATTTAATCGTTAACTTCCTTCCGCCTTCCTCCATTCTTGCCCATGCTCCCAACCCCTGCGCTCGTGTTTAGCATTCTCAGAATAACATTTCTGAACTTTTTTTATAAAATATGCGCTCAAACTTCAACCGAATTAGTTGGAATTTTTGATATTGTTTTACTTTTATTTTTGCCAATTCAATTTCGAAGTTTAAAGTACGTAGGCCGGCCCCTGCTTCCTGATGCAGGTTGCCCTCTGCTTGACTGGCTCCTGGCCGCTGGCTGCCTACGCACAGCCCGCCTCAACAAGTTCAAGTTCATAATCACACTCTACAATAGCCCGCTTTGCATGCATGTAGCGCACAATTCTCTCCTTATTTATGCATATCTGCAAATTTAATTTTAGCGTGAACTTTAATAAGTGCCGAGCTGCGCAGCGTTACGCGGCGTCCATGTGGGCCGACCAGCGGTGGTTCAAAAGCATAAAGCAGCCTGGTATGTCCACATCGAACAATATGCAAAGCAGATGTACACATCGTATATTATACAGCCACAAAAACACACACACACACCCACACATAAAGAGGCTAAGCATACAACTGGTGGCTGTCTTTATAGAGGGGATGGGGGTTAGTTTCATATTGCATTGAGGACCAGTGGATTCGTGCAAATTGAAGCCTCGCCCTCTTGTCCCTTGGGCTAGCAAACTGACTACACACACATTTCCATATTTATTGCTCGTTAGTTTTCTACGCTTTCGTACAGTGAAGTTCCATTGAATCCGCCTCTCAATCAACGGACCGAACGAAAACGCCAGCGCTCACCCGGTTGTGCATCATTCCTCCCTTCTTACAAAGCAATCTTTTAATCATTTTTATATGATTTTTCGCTGTTGCATTTGCGTGGCCCACAATAACAGTTTAATTGGGTTGAGTACAATTACAATTAGTTACTGCTATTCCAAGAAGGCGTTCTTACTACGCCAAGGCTGTAGAATAGTAGAGAAATTTGTTTGGAAGCCAAGGCAAAAAAAAACAAACCCCTGCACTTGGCTAGCAAGGAGTATATAAGCAGATAACGAACCCCCTTGAATGGCAATTCAGTTGTTCCCATTTGCGAATTAGACCATAGTCCTTGGTAATTAGACCAGTTCACAACTAAGCCAAAAAATAAACCTCCCCGGGTCGAGTATCCTGGTGCAGCGTCTCTTTTTCTGCTTTCCCCATAAGGAATTCTGTTGAATATCAGTGTCAAGCGGTGACTGCTGCCTATTCCCCGATTACTAGAAACTAGACCAGACCTTTCACAGGATCACATGTTTCGCAGGTTATTCTAACACGGCCACTCACTGCGAAATGAATGTCGTTCGCTTTAGAGAACGGTCACAGTTGCTCGAGCTTCCGTCATCCTAGCTGATTGTCACGTTTTCTGTCATACTCTTATAATCTACTATTTCACTGGCGAATTTTCCCCGAATCCTCAATGTGATAAGCCTCATGGTGGTATTATAGCTGATAGACGCAGAGAGGAGAGGCATTCACTTACTCTGACTAAGCGTGATGAAAATGAACAAAATCAGAAGAAACAAACAACAGCTCCAGGCAGACGAAACCCAACACCATACCATCATATACGCCCCTCCTTGAGAAAACCAGTTAGTCAGAACGTGCCTTAAACTGCGTGGGAGGAATGCCCCAAGGAATCATGGAAGGATAGGCAGTTGGCGATGCTGAAACTGGCAACTGGCTTTGCTGAATTCGGAGGCATTTTTAGTCAGCTTTCAAGTATTAAATTTCCCAACCCAACTGGGAGGCGAGCGTTGAGTCCAGTGTGCGAGTTAAGTAGAGTCTCTATTGTACTGTGTCTGCCTGAGTTATCTGTCTCGCTCTCTCTCGCTCCCTCTCTCATTCATTAATATGCAAACATTCATTCGCGCTGGGAGCCAGTTCATAAAAAATTAGGCTTGTTTTTCATTTAATATTTTTATTTTGGTGGCACAGCTGCGGATTTCGAGATGGGAATAAAAAAAACACAAAACTGCATAAATAATCATGTGGAATTATTAATTTAAAATTTTAATACTCCAAATGTCCAACACGAAAAACTGCCCCGCCCCGCCCCGCGCACGTGCCAAATAATTGAATCCCATTTTCGTGCCACGTGTCCATTACACAACGTTTCGAATGCAATTTCGTTTTGTGTTTATTTGCTTGAAATATTAAAAATCAAATTCAAAGCACGAGCAATAAAAATGAAGAGGGTGCTTGCACATCGTTTTAATTACCCATTTGACATTTACACCGCCGCAAGTGTGTTTTTTGGCTTTATTTCATTTTATTTAGCTTTTTGTTCAACACACGACCGTAGTTTTGTGCATGGTAATTGCAATTGTTTCGCGGTTTAATAAGGCAAACTAATTACGGCATCTATACAGGGTGAGTGCCAGTGCAATTGAGTTGGAAAGTGGGGGTCTCCACCGCAAATCGCATTTGAGTGTTTATGTACACTCTGCAGTGGCCGGTTACCACCACCGATAGTTACATCCTTCTGAGAACGCAGTTGGTGAGAGGGGCTATTTTCATTTGACCCTTAATTAGTGGTCCGGAGTATAAATACCTGTTTGCAAACTTCGCCAGAGGGTCGCAGGTTCAAATCCAGCCCCGGCCTTGGTCTCAAAAAAGCTTCTTTCTAAAAAATCATTCTCCTGCGAGACGAAAGCCTCAGCAGCTCTCTCTTCCTGTATTTTGCGCTTGCTTTCTCTTTCCTTTCTCTTCCTGTATTTTGCTCTTGCTTTCTCTTTCCTCTCTCTTTCTTTCTCGTTCCTCTCTTTCTCTTTCCTCTCTTTCTCTTTCTCTTTCCTCTCTCTCTCTCTTTCCTCTCTCTCTCTTTCTACCTCTTTCCTCTCCCTCTCTTTCTACTCTTTCCTCTCTCTCTCTCTTTCTTTCTCTTTTTCTCCTCTTTCTTTCTCTTTCCTCTCTCTCTTTCTTTCACTTTCCTCTCTCTTTCTTTCTCTTTCCTCTCTCTCTCTTTCTTCCTCTTTTCTCTCTCTCTTTCTTTCTCTTTCCTCTCTCTCTCTCTCTCTTTTCCTGCATCTTGCTCTGTATTTCTCTTTCCTCTCTCTATCTCTCTCTCTCTCTCTCTCTCTCTCTCTCTCTCTCCCTCTCCCTCTTTCTCTCTGTCTTTTTCCCTCATTCACCATTATATACAGTTTTCATTCAATTCCTAAGCCTCTACTAGGAAGTGTTCCACATCTTGTTGTTTGCTATTCGTGGCTTCTTTCCCGGTTCAGAGTCTTCTAGATCCTTCCATTAAAGACTAACCTGTTCTGTGGCACTAATTGATTTCCCTATGTATCTGGACCCTGTGAAAGACATTTAACTTGACAAAAGGGACGTTTTAGTTTCGGTTCATTATGTCCTTGGCGGATGCAATCGTTTGTCATTAAAAATAAACTTCATAGATGAGGATGTTTTGGAATATTTTATAGATTTGGTGTAAAAGTGTCGGATTTTTCCAAAACGACCATCAATATGCACCTTTCTTGGATGCGTCGCTGTGCTTGGCAGTAATATCTGGACATTTTTTGTACAGGTTTCCATCCAATTATGTTAGATTGAAAAATTAGACCGCAACTTTCATTTGCTCACTTGAATCTCTTGTCTCCTCGACTTTCTGTAAATAATGAATTGTGTTGCGGAAACACTCCGACTTGAAGGTCCATTTGTCGGTTGCTCTGTTACAGTCCCGACCCGGCTCATCAACCACATTTATAAATGGTTTACACCTGAAATTGCTGTTTTTGTCCGAGTCTCTTTGACTGAAAACTCTTTTTATACGCGAAGCTTATTGGGGACCTCAAATCATTATAGGAACTGAAAAAATAATTATAATGCCTGATTTATGGCACCATGTGAAGTAGTACATGAGTGTTTGGACCCGCTTGTAACTTGTTCTCTCTGGGAAGTGGGAAGTGTTCTAATCAGCTGCTGACTTATGGAAAACAGTTCCAGCAAAGATGTAAAATGCATGGGTATGGAAAGTTGCGGCTAAAGTACCGTCCGACCAATGCTCAGAAGTCTCTCCGACTGAGATCATGGCTTCTTCCAATTCTTCCAAATGGCACAACTCTATTTCGCTCACACGTGGACCGAATTGGAGGGCAAAGTTCAGCACATGCTTCAATACTATTCAAGATTTTATAGTCAATGCAGATCCCAGGAATACACTACTATATTCTGTCGTATATTTCAATGGGATTCAACTCGGTACGTGGATTTTATAAATATTGTAAATAGCAAAACACCCTGTAAAGTTGTTTGGATAATTCACACATTCCGGCTTGAATGACATGCAAATTGGTTCTTTTTTGCAAGGGGACCAAAGTCACACCCCCACTTTTCTCCTTGCGTACAAACACAAACAGATGAATCCGTGTCACTCATTCCCGGTCGTGTGAAGTAGCCCCAGATTTCCGCCTGAAATAATTGTGTAAATATCGAAAGAGCCTTTTAAACGAGTACCAACGAAAAAGATTAAAGTACATTTAAATATTGTGTATTATTATTGCTATTATTAAACATCAAAGGCGTTTATCCCGATTTTTGCACACGCAAATCCCAATGGATTTAAATTTTAATGCGCATTATCGTATTCGCATTGAGCGGGCCGCCGCGCCGCGCCACGCCGAGCCAAGCCAGACTCCTCCCCACAAAGCCCGCAAAATCACAAATTTACGACTGTGCCCCGTCGTCCCGGGCGCTGGCTGTCATTACATAAATCTAATCCTCGTTTTGGCCAAATCATTTGATCGCTCTGCCCTGCTCTGCTGGTTCTTGTGCTTGCCTGCTGCTGCCTCCTTTGCTCGCGTACCCCTCCACACACACACACACACACTCACACATTCACGTTTTTATTTCCTTTACTTACAATTCACGCCATTGCCACCAGCACCTCCGTTCACCTCTCCATTCTATTCCACTCCACGTTGCGTGCAACGTCACGCAAAATGCTGCTCTTTCTTCACACCAGCTCCGTCTTCATCCTGCCACCCCATTCATCCAGTCGTGCATCCCTGCCGTGAGCCATCGACGGCATGGGAGCGTTCTAAGCGCCACGCAAAGGCCTACATTCGCACAAGAGCACCCATTTAATTTATAAGTCACGTGAGCGAGATTTTTCATATTGCACCATTAAGAAAAAATCGCCCCCTTCCTGTCCCGGCCTCCGCCAAATCCTACGTGTTGGTTCGCCTCTCTGCTGTGCGGCTGTGTGTGCGGTAGCGTGTGGCTGCGCGCACGTGTGAGGTGTGCGCTGCTCTGAGGTGTTTGCCTCGGCACATTAAAGCGTGGCGCAAGTGGAGAGAAGGAAAATGTTGCCAATACTCGCTTTATTGAACTTTTATATACATATTTATTTGAATGGCTGCGCGGAGAGGCGGGGCGGGGCGGCCGTGTCAAAAGAACTCTTAATGGGACGTTTAAAATGAACGTGATGCTGTTTATTATACGCGCAAATTGACAATTTCTGTTATAAAAAAGAAATTCTACAAAATATTCGCCATAAATGTGTGTGTGTGTGTGTGTGTGTGTGTGTGTGTGTGTGTGTGTGCACAGGTCTAGAGGGGGATGTGGGTGATGGGGAGGTGCTGAAACATATTAACACACGCACGCAATTCCAGTATTTTTGCGCCCTCAAATAAGGGAATGGGGAAGCTCCCATACGATGCGTGACTCTGCACTGCTTTAATATCGCTCGAAATCAGGACTCTCACATGAGGGCTTCACTCACTCACACTCAGACACTCCTTTATGCCGCATATTCCAATTTCTTGCAAATTAAAAGCATCAATTGGGAGTGGTGGTGGTGCCGCTTATGTGTGGACAGAATGGTAATAACACTCCGGCGGATCTCAGGTCATAGAAAGTCATGCACAGAGGAACACACCTTCGTGCACTCGGAGGTAGCAATTCTCGCGTTGGAAAAATACAAGTACCTCTCTAGCTGAAACACTTTTGTGCCGTCAATAGTGACGCATTTGACTCGTATGCCCTTCCGACTCAGGCTAATGTCCAAGTATACTCGAGTCGCCTGCCGTGTGATTCGGCGTTCCTTCTCAGCCGTTTGGTGCACAGTTTCAACGTTTTCATCGGTGACCCATCGGTGCAGTGACAGGGGCATATTCAAAGGTCCCGCTGCGTCCATTTGCGGCCACGTTGAAGTTCTTTGTAGAACTTGGTTGTGTCGATTTCTTCCGGACATTGATGAGGTGCTCTTAATTGGAGTTTCCATCCGCACTTGGAAATCACGATAATCGAAATTTTGAATGTTTTCCTCTGCTTTGAGCACTTTCAAGGATTCGAAATTTGTTCGATCTGCCAGCGACGTTTATACTTGATTGCACCAGTGGCAGGACGAACTATTAGTGCTTCCCCCATACATAGGAGAAAGGATGCCAAAATCATAGCTCTATGACACCATGCAAATGGTTTGAAGCCATTGACAGACCTTTTCGACTGCCTCCACAATTGGGTCTATTGCATACCGAACTGATGACTATAAAACGAGGTTCTTGCCGCCAGGGACTGGTATCCTGTTTCTTGGCTACTCCTTCCAACAAATGTATTGGACTTCTACGATGAATATTATATAAACAAATCAAGTTCGATTCGATATCTTGCAACATAATTAATTAAAAATGTGTGCAGAAGGTTTGGAGAAGTGAGTACTGTCTAACTAAGGCTTTGGATTCGGAAGGGAAAAAGATTCAGAAAGAAACATTTAGAGACCATGCTCGAAGGACTGTGAGAGTAGCTTTCTTCGCCACTAGACGACGGAGTAGATATCATCGGTAACTATAGCAATATAACGTAAAGTATGTGCCTGAAAGCGGCGACTTCCAAAGTTTATGATATCGACACGAAGTATATACATAAGCATATATATACATATATATATCGAATATCTCCAACCGTGGACATCGAATGCAGATTTCTTGAAACAAAGTTCATTTTCATTGAAATTTAGTTTCACTCATGGAAATATCCTTATCCGATACTATTCACGAGACAGTAGCGATGCTCCTCTCGACATCGTGCCTTCTCTGCCCAAAAGCAACAAAAACACATTCAGCCAGAGTGTCCACTGTTCACATGCCGCGCCAACTGCCTTTCACCTCCTGAAGCTGTGCTTCACTCAAAATTGTATTCTTATTGCCTTGGGGAAAACTGTCCGCTGTTCTATTCTCTGGGCGCCACCGTTCGAGTTGGCCTTGGTTGGAGTTGGCCGAGTCTGCGTTAACTTTGCCAACTTAATTTCAAAGCGAGCGTTCCGTGGCACGTTCTCGTAGAGGGCAGCTAGGCATGACAGCCATGGCAGTAACAAAAACAACAACAACAACTGCTCCTTAAAGAGTTATTCGCACAGAGCAGAGTATTAATTGTGCGTCTTCTGTCGCTGGCGCAATTGGTGCGGCGTGCTGCTGGAATAAACAGAACTAAGCGGAAAAAGGGAAATTCGCAAACCGAATTGATATGTGAAAAGCTGAGAAGCGTTCACTGCTGGGGGGGGGAGAGGAGGCACTTCGGCAATGACGCCACTCCCTACCCAGCGTGCCAGCGTGCCAGCGTCACATGAGTTAACTCGGAAGTCTCATTAAAATTTGCAGCTGGAACTGTTGTTGTTGGGCGCTTGGTGTGTTGTACCATATTGTTCAGTGGAGTGGCAGTGCGGCTGATGTTGCTGATGTCGCTGGCATCAAATTAAGTCGGTCGTCTGTGATATTATTTCATTATCAGAAGTTCATTGGCATGGGCACCCATGCTTCTGTGCGTTTGTGTGTGTTTAGTCGCGCAATGAATACAAAAGTACACACACACACGCACACATCTGCACACAATTACACATTAAAACATTACTATACAGTAGAAAATTTGTGTTTATTATTTCATTATGTTTCCGTCGCCGTCGCCGTCGCCGTCGCCGTTGTGGTTGTCGCAGTTCTGGTGGGTATCTTGCCATCGGTGACTTTGCTGTTCCATACTGAGAGTCCTCTGCAGTGCGCGTACGCGTGCACGCACATCACACGCATTTAATGAATTTCATTTAAGTACGCGACGGGTAACTGCTTCGGAGCAGTGAACGCAGCTCGCATAATGCCGCTGCTGTTCTTGGTGCCACCACTTGACGAGCACTCTACGATACACTCAAACTTCCCCTGCAGGGAGACCGCTGGTCTAGTCCAACAAGTCGGGAAGATTTCAAGTACTCGCAGTATTTTCGCGCGAGTACATGAGTGAATCGAATGGAGCCATTACCAAAGACACCGGCATTGCCAAACTGGAGAACTGATACACTGCTCTCCAAATCAAAGCCACCAAGGAAATACAAATTTCTCATAAACAAGAAATTGTTCACTCGAAAGTTGACCGAACGAAACATACTCATGACTCAGCCAGATCAGGTACCAAATCAATCAATTCAATCATCCAGTTTAAATAATTCACTATGAAACGTTATTCCTCTCTGCTGTGTGAATGATTCTCTGATGGCTCGTAGCTGTTATGGACGCACGAGTACATGGACGTCTAATTGTTGCACACTGTGCCTCTTCGTTTTGATTCGGTTGATTTTACGAGTGTTATTGCATGGCAGTGATGCGTGATTCGGCTGTGCTGTTTCTGTTTAAATTTTGTTTTGCGAATCCCGGGAGTTTGTTTTTTATTTTGTATGCATTAGTTTTGAGTATGAATCATATTCAGAGTCACGATTGTTTATATTTAAGAGTTTTGATTATGAATCACTTTCAGATTCACAATTGTTTGTATTCATAAGTTTGAGTATAAATCATATTCAAATTCACGATTATTTGTATTCAAGAGTAGAGTATGTAGAGTATGAATCATATTCATATTCAGTATTGTTTGTATTTAAGAATTTTGATTATTAATCATTTTCAGATTCACGATTGTTTGTATTTAAGAGTTTTGATTATGAATCATTCAGATTGACGATTGTTTGTATTCATAAGGTTGAGTATGAATCATATTCAGATTCACAATTCTTTGTATTCACGATTCACAAAGTTTTGAGAATGAATCATATTCAGATTCACGATTGTTTTTATTCAAGAGTTTTGAGTGTAAATAATTCAGACTCACATTTGTGTGGCTACTCCGCATACTAAGCATTCAGATTTTAATATAAGATTCTCATCTGATCTGCAGTTCTCTAGTAAGAAGAGACTGCTGTCAAATGGTAATGAGCCCTATGAACAGACAATTGGCTGAGTATGTCACTACATTACTCTTTAACTAGACGCTGTTCTAGAGGCAATAGCACTATAGTCCCCTGATGATCGTTTTAGAACAAATTGGTATGTCTTATAACGCTTATGGTACTTGGTCCTCAACAGACTTGATAAGTCTGGAAATATGTATATATTTGATTTCAGGCGATTTTAATCTTCTTCCTGAACGGTTCTCTATTTTTGAAGTTGTTTAATGCAAATGTTAGTTTTGTGCCAGAATCCAAAGACCTGATAGGCAACTATACAGTCGAGTTGTGCTCTTTGAAACTAAACCCAAGGACTGTCGCATAGAATGACACGGCGGAGACTCATGTCGCTATTGTTAAATTGTTTGTTTATCCTTAAACAAGCCCCATACAGTTGACTTGCCTGCCTTTGCATTACCATTCCATCCGTACTCTAATGACTCTTTTTGGTACCGGATACGGAACTAGTTCAAAATTTTACTGAAGGGTGTCTTTGAGTGAACACAGAGAAGTATACGAGAATATGTGAGTGTTTGGGTGCGATTTTGAGTTAATGAGACTTAGCGAGGCTGTACGGGTATTTCACCATTGCGTATGCATTAAGGAATGACATAATAATCCATTTGGAAGCATCGGATGACGACGACCATGAAGTCGAAGAATGTCGCCTCCTTGGTTATGGCTTGGCATGTTGTCATTGTTAAAGCTAAAACACAATCATGAGCAGAATATGGATGGAAATATAGAAAACTTATTTAATGCGGAGACAGAGACAGAGGCAGAGAGGGAGGCGGTAACTGCGATTGCGACTGAGACTGGGAATGAGGCTGGAACGGAGACAACGGCGACAACGACTGCATCAGTCTGAATGGAGTCTGTTCGCAATTACCAGTACGCCACAGGAATAATGTGGCACAAAGTTGCGACTTGGAAGCTTATTCAGCGAGTTCAACACTTCATGTCACACACTCATTCATTGTCAATTGCTGGCACGTATTTGTCATGTGAGCCTTGATTTTAAGTTTTGTGGGTGCTGTATGCCTAACTAGAATACCACGATCCTTTGAACTGCCCGTTAAGTAGAAAGATGTCGGCTCAGTCGTCCCAATGAACTCCTTAGCAGAGCAACCACTGTGACTATATATCCTTACGGATCGGGTAACGCACACAAAAGTCCAATTTTACATATAGTATATCTTGATTCCGCCAGAGTAATGCGGGTAGTATCAGATGGTTCAAGTACCGGATTTTATAGTAACTAAGAGGGTAATTTAGTCTATTATTTTATTTATTTGTTTCCGACACGTTTTGGCACCATTTTAACAAGTTTGACGTTCCGTACTAATTCCGGCTTTCAAGTCACAACTGTCCAAATGTCTCGACGTATCTCTATTTTAACCATTTCTTTAGAACAGACCAGAATTAGGGAAAAAATAATTCGAAATGATGACGATAGTCGTGTTCTCCTGGGACCATAGTTTTCACTATTATGTATGGTGACATTAACGGAAGTGACCCATCAAAATGGGCTGTCGTGTCATCTGCTCACTACCAAGTTGGTTGACTATCATATCACCTCCCTATCATCTCGCCTCACTGCCATCTGACGTCACTGTCTCTCACGTCACTGTCATCTCACCTCACTGTCATCTCACCTCACTGTCATGTTACCTCACTTTCATCTCACCTCACTGTCATCTCACCTCACTGTCATCTCACCTCACTGTCATCTCACCTCACTGTCACCTCACCTCACTGTCATCTCGCCTCACTGCCATCTCACCTCACTGCCATCTCACCTCACTGCCATCTCACCTCACTGTCATGTTACCTCACTTTCATCTCACCTCACTTTCATCTCACGTCACTGTCATCTCACCTCACTGCCATCTCACCTCACTGTCATCTCACCTCACTGTCATGCTACCTCACTTTCATCTCACCTCACTGTCATCTCACCTCACTTTCATCTCACCTCACTGTCATCTCGCCTCACTGCCATCTTACCTCACTGTCATCTCGCCTCACTGTCATCTCACCTCACTGTCATCTCGCCTCACTGCCATCTCACCTCACTGTCATGCTACCTCACTGTCATCTCACCTCACTGTCCACTCACCTCACTGTCTTCTCACCTCACTGTCATCTCACCTCACTGTCCACTCACCTCACTTTCATCTCACCTCACTGTCATCTCACCTCACTGCCATCTCACCTCACTGTCATCTCACCTCACTGTCATCTCACCTCACTGTCATCTCGCCTCACTGCCATCTCAGCTCACTGTCATGCTACCTCACTGTCATCTCACCTCACTGTCATGCTACCTCACTGTCCACTCACCTCACTTTCATCTCACCTCACTGTCTTCTCACCTCACTGTCATCTCACCTCACTGTCCACTCACCTCACTGTCTTCTCACCTCACTGTATTCTCACCTCACTGTCTTGTCATCATGTCACCTCACTGACGTATGTGCATATCATTGGTGACGCAGCTCCTCTTCAACAAATAAAGATTCTTCGTTCTTCTGATATTGAGTCATCTCCAAATTTAGTCATCCACATAATATCCATCTAATTATCGCGTCGCTTGTATATGCCCACTCCTTTGCTTTATTGCTATGGCTTAATGACCCGGTCCGGTCCGGTCCGCTGCGGCCCAGACTCTGTCCACTTGAAGTAAACACCGTCAGCCGAGACCTGTTTACACTTCAAATTTGTACGCGTGTGCCGGATTCGGTTCTGCGAAATGTGTTCACAGATTATGTTTATTTATCCCATCATTCCAGCTTGCGAGCCCCACATTTCTGCCTCTTCTTTTATAAATTGTTTTTTTTTCTAATGAATTTCTATTTACAATTGCAATTGAACAGCATCAGATGCGATATTTGGAGTATTATAAATGATGACATTAGCACGGCCGCATTTGCTCACTAATCCACCCCCACCCGCAACTCCACCCCTGGGGCAGGCCATCATGCAAATTGTTCCAACACACGCACAAAGGTTAATTTCCATAATTTTGGAATTAACGTGCGCCAGATTAAAATGAGCTGCCACGGCGTGACCTGAAAGTATAATTTCGAATGGCAATGGTAGTGGGAGTGGGAGTGTGGGTGGTACGTGTGTCGATGCTGTGGGTGAGTGAAGCTAGGGAGGAAGCAATTTCCGTGGTCACATAAATTTCGAAACCTTAAATGAGAGCCGCCCCAGCTGGGTATGCTGGATAATCCTTGATTTTATGCAAATTGGAGTAAACTGCTCAGCTCAGACCCCTGAGCGGAAACTGCAGGCATAATCGCTCTGTAAGGTCGAGCAAATATAAATATAAAGGCGCTTCTAATTATACGCTTTAGAATCGACTAAAGCGACAAGAAACGTTGTTCCAGTTCGTTCCGAATTATATTAAATTATCGGAGATAACAAATAACTCGCAAATCTTGTAAATAACTGCTGAATGCTGCTCGCCAGTTCAGTCACTGTTCCAATTAGAGCCCGGTGAAGACCTCGCTAATAAGTTCGCATCAAGAACAATATTTATGTTCGGAACAGCTCGGATGTGTGCTGAAAACACGCTCTTCTCTCGCAGAGTAATGTGTGTGCGTGTGCGTGGGCGTGGGTGTGTGTGTGGGCGTGTGCAGTTTTAAGTTTCAATCATCTTCCCACTTCAAATTGGAATTTAATTGCTTCCTCCATACGCCCGTTCACCCTCTCTGGCCATGCACAGCTTCAATTAGAAAACTCGCAGTAAAATAATTAAAAGGAGCCTGTAATCGCAGAGTGTGCTTTCTAAACTATATTTTATATTTTGCAGTACACTCCCGCACTCACACACGTTCCATCCTATAAACAGACACACACACATACACACACACACGTATATTTGTGCCGTAGGCCTTCGTAGGCAGTCGCCAACGGCATGTAAAAGTTCCTCCACAAAGGTATGCCAATCCTTGCCAGGGGCCTTAATGGATTGTGCCGCAGCTTGCGAAGTCTTCGGACGATTTATGGCCATGTGTGCTGAGCTGAGAGCGGTGCTGCGCTCCTAAATTGAATGCAGCGTTTAAATACGATCGTTTCCAAATTACGAATTTCCCGAAAATAAAAAATAAATGGACTAGAGTAAGGCAAAAGTGGCAACAAAGAACAAACAATTCTGAACAGGACATTTTATCGAACCAATTTTTGTTTTATTTTCACAATTTGTTTCGTTTTTGTTCTCGTCCTGTCTATGGAAGAAGCGAGGTTTAACAGCGGAATAATGTTTTTGGCAAATTTTCAAAAAGTAGCAATATCTGCGGCGCGAGTCCTGCGCTGCTGCGCTGTGTAGTTCGGAGCTGGGCTCTCAGGTCCTGCAGCCACGTACAGCGACGCAGCGTTTAAGTGAATTAACGCCGCACTCTCGTGCAGATGTGCTGGAATTTCGATAAAACAAGTTTCTTTTTGATGAGATTTTACAATTCCGGCTGCACATGCATAAATAAATATCCTGATTTTATTGGAATTTTCATTTTCACTTCTTTCTCTTCACAAAAATTTTCAATTTTGTTTGTTCGGTGCTTTAATTGAACCCTTCTCAAATTGAATTCAATCAATGAACATTTTATCCTATCATTACTAATGCTTTCTTTTATTCTTTTATATTTACAGTACGGAACCCGGGTGCCCAACGCAGCATCTCCGAGCAATACAAACTCGAGCAGCTCATCCAATACGGGCTCTCAGAGCGGCACGTTGAGTACTAGTCTCAGTAACACCAATACAAACACAATAATGGGTCCTAACAACGGTACACAGCAGCAGGGGGGTGAACAGCTCTCGAAAACAAACTTGTACATCCGGGGATTGCAACAAGGCACAACAGACAAGGATTTAGTTACTATGTGTGCACAGTGAGTATCCTGCCGTTATTTTTCTTTTCAAGCCCAACGACGCCATGAGTCGTTATCCAACTTCTGGTCCCCATCCTCATCGTCTTACGACAAGATTAGAGCTCTGCCTCGACCATAGATGCTATTACAGATGTTGTCCTTAATTGCGGCGAAATAGTGCGAATTGTTGGCACAGACGCATCCTGTCACGACGTACGACCCCACAAATCGCAGCCTGGGCCAATAAGGCTTTAATGCTTCATAAGCCTGTAAGGCGAGTGGCCCCTTAATATTGAAGCCACACAAAGAAGTGCTGTCTTCCAACTCAATATCTTCCAATTCCTGCCCCCAAAAAGTCAGTTATCATTTGTCTACACCGAACGTCACAGACCGAAACGTTATGAAATCTGAACGGTGCTGCATATTCTTGATTTTGATATTAAAAAAATGGGCTGGTCCACGTCCTCCATTGACACATGTACATATGTATATAGCTCCAGATCTATAAATTGTATTCCATGTGGGCGTGATATACCAGCTGTCGTGCCCAGCTTCATGTAATATGAAGAACCTTCGTACAAAGATTGATGTGGCGCATCAAGTTTTATGGATCCAAATACGACATGATTTGACAGACTCGCCCACTTTATATATGTGGACGTAGTCTGATGAATTTCCCTACGGTATAGATTCGCGTAGTCGCTGTAACGCGTCTTTAACCCTCCTTAATGTTGTTTCCTTCTCTGTTCCCTTGAGGAGGAGAATGAAAAGTAGTCCTAACGAAATATTTGCTCGAGCTCTGATTTCCAAAATTGATCCACTTAATTTGATCGCTTCTCTAAGAAATGACTCGTTATCCGTATTTGCTGAGGTTGCTTTATTCATAAAGGATATAAGAGAGCGCACATATTTTGAACCGTGTCCGTTTAATGCGAGCATAATTTTACTGGGGGTGTCGACCGCGCTCACTTATCCGTGCTCTCTAAAAAAGCTGCACAAATGGAATTTCATGAAAAGATGGCATTGAAAATTGATTTGATTGAACTGCCGCGTGCCTCTTTGTATGAGAGTGAGTGTGTGTATGAGTGGCAATTCCGCGGACATGCCCATCACCGCAAGGACGAGAAGCAAGGCACTCTGCCCACAAAGCACTTCAACTTTTTCAATTCACTTATTGACTAATTAGTCGCACGATTACGTCGCCCACGGTCACCCCATGCCTTCCACCCGTGTGTATGCGGACAAGCTGATGAAGGTCGCCCTCGCAACTTTCACTTCTGGTTGCACTTGCAACGGGGTACTGCACCCCACTTGGCAAAGTGCATTTGATTGAATGTCGTCAATAGTCGCAAAGAGGAGTGTCCGCTCGCAGGTAAGAGCTGCTCTCATCCTGTCTAAGAAGGGTACTTGCAAATGGTTTCCTACTCAAGAGTGCGGCAAAGCTGATTTAGCATTTACAGACAATTTGTCGACATAAAAGCTTCGCTGTAGTCCATTAAGAGTGGGTATTTATATTGTGACCGAGGCAGTGTGGGAAGTGGACCAGTTCTGATTTTGCATGCCACTTGGGCAGGCATATATCGAAATATTCCCATCCACGGTTGATCTTTAGGTCCGGACAATACGTAACATTAAAAAGGATTCAATTCGTCTTTAATGTTCTTAAAGGTCTTCGCAGTAATTGTCAAATCTGAAGAGGACTTATCTGCAAAAGAAGAAGACTTATCTCCTTATAGTTTCTGGAAGCATGTGGATCCGGACAGACACTAGTCTAATGTCAGGCCTATTCCGCATTTATACAGCTTTACAGAAATTCGCGTTCATCATTTCAGTGCGCGTACTACGGGGAAAAGAATTGATTCCCATGCGAGAAGGTCTACGTGGTCTACCTATTCGATTCCCAAGCAAGCGAAGAGAGAGATGGAAAAAAGAAAGAAATATAAAGAAGGAAAAGAGGGAAAAAAGAGAGAAAGAGAAAAAGAGAAAAAGGTAGAAAAAAGAGAGAAAGAGAAAAAATAGAAAAAAAGAGAAATAGAAGGGAAAAAAGAAATAGACAGAAAACAAAAAATGGAGAGAAAAAAGAAAGAAAAAAATAAAACGAAATAGAAAGAAAAAACATAAAAAAGAGAGAAAGAAAAAAAGAAATAGAAGGAAAAAAGAAATAGACAGAAAAACCGAAAATTGAGAGAAAAAATAAAGAGAGAAATAAAGAAAACGAAATAGAACGAAGAAAAGAAATGGAAACACAAAGAAAAAAACAAACAAAAGAAAGAGGAAGAGCTAAAGAAATAGAGGAATAATTAAAGAAAGAGAGATATATAATGGAAAAGAACGAGAGAAATATAAAGAAAAAGAAAGAGAGAAAAAGAAATAGTGAAATCTATAGAAAAAGAGAGAAATAGAAAGAGAAATATAAAGAAAAAGAGAGAAATAGAAAGAGAAATATAGAGAAAAAGAATGAGAGGAATATAAAGAAAAACAATGAGAGAAATATAAAGAAAAAGAAAGAGAGAAAAAGATATGATGAGATCTATAGAAAAAGAGAGAAATAGAAAGAGAAATATAAAGAAAAAGAGAGAAATAGAAAGAGAAATATAAAGAAAAAGAAAGAGAGAAATAGAAAGAAAAAGAAAGAGAGAAATATAAAGAAAAAGAAATATAAACAAAAAGAAACAGAAATAGAGAGAAAAAGAATGAAAGGAATATAAAGAAAAACAAAGAGAAATATATAAAAAAAGAAAGAAGAGAAAAATAAAGAACAATAAAGAAAAATAAAGAAAAACAAAAAGAACAAAGAAAAATAAAAAGATTAAAAAGAATAATAAGAATAAAGAGTAAAAATAATAAAAATATAGAAAAAGACGAAAGAAGAAAGAAAAAGCATGAGAAAGAAAGAAAAAATAATAAAGAAGGAAAGAAAGAGCAATAAAGAGTAATAAACGGTAATAAAGAGTAATAAAAACTAAGCAAGAGTAATAAAGAGAAAGAAAGAAATAAGTAAAGACGGATATAAAGACACAGAGAGAGTAAGAAATAGCAAAACAAAAAGCACAAAAAAAGAATAAAAAGAATAAAAGGAATACAAAAAAGAAAGAAAAAGACGAAAAAGAAAAAGTATGAGAAAGAAAGAAATGATAATAAAGAAGGAAAGAAGAGTAATAAAGAGTAATATAGAGTAATAAACGGTAATAAAGAGTAATAAACGGTAATAAAGAGTAAGAAAGAGTAATAAACAGTAATAAAGAGAAAGAAAGCAAGAAAGCAGTAAAGAGGGATATAGAGGCACTGAGAGAGAGAGAGAGAGATAGAGTGTAAGAAATAGGAAAATCTCATGTGTTTTTTAAGCATTTCCAGAGTTCTGTATTCAGCCCGGCCACTTGCCTGCACCGGTCTTATCGTCAAACTTGATCTGCCTCTCTGTTTAGTTCAACCACTGAGACCACTTTAAATAAGCGCTCAACTTCTTGACATTTCGAGCACCTTCCTTCTTGACATTCTGCCGCGGTTTAATTAGGCATTCTTGGCGTAGCTCCCACTCTTGTCCTGCTGCCACCCACCGAGCTACTTGTATGGTGGGGTAATTTCTGAACAACGTCTGCAGCTAAAAAATTAAAGTAATTTGTGAGCCAGCACAAAGGTTTGACAACACTGCGGCCTTATGTAGGTGCATGAGTACTTGGGCGTGGCGACAGTGTCGGTTCTGGCTGGCGGTGTTTTGTGAGTGTTTTGCATCGAGAGAGCCCTGTCGGGCTGGGCAGTGGCAGACGGGGCACATTATAATAATTGGTATTAACGATGTGGTTCTACGACGTACTTGCATACCATGAAAAGGCCTGCGTACAACTGAAACTTATTAGCATAGAAGCGAGTAGTAATCTATTTATAAATCGCGTACGTGTAATTACAGCCAATCACGGCAAAAAGCCGCCGCGCCAGTCCCATTGAAATAATTCTGCATACTACAAATCGCAGCTCTCCAAGTGACGGAACTTTCGAGTGGAGCGGCACATTCTATTTTTATATGAGTTCGATTGTTCGAATAACAGAATAACAGAACAACAGAACAACAGAACAGAAAAACCAACTGAAACTTAGTATCAAATAGAAAATAAGAAATCAATTCAAATAATAATTTCGTGCGTGAATTGAATTTTTGACTACATTCAGAGTGAATATGAAACGCCCACATACACATCATCATCAGCTCAAGCATCTGTTGGTGTACAAAATCAATATCTCGGGCATTGGAGTTTTTCGGGAAAGACCGAGTGGGATGGGCGTGTCTTTTTGTCTTCATTTCGTCCTCGGTTGGTGTGAAATGTGTATGACCACAGGAATCATAAGAAGCGTTTTAGAAAATTGTATAAACATGTTGTGTATGACGCTCCAAAGACGTCCCTGAGACTCTGAACCACCCACTATTGACGATTCCACTTTTCGAATTCTGTGAAACGTAAACAGTAATCTTTTGTCATGGAATAATACCAAGAAAATCTAAGGACCCGTTTTCCCAAAAATCTTATTACTGGTCTTCAGCCTTTAATTGAAGAAAGGCCATTATAAAATATGAGGGCAGAAGCCTCAAAGAAACTTTGAGGATTATCTACTTGTACCTGGATTGAGAACTACAAACATCTCCATTTTTTTTATTTGAGCTCTCTCGCTAATATCTCCGAGCTCTCCAAGCGCTCCGACCACTCTATCTCTTGTTTTTGATAATACTCGTATGATTATTCATTTAATGGGGAACCCCTCCAATGTTCAACTTCGGCTTTTCGTCTTTTTTTCGAAACAGTTCTTAGGCTTTCCCCCTCCATCCCTCTTCACCCCACTCTAATGAAATAAATTTTTATTTCCGCTTTTCTCTTATCTTTTCTCTTTCAGATATGGAACAATTATATCAACCAAGGCTATTTTAGATAAAACAACAAACAAATGTAAAGGTATTTTTTTCTTCACCATTCTCATCATTTATTTATGTGTTTATTAACTTAAAAAAAAAATACGAAAAAAATATATAAAAAAAAAATATATAAATTTTATGTTGTCCTGAATGTGGTGTCTTTTTTGTTAATAGTCCTATTGGCAGTTTAGTTACATTGTCTCGATAATGATTTCTCGAAGATTTTGATACTCCACACCCACCACGGCGGGGAGCAATTAATGGTTTAAAAGTACTCCTTGGGTGCTGCCAGTGTATTGTCCGTGCCCATTCGATCATCCTTGTGCATGGGCGCAACAGGTCGTTCACGATAGACTGGGTGGCAGAAGGCTGTGCTCACGGTGGATGCCACAAAAGCAAACTACTGTCCTTTTCATCATAGAAATACTGGGGAAGTCCAAATGGACTCGTTTGTTGCAGTGCCGAAACACGAATTTATTGTAAGGTGCTGAAAAGTAAGCGACAACCGATCCAGTGGATCTTATTAGGCGAGCAAAAGTGGCCCCAAATCAAACTCCCAGGGAAGTAATGGCCAAATGTTGTGAGACTCTTTTATACAGTCGAGGAGTTCAAGTTCCATTAGAGGAACCTCGCCAAAAATGTCGAGCGCAGAGAGGTCAATCTATTTGAGTTTCTAAACGCAGCTAGTAGTCGACCCAGGATAACATGCGCGTATAGTACTGCCGGGCCGACGAACTATTCGAAGAACTGCTCTTGCGAGGTGTCCGTGGTATGATGGATGTTTAGCGACTGGGTTCCGCATACTGTAAGTGGATGTATTTCGATACTCGTTAGAGTCTTTTTGGCGAGAGGCCGAACTTTCAGTGAGAAGCACCTCGGGCGTTATGGGTGTTTCGAAAGCTATCCAATGCTTACTTAGTCGCCTCCCCTTAAGTGCTGGTTTTGCACTAGTGTGGATTGTAGTGCCCTATAGAATCCACACTGGTTGGGTGTAGAGTATCTGAATCGTCGTTGTTTACGGTTTTATTCTTTTTTCTCTCTCGCCCGTCTTCCGAAGTTGTCAGACATGTTTCGAAGGGAAACTCCCGAGGCGTTTTCCTCTGTCCCACATATAGGCATGGAAAGTAGTGGCGGAAATTGCTCGGTGGCTTCCAATCGAAATATATCTGCGCAATCCGTTTTGTTTTGAACATCATTCTTTGTTTGTTAAACTTTAATTTGACTCGAAATAAACCTGACTCGGATTTCTTTTATTTTTTAATATTTAATCTTGTTTTGATCATTCATGAAAATGCACACACAGATATACTGTTCTATATACTATGTACTTGAATTGTAAGCGCTTAGTTTCGCAGTTTTCCGTTACTAGAAATTTTTATTGAACGTGTCTTTTTTATATTTTTTTTTAATGTTTTTTTATTAACGCTTTTGTAAATTTATTTGTATATTGATGCGCTTTTTTGAACTCTACTAATCTATTTTTATGTTTTCTCTCTTTTTTCATTATATTTTCTCTTTTGTTTTTCTCCATTTTTTCAATATTTTTGTTTTTGTTTTTCTCTTCGTTGTTGTTGTCTTTTCGAATTGAATTTTTTTTGCTTTTGTATGAATTTTTGTGCGTACTTAAAAATGAACGAAAAAAACAAAAACAAAATATTTCTTTTGCAGGCTACGGTTTTGTAGATTTCGAGTTACCAGCATATGCCGAGGGCGCCGTCAAGGGTCTACAACAGAAGGGCGTTCAAGCTCAGATGGCCAAAGTGGGTATCTGGGTGCTTCATAGGCCGGCCATTGTACGTTTGTTTGCATGCAAGTAATACTCACCCCCCACCCCCACTTCTATAGACAGTTTCTAATTCTTCTTACTTACACTATGATTTTTGTCTCTTTTAAAAAGAAACATTTTTTTTTTTCGTGGAACTCTTTTTTTTTGTGTACTTATTTTCCTTTTAAAGTTTGTTTTTTTTTCCTTAAAAAAATATTTCCAGTTGCTTGATTTCAACTATTTATATTATTATTTTTATTTTTTGTTTGATTTCAACTATTTATTTAGTTATTTTTATTTCAATTCGTAAAAAAGTTATTTTTTTAAATCTATTTATGTATTAATTCCTTTGGGTATAGTTTTCTATAATTATATTTTTGATTTTTTATTTAATTTTATTTTAAATATTTAGTTGCATATTTTTAATTATTTTTATTTTACTTTATTATAATTTATTTTTATATTATTATAAATTATGTTTAAATAATTTTATTTTAATATTTTTATTTTTTATTATTATTTATTTTATATAAAACTATTTTTTTATTATATTATTATTTTTGTTTTATTATTTTTAAATAATTTTTATTTTATTTTAATATTTTTTATTTCTATATTATTATTTATTTTATATAAATGTTCTTATATAATTATTTTTGTTTTATTATATTATTTTTTTAATTTTTATTTTAATATATTATTATTATTTTTGTTTTATTATATTATTTTTTTTTTATTTTTATTTTTATTTTCTTATATAATTATTTTTTTTATTATATTATTTTTTTTAATTTTAGATTATTATTTTTGTTTTATTATATTATTTTTATTTTCTTATATTATTATGTTTGTCTTATTATTTTTTTTTATGTAGAATATTTTCATTGCATTATATTATTATTTTTATTTTCGAATTGTATTTTCATTTTATTATAATATTATTTTTATTTTCTTATATTATTATTTTTGTTTTATTATAAATTATTTTTAAATAATTTTTATTTTATTTTAATATTTTTTATTTCTATATTATTATTTATTTTATATAAATGTTCTTATATAATTATTTTTGTTTTATTATATTATTTTTTTAATTTTTATTTTAATATATTATTATTATTTTTGTTTTATTATATTATTTTTTTTATTTTTATTTTTATTTTCTTATATAATTATTTTTTTTATTATATTATTTTTTATTTTTATTTTCTTATATAATTATTTTTTTTTTTTATTATATTATTTTTCTATTTTAGAATATTATTTTTATTTTGTTATATTAATATTTTTTTTATTATAATATAATTTTTATTTCCTTATATTATTATTTTTGTTTTATTATAATATAATTTTTATCTTCTTATATTTTTATTTTTTTTTTAGAATATTATTTTCATTTCATTATACATATTATTTTTATTTTCTCATATTATTGTTTTTGTTTTATTATATTATTTTCATTTTCTTAGATTATTATTTTTGTTTTATTATTATTTTCTTATGTAGAATATTTTCATTTCATTATATCATTATTTTTATTTTCGAATTGTATTTTCATTTTATTATAATATTATATTTATATTCTTATATTATTATTTTTGTTTTATTATTATTATTTTTTTTTAGAATATTTTCATTTCATTATACTTTTATTTTTATTTTATTCTATTATTTTTTTGATTCTTTTTTAAATAAGAACCTTTTTTCAAATTTCCGTAACAAAAACAACAATAATGAATTCCAATTGAATATAATGTGCAATAGTTTATTTGCGTAAAGGAATTTTTTATATAATTTTTTATTGCTTATTTATTTGGAAATCTTTTTGTACGCTCAGGTTTTGTTTACGTATGAATTTCTTATATATTTAGCAATATGAAAGGAAGGAAAGGTCCTGAATTTATTTAAATAAAATGTTGCTTTCGTTGCTGCTGCCAAACGAAGACGTAGGAGTGTTGGCTGGAACTTTGTTTGAAACTATTGTTCTCTACAATAAAGATAAAATGTGCCTTGTTGCTAAGCAGAATCTGTGCACACACCATTTGATGCGCCGTCAAGACTCTCAGAAGTGCTCCTACGGGCCATGCAGTATCTGAGGCCAAGTGCACAACTTGCACTTCACAGAAAGCCGACTCGACGGGTTCGTACTTGAACAGTGCTTTAATATTTGCCCTCATAGTGGGCTCCCTCACTGCGTTACAGACCGTCAATCCTGTGTGCGTAACTGCAGTGCCCTTTACTCTCATTTAGAAGTGCTCCTGCGCTGGCTGCAACACACCACAGTCCAGCACTGTGTCCACTGCGCCCGCACCCTTTCCACTCTCAGCTGTAATTATATGTTTCCTGGGTGGAGCGGTGTCAGGCGACGACGCTGAGTCCTGCATTTTTAGTCTACTTTCTCCATAATAACGACATAGCTTTCCTTTTGCTATTATCTTTGATTTTTTGTTTGCCCTGCTGTAATTGGTGGGAATCCCAGCGCAGGACGTGATGCGAGCAGCTCCAGTCGCCAGCACAACTAACGTGCTCTCCATTACAGATATTATCATTATGGATATTGTCACGCTTGTGTGCCAAGCTATTTGCTCTGCGTTAAGTGGAAATTGCACTTTTCATGCTCGAACAGCATCTTGGAAAAGGGCAAACGGCAAACGGCAAAAACGATGATAATGATGATGAGGACTGTGAAGAACACGCCATTGTTATGGTTATTTTGCTGTTATGGCACTTCGCTGGGCTCATAATTGAGTTGAACTGAACTGTCTCCCTGTGCCTTGGAGTAGTTGCTGGCTTCTTCCACTATTCAGTCAGCCAGTCCTGTGTGTGCAGCAGCAGTATTTGCCTCCGCCTCGCTCCGTCCTCCCCTGGTTACCAGCCACGAAGCGTCTTCGCTTGAAACTCATTGCAAGTGATTCCAGTTTAAAAAGCTCATCTCTCGGTTGTGTAAGAAGCTATTTCTGCACTTCTTTCTCTTTTGTTGTTTTCTCCTTTATCAATTTGAAGTTTTATTTGTTTTTTTGTTGTTTTCTGTTTCTGTTTCTGTTTTGGTTGTTCTTTTTCTTTTTCTTTTGAGATCTAACTTAGAAAAGCGCGCTAATTAAATTAAATTCTTTTCCTTGAAAACAAAAAAGACTAAAAGAAACATATTCGTATAATAAAGTAAACGCCAGTCTTGAAGAGGTAACTCCGTTCTCTTTTTACTTACTCGTACATGTTTCAATGTTCCTTCTTACTCATATTTATGTCGTAACGTTTTTTCTTTTCTGTATTTATATATTTTATTCGATTTTCGTTCTTCTTATTCTCTCTTATTCTTCTGACTTCGTTTTTCTTTTTCCGATTTCTAAGTATTTATTAGTTCCGTAGTGCTCTCCCCAACCCGATCCCCATTAGCGATAATTAGCGAACCGAACAAACTTGAAACATTCTTAGAGCTTAGTACAAAGTTAATTCATTTTTCCATATATTTACATTTATATTTATATAAAACAATTGTAAGTTTAGTTCGATAGTCGTAAAAAGCAGTTAATAATTTCGATTTCAACTTTAGACCCATAAAACGCATTAGCAATTAAGTATTCCGTAGTATACTCGTATTATGCAGCGTTGGAAAAGTTTCTTCTCATACATCATCATTACGTGGCGGTGAAAGCAAACAAAAGACAACAAAAACAACAAAACAACAAAAATTTTAATGAAATAGTAAAAAAATTTCCAAAAATATAAAAAGTGTAATAAAAAGTACTTTCCATAGTTTTCGATTCCATCACTGCAGTTGCATTAGAAATTATTTATGCTATTTGCCATTAATTGTATCAATTATTAATATTATAAACCATATTGGAACCTATCGTCTTCCTGATAGTCCATCCTCTTGATAATCCTGTCAAGCGTTCAACGAACTGTTTGGTAAATCGTATTAAATTAGTCCTTAGTTTATATTTATCACGTATAAAGTGGTTTTTTGAGTACTTTGTATTTTAAATATAGTAATTAATATTGTTGTTTTTTTTATTTTAAATTTATTGCGACTTTTTTCCGCTACAAATTGTTGCTACTTTGCATATATCCGTATGCCAGGAATGGAATGGGGGGCCATTAATAATGTCATCGTTAGATGAAACCAACGTGTCCAACACATGATAATGGGCGGGGAGCCATTTCTCTGATCTCTTAATGAATCAACCTAAAAAGCGAGTTGGGTATTGCACATGAATCCACTGAAAATCGTGGTGAATCCACTCAGAATCGTGGTGAATCCACTCAAAATCGTGGTGTGTCCACTACGGACGCTGGCAGCGAAAAAGGCGTTCCTTTCTCTGTGTTCTCTGGGTGCAAATATGTCTCCATTATTAATATGAGTGAATGACTCTTTGAGTGTACTCACTGTTTGAGTGTGCTCACTGTTTGAGTGTACTCACTGTTTGAGTGTACTCACTGTTTGGGTGTACTCACTGTTTGAGTGTACTCACTGTTTGAGTGTACTCACTGTTTGAGTGTACTCACTGTTTGAGTGTACTCACTGTTTGAGTGTACTCACTGTTTGAGTGTGCTCACTGTTTGAGTGTACTCACTGTTTGAGTGTACTCACTGTTTGAGTGTACTCACTGTTTGGGTGTACTCACTGTTTGAGTGTACTCAAGAACAGTTTTCTGAATGCAACTCATTGACGCCAATCTGCTGCATATTTCACATACTCAAACCCAAGAGCTGAACCATAGAGTAGGCCTATATAGAGCATGCATATATGTATAGAGTATGCATATATAGAACGAACGAAGATATTATTGCAAAAGTTTTGTTCGAGGGGTTTTCTAGTAATCCCCTCTCTATTTATGTATACTCTTTTGGCTGAACATTTTGTTGAACTCAACAACTGGGAGAGCTAAACTTCGGCTCGATATAGAAACCCACGAATTCTTCAGACAAAAACACTTAACTCTGAGTTCGTAGAGCCATGAAATCTTCCTCCGGTTGTTATCCTTGGTATCTGCAGATACAACAACAACTATTTTCGGGAGAAATGTTCACAAGTGTGATGAGTTTTTTGTGGATCTGAACTCCGTAACATGTTTTTCAGTACATCCTTCTTTCGCACAGTACATCCGGACCGTGGCTTCACTCCTTGCCCTACTGCCGCTGGTATCAGTGTTGAATGCGCTGCTGGGTTGAATGTTTTTTTTTTATAATTTTACTTCAAGTATTGGTTTTTTTTGTTACTTTTTTGTTTTTGTTTTATTTTTATTGGAAGTGAATTAGAGGAGAAAACGCACGCTGCTTTCAACGATGAATTGAAGGTTTATTGTTGTTTTTCTTAAGGAAGTACTATATTTTGAGGTTATTCGCAGTTGCGCGGTATTTGGTGAACGAGTGTCATGGAGAGAACCGGTGAAATGTGTTTATTCGAGCTGTTGCTGTTGTTGTTCTGTATTCAGACTTTCAACAGCATCTCTTTGTAAGCGCATTCATCGAGCGTGGTTCTGTTTTTTCTGTTTTTTGAGGGCCAGATAATGCCCACACCAGCTTATTCGGCAATTGTGAATACCAGCCTCAATGTTTTCCTGCTTTCTACTTTCTCTTTCGCGAATCTCCTTTGTAGAAGGGCGGGGGTGGGATGTTAACAAGTAACCATGTGACTGATATAAATAATATTCCGTTGTGTTGGAAGCAGTGCTTCGGTAGTCGCAATGCAACTGATTTGCTAATTAATAAAATCGACGACAAAAATTTACACAAACATCATCAAAGACGAATTTCAAGCCAAACATTTTGCATAAAAACTAATTCTCGATACAGAATAATCGAGCAGACGAGAACATTTTTTAAAACCCAATTTTCAAATGCTTCGAAAAATGGAAAAATTTCATTTCAGTTCAGTTTTAGTTAAATTTATTTTCGTATTTCAATTTGTTTTGTTTCTTGAAACGATTTTAATTCTACTTCAAATATTCTGTTTTTTACAACTTAACTTAATTCAACGCTTTTAGTAATGCCGTTGAAACCCTTTTGAACAAATCGATTTAACGACAATTAGTTACAGTAGAGGCAGTTCTCCAAGTAATTATGTAATGATAATAATTGAAATACTTAGTTAAAAATAGTATGCAAAAGATTTGCGCTCTTCCAGCGATAGCAAAAACAACAACAATCAAATATATATCCGTATAGTTGAAAAGAAACAAAAAATATAAATATATATGTTAATATATATAAATAAAGAATAATAATTTACTGATTATAATTAGTTAATTACTTTCGAAAATTGTTTTGTATAAAATAGTATCATATTTGTATAGCATTCTAGAGTATCCAACATTATTGGCATAGAGCAAATAGAGACTATAGCGACATTATCGTATATTAAATACCCTCCATTAAATACAATTAGCAACTTCTTAATGGATAGATATAGAGAAGCTACCACTGCGCCGGCCTACTACTTAAATTTACTCTACTCTCTACTCTAATTTAATTTAACCTAACTTTAGTCTTACTAATTATGAATGTAAAACACAAGAAAGTGTGCTAAAAACTAAAAACTATTTAAGACACACTCGTATGTAATACACAAGACTTAACACTTGAATGCAGAAAGAGTGCGGCTAAGTATTCCAAAACAGCAGACTAATTAATCAGTCGAGACTTATACTATATAGTAGCATACGAAGAAGCCCGCGACACCCCCACTCGCTGCATTGAAACACAAGAATAACGCTTAGGTATATGCTCCCAGCACATGAATTGATGAACCCGATCAACACAACGTTCCGTTTCATTAAGCTTCGTTGAGTTCTGTTGAGTTTCGTTGAGTTTACCAACTGCCGTAGCACACGAAGTTAGCTTAAGGTAGGGCCAAAATAGACGAGACGTAACGATAGCGATTGGACGAACGTCTGAACTCGTTATGTCGATTTTGGCATTTAACCCAAAATGTGACGCTATCAAACGCATCGATGGATGGGTTTTTACATAAATTCCGAGCTCATCCCCCACAGCGGCGATTAAATTGTAGCAAAATTCCGTCATTTTAATTTTAATTTCTATAAAAAACAACAATCGTGTCAACAAAGAAGAGGTTATGACGAGTAGCGGACGTTTGCAGTTCGGTTCTTACGGAACCGATCGTCACGTCTAAAAGTTTCGTTCAGTTTCGATCAAATACGTATGGCCATTTTGGCTATTAGTATTGATTTACATATGCTCGGACTTACTCGTCACGTTTCGTCTCGTCTATTTTGGTTGGCCCTTTAGCGTGCTGCTTCTGGTTGGGAAACATATTTTCCACTGGTGCGCGGGGCTACTGCATTTCCATTATCCTCCCTTAGCACGGGCACGGACTGGAAGAGCTGCATTAAAATAACACTGCGGGCTATTTGAGTTTTATTGACAGTCCAGGGACTCCAGAGAGTGTTTCGCGTGGAGTCCGAGTTGTGTTTGAAATAATGTTGGAGCCACATGTCCTTCAATAGAAGAAGCACACTGCTGGCTGCCAGGATCCTCAAAGGGGGTAGCAAATCTTATGTTGTCGTTGATTTGAGAGAGGAAGAAGCACTTAGCTGGAGGTAAAATACAGTTCTAGACGCGACTCGGAACTGTTACAACAGAAAGTTGTATCTATATTGAAATAAAACATTGAGCAGCCGCCTGCTTTGTGCATTTGAATCGTTTTTCTCATCACTTGGAGAGATCAGAACATAAAAAAGAAGTGTTTCTCTCCGAATAGAACGAGAAATCGTTGGCATTCGGTTAAGAATCAAAGTGACAATAACATTCTTTTTACATTGAATTGTGCTAAAGGACATGTAAGAGTTGTGGCGCTTGAGAAAATTCACTATTTGCAAGAATACGGAATTTCGTACTTCCAGCAGGAACAATAATGATGTTTACTTGCTTCGTTGATACTCAGTTGGAGTACGATTGTTTTTTGAATGAAGGGAACTTTTATTTTTCCCCAACATCAAACCGCTCTACTCGTCCATGAGCGCCTCATTTATTCATGCTTTTGCTCTAAGCGTCTCTTTGCAGTTGTAGTGCAGGAAATAAAAGAAAATTAAAATTGCATAAAATATTGCAAAATGCAAAAAATTTAATATTTTTTCATGTGCTCGGAGCTTACTTCATTGTATGTATTTCTAATTGTCTAAAAGAAGAAGAATGTTTATAAAAATAACTAGGTCTGTACAACATTAACACATATGCACATACATACATACGATTGCTTATGTATGTGTGTACATCACACGTCCAAAGAAACACACACATATACATACACACACACACACACACGCTTATAAAGTATGTGCCAAGTTTGAATTTTACTAACAAACTTTTTTATCAAATTTTTTCCATCTTTTTCTAACTGTGTCTACGCTACTGATGCAAACATATAAAAATCCTCTTCCCAACATACACCACACCCATACAAACTCACATACATGTCATACACACATCGCAACGCACACGTTTACAACACACACCACACACACACACATGGAACATGCTTTTTGCAATGCTTTTGTTGTGTATGTTTAAATATGTGTGAAAAACCGCGTTAACACTACTTGACAAAAACAACAACAAACATTTATCTAAATCCACCATCCTCCAAATTCCCCACATACCACTCCACAATACCACCACCACTATCACCACCAACAACAAAATCCACAACCACAACACGGATGTCCGCACACAACCAACCACTGCAACCCAAACCACGTCACCCGTTCGATGCAACACAACACAACACAACGCAACACAACACGACGCAACCCAACGCAACACAACGCATCACTTCACATCACATCACATCACATCACCTCACCGTTCAACTCAACCGCACTAACTGGCCGACGACGCGTCACAACAGCAACAAGAGCAGGATCCCACAAATTTGTACATCGCAAATTTGCCTCCACACTTCAAGGAGACGGACCTCGAGAACATGTTGTCCAAGTACGGCCAGGTGGTGTCTACCAGAATTCTACGCGATCAACAGATGAATTCCAAGGGTACGTACGCACTGCTCTTTTCAAACGAGACTATTTTTATGATTTGCTCTTTTATTTTGCGCCAATTTTCTTTCTCTCTTTTGCTGACGCTCCCACAGGAGTTGGCTTCGCACGCATGGAGTCTCGCGAGAAGTGCGAGCAAATTATTCAGATATTTAACGGTAACACAATACCGGGTGCCAAAGATCCACTCTTGGTCAAGTTCGCCGATGGTGGTCCCAAAAAGAAGAATCTCTTTAAAACTCCCGATCAGGGCGCTCGAACGTGGCGCGATGTTGCCGGCGAGGGCATACCTATCGGCGGCTATGATCCGGGCATGCAGCCGAACAGTGTCAGCATCAATGTTCCCGGTCCACTCGGCATGCAATATTCTCGTTTTGGGGCTCCACAAGTCGGCGGGTACCCAATGGCTGGCTCCCAATGGATTCCAGGCTATATGATGACACAGCCGATCAGTCAGGTTGATGATCAGGTAAGCGCTTGACCTGCAAGTGTCAATTCCATCATGATTGATCTTTTATTTAAATTTGAATTTTAATTATCAATTGAAATTATTGAATGTATGCGAAGTTAGGTCAAATTACGCGAATATATTTATGGGATTGAGAGGAGAAACAGACAAAGAGAGAGAGAGAGAGAGAGAGAAATACAGAGATACAGAGTTATAGGAGAGACGAGCCAGTTACAGTCACCTTTGGAACGAACAAGCCGTCCCGACCATGGCACACTAAAGAGGTAACAGCCTGCCATAGCTTCCCTGGGCGAATATGGATCGAAACGATGCAAAAGGCACATTCACTTAATGCCGCTCATATCCATATCCTTCTCTCCCTAAGCAGTATGACGAAAACTGGAGTATCGAACTATGACGCTCATCACTTCAAAAGCTCCATTTCTGTACTTCAAAACGAGCTTCTTACAGCACTCTTAGAACTATCGCAAGCACTCAGCTAAAATTTCCACTCAAATGGATTCTTGGTCCAGTGTGAGAGGAGACAGGACACCCAATGAGCACAAAGCTTTGTTCTCCCCAAATAATCTTGAACGATGATGGGCACATGCATAATTGAGATGGCGACATTTCTAGTCAACTCCGGTCTTCCAGAACATGTTTGTGGATTTCCACGAAGGTCCACTGCAAAGCTCTTTTAAAATCGCTTCTCCAGTTGTGAGCGGTGTTAAACGATGATGCAGAAACCTCTCAATGTTCGCTCATACTGACTGATTTGCGCAACTGTTTAGCGATTACGCCCCTATTTGGCTCTGGTGTGTCAAGTGTGCGCAGCAAAACATTTGGCAGCCAATCTTGTCATCTGTCATCCATGGCCCTGAAATTTAACATGTGGCGTACCACCTTCATCATAATGGGAACGCCATTTGCATGTGGTTCTTATCTCACAGCCCAAACTAGCCTCGGTATCCGCTCCATACTTTCACCCCGATTCTCTCGGAATACTGATTGAAGCTTGCAATTGGTTGAAGAAATCGGGTCGTGAACGCCACGAATTGTTTGATCACGATCATGTTTCGATCACGGCATTTCATAACCCCCACTTCTCTAACTGCGCGCCTCTCTCTCAATGCTTGTCGACTTCTCCAAGGCAGAGAGAATAGCGAATATTCTCGGACACCTGCTGTTGCCTCCTTACTGTGTCCTGATCTCGATCTGTTTTGTTTTCGTTTCTCTTCTCTTTTGCTTTTTACCAGCGTACTACACGAGTGAGTGGCTTAATGCGCGCTGTTCTACCTTAGAGTTTTACGCTCTGTGCGACACAAAATGCCAGAATCCAACCATCCTGATATTGATCCTGATCCCGTCCTGCTCTGCTGCATATATTTCCAGAATCCCACGCGCACCTGGAGTAATTCGTTATTATGATAGAAAAGTTTATGCTGTATTTATTTGACACCATTTAAGAATATTTGAGCGTACTTTGTAGAATTGGAGACATGGAATTCGAGGTATGCCTGGCACTCACTCTCACTCGCTCACTGGGCCAGTTACGGGGCTCACAGTTCACAGAGTTGTGTGAGCTGACTGAGCGAAGACTCCACACCAACGCTCACACAGAATATGCAGCTTAAAGAGAGCGAATACTCGTATACGAGTGCCTATTCCCGTATTTTGCAAGTTGGAATCCTCCGGGAAGGACTTCAAAGAAAATAAAAGAACAGAATTAAAAAAAGAGAAAGAGAAAGAAAACAATAATTAGAGTAATGAGTGTGGAAGACAACGGCCAGCAGTAGCAGCAACACTCACTCACTCACTCACTCACTCACGCATTCTCTCACTTCCCGGCTTCCTTGCCCACAAGCCCGGCGTCTGGCTCCGGTGCGGACAATCGCAGTGCGCAGTGCTGCTACTGCTGCTGGTCGTGCTGTGTATAATTAAAATTTATTTACTTCATTATTTTACTTATTTATTTCATATATTTAATTACACTAATGAAATTAATATAATCAAAAGGGAAATATTACTAGCTGCCAGGGCTCTCAACTCGTTTGTTGCTCAGAGGTATATGTAAATATGAATTATTACTAAATATACTTACATGCTTCTATGAACTTTACAAACTTTTGTAAATTATCAGCTGTGATGTTTTATGGCATTAAAAGTATTTAATGACTGCAAACAGCCTTTCACTAACTTTTTACCCACCCCACTTAATTTCATGTGCATCTAACAACGACGTCTCCTCTTGTTTGCTTTCATGTCCACACAGCAATACATGCAGATGGCAGCAGCACCACAATTAGGCGTAGCCTCGTACAAGCCGGATGCTGTGAACCAAGTCCAGCCACGTGGTATATCGATGATGGTCAGTGGCGAGACAGGTGTGCCATATGGGACGATGATGCCGCAGCTGGCTACTCTGCAGATTGGCAATTCTGTAAGTACGAGAAGGAGAACGTAGACACGCGGACACGACATCCAGTCCACATCTGTCTTTGTTATTCCATGAGAATATCCTTTCGATCTAAGTTTTCACCGCTCTCTTTTCTCTTATTCCTTACTATGTCTTTTATGTTTTTCTTTGTGTTTTGTGTTTTCCTTTAAATGTCTCTGTGTAAACTAGAACTGTTTGTGTACATACAATCGATCAAAATAACAAGAGCAATTAATAATTTTTTAGTTGTCGATTTACGTAAGACCGATACAAAAAGATTTTCTTTATAAATATATATGTTGTGTATATATATTAATATATATATATATATATTTATCTATATATAAATATGTGTTGATGTACGTTTATGCATAATTTTTACATATGTGTGTGTATGGACATGCAAGTGTTTTGAAAAATTTGTATACGCATTGAGAGCGATTATTCACGCTGAGGAAAGTTGTATGCAACTAACACGTGTAAAGGACAACTAAAAATTTGAACATTTGCACACCCACCCACCTAGCCATCCACCCATCATCAGCTACACACGTATTCATCACAATCGTGCATACAATATCAAACTCGTACAATATCATAAAATCCCATTAACAAAATGAAAAACACTCATTCACTCATACACTCATAAACTCATAAACTCATACACTCATATACTCATATACCCAAACACTCATATACTCAATATACTTATACACTCAATATACTCATATAATCAATATACTCATATACTCATATATTCATATACTCATATACTCATATACTCATATACTCATATACTCAATATACTCATATATTCATATACTCATATACTCATACACTCATATACTCATATACTCAATATACTCATACACTCATACAGTCATACACTCATACAGTCATACACTCATATACTCATATACTCATATACTCAATATACACAATATACTCATACACTCATACACTCTTATACTCATATACTCATAAGCTCATATACTCAATATACTCATAAACTTATATACTCATATACTCATATACTCAATACACTCATACAGTCATACACTCATATACTCATATACTAATATACTCACAGACTCTCATATACTCACATACACTCATCTACTCAAATATACACTCATACATTCACACTCAGAATGAGCTACACAGAATTAATTGATTGAAAGCTCTGTAAAAATTGTATTATTTTTCTCAAATCTAACGAAACTAAACAAATTTGCGCAAAAACTTGTTTTGCGCCCTTCTTTCTGACCCTCTTCTTCCAACTTACCATTCCAACGATCACTACCATCACCATCACCATCACCATCACCATCACCATCATTATCATCATCATCATCATCATAATCACTTACATAACCATAACCAACAACGCCGTTCGTTGTTCTACCAGCCATTGTAACGTAATTTACTAAACGTTCTTTAATTTGTGTTATTTTTACTTTTTTTTGTTTTATTTGTTTTTTTTTTATAGAATTTCTCTCCGTCATTACAGTATATTAGTCCAACTTATCCATATTATGCACAACCAACAATTATTCCGACATTGCCTATGGCAGATTCAGAACAGGCTAGTACTGCTGCATCACCCGACGAGGCGTACACACAATATCCACATCCAGCCGCTCCCAAATAGGTCTACGCGAGGTGAGTGCGTGTGACTTTAAGCAAACAAACAAACAAAAAAAAACCAAAAACCAAAACCAAAATTAAACAAAATTTTTAACTTTACTTAAATTTGCAAGCAAAGAAGAAGCTACCATAGAAAAAAATTTAATAATCATTTGAATCAATAGTAACTAACAATCTCAGCAATAAAAAGCTTATTAAGTAAATAAATAAACAAATAAATTTGATTGGCTAAACGAGAAAAGGAAATTAGTTGCGGGGCGGAGAATGATGAGTGTTTGTTGCATGCAATTTAGTCGCTAGCTAGCTACTTACTTGGAATAATTTTGTGTTTCCTTTTGTTTGTTGTTTTTTTCTTTTATTATAATTATTTCTACCTACTCACTATTATTATTTGCTCATTTCATTTAAGCTTAGTATTGTTTTTACTAATTAATTTCTGTTTAAATTATATGACATTTCACACGCCTTTTTTGTTGAAGGTGACGGTTCGATGTCCACAGTTCGATGTGGTTCGATGGGGTTCGATGCGGTTCGGTGGTCTCTCAGGGAGCAGCCAACCAACCAACCAACCAACCAACCAACCAAACAAACCACCCACTCTCCCACCCACCAACCACATAATTGTTGAAAAATGTTCTAGCAAAGAGTATATATAAATAGAGCTCGCATGACGAACGAAAGAATTGTTGCAAACATTTTGTTCGAACAAAAATACACGCATTGCATCTCCTTGCCGCTCGTCGATTTTTGTGAAAGCGCCTTCACTTCCATTTCACAAATTTTGAGTGATTCTAGCTCTATTTATGTATACTCTTTGGTTCCACATTTGTCCGTTATTTGACTTAAATTCTTGCATAAAGCTAGTTTCGTTGAACCACCCCCACCCCTCTCGTAACAAACAAACAGACAAAAAATTAATTGAAAATTGACTTTTCATCAAACAAATTTGCAGCTTTTAGTTTTCATTTCCATGGCGATGCATTGGAACTGTTGTATATACCCGTAGACCGGTAATGGACCCGACCCCTTTGCATGCGAAAAGTTGTTTAGTACTCCCATATAGTTTAAACTGTGATCTTAAAGAGACTCCAGAAGAAATTAATTGAAAATTGACTTTTCATCAAACAAATTTGCAGCTTTTAGTTTTCATTTCCATGGCGATGCATTGGAACTGTTGTATATACCCGTAGACCGGTAATGGACCCGACCCCTTTGCATGCGAAAAGTTGTTTAGTACTCCCATATAGTTTAAACTGTGATCTTAAAGAGACTCCAGAAGTGTGTCCCCAACTGCTTTGGAGCATTAAATGACACGTTGTCATTTTTTTATTTTAGTTTTGGCTGCAAGCCACACCTTTTTTTATCTTTATTACTATATTTTTGTTTTCCACATTATGATTTCTTTTATGTTTTAATATTATTTTATTAATTTACTTTTGAATTCTTACTAAAATTTTTTTTTTAATATTACTAATCTTTCTATTTATAATTTTTCTTTGCTAATGCTTTCATTTTTGTTTATTCTTTAATTATTTTTTTTTTAAATTAATTCTTTAAAAGTTTTTTTTCTTTAATTTTTCTTTTTTAATTCTTGAATTTTTGTTTTCCGAATTTTTTATATAATTTTTATTAAATTTATTATTAAATAGATTTCTTTTTTCTAAAACAAATATAGTTTTTTCGTATATAATAAATATTTTTGATTGTAAAACAGGAGAAGAGTTTTTAAAAACATTTATTTATTTATTTTTTAAGTTTGTTTATTCCATATCCATCTTTATTTATTTATTAAATTATTGTTTTTAGTTATAGGAAAATAGTGTTTTTAATCGTACACAATATTTTTTATTCAAAAAATGTTTATACCTTTATTTTATTTTTGTTTTATTTTTTGAACATTCTTTTTTTCTTTTTCCATTATTATTATTAAATTTTTATGTTCTATATTATTATTTATGCGTTTTGGTATATTTAAAAAAAATGTTTTTTTAAATTGAAACATTTTTTTTATAATTCCCTGAATTATTGTTTCATATATTTATTTATAGTTTTGAATTAAAAACATATTCCAATTTTGGTTCCATTTTTACGAAATTATATATTATTTTTTTTTGGTTTTTAAAGAACAAATTTTTAATGTTAATAACTTTTTTTTTGGAAACTTTTTTTTAAATGGATAAAAATACGTATAGGATGGAGTCTATACATACTTTTTTTTAAATTTTGTTTTGCTTAAATTCCTTGTCTTGTTTTTATTTTTTTAAATAGTAATAATTTTTATTATATATATATATACATACATACACCTTATATGCATATATGGACGAGTATGTAATGTGTGTATATAAATGAAATGTTTTTTTGGACATTTTTTTGGACACTCATTCAAAACGACAGTGCATAAAACGTATTTTTTGGGCTGCTTGCTCGCCTGTTTGCTTATCTGCTCATAACTAACTCATAGTCTCACTAATTGATGTGTTTTTTTAATATGTAATTTATTTTATTATGTACTTTTACTTTTTTATACAAGCATAGCAATATCATTAGCATAACCATATCATTTCAAGACGAAAAACGAGGAAATATTTGCAAAATATTGCTTCGAGGTTCAGTTGTGAATGGAGCCTAGCCGCCCACTAAGAGAGGGAGAGCCCTGCCGCATGCATTGTCATTTCCTCATCCAATTGACGTTTACATACTCGTAAATGTATTGGCAACTGCAATCGACCGAATTTTAAATTCGGACGCTTGTGCCTCTGTGCGTGGGTAGTCCTCTCTTGCGGCAAGTGGCATTGTGCAACGTCACAGAGTACGTCCTTAGTTAACGCTCGATCCATTTGTTTAATTAGACTGCTGTGCGTTTTCAATGACCACCCCCTTCCCCCTTTTACAAAGTAAATTGCAATTTTTGTTCGCTTCCTGGATGTGCTTTATTAGAGAATCCCGTATGTACACGTATGTATATACATATGTATGTATGTTTCTTTTTGTTGGCACTGTTGGCACTTTAGTAGGTTTTTTTTTTAGTGTGTTTTTTATATATCCATTAAAGTAGTGTGCAAAAATTAAGCTATGAACATATTAATAAATTACCGTATGTGAAATGTGTGAAATTGTTGTCGTTTTATAAATTTAAGTGCATATTTAATAACACAAATTAACCCCGTATTCCCTCGTACTCGTACAGTGTATTCAGATGAAACGTGCCTCGAACAATGGTACTATTACTACTACTACTACTACACACACACACATACACACCATAAAAAATCAAATAAATATACTACATACAAACATACATACAAACAAACACATTCAATAATTTTGCTTAGATTTTTAGTGTCTGCAGTATGCATGACATCATGGTGCGCCTCTTTTCGCCAGTAGTCGTTTTGTATGTCTGCTTCAGCTCCTTTCTAACAGTACGAATCAGTGATGATATTTCCGAATTTTCGAAAGTACTTTTTTACTCAACGCAAAGTACTTTTTCCGGCTCGAGAGTACTTTTTTTTCTAATAAATCATAAATGTAAAGCAAAAACAATTGGTGATGTATACGTTTGTCGTTTTACACTCACACACTCTCAATGTTTGACCGGCATTTGATGTGTCTGCAGTCAGCTTTAGAACATAACATAGGAATTTTGTGCATCGGAGAGTACTTTTTTTGGGTCGAAAGGACTTGGGGACTTCTTAAAATCGAAAGGAGGTAAAAAAGTACAATTCCACTACAAATATCATCACTGGTACGAATTATTGAGCTGACAAGAGCATAGGAGAGAGAGAGTGAGAAACTGATAATGAATTTGCTAAATCATTGATTTGCTCTCTCGAAGCATATGGGAAGCATATAAAGCTTTTAATCGCGAGTATAGGCTTGGTCATCGCTGGCTTAAAACTTTTTATCGCGAGTATAGGGTACGTCATGCTTTTAATCGCGTCTGTACACTTGGTCATCGTTGGCTTAAAAACAATTTATGCAAATATTGCTTCGTTTTTGCTGCAGACTCCGTCAGTCCTAATAACTTTCCATTATATTCTAACTAAATGTGATTTCATGTTATTCTTATTTCCACATCACGTTTGTAAAAGACCTGATTGAGAATTTTTCTCCAAAAAAATCTCCCTTTTCCCCCGATCTTTTTTTATATTTAATATAATTTTTTCCCAAATTAATTCCGTTTGATAGCGGAAGGAATGACTACAAATAAACATGTAAACTCGTATATATGTCCGTGTCTATAACAATGTCCAGATTTTAAACTCAATGTCTTATTCCATAGTATATAGTACGAGTCCCGCCTCCATCAATATTAAAAGCTTCAAACATCACAAACCACAGTTTGAAAGCTCCACGGAAATACGTACGCACACTCACAATGAATGATTGCTTTTGTCTATACCGGGGGCACTGTTTTAGAAGGAGTTCCGAGTCTACGACTGGATTAGGTAAAAAGAATTGCAAGAGGCCAAGCGTGTTGGAGATTCAAATCAATGTCTAATGTGTTAATTGTTTTCTGATATCTTCTCCAATTTCAAAAAGAGTCATAAAAAGCTTCTAAGCCAGGCTCTGTAAAGCTTGTCATCCATGAGCAACTTGTAAAATGGGTATAAATTATTCTCGTCGAATTGAATAAGTACTGAACGAACTACACTAGACCATGAACGAGAAAGATAACGGGACAAGGCAAAGTCATTGTTGTGGTTGTATGAACGAGGCGAAGTGTGAAGCCAGCTTACATATCCATTAATATGGACGCGGTAACCTCAGCACTGCCAAAACCCATTCGACCCTCGTGGGCACAACTGCCTCGTTCGTTCGCACACAGGTGAGCATGAAGGGGGATCGCGTTCGCGTTCGTGCTCAGATGTGTCCATACCAAGTTATCGGACCCGAGTCCGACGTACCCAGAAGATTCCGAAGAGCAAACGATGCTTTGTTCGTTTGTTTCGAGTCCGTATGCATGCGAGTATGAAGGCGTATACGAACGGGGCTTAACCGCCGTTCGGAAGCAAATTGAATGTGTTTCCCAGTATTGTTCATAATACCATTTCATTGTCCATTCGATTCACACAATGAACAATACACACAGGAGGCGTCTTTAATGTTCAATTTTTATACGATCTTAAAAAATTCATTTATTAATTCATTCATTTCTGATACTAAGCTCCACTTCCATTTTCAGATGTAAAGTCCTAATTCCACGACAGACCTTACAGTAAACACCGAATCGGGCAGCGTTGGGGGAAGCAGCAGTCAAATGATTTAATTACAACACCATCAACAAAAGCCAAACAACGCCATCAAAATCTGCAATAACAACAAAACAACAAAACAACAACAATAGGAACATCAATTAACCAGCCATCACCTTTTCAATGATCCCCCAACAAAGCAGAGTTAAATTTTCTTTAAAACAACAGCAACATCAACAGCAACAACCACTGAAATTATAAACAACAATTACACCCCGGACAACAACGCAACGAGGACAGGACGAAAATTCAGCTTTAATTTTTCTGTTTCCCTTTTTCCTTGTTGCGTGTGCATTCTTTGGCCACTTAGAAATCACCCAAATTGATGTGAAATTTCACAAAAAAAAAGAAATTAAGAAAAAAATTGAAGAAAAAATGTTAAAAAACTTTAAAAAATATTTAAAAAAAGCTAAGATTAAAAATTGCATGAGAGCATAAAATTTCACATTTTGTGTGGACGCATGCAAAGAGAAAAATTCAATTCAACTGAATTTCAAAAACAGAAAGAAAAAATTATTGCAAAGAAACGACATTTCAGAAAGAAAGAGGGAAGAACATTTCAGATTAGGCGCGCGGAGAAAGTAGAAACGGCCGTAGAGCCAGAGGGAGAAATGAACAGCCGAAAGATATATCAAATGATCAATAGAGGAGCAAGAAGATAAATTGAAAGTAAACCAAAATGAATGGAAATGCAGCGAAATCATTTCTGTAAATAAAACAAACAAAAAATCCCAAAAGATTAAGTAAAAAACAAAAATACAGTAGAATGAAAATACCTGCGAGTATTTGAAAGTAATAAAAAATTGCAAATATTAAGAAACTATTTATTTGAGGCAATTTCAAAGCGTAAACTCAAATGTTAAATTGAAATTCCACCAGGACAGATTTTGTTTTATTTCTGTTTTTGGCACACAACTTTAATTTGTTTGTTCTCTCAACTGGATTGAGTTTTCCTTGCCAGCAAAAATAATCAGAAGAAAAGCAATAATCAAATAAGAATTTACTCCACTTGGAAACGAAGAAACCAATTAAAAAACTGAATATTTTGCTTCTACAAAAAAAAAAACATTATTTTCCTTTGAAAAAGCAAGTTTAAAAAAAAAAAACATACAAAAGAAAACTAACACAGCAAAAAATAAAGATAAAAGAAGCAAAGAAAAAATGCAATTCACTGAAGAATCAGCAAATAAGAAAACTAACTAAAATGAAAACAAATAATAGCAGAAGATCCTGCTTTATACGCGTAGAAGACATAGAAAAGGAAGCAGCAACAATTTGTGAGCAGGAAGCCAAGTCTTCAAAATGAAGCATTAACACAAAAAATCCACATTAGCAAAAGAAATGCAAATAAGTCTGCTTCAGGAATAGGAAAGATGGAGGAGAAGGCACGAATTCTCCTCGGCCCAGGGTTAGAACGATAGAAAGAGGCAGGAGCATAATTGGCATCACTCAGAAACGTGGAGCCAACAATTGAAGAATTCACTAAAACAAACACAAGAATTTTAGTGGTAATCGGAAAGGAAGAAAAGAAGCGAGGAAGCAATGCAGGATGATAGTGAGGACGGAAAGATAGGAGGGAGAGAGATAAAACTAGTGAGCAAAAGAATAGTTGAAGAAATGATAATTTTTTGTTTGTCTTTAACACCGGGGGGCTTGACCACTATTAAAGAGATGAATAGTAGAAGTTTGGTGAAAGGCCAGTAGCGGTAGCAGTAAAATTCAATAGCCAACTTTAGAGAAATGCTGCGGAGCACTTATTCCCGAACTGAACTCTCTGGGCATATGGTGGCAGAATATGAAAACACGGCACACATGCACAAAACTAGGTTGGAAGGGTCGGGGTGCTACTTGCTACTAACGGATGTGGTTGCATGGCACTAAGAAGATGTGGAATAACGATGCTGTGTGAGACTAGCTCTGCTCGCCATGTTTGTTTAGAGAGTACTCGCGGAGAGTGAAATCAACAACAAAAGCAAAATCAATATCGAATGTTTTATGATATTCCATCCACCACATGAGGGATATGTGCGTGCGAATTAACGCATTGTTCAGTGCCCATCTTCAGCCCACCACTTCGCTGTGCTTCATGGCGCCCAGACTGGGAATAACTGTTCCGCTGGCATTCGTTGTATATCTCCCGAGTGTAAATTATGAGTATATTGATCTATTCTGATTAGGAAGTCTACTACACTGAGTACCCAAGCGTCAGCAGGTTTCTACTATCCACAGAGCGGTGGGGTCGTTCGCAACCCCGCCCCTTGCCCCCCACGGATTGCGATTCTCTTTTTGAGGTTTTCATTTAGCAGTACTAAACAGAAGATGGAAGCGTAGGTGGGGTAGAGACATTTTAGTAGAGTATGTTAAGCAATTATTCGAGATAATGATTGAGTTTTTTATGTGTGTTGTTTTTTGTTTGTTTATTTATTATAATTTTTTAGACTTAATGCTTAACTACTGTAACGACTTTTTAAAGTAACAAAAGGGAATCTGATTGAATTTCGTACTTTAATTTAAACAGCAGATGGAGAGGAAGGTTTTTTAACGAAAATATATGAAAAGTAAAATGAACAAATTTACAATTTCTTTTGGAAAATGTTTACATTCTTACTTTCTATATATTTTTGTAAATATACACACATATATTTTTTTTACATTTAAAAAATATATTTGGCGCGTGTTTATGTGCAGGTGTGCGGTGCGGTGCGGGTACTTGACGACGAATGCAGCCCGGAAGTGTGTGTGTGGGTGGCAGTGAGCGACCACCATGGAGGACCGGACCGGACCGCTTTGATAGTATTTTGCATGCACGCGACTTTTAAATTTATAAGCGTAGTCTTTAGAGGAATTAATATTGAAGGATAGTTTTTAGTGTTTTGTGGTCAGACTTCGTAGCAGAGGGTTTATTTTTTCGATTTTTCGAGTCAAAATATAGAGTTGAATATTAAACAGAAAGACTAGTTTGATGAAACACGTAGTTTTTTTTTTAGTAAAAGAGCAACAGAGAGAACAGAAACAGAAACAGGAAAAGAAAAATAAACAACAAAAACAAAACAAAACAAAAAACAAAAAACAACATTTAAGGAAAAAATTCGCTGAAACAAAAGTGAAAATCAGTTTAGTAAAAAAGTAGTTTTATATGGAAAATAATACATAAGTGGAATAAAATTAGCATTTAAGACTTTAAAAGTAAACAAAAATACGAGAAAATACGAGAAACTTTTCAAATGTTTTTCTTTTATTCAATTTTAATGTGTTTTTGACATGCATACAATATATGTGAAAAAATAAATGTATGTATATGCGTGTATATGTAAATATATGTATGGCGCATATGTGCAATTTTATGTATATATCCATATATATATATATATATATATATATATATCTTTTGTATTTGTGATTTTTTTTCATACAAACACGACGACACTTTTAAATACATTATATATATGATTACTGATTTTTGTTATTCTAATGTTGATATATACATATATATATTTTTTTCCTCTATTTATTTTATTTATATATAATACTTACCTATTTTTTTAATTTTGTAATTTTTTTATTTTTTAAATTTTTTTATTTTGAATTATTATTTTTTTTTTTTTGTAATAAAGAAAATACATTCCTGAACTATTTTTATCTCATTATGAAGTCATTTTTATAAAAAGAAAAATTATTTTTTTTATTAATTTTACATTTTCAAAATACAGTTTGCTAACAAAAATTTAAATCTTAAAAATGTTAAAAAAGAAAAATATTGTTTAAAGAAACAAAAACACAAAGAAAAACAAATGCCAAACGTCTTCCTATGTTTCAAAGAAATTTTATAGTTTTAAGACAATGAAACACAATTTTTGATTTGAGTGAATTTTTGTTAAATTTTCTATAAAGTGGTTTAGACAGACTGAATCTGATTGTAATGTTTTCACTACTATTACTATTACAACAAAAACAACAACTACACACACACACACACACACACAGCACAGCGCTCTTCTATGGCCCGATCAAAAGATAAACTGATAAAGAACAAAAATCGTTGCAATATTGCACATTCCAATAAAAGAAAAGATTTCAAAATTTTAATGAAAACACTAAAAAATCACAAATACAAATAACATTTTTCTTACTTTAATTCAAACAAAAGCAAACAAAGAATGTTTATTTACTTTTGTCAAAGCTGTTTGTTTCGCTTGTATTTCAATTTATATGTGCAATTTTAATTAATATTTGTATTTTTTATTCTAAGCAATTTAAGTTGGCTTTTTTTATTAGTTATGTTATATGTTATACAGGGTGATTCTGGCGAACTGATTGGCGCTTTAATTACTCACATACACACACACGCACTCCCACTCCCACTCCCACTGGAAGTGTATCACTGAAGCGCGCTTTACTCCGTGTAATCTATGTACATATTCGCACCGCCTCTTCGTCTGACATGGCTCCTTTTCAGACGGTCAGCGCCCAGCTATGACACCTTCGGGCACTGGCGTTCACGTCATCGTTGCTTCATTATACTCTCCCACGCTTTGCATGTGTACATAAAGTTTGCTCAGTTTTCCACACACTGTAATAGAATATGGTCGGCTTGGAGAGAGAGAGAGAGAGAGAGAGAGAAAAAATGAATTCGCATGACGTCTCCTCTCAACAGAATGCACCATAAGCCTGGGCTGATAGAGCCACGCATGAATGTCTCCCCAAGTGAGTACCGCTCTCGTACAGAACCCACATCGATCAGTTAATCCATGGTAGCCGTTCGCTTTAAAGTGTTTTTGTGCCTGCAGCGGACGTAGAAGGCATTTTGTTTATGTGAAGGAAAGCTTTTGCAAAGACTACTCTAGGGATAAAGAGCCGAGTTGTTCGCTCACGGATAAGACGACTCGACCTCGGTGTGTTCGACTATTAAAAGCTTGCATTTATTAATTCTTGTACTTGTTTATTCTTTAAATTCGGTCGATTGTGTAACGTACCACACCCAATTTGGAGGAAGTTTCTCGACGGAATATGCGAATGCCCCAAATCGGACCGCACAATTGTTCCCTTTTAATGATAAACTAATCAATTCTGGCGCCCACCAATCATCCCAACTGAAGACTCCTGGCAACGGGAGCCTCCTCCAGTCAGACCTGACGCTCCTGTATTGTGGCGCCGCATCCGCAGCTTTTGTGTACAGTCAGCTTTTCACTATCGTTATCAGAGTTCCCAAATCGCATTTGCGGTGTATTTGTGTGTGTGTGGGTGCGCTGTGTGTTTGGATGAGAAGCAGTCGCCAATCAGACACTTTGCCATTTAAAATTCCCATGTAGCAACTCGATGGGAGTTACTGTAAGTATTTGTCGTGACTTACGGTAATTCCCATCGCGTTCGTATGTGAGTTTCTCTGGCGTTGGGGAGCGGTTGCGCACGCGTCTAGCACCACCAGCCACGAGCTCCTGGCAGCGTTCTCTCTCGGTTCGCCTCGGGCAAGCAGTAAAAACTGATTTTTCAACTTTTACAAAGATGGATGCGAGTGCTACCACCACCACCGGCACCGCCACCGCCACCGCCAAATCGCGACTCCCCTTCCACATGCTTGAAAACGACGTCGATCTGAGCCGATCGTTTCGGTACAATCACCCTGTATCGCACTGTTTTGTCCCTTTTTAATGTTGTTTTTTATTCTTATTATTATTTCATTTGAATTAACTTTAAACTAATTATTTGTGAGCAGTTGAATAGTTAAGAGAGAGAACCTTTTAGAACCTAAGAGAAAAACACACAACAAAAACAATTTAGCTCGTAAGCGATCATCTTTAATTGTAAGTGGAAAAGTAAAAAAAAATAATAATATAAAATATTAAAGTAAAGCTTAGAAAATAGTAAAAGTAGTTGACAAAAACAAAAATATGAAGCAAGAGAAGAGAAGAAGAGAAACTGTTGAATATCTTCGTATAGGTCGACAGACAGACACGAAGCATATGACGATGAATTATCCATAATGAAATAATATTAAGCAAAAAAAAGCAAAGCGAAACGCTGAAAGCAGAGATAAGAAGAAAATGAGGAGGCGAAAAGAGAATTGTTAGAGAACAAGAACAAGAAGAAGAAACATATTGGCAAGCATCGCATGCGAAAGAAGTAATTAAATAAAGATTTAGAGAAACTGTAGTTTAAGCGTTAAGAAAATAAATAAAACGTAAGAGAAACACGTAGTTTTAAGTGAACTTGAAGAGAAAAACAAAATGAAACCGAAAATGAAAATGAAAATGAAAATGAAAATTAAATAGAATGAAAACTTATTTAAAATGAAAAATAAAAGAAACAACATCAAGAAGAAAGAAACTATACTTTTAAGTTTTGTTTTTAAATATTTTAATATTAAACTTTCGTGTGTATCTTTAAGACTTCATATGTTTTCTTTAGTTTTATTTTATTTTTTCTTTTTTATGTAATTTTAAGTAGTTAATTTATTTTTAAATGCAAATACAATTTTTAAAAATGTTAATGGAAATGATTTTAGTGTTTGTTAAATGAGAAAAAGAGAAAGTAAACGAAAACGAAAACAAAATGAGAATATTGTAAAAGCGCAGTAAAATTTGAATTAATTTTTAGATTAAACTTTAAAAAGAACTAAATAAATCATTTGTTTTTTTTTTCATTTATATTTTATTTACATTTTATTTAAATTTTCTTTTAGGTAACAATGCAAAGCAATTTAGAGCTATCATTTAAAACTTATTTCTGCACACTCGTCGACATTGGCGCCTCTCACTACCTTAGTTACTATACTGCACGCCGCGATCGTCGGGCAATGCTGCAATTGACTTCCACACAAACGATAGTTTGGACTGATTAGAAGGGAAGGGGGGTGAGACGGACGTAGTAGGCGTTTCTATACTAAACTTACTCAAAAGGAGAACGCAATAAATCGGCGGTGCAATCAATTTTTCGTTTCAAACGATTTGAACCCATCACTGAATTGGGGGAATGAGACGGGTCGCTTGACTGGCATACATTGGGCATTGTTGTTGTTGTTGTTGTTCAGCGAAATGAGCTCATCCAACTTTCGACAAGTGTGACGAAACCTCAAAACATACGACGCAACTTTTCTGCCGTGGTGTAGCTCGCAGGTGCAGCAATTGGTGCGACTGTAATAACAACAATTGCCATGGAGGCAGGCGTGAAGAGTGAAACATTTATTTTAAACTGCATCAACGCAGCAAAGAAAAACTGTCAACATGTCTGCATTGAGCGCCCCAATTGTAACAATAACAACATGTGGAAAAATAAGTGACTAGAGAGAGACAGACAAACGTACTCTCTGCTAGCACCACCTGCACTTCCAACATGTAGGACGGTAAATGGTCTTCCTTCACATACTCATCCATGCCGTTTTGAGTAATTTCTTCAATTCCGTGTTTTGCCCTTTGCACACTTTTGCTCGCGGGTAAATCAATCAAAGCTTTTAGCTTTGAGAGAGAGACACGTTAATATTTGTACCGACAGCATCCGCATAAGTCGTGCCTATTTGGGTATCGTGGACACGGTTCGATACTTGTGAAAGCTTTCACTTAAGGACCGCTTGTGCAAACAAAGCTTCAACTTTAGCTGGCTTGAGTTGCAGCTCCACTGCCGCAACCCAAGCTCGACGTTGCTCTTCATTTAGAAATGTCGTTTAATTCGGAGCACTTGCGGGAGCCCCCAATTATTGCTATGTGCGCAAACAGCTTAAGTTTGGGCTTGGTCCAAGTGCTCAGTGCGCAAACAGCCTTAGTGTGAGTTTGAGGGGAGGGTTGTCTGAATATTGTTTCAAAGCATGAATAGTAAACTACCCACTTTTAGAATTTCGTTCTTCTCTTAAGTGCTAATTTTGCATTTTTATTATTGATTTCTTTGTTGTTTGGTTTTTTCTTGCAAACGTCTCTAAAAAGGAAGCCACAAAATAATGACCCTTTTTTTTGGCAATTCACTGTTAATTTTATTTTTATATAATATTAAATTGTTTTCAATTTCAGTTTTTTCTTATTGATTTTGGTTTTTTGTTTTTTTGTTTAAATATAAATATAGCTAATAATAAAATTAACCCTACGATGCATAAAAACAGGCGGAGATTTTTTTCATCTCCATCGTAAGAGAAAAAATTCTCCGGTAGTTTTTGTTCAGACGAGGGGCGAATAGCTTTGTTAATTTTTCCATCGTTTTTCCAACTGCGCGAGATATTTTAAGTAAACAATTTTACTAATCATAATTTTAAAGGAATACTATTTCATTTTAGTCAAATCAATGCTAAAGTTGAAGAAAGCAAACATTTTTTTTAACCTAAGCAAATGAGGAAATGAATATATTTTTTTGAAAATTTTTTAAATAAAATTATCTATAAAACAGAGAATTATTGATAAATAAATGAAATGTTAAATGCAAACTCGCATAAAATGAAAGGCAAAATGTAACAGTAGAAAATGGCAAAGTGGAGAGAGTCCCCATTTGCCCCAGAGCCCTTCCGGACGCTTCGAAGACGAACACTTGCTTGAAAGTATTCGAAACTGCTTTGCACAGAAATTAGAAGCGAGCGAAAGAAGAGGAGGAAGAATATGAAAGTAAATTTTAAGTGAAATTTCTTCAAACTGAAATTTAGATTTAAGTATATGTAAAAATTCGCTTGTTGCTATTTATAAAAAAAAAAAACAAAACAAAAAAAGATCATAACAAAAAACCAAAAAGAAAGAAAGAAAACCCAATTTTAAGTCAAAGTCTTCAAAAGATTTTCTTTTTGAACCTTTTCTCTTGAAAGTGCATTTTAAGTATTATTTTTTGCATCGATGTGATTTAATGCAGAAGCTTCGCTTTTTACTAAAAACCAACCCAAAACTAGAAATAGAAACTGAAAAGAAACGAAAGGAAAGGAAAGGAAAGGAAAGGAAAAGGACATGAAAAGCTTAAACTGAGCCACTCACTTCAATTTCATAATTTTCCTCTAAAAATGTTCATGAACTTTCTCAAATTTAATGCAAAAAATCATACATGAAAAATGGTAAATTAACAAAAGGAAAAAGAAAAACTTATTCAAACAAAATAAAGCAAAATAAGAAGAGAAAAACTTAAAAAAATAATAAATTAATGAAATATTAAAGAAGAATCTAGAATTAAGTAAGATTACAGCTTTTGTGCTATTTTCGCTTAAGCATTAAGACTATAGTTAAAATTCAGTCAGAAATTCATCAAACACTCGTACAACCAAAAACAACAAAAACAACAACAACAACAACAACACCAACACCATTAACAGCAGCAACAACAACAGCAGCAAAGAAACAGACAAACTGCACTGAAACCGAGTTGACAACAGCCGAAAAGCAGCCAAAAAGCGACGTTTAAGCAGATCTGGAGCCTGGTGCTGTGCGTCTTGCACGCTGCCGGGAACATGGCAGAGGGGGCACTTGCATTGCACATCTCGAAACCCGACTTCCCTGCCCGCTACGCCAACCCATGCCCCTCCTCCAGGTCTGACGCAGTCAGTCAACAAAGTAAAATAATGAATACGCATGACACGAACAACTGAATTTGAGAAATCCATGCAATGCTGTCACACAGAAACTGATCTATTTCTGAATCTGAATCAATAAACATTGATTTTCTGTAAGAAAAGAAATCAAAAACAACAACATCACTTGTGTTTTTATTTATTGTACGGTAATCCTGCCAGGTAAGAACCTCATAGCGTCCCATTACTTCTCAAGACCCAACGCAACCCACAGACACCCACACAGTTCGTAAGCGCTGAGCTGTGGGAATCAAGTCGCCATTGATGGAGTTCCGATTATTTCGCATTCTAAAAATCTTTGGCTTACTAGCATGGCTCGTCAAAGGCTGGTTCTCTTAGATTAGCACTCATGCAGAGTCCCCGTTTACAACCGTATTCGAAGTCTCTCGTTTTTGGCAGCTGATTTGGAGTCGTGTGATCTGGCGGCGGATGTAGTAACACTGCTATCTTGTAGTCAGAAAACGCTCCGTCGTAGCTTCTCTCATTCAACCACCATCTAGAAAATTTCATCCAAGATAAGCTTCGGGAAATCATTTGTCTCGAAGTGCATGTTTTCGTCCTGTGCTTTTTTAAGTTCGGAGATTGTAGATTTGCACGACATGGGAATATTGTGCCTTACCAATGACTTACCTTAGAGTAAACTATGTATAAGTTAAATTCGTTTATTTATAGCTCCTCCGGAGCGATCTACTACCCATGTAGTACAAGCAATTCGCTCGAAGTATGAACCACCAACACTCAGCAGGAGGTCAGCGTCACGCGACTCACCGACTCGGTAATTTCGTTATTAGGCTTATGTGTGGGGAAAGCGTGGATACCGGCAGTAAGTGGATGGAAGAAAATCCAAGTCAACTTCACAGATCCTCGTCCAGTCAAGTAATCCGCCCTTTTGCTTTAGAGTGTAGAGCAGCGAGGAAAGCTTTCACCTCTTCAATCTGATGCTGCACACCCTGATCTAAAACCTCTCCGGCAATTGTGGCTGGAATAACTGCTCCGCCCCTCTCTAGAATGAATTTGATTCAATAACTGTGGAACATTTGTTTGCCATAAAGTTCGGACCAAACAGTTGGGGACAGACCCTAAGCCTGCACTTTTTCTCCAAGCTGCGGCCGTAACCGGGTCGAATGTGTGGACGCGCCTCATCAGCGGCAGAAAGGTTTAGAATGGGCGTCCAGACGACTTCCGCCCAGTGGCTAAAGAACTGGGTGCGACCGATGCACAATACACGTTCGCAGGGGTTTCTAATGTCCGCTGCCGACTGCGAAAAAGTTTAAGGTTCTGACTTATGCAGGCTAGAAAAGTTGCCAAATTTCACTTGTTTCCCGTTTATTGCATTTCGCAGAATCATTATCCAAAAGGGGAGATTTCGTCGATCCAAAACGAAAACAGTATGCAAACGATTTCTGGGAATGTTCTGCGGGAACAGTTCCAGAAAAGACAAAGCTATCATTCGAAGTTATATTGACGAATAAGGCAAGTTTCTCATCACAAGAAGAAGGGGGACATATTTAAAGAGGAGCACTAGTGAAGTTCAGTTTGAAGTATCGTTTCAGTCGTGACGTCGCAATTATATTTATGTGCCTGTTGGGTGAGTTCAGTAGTTTTGGGATAAGTATGTGGCATTGTTAGCTCTTATGCCCTTTCTTTTATTGACGGTAACCCACTTTGCCCTGGGATGCTTAGGAAAATCATTTCTCGTCCGTCGCGCAGTGGCATGATAAGGAGGTTCCAGTGCTTGTACTCGTAGTTGCGCCCCATCCGAAGATGGGTAAACAGCACTCAATTTTAGAGAGAATCACAGCTTTTGTAATATTAATGAGTGTGATCGACTGCAGTCTGGGTAAATTATTATGTTTAATCGTTTTATAAGATTTCTTCTAAGGATACGGCATTGACGTGGAAAACTAAATATTTTATCCAAATAAATACCCAGATTTGTTCAATTATTTACAGATACTATAACAATATTATCGAAAGTGGACTGAAGGTAGTTACAGTTTTTCTCATTGTGCAGATTTTCCAGTGTATTCTGAGGCTAAGTTGGGGAGAAGTGGAGGAAAGATCGAAGTTAGTGAAAGAGGAATGTGTGGAACAATGTTTGGGAGAACCGTTATTGAACAAGATTAGATGGTGGTTAGAAATAGAGCCTTCAACCCTCTTTTGTTTCATTTGCGAGAACCCCAAAGAGGGGTCCACGCATCAAAACCGCCTGTCTATGATATTGGGGAGGAACATTGAAAGGAAGGTTATTAACTAGGTTTCGGACTTTCAACGCTATCGTAGATGTGGAGGGGGTGTTCTGCAGAGAAGTTGGCGCAAAATGTACGTGAGCGGTTTGAAGGTGAGTGCTGAGGGAGGGAACAGTTGGCACAAAGGGGAGCGCGGTTACAATGTTTCGTCGTATGCCAAAGCAGCCGGCACGAATTGCAATGCATAGGTGAGGGAATACACTGACGAATTAAGACTTTGCACCAAGCAATGTCGATCTTACTGAGTAGGTTGTAGAGGTCACAAGTTAGCAGTACGACCCCAGTAGGGCGCAGATTATCGTCGATATTTTCTACGAATTTAAAGGCTGATACTACATTTTCGGAGGAGAGCTCATTTACATCTTGATCGTCGACGCAATGGTTAAGAGATTTGTGTAGGGTGACTGATACCCCGCACATGTTGGACTGCTGTTTTGACTTGATAATTTCCCATCGCAAAGTGTGGATATAAAGTGAGCTTCATTGCTAATTTGTTTGATCGCACGATACATGGCGAAGCATTAATAGGAGGGGAGGGATCTGTCGTGTCTTTGGATTCGATTTCTACGAATTTTGGGTCATCGATTGTTTTTTCAGAAAGGAGGCAAAGGAAAAGAAGCTATAGATGCACTTCTTACAGTTAATATTCATCTCTATACTTCAACAACTTGATTACCATCTTCCCTGAGCCCTTTATTTTGCCCGGTGACTTCAACGTCTGGATCCCCATTAATGCTACAGGTCGTATGGTCGAAGTTGCTGTTCTAATATCTAACAACCTTGTTCTCAAGGTTGGTTCCCCTACACACTTTTCCACCCACAAAACCTTTACCCATATCACGATATGCTCCTCAACATTGCTCTCTAAGACATGGCATTCCAGGGTAGTGATAAGTTCTTTCTCAACCGCTCCCCAACTTATTTCATACCCAGAATAAAAATCAACACGGACTCTGATTGAGATTGAGTGAAATTCCAAAACTCCTGTGTCCAATACTGTGCCTCATTTCCCATACCTACTAATATAAGTCAGGAAACTTCCAGAACACAAAATTACCACAAACTGCAAGTAACCCCGTTAGGGTAATGGCACTTATAAGCCATTTATTCACCACAATCAAGTCTCTTTCAGGAAGGGACAAGCTACTGTTGGCGCTCCCTTACATTTTGATCCACATATCTCGACTGCCTTCGTTGACAAAAACCATGTTTCACTCCTATCTCCAGAATATCAGAAAGCATTTGATCGCATCGGTGTTCACATTGTCTAAATCAGTGATTCCCTTCATTATAGCTTTGGACGAACCCAATTTTATTTTGTATTGATTCTTCCATGTAGACTACCAATTTGACGCTGATGATGTGTTACTCTTTTCAAACAACTCCACTCAAACCGCTATAGTCTATACTTCCATTGGACTCCTATCCTGGATTTTCTCTTGGTCTCAATCTTCAGGCGCTTCAATTACAAGGAAGAAAACTAAATTACTACAAATTACTACATATAGAAAGTAACATATCCACGGACTTCTGTGCTATGCTAGATTTTAAGTAATCAGATACACAGGCTGCGTATCTGACATATTTCCATGTGACAGCCCACTGGGCCATGCTATGTTTTGCTATGTTTGGGTAACTGGGCCTTAACTTAACGTAACCCATCAGACGAAAGCCTCTTCAGTTGTCGCTTCGACAGTTTTTAAATTTGTATCATAAATTGTGTGCAAAAATATGAACAGATCTTGTCATTTTGTCCTTGATATACAATGCGATGCGACCGTTACGAGCCTTTTACAGGATACCTGACTCGACAGTCGGACAGCAAGGAGCAGCAGCACTCTCCTTCGTGCTTGCTTTGGTTTACGATGCGATACGGTCACTACGAACATTCTGCAAGACTCGTGAAACGATAAAATGTTGAAAGGAACCAATTTCGAACAGGTGCACAGAGATGACCAGAAGCGGCCTTTTCAGATGGTGGATGATTGAAATGAAGCCACCCTTAAAACTTGTGAGCAACGACAGGGCGGCGACCATGAATGTGTATTCGAGGTGGGGCGTGCGTGTGGAGTATTTGTGTATTGTTGTTTCTGGAGCTTGGTTGCGTGTGTTGTGGAATGTGTGTTTGGAGAGGTTTGTTTAAGCTTATGGGAATGTGCGCTATCCCAGCAGAAAAAATTTGCTTAGGATTCGATTGCCACATGACGGAGTCTGCAAGTACAAACTCCCAATTTACTCATATGCTTCCGCTGAATTCGTTCATTCAAAGCAATTCTATTTTGTTGACTGCACTTCGTATCACCCAAGCATGATCGACCCCAAAATAGTTCTGGGATAGCACCACTCATCAAGTACTCTTTTGTAGTATTCGTACAAGCACGGCCCACATAAAGCGAAATACGTTGAAGGCAAGTCACACCACCACGTTTTGCATTTCATAAAGTGGAGAGAAGGACATGTTGGCGTCGCCATCTCTGCGTGAAGTATGGAAAACAGTACTGTGTGCATTTCCGTTCCAGCGCAGCGTCCTCTTTGGCCATTTGTAGAGCTTGCGCTCTATTTGAAAGCAAATAAGGAATGGAATGCGTATGTGGGCGGTTGTGAGGTGTACGTTGGACTCTGTGCCTTTGTGTCTGTGTGGGCGGTGGCGTGGAACTGCTGCTCGCTTGCAATTTCCCGCTGAAAGAGGATATGCTGGTGATGCCACCAATTTTGCTGGCGATTGATGCTGGCCTCCTGTTAATTTGTCTTGTTTGACGTCGTTTCGAGTCATGATAGTTGGTCACCTTTATTATCTTCCACACATGACTGCGGAGGAGAAGACTGCCTGGCACATGCATTCGATGCGGCGGTGCCACAGCGACTGGCACCAAAAGAACCGAAACGGCCCTCGTTGAGGGGGGCGGCTGTCGAATGATAAAATTTGAGCAACAATACCAGCAACGACCACTGCACAACAATTACACCACGGACAACAACACAACGAGGACAGGACAAAAATTCCGCTTTCATTTGCATTCATGGCCACTGAGAAATCCTGCAAATTAGTGTGAAAATTCACAAATATCCAAACTGAGAAGAAACCTGAAGACAAAAATTTTCAAAAATATTTAAAAATATTCAAAAAAAAAAAACAAAATAGAATTAAAAATGGCATAAAAAAAGAAAATTCCAAAATTGATTTGGACGTATGTAAAAAGAAAAAGGCAATTCAACGGGACGAAGAAAAACTGCATCAAGTGAAGTGCAGCAAAGGCGTAAGTAGAAATGGGCGTAGGCCAGAGGGAGAGATCGAACAACCGAAAGATATATCAAATTATCAATAGAGGAGAAAGAAGAAATTGAAATGAAGCCAACTTGAATGGAACTGCAGGAACATCCCTTCTGTGTAAAAAACGAACAAAAAATCGCAAAAGATAAAGTGAAAAGACAAAAAATACAATTGAATGGAAATTCCTGCGAGTATTTGAAAGTAATAAAAAATTATTTATTTGAGACAATTTCAATGCATAAATTTAATGTTAAATTGAAATTCCATAAGAACTGCCAGCATATATAATCAGAAGAGGTCAATCAAATGATGATTCGCTCCGCTTCAAAACGAAGAAACCAACTTAAAGAAATTGAACCTTGAATATTGTTCGAAATATAACTCTGGCAACCCTACCTAATTTACTTTCTTCTTAACTTCCTACTTTCATTATCCACATATATTATCTCTCCCGCTTCTAACCCGTTGAATAAAGCACACGTGAATTCCAAGACTCTGCGTTCTTTCTCAACAAATATTTTGGTTTTACAATAAAAATTGTTATTTTCCTCTGAAAAAAAGACAAAACTAAAAAAAACTTTGTTCTAAAGTTCCAAACCGGTGCTTGGCAGTTTTCCTTTGGATGCGATATGGTATCTAAGGGTGCTTTATAAGGTACCTACCTGACTTGGCAAAACGCAAAACGAAGCCATTGTGGAGCAGGCACACAGCAAGGAGCAGATGCCATCACTTCACGTGGTGGATGATTCAAATAAAGCAACCCTTAAAATGAGTGGAGAAATACAGAGCAGCGGCCATTAATGTCTACTCCTGGGTGGGGTCGGGTGTGGAGTATCTGTGTGTGCTTTCTGGTGTTCGGATGTTTGTGAGGGGGGTGTGTGGTGGGATTGATTTGAGCTTATGTGAATATCACTCCTTCCCAGCAGGTAAAATTGGATTTTTGATAACTTTAAAATTAATTTTTAACAAAATTGTTCTTCTTCTTGCCACAGCAGGACACACGTGTACTAAATAAATAAAATATCAAAAGACCTTTGGCTTTTTATGCCTTCAAATAACGACATTCAGCAATAATTCTCCTAGCAAATATCTACGTGAGCTGTGAAATCAACGCAAGACTGACTCCTCGCGGCGCCCAAAAAAGTTTTCACAACCAACCGCGCAGTACCCACCGATCAAAAAGCCGACAATACAGGGCCCAAATGTAACAAAGAAGGAGCTGCAGCTTTCTCAGGGTACTTTGAAAGTATCTTTAAACTATATTTTCCTGATGCCTCAAAAGCCTTCGACAAAGTATGCCATGGCGGACTTCTCAACAAAGCTAATACACAGTTACCAGAACCATACTAAAATTATATATATCAGATCGCCTTTTTCGGTTCAAGCAGGAAGGCACATACTCCGATCTCAAGAATATAAAACCTGGTGTCCCGCATGATACTTTTTTGGGATCCATAATGAGCCTAATCTGTACATGAAGGACGAAAAATGCGAAACAGCCACATTTGCGGGCGACACAGCAATTTTGGCGGTTGACAAATCTGCGCCTCAGTCTATCGCACAACTGCAACATCGCCTTAATAAAATCTTGGAGTGGACAGCCACGAGGCGCATGAAACTGAACGAAACAAAGCCGATTCAAAGCCTTCTCATACTTCAGGATACCTTCCATTATATATAAACGGCGTGCAAATCCTGAACCATAACACAGCCAAAAACGTAGGCATGACCCTGGATTTGAAGCTAAAATGAAAAAGAAAAAATTGAATTCAAATTCCGAAATATGTATTGGCTCATGGGTAATCATGCTGTGTCCACAAGCGCTTCAACCAGAATGGACCGATGGAATTCAGCTACGCCGCTGTTCAAGTTCCAGCAATATTATGAAGATCCAAAGATTTCAAAACAAAGTGCGGAAATGTGGCGTCAATGCATCTTGGTACGACGTCTGCAGCAGCGATCTCGACCGCGATCTTGGTATTGATTCAGTTGCCGCTTCTACACAAAAATATGCTACGTCTCATATGGAAAGACTATCTAACCCTGTGAACAACGAAGACTCAGTCCCTACTGACCAAAGCGTACGGAAGGAAAGGCTAACGCGTAAGAAACCGACGTCTCTGTAAGTATTGTGCAGAGCATCAATCAAATTACTTGTAATAACTAATTAAAAGTTTGATATTGACAGCATTAGAGACAAACTGACAGTTATATGGGTTCCTGGTCATTCGGATTTTCCAGGTATCAAGTTTGAGTACTTGAGTACTGAGCCACGACAAATTGAATTATCTGTAGACTGGACCAGATACCATCACCACTACTCTTCCATAAACCCGATCTTGTAAATCAAAGAGGACAATATTTCAAGAACATCATCTGCTGCTGAAGGACCCCACAGACGGCAACGTTTCCACCATCTGTAACTTCCTTAAATATACTCACCTGCTTCGACGCGCTTGAGCCTCACTCAACTAATCAGTCAGCCGAAAGCCTCTTTAGCTAGTTGTGCGATTATTTTTAGGTTCCCGTAATAAATTTGTTATTTTTTAAACTTTTATAAATGAAAATAAATAAAAAATCTTGCTATTTTTCAGCCTATGCTTGGGATTTTCTGTTTGGGTTACGGTGCGATACGACTAGGAGCCTTTAGCAGGATACCTAACAAAACGCAAAATCGAAGCGATTTCGGGACAGCAAGGAGCAGCAGCACTCTCCTTCGTGCTTTGGGTTACGATGCGATACGGTCACTACGAACGTTCTGCAAGGTTCGTGAAACGATAAAATGTTGAAAGGAACCAATTTCGAACAGGTGCACAGAGATGACCAGAAGCGGCCTTTCACATGGTGGATGATTCAAATAAAGCAACCCTTAAAACTTGTGAGCAACGACAGGGCGGCGACCATGAATGTGTATTCGAGGTTGGGCGTGCGTGTGGAGTATTTGTGTATTGTGGTTTCTGGAGCTTGGTTGCGTGTGTTGTGGAATGTGTGTTTGGAGAGGTTTGTTTAAGCTTATGGGAATGTGCGCTATCCCAGCAGAAAAAATTTGATTTGTGATAAGAGATTTTTGAACACTTGAACAGTTCCCAAAAGAAATAAAGAACGTTTCATTAAAATTGTGTTTCAATGAAACAAGCGAAGGCCTTTTTACACTTGATTTCCAGTTATTTATTAGGACAAAATTTCCCATTGAAAAGGAAAACATTCAGGACAGAGGTCATTCTTCGCGTATTTTTTTTTATAGTTTAATATTCCCTTCTTCCTCATATCTTTACACTTAGGTCTTTTGTTATACGGTATATATATTCTTCAGAAAGTCGCATTAAAAGTTCTTTACTTTCATACAAATGCAGGGGATGCGTTCCAGCATTTTCATTGAAGGTATTTAACGATTCACATGTCACAAAAGTCTTTATATATCCCTTGTTCGTCCAATTTTGGAATATGCCTCTAGCGTTTGGACTCCCCACTACACTGCTATATTGCTAACATTGAATCTGTTCAAAAGCAGGTTCTGTTATTTGCTCTGCGTTCCTTCAAATGGAATCCGCTGCTTAGTCTTGCACCCTACGAACATCGTTTACAATTATTGCCATTACCTACTTTGGATAGTAGAAGGGTATTAATCAATGTTTGTTTCGTAGTCAAATTACGTAGTGGTTACACCATATCATCTGTATTGTTGAGTACTATATATTTATCTGTTCCTATGCGTTCGTCCAGAAATTATATTCCCATTAGATTGAATATGTGTAGATCTAATTATGCATTGTCTGATCCAGTCCGTGGTACGCTTGACGAGGTTAACAAATACTTTTCATTGTTTGATTTTTCTTCTCCCCTATTTGTTATTAAGAGTTCTATACTGTCATATTTGAATAGTTGATTGCTCGATTCATCCACACAGCTGTTGATTAGTTAATCTATAGCTATTTTATTGATTCACGTTTGGACAATTTCTGAAATCGATTTTGTCGTAAGACTAAAAATAGCTTCGTCATCGCTGTCACCATCAGAAATTTCTACATCTCTTAAGGCTATTTCAATAATGTCTTCATCGGGAATGGGCATGTCTGCAAGCACTTCATTGACATCATCATTGTTGAAAATGTCGATCCTTCTCCTCCTATTTGATGGGCAGTTTATATTATTTCTTCCGTAAGTCCTTGCTCTTCAATATCGATTTCGTTTTCTACGCACTCAGACCAGACTTTCTTCCACATGCGTTTAATGTGTGTCTTCTTAGACTTCCAATGGCAGATGTGATTTGGACAATGCAATCAATAATGGAAAACTTCTTCCACAGTTCTATTAATGTACTCGTATAGTCTGAATTTTCCAATTTGCTAAAAATGTGCTGATAGCAACCTTTGATATAATATTTTTTAAACGTAGAAATTATGCCATGATGCAAAGGCTGGATAAGGTATTTGGTGGAAAAAATACGAATTTAACCTTGGGATCTTCTCTTATTGGATGGCCTGCAGCATTGTCAATAATTAATATCATTATAAATTCCAGGGATTTTTCGTCCATGGAGGCCTCCTCCACAGGAACAAAGCATTTCTTAAACCACTCGGTAAATACTGCTGTTGTCACCCATCCAAGGCAAGGCACACTACAACGTTATCCATTTACAAAAGTGGATAAAAGGACATGTTCGCATCGCCTTCTCTCCGTGGAATATGCACAACAATACTGTGCATATTTCCGTTTCAGCGCAGAGTCCTCTTTGCCCATTTGTAGAGCGAGCGGTGTGTTTGTTTGAACAGAAATGAAGAATGGAATGCGTTTATGAGGCGTGTGTGCTGTGAACTTAGGAGTCTGTACCCCTGTGTCTGTGCAGGTGGAGGTTTGGGAACTGCTGCTCGCTTGCAAATTCCCGCTGAAAGCCGGTTTGTTGCTGATGCCTCTAATTTTGCTGGCGATTGATGCTGGCCTCCTGTTAATTTAACTTGTTTGACGGCGTCAATTTTCATGCTAGTTGACGACCCCTGCCCTAACAGAGAGTAGTATCTGGTCACCTTTATTATCTTCCACACGGCGTAGAAAAAGGCTGCACAGCACATGCAGTCGATGCGACGGGGCCACCTCGACTGGCAGCGATTCCTCGCATTTTCGGATATGTGCATGCAGACCATTGAACATTTGCTGTTATCCTGGTAACAAAAAATTCATTTTTTGTGTACGTGCTCAAAAGGTCAGCACAAAGAAGTCAATTTTGTTGTCGCTTCAACCGCGTTACTGCGACTGCGCGGATGCAGGAATGTCTTTATCCGACTCTGCATACACGTTTGAAGGAAACAGTATCTTATCAACTATGTTTATACTCATTTCTCTACGCACACTGGTATCCTTTGTCAGCTGAGAGGTTTCCAGCAGACAATTTAACTAACTATTTACATCTACTTAAGATGCGAAAAGGTTATTTTTGAGTCCCTGATTCTCAAAGCTGAACTTCTTCATGCATGTGCCGTGATTATTTTTAGATTTATATAACAAATTTATTGTTTTTTTAACTTTTATAAAAAAAATTATTAAAAATTTCTGTGGCTGGTTTACCGTGCGATACGACCGCTACGAGCGTTTTACAAGATACACGACTCGATAAAATGGAAATCGAACCAAGTTTGGGACAGCAAGGAGCAGTCGCACTTTCCTTGGTGCATGGTTCCGTTTACAATGCGATGTGGGCACTACGAGCATTGTACAATGTAACTGCCACATTAAAATGTTCAAATGAACCATTTTGGAACAGGCGCTCAGCAAGGAGCAGTGTCACTCTCGTCCATTCAAATTGCCGCCAACGACAGGTTCTCCGGCGAAATAGGCTTAAAGAGAATTTACAACCATAGCAACAACGATGAATGTGCATTCCTAGGTGGGCCGTCGTTGGAGTATTTGTGTGGATGTTTTCGGGCGCTTGGCTGTGTGTGTGGGGTGTGTTTATTGAGGTTTATTTAAGCTTATGAGAATGTGCACTACTTCCCAGCAGAAAAAATTTGGTTTTGAATCAAATATTTTTCACACATTGCTCATGGTGCGGACTTCACGTGTTTGAAATTCAGCGAGAGCGAATTTTACTCTCTCACCATAGCATGGCTGCGTAGTGAGTGCTGTGTTGTTATTGTTTCACACCGACAAGGAGGAAATATATTTTTTTAATCAGTGTTGTGGGAAGAGAGAAGAGTTGCGTATCGGTATTAATATATTTGTATTCTATGGACGTCTCACTATAAGGGACTGTACGTACGCGTAAAAGTTAGTCGGAGACTGAAAGAATGAAATTGTTTTGGGAAACAGAGATTAATAAGAGTCCAATCGTTTAAAACAAGAATGTCAACAGCAGAGCTGGTCAAGAGCATTCTGAGTAGAGTTGGAATATGTTCTTACGAATCGGTTGATGTCTGTAAATATGCATATAGATTAGTTCACAAAGTGAATACAAAGTAATAAAATAACAAACATGAAAAGTTGCCACAGTCCTGAATAGATTGGTTTTCAATGGGAGATTTTAGTGCTAGTAAGTAACTGAAAATCGAGATTTTGAAAGATCTTCGCTTGTGTCATTGGAACACAATTTTAATACAAATTCGTTTAATAGTACAATAGTTTGCAAATTCACATTAAATTGTTTTTAAAAAGTTCTGTTTAGCTTCATTTCAGAACTGTTCAAGTGAATGTGTTAAAAAATAACACCAAAAATCAAAATTTTTTGTGCTGGGAAGTAGTGCACATTCATATCAGCTCAAATACACCCCCCGCACACACACACCACGATCATATACATCAGAACACTAAAAATGCACACAAATACTCCTCGCACCCAGAACACCCCCTCTCAGAAATTCACATGAATTGTTCCTGTTTTGTTTGCAAATTCTCTTTAAGCACATTTCGCTGGAGAACACTCTCGTTGGCGGCCACTTGAATATGCGGGAATGACACGCTCCTTCTGTGCGCCTATTCCAAATTGGTTCGTTTTGGAAGTTTATCGTTTCGCGAACCTTGCAAAACGCCCGTAGTGAACTTATCGTATCGTAAATTAGGCCAAGGAGAGAGCAACTGCTCCTCGATGTCTCAAAATGGCTTCGTTTTTGCTTTTTATCGAGTCGTGTGTCCTGTACAAGGCTCCTAACGGTCGCCAAGCATCGGTTATAAATGCAAATTTGGCCGCCAGGTCCTTCGCCTCGATCTTAATCTGTTATTATTTTAAATTCTATTTTTGAAATTTATTCCGGAGTCAGATTTTTCCAAAGATTGTTGTGGATTTCCGCACAGAACACATCCCTTGTAATGGCCCTGAAGGCTCTGCATCGTTCAATGTGTTCGTTATTGGAGCTCCTTGTCCAGTGCAGTGTTGACAGCTTGGCGCTGGATCTCTGCGCAGCAGCTGTTGGTGGGTTTAAATCCTTCTGGATGATACGATCTATAATTGTGGGAATAGTTGTTCCACTCTTCCATCTTTGTATATTTAAGGATTTGTTAATTATATTATGCATATCTGCATTTTCCCGTGTAGGAAAGTACAATAGAGGATGCTTTATTGCTCTGACAGCGGTTGAGTCAGCGACTTCGTGGCCATCGTCCCAACATGGCTGGGCGTCCACATGATTTTTAAGTTATCAGCGCATTTTATGCAGGCTTCTCTTATATCTGAAGCAAGGATGGCCTCATTGCTAACATTGCGAGTCGCCTCTAGGAAGATTTGCTATCAGAGCATTTGAGAAATCTGCATTTGTGCAACCGAGCACAGTCCGTGGCTATTTTCATTGCCAAAATTTCGGCTGTGAAGATTGAACAATGTTGTTGAAGAAGGCCAGTAGATATTACTATTCCGGCGGAGGATACAACCGCGAAGGTAGTGCATTCGCGTTGTTTTGAGCCATCAGTAAATTGAAAGGTCCTGTTCTTATTAGTGTATTTGCTTGTATCTTCTGCAACAAGTTTCCGGTAGGTTTCAGGACTTGTGGATGGTAGATTTGGAGCGCGAGGAGTCAGTGTTGCGTTGATTTCATAGCTCACGTAGATATTTGCTAGGAGAATTATTGCTGGATGCATTTATTTTAAGGCATAACGGGAGTGTCTTTTGATATTTTATTTATTTATTACACGTGTGTCCTGCTGTGGCAAGAAGAAGAACAATTTTGTTAAAAATTAATTTTAAAGTTATCAAAAATCCAATTTTACCTGCTGGGAAGGAGTGATATTCACATAAGCTCAAATCAATCCCACCACACCCTCTTCACTAACATCCGAACACCAGAGAGCACACACAGATACTCCACACCCGCTCCCACCCAGCAGTAGACATTAATGGCCGCTGCTCTGTATTTCTCCACTCATTTTAAGGGTTGCTTTATTTGAATCATCCACCACTTGAAAAGACGGGAGATTGCTTCTCCTCCTTGCTGTGCGCCTGCTCCACAATTGTTTGGTTTTTACGTTTTGCCGAGCCTGGTACCTTACAAAACACCCTTAGAGACCAAATCGCACCGGAAACCAAAATGCCTAGCAGCGCTGTGGTACAATCGTTGTTGCTTCCCTCAACGATGGCCGTGTCGGTTCTTTTGGTACCAGTCGCTGTGGCACCGCCGCATCGAATGCATGTGCCAGGCAGCCTTTTCGTCCGCAGTCATGTGTGGAAGATAATAAAGGTGACCAACTATCATGACTCGAAACGACGTCAAACAAGACAAATTAACAGGAGGCCAGCATCAATCGCCAGCAAAATTGGTGGCATCACCAGCATATCCTCTTTCAGCGGGAAATTGCAAGCGAGCAGCAGTTCCACGCCACCGCCCACACAGACACAAAGGCACAGAGTCCAACGTACACCTCACAACCGCCCACATACGCATGCTCTACAACGGAAATGCACACAGTACTGTTTTCCATACTCCACGCAGAGATGGCGACGCCAACATGTCCTTCTCTCCACTTTTGTAAATGGATAACGTGATAGAATGACTTGCCTTCAACGTATTTCGCTTTATGTGGGGCGTGCTTGTACGAATACTACAAAAGAGTACTTGATGAGTGGTGTCATCCCAGAAAAAGGAAGCGGAATATTGGAGTCAACCATGCTTGTGTGATACGAAGTACAATCAACAAAATAGAATTGCTTTGAATTAACGACTTCAGTGGAAGTATTGGAGTAAATTGGGAGTTTGTACTTGCAGACTCCGTCAAGTGGCAATCGAATCCTACGATTTTTGATATATCTGCGAACCGTCCTGACTAATGTCCACAACCATCAATTCGGTGGCCCTTTCAAGGGTTGCGCAAGGATGCACTGCGCCGCTCTGTGCGCTCAATCTAAAAATGTGGTTCGCAATGAGTTCACATAAAAAATCCAAATTGAAAATTTAAAAAAAGATACAAAAGAATTTAAATTATATAATAAAAAATAATATAAACTTTATTCAGGGAATGTCACTTGGATCAAGGACAATGTGAATGAGTAACGAAAGGAAGGAAATGCAACTCAGACGGCTGCAAGACTACCAAGTGCCGAACAAGAGAGTGATAGATTTCTTTCCCACCTTAAGAAGGAGGATATTCGATATTCGGTTGGGCTAATCAGGAGGCATCATCCATGGGGACCATCATATGGCGATCCTTGGCATCATCGACAGTCGGAAAGGTGTCTCCTGTCTGGCTACACTAGTTTATTTGTCAGTTTCCACAACGAATTGTCAGTTGCTGTTGAGGAGCATAAGTTCTGCAGGTCTACTGCGAGGCTCCTATCTTCTCATTATGGGAGGTTTGCGAAGCTTTCACCTGCATTTTTCCAGTTGAACTTTGAGTGCTGGTGATCTGCTCCTTTGCCACCCACTCTCTTTTCAATTTCAATTGAAGATTTTCTTTCTTAATAGTTGTTTAGTTTGTCTTTGTCTGGAATGTTTTGCTGCTTTGTTGGAACGTTGGAAAACCCCAAAACAACTTCATCTATTTGTTAATTGGTTTGCAACAGTGACTTCTGGTTAAGATGCGAAGCTTTGTCCAGTTTGTCAGTGAGTTTGATGGCCTTGTTTGGGTATTATTGTTTGCACGTAAGGTAGTGACTTCCATAATCGCGGGTGATTGGTCCGAAGATAACACATTTATTTCCGAGGCTATTAAGAAGTGTGTAAACTGGTCAGATAGTACCTTGCATTCGAGGGCTGTATATTGCTGATGTGGTTATTTTGCATCCCATCTAGTGAAGCTTGAAGGTAATCTTTGTAAAAGTCTTCTAGAACAAAATGCTTTATGCTGAATTTGATGAGTGTTCCAGATCCTCCTCGAACTTTACCGTTTGGTTGTTTGTATCCATTAATATTGAAGTTGCTTCTATTGGGGTAAAATGCGTTTCTGGAAGTAGCATGTTATCAGTTTATTGTTCTGGCAGATATATTCGATATACATTCTAATATGTGCGTACGAATCAACTGATGCCTGTAAATATATATGTATATAGATATCAAGAAGAAGGGAATATAAAATTATAAAATAAATTATAAAATGTGCAATCACAAATTGAATTTTTTCTGCTGGGATAGCGCACATTCCCATAAGCTTAAACAAACCTCTCCAAACACACATTCCACAACACACGCAACCAAGCTCCAGAAACCACAATACACAAATACTCCACACGCACGCCCAACCTCGAATACACATTCATGGTCGCCGCCCTGTCGTTGCTCACAAGTTTTAAGGGTTGCTTTATTTGAATCATCCACCATGTGAAAGGCCGCTTCTGGTCATCTCTGTGCACCTGTTCGAAATTGGTTCCTTTCAACATTTTATCGTTTCACGAACCTTGCAGAACGTTCGTAGTGACCGTATCGCATCGTAAACCAAAGCAAGCACGAAGGAGAGTGCTGCTGCTCCTTGCTGTCCGACTGTCGAGTCAGGTATCCTGTAAAAGGCTCGTAACGGTCGCATCGCATTGTATATCAAGGACAAAATGACAAGATCTGTTCATATTTTTGCACACAATTTATGATACAACTTTAAAAACTGTCGAAGCGACAACTGAAGAGGCTGTCGTCTGATGGGTTACGTTAAGTTAAGGCCCAGTTACCCAAACATAGCAAAACATAGCATGGCCCAGTGGACTGTCACATGGAAATGAAAGATGTTTTCCATTTAAAATTCTTTAATTGCGTGGTGGTTTTTTTGTGAGTAGTGCAAAATTAAATTAAATTGATTATATTTATATTTATATATGTTTATATTAAAATATATTTAATCGCATTCGGTATTAAATTTTGCACAATTTCGACTCAGAAAATTTCATAAGCGAATAAATACGAAAACAGCTGATTTCGTGTGCTATGCATGCTGTGTTTTGCTACGTTTGGTTAACTGGCCCTTGAGGTTTAAGTCTACTTGCATGTCTACCAATCAAACAATGACCTGTCAGCAGCCCTGTCGCATTTTCTATATTTCGACAGCAGTTTAGAACGGCCGCGATTCCCTTCCGGCCAGGTTTGCCTGCTTATTAGACAGGATGATTACTGCCCCCATCTATAATTTGCAACTTCGACAGTTCCCTAGCGAGTGCATCTGCGTTGCAATTGCTTTTTATATTTCTGTGGCCCGGCACCCAGACCAGGTTATGTTAAGGATTTGGATTTATTTCTGTGCAAACAATTTTCATTTCTTTGTTCTCTCAACTGAATTGAGTCCTCCTTGCCAGCAAATATATATAGAAGAGATCAATCAAATGATAATTTGCTCCGCTTCCAAACGAAGAAACCAATCAAAAAGAATTGAATATTTTGGTTGTACAATAAAAAGAGTTATTTTCCACGAAAACGAAGCCATTGTAGAGCAGGCACACAGCAAGGAGCAGATGCCATCACTTCACGTGGTGGATGATTCAAATAAAGAAACCCTTAAAATGAGTGGAGAAATACAGAGCAGCGGCCATTAATGTCTACTCCTGGGTGAGGGCGGGTGTGGAGTAACTGTGTGTGCTTTCTGGTGTTCGGATGTTTGTGAGGGGGGTGTGTGGTGGGATTGATTTGAGCTGATATGAATGTCACTACTTCACAACGCAACGATGTTGTCCGTGGTGTAATTGTTGTGCAGTGGTTGTTGCTGGTATTGTTGCTCCAATTTTAGCATTTGACAGCCGCCTCCCTCAACGAGGGCCGTTTCGGTTCTTTTGGTGCCAGTCGCTGTGGCACCGCCGCATCGAATGCATATGCCAGGCAGCCTTTTCCTCCGCCGTCATGTGTGTAAGATAATAAAGGTGACCAACTATCAAGACTCGAAATGACGTCAAACAAGACAAATTAACAGGAGGCCAGCATCAATCGCCAGCAAAATTAGTGGCATCAGCAGCATATACTCTTTCAGCGGGAAATTGCAAGCGAACAGCAGTTCCACGCCACCGCCCACACAGACACAAAGGCACAGAGTCCAACGTACACCTCACAACCGCCCACATACGCATGCTCTACAACGGAAATGCACACAGTACTGTTTTCCATACTTCACGCAGAGATGGCGACGCGACCATGTCCTTCTCTCCACTTTTGTAAATGGATAACGTGATAGAACGGCTTGCCTTCAACGTATTCTGCTTTATGTGGGGCGTGTTTGTATGAATACTGCAAAAGAGTAATTGATGAGCACCACTCACCCCAGAACAAGGAATTGTAATATTTGAGTCAACCATGTTTGGGTGATACGAAGTTTTATTTTTTTTTTTTAATTCAACAAAAATTTATTTATTGTATCTTTTCAATTGTAAACCAACAATAATTTTTCAATGCTTACAACTAACTAATAAATAAATTGATGCTCCGCGCCAGTGCTTGGAGCAATTTTAGTGTTAGAGTTATAAATTATTATTTTAAAGTAGTGGTCTTTTAAGACGAGATGCATACATCCCTTGAAGCAGGCTCCTTGCTAGTTGATTTGGATGACACTTAAGTTTGATTTTATATTTCCTTGTTAAGTCTCCGAGTTCTCTTTCAACCGGTACTCAGGTAGCGGTGAATATTTTCATTTCTGACGAACCATGGTGGAGCGCCGGTGATCGTTCTCCAAACTTTGGATTGAGCCCTTGTGATTATTTGTAAATTTGAAGCACTAGTAGTGGCCCAAATCTGAACACCGTAACTCCAAATTGGCTTAATAAGCACTTTATATTGCAGGAATAGCTTCGATTTTTTTTTAATAAGCCAGTACAAGGAGCTTGCCCTAAGTTTCATTGGGATTTTGTTCGCTTCTATATGCTTTCTCCAAGTTAGCCGTCGGTCGAAATCCACTCCTAAGTATTTGTCCTCTGGTGCTTGCGGGATTTCAATGCCATTAAGAGTGACGGACAAGACTGGGGGTTGCTCCTATACCTTGATGCGCAAACGGCTGACCAACTTTCTATGTTCTTTGAATGTTCTTCTAAGTCCCGCGAAGCTATCCGGGGATTTTGGTAAGTGCTCAGGATAGCTGTGTCATCCGCAAAAGTCGAGGTAACGAGATGTTTATCAGTTGGCAAATCAGAAGTATACAAAGTGTGTAGCATAGGGCCAAGCACACTACCTTGTGGCACTCCAGCCACAATTTCAAAGTCTGGAGTTGGGAATTCTTTATATTTAACTTTGAATTTCCGATTTGTCGGCAGAAGCTTCCTAATTTTATAGATTAGTCCTTCATGCCAGAACTTGTCAAAGGCCTGTGCGACATCTAGGAATATTCCTGAGCAGTACATCCTTTGTTCGAATGCTCGTCGTATTTCAGAACCAATGCGGTGCACTTGCTCGATAGTTCCATGATGCTTGCGAAACCCAAATTGATGATGAGGAATAATTGAATTGAGCTCTGATGTTAGTTTTTCCAGCAATAACCGCTCGAGCAATTTAGAGAGGGTTGGCAGGAGACGTATGGGCCGATATGAAGACACTTGAGTAGAGTCCCTTCCTGATTTTGGTATCATTATTATTTCGGATATTTTCCATGTTGTAGGAAAGTGGCCCAGACGGAGTATTGCATTGAAAAGATGCATCAGAGCAATTTGCGGCAATTCACTTCTCATTTTGTTGGTAATTAAGTCACATCCAGGTACACAGGGCTTGGACTTCTCTTGGTTTAAAATGAATTGGTACTGCTGGCGTCGTTGTTGAAACATTCTGAATGCTATTGTTGTTGCGGGTAGACGGATTAGGTTCAAAGACTGACCTGAGCTGCGCTGCAAATGAATTGCCTTTTTCTTCATCTTGTTTTGCCCAAGTACCATCAGTTTGTCTTAGAGGCGATTCACTATCCATCGGTGCTTTGACCATTTTTTTGGCTCTCCAGAGAGATTTATTAGTGACTCTGAGATGAGCCAAATCTTCCAGGTATTTATTTAGGCTTTCTTCCGTTTCCTCGCGAAGAGTGTTTTTCAGCTGATTTTGGACTGATTTTAGTGCTGGCGGTCTATATTTTTGCCACTGACGCCTTAATCTCCTCTTTTCTTTAACGAGGCTTTCTACATGGGGCGATGTAGTGTGTGTCGTATTGGCTTTAGTTGAGTTTTGTTCGGGCGTGGCACTATTACCAGCTGCATTTATTATTGATCCAAGAGCCTGCGTCGCCGATTCAATATCCTCTTTACTCTTGAGTTTTGTATTAACGCACACATGGGTCCAAATATATTATTGATATTTGCGCCAGTTTGTTTTCTTGGAGGTCAATTTTATTGTTTTTCCAATGATTTTAAATATATTATTACCGGGGAGTGGTCGGATGATAATTCGAAACAGAACTTAGTTTCCAACAAAGACCTTTCTATATTTTTGGTTATGCCAAAATCAATAAGATCGGGAATTTGTCTTTGATCTGTGGGCCAGTATGTGGGTTGTCCGGATGATATAAAGTCTACACCATTTTGAGAGTCTATCAGCGCATTAAATAATCGGTTGCCTTTAGGATTACTTAACCGTGAACCCCAGTTCGTAAGCTTATAATTGAAGTCTCCGGCTGAGAGTAATTTCTTACCGAGCGATTTAAAGAAAGTTACAAAATCGGTTGTTGAAGTAGAAAACCTATCTGGACAATAAACTGATGAAATGACTAATCTCTCAACCCAAGACTGTAAAGAGATGGAAGTAGATTAGATGTTTTGTTTGACATAGGATTCCAGAAAGTAGTGCTTTAATCGAGCCATAATAAGTATTCCCGTAGGACCGTGTACCAAAGTCCAATGACATATTTTTACAACATTCGTTTTTGAGAAAGTAGAGTTTTCGTAGCCAAGTTTTGATTATGTGCCAGTTCTTGAATCAAGGATTGCATATGCGACACGATGGTCCCCATGGATGATGTCTCCTGATTAGCCCAACCGAATATCGAATATCCTCCTTCTTAATGTGGGAAAGAAATCTATCACTCTCTTGTTCGGCACTTGGTAGTCTTGCAGCCGTCTGAGTTGCATTTCCTTCCTTTCGTTACTCATTCACATTGTCCTTGATCCAAGTGACATTCCCTGAATAAAGTTTATATTATTTTTTATTATATAATTTAAATTCTTTTGTATCTTTTTTTAAATTTTCAATTTGGATTTTTTATGTGAACTCATTGCGAACCACATTTTTAGATTGAGCGCACAGAGCGGCGCAGTGCATCCTTGCGCAACCCTTGAAAGGGCCACCGAATTGATGGTTGTGGACATTAGTCAGGACGGTTCGCAGATATATCAAAAATCGTAGGATTCGATTGCCACTTGACGGAGTCTGCAAGTACAAACTCCCAATTTACTCCAATACTTCCACTGAAGTCGTTAATTCAAAGCAATTCTATTTTGTTGATTGTACTTCGTATCACACAAGCATGGTTGACTCCAATATTCCGCTTCCTTTTTCTGGGATGACACCACTCATCAAGTACTCTTTTGTAGTATTCGTACAAGCACGCCCCACATAAAGCGAAATACGTTGAAGGCAAGTCATTCTATCACGTTATCCATTTACAAAAGTGGAGAGAAGGACATGTTGGCGTCGCCATCTCTGCGTGGAGTATGGAAAACAGTACTGTGTGCATTTCCGTTGTAGAGCATGCGTATGTGGGCGGTTGTGAGGTGTACGTTGGACTCTGTGCCTTTGTGTCTGTGTGGGCGGTGGCGTGGAACTGCTGCTCGCTTGCAATTTCCCGCTGAAAGAGGATATGCTGGTGATGCCACCAATTTTGCTGGCGATTGATGCTGGCCTCCTGTTAATTTGTCTTGTTTGACGTCGTTTCGAGTCATGATAGTTGGTCACCTTTATTATCTTCCACACATGACTGCGGAGGAAAAGGCTGCCTGGCACATGCATTCGATGCGGCGGTGCCACAGCGACTGGTACCAAAAGAACCGACACGGCCATCGTTGAGGGAAGCAACAACGATTGTACCACAGCGCTGCTAGGCATTTTGGTTTCCGGTGCGATTTGGTCTCTAAGGGTGTTTTGTAAGGTACCAGGCTCGGCAAAACGTAAAAACCAAACAATTGTGGAGCAGGCGCACAGCAAGGAGGAGAAGCAATCTCCCGTCTTTTCAAGTGGTGGATGATTCAAATAAAGCAACCCTTAAAATGAGTGGAGAAATACAGAGCAGCGGCCATTAATGTCTACTGCTGGGTGGGAGCGGGTGTGGAGTATCTGTGTGTGCTCTCTGGTGTTCGGATGTTAGTGAAGAGGGTGTGGTGGGATTGATTTGAGCTTATGTGAATATCACTCCTTCCCAGCAGGTAAAATTGGATTTTTGATAACTTTAAAATTAATTTTTAACAAAATTGTTCTTCTTCTTGCCACAGCAGGACACACGTGTAATAAATAAATAAAATATCAAAAGACACTCCCGTTATGCCTTAAAATAAATGCATCCAGCAATAATTCTCCTAGCAAATATCTACGTGAGCTATGAAATCAACGCAACACTGACTCCTCGCGCTCCAAATCTACCATCCACAAGTCCTGAAACCTACCGGAAACTTGTTGCAGAAGATACAAGCAAATACACTAATAAGAACAGGACCTTTCAATTTACTGATGGCTCAAAACAACGCGAATGCACTACCTTCGCGGTTGTATCCTCCGCCGGAATAGTAATATCTACTGGCCTTCTTCAACAACATTGTTCAATCTTCACAGCCGAAATTTTGGCAATGAAAATAGCCACGGACTGTGCTCGGTTGCACAAATGCAGATTTCTCAAATGCTCTGATAGCAAATCTTCCTAGAGGCGACTCGCAATGTTAGCAATGAGGCCATCCTTGCTTCAGATATAAGAGAAGCCTGCATAAAATGCGCTGATAACTTAAAAATCATGTGGACGCCCAGCCATGTTGGGACGATGGCCACGAAGTCGCTGACTCAACCGCTGTCAGAGCAATAAAGCATCCTCTATTGTACTTTCCTACACGGGAAAATGCAGATATGCATAATATAATTAACAAATCCTTAAATATACAAAGATGGAAGAGAGGAACAACTATTCCCACAATTATAGATCGTATCATCCAGAAGGATTTAAGCCCACCAACAGCTGCTGCGCAGAGATCCAGCGCCAAGCTGTCAACACTGCACTGGACAAGGAGCTCCAATAACGAACACATTGAACGATGCAGAGCCTTCAGGGCCATTACAAGGGATGTGTTCTGTGCGGAAATCCACAACAATCTTTTGAAAAATCTGACTCCGGAATAAATTTCAAAAATAGAATTTAAAATAATAACAGATTAAGATCGAGGCGAAGGACCTGGCGGCCAAATTTGCATTTATAACCGATGCTTGGCGACCGTTAGGAGCCTTGTACAGGACACACGACTCGATAAAAAGCAAAAACGAAGCCATTTTGGGACATCGAGGAGCAGTTGCTCTCTCCTTGGCCTAATTTACGATACGATAAGTTCACTACGGGCGTTTTGCAAGGTTCGCGAAACGATAAACTTCTAAAACGAACCAATTTGGAATAGGCGCACAGAAGGAGCGTGTCATTCCCGCATATTCAAGTGGCCGCCAACGAGAGTGTTCTCCAGCGAAATGTGCTTAAAGAGAATTTGCAAACAAAACAGGAACAATTCATGTGAATTTCGGAGAGGGGGTGTTCTGGGTGCGAGGAGTATTTGTGTGCATTTTTAGTGTTCTGATGTATATGATCGTGGTGTGTGTGTGCCGTGGGGTGTATTTGAGATAATATTTGAGATAATATGAATGTGCACTACTTCGCACGATGTTGTCCGTGGTGTAATTGTTGTGCAGTGGTTGTTGCTGGTATTGTTGCTCCAATTTTATCATTTGACAGTCGCCTCCCTCAACGATGCCCGTTTCGGTTCTTTTGGTGCCAGTTGCTGTGGCACCGCCGCATCGAATGCATGTGCCAGGCAGTCTTTTCCTCCGCAGTCATGTGTGGAAGATAATAAAGGTGACCAACTATCATGACTCGAAACGACGTAAACCAGATAAATTAACAGGAGGCCAGCACCAATCGCCAGCAAAATTAGTGGCATCAGCAGCATATCCTCTTTCAGCGGGAAATTGCAAGCGAGAAGCAGTTCCACGCCACCACCCACACACCCACTCAAGCGCAGACTCCTACGTACACCTCACAGCCGCCCCACACACATTCCTCCGGTAACTTTCGATCAAATAGGGCGCTGGCTCTATAAATGGCCAAGGAGGACTCTGCGCTGCAACGGAAATGCGCACATTATTGAAAAATGCAAAAATTGTGAAAATAATCATCAATTATTCAAATAAATAAATACTTTTCTATACTAAAATACTCCTTTCCCACCCATTAAGCAATTTTAATTGTTTCCAAATGGACCCTTTAAAGTGTAACGGAGATAATAAGCTGCATCGCAGTGCTCAGTTTGTTTAACGTTGTGCTTTTCCATTGCAAATTCAACTGTTCACTCTATTGATATTGATATTGACATGAATGCACAACCTGCTAAAGAATTGTGTCCTTAAAGTGAAGTATAAGTGGGTTTTTTTCACCAGGGTCACTTGTTTGATGGTCCTTGGTGAAAAACAGAGTCTTCGCACACTATTGCAATTCCTTGACTACTTTGCAACTTAACTAACTACTCATATCTAAGATGCGTTCAGGTTATCCCTGATTTTCACGGTTGAACTTCTTCTTTGGGGCTGCCTTTCCACTGTCCTGGATTGCTTGCAATTTCAATGGGAGATTTTATTGCTAGTAAGTAACTGGAAGTCGAACTTTGGAAAGGCCTTCGCTTGTGTCTTTGGAACACAATTTCGTAAAAGTTAGTTTAAAACTGAAAATCCACTGTTAAAGTTAAAAAGTCAGTTATCAACATCAAAAAGTCAGTTATCAATATGAACTGTTTAAGTGAAACTCGCACTGTGCAACAAAGCAATGTGTGAAATTACTTATTATAAATCAAATTTTGTAAAAGCTCAAATACACCCCACGGCACACACACACCACGATCATATACATCAGAACACTAAAAATGCACACAAATACTCCTCGCACCCAGAACACCCCCTCTCAGAAATTCACATGAATTGTTCCTGTTTTGTTTGCAAATTCTCTTTAAGCACATTTCGCTGGAGAACACTCTCGTTGGCGGCCACTTGAATATGCGGGAATGACACGCTCCTTCTGTGCGCCTATTCCAAATTGGTTCGTTTTGGAAGTTTATCGTTTCGCGAACCTTGCAAAACGCCCGTAGTGAACTTATCGTATCGTAAATTAGGCCAAGGAGAGAGCAACTGCTCCTCGATGTCCCAAAATGGCTTCGTTTTTGCTTTTTATCGAGTCGTGTGTCCTTTAAAAGGCTCCTAACGGTCGCCAAGCATCGGTTATAAATGCAAATTTGGCCGCCAGGTCCTTCGCCTCGATCTTAATCTGTTATTATTTTAAATTCTATTTTTGAAATTTATTCCGGAGTCAGATTTTTCAAAAGATTGTTGTGGATTTCTGCACAGAACACATCCCTTGTAATGGCCCTGAAGGCTCTGCATCGTTCAATGTGTTCGTTATTGGAGCTTCTTGTCCAGTGCAGTATTGACAGCTTGGCGCTGGATCTCTGCGCAGCAGCTGTTGGTGGGCTTAAATCCTTCTGGATGATACGATCTGCTGGGATAACGCACATTCCCATAAACTTAAACAAACCTCTCCAAACACACATTCCACAACACACGCAACCAAGCTCCAGAAACCACAATACACAAATACTCCACACGCACGCCCAACCTCGAATTCATGGTCGCCGCCCTGTCGTTGCTCACAAGTTTTAAGGGTGGCTTCATTTCAATCATCCACCATCTGAAAAGGCCGCTTCTGGTCATCTCTGTGCACCTGTTCGAAATTGGTTCCTTTCAACATTTTATCGTTTCACGAACCTTGCAGAATGTTCGTAGTGACCGTATCGCATCGTAACCCAAAGCACGAAGGAGAGTGCTGCTGCTCCTTGCTGTCCCGAAATCGCTTCGATTTTGCGTTTTGTTAGGTATCCTGCTAAAGGCTCCTAGTCGTATCGCACCGTAACCCAAACAGAAAATCCCAAGCATAGGCTGAAAAATAGCAAGATTTTTTATTTATTTTCATTTATAAAAGTTTAAAAAATAACAAATTTATTACGGGAACCTAAAAATAATCGCACAACTAGCTAAAGAGGCTTTCGGCTGACTGATTAGTTGAGTGAGGCTCAAGCGCGTCGAAGCAGGTGAGTATATTTAAGGAAGTTACAGATGGTGGAAACGTTGCCGTCTGTGGGGTCCTTCAGCAGCAGATGATGTTCTTGAAATATTGTCCTCTTTGATTTACAAGATCGGGTTTATGGAAGAGTAGTGGTGATGGTATCTGGTCCAGTCTACAGATAATTCAATTTGTCGTGGCTCAGTACTCAAGTACTCAAACTTGATACCTGGAAAATCCGAATGACCAGGAACCCATATAACTGTCAGTTTGTCTCTAATGCTGTCAATATCAAACTTTTAATTAGTTATTACAAGTAATTTGATTGATGCTCTGCACAATACTTACAGAGACGTCGGTTTCTTACGCGTTAGCCTTTCCTTCCGTACGCTTTGGTCAGTAGGGACTGAGTCTTCGTTGTTCACAGGGTTAGATAGTCTTTCCATATGAGACGTAGCATATTTTTGTGTAGAAGCGGCAACTGAATCAATACCAAGATCGCGGTCGAGATCGCTGCTGCAGACGTCGTACCAAGATGCATTGACGCCACATTTCCGCACTTTGTTTTGAAATCTTTGGATCTTCATAATATTGCTGGAACTTGAACAGCGGCGTAGCTGAATTCCATCGGTCCATTCTGGTTGAAGCGCTTGTGGACACAGCATGATTACCCATGAGCCAATACATATTTCGGAATTTGAATTCAATTTTTTCTTTTTCATTTTAGCTTCGAATCCAGGGTCATGCCTACGTTTTTGGCTGTGTTATGGTTCAGGATTTGCACGCCGTTTATATATAATGGAAGGTATCCTGAAGTATGAGAAGGCTTTGAATCGGCTTTGTTTCGTTCAGTTTCATGCGCCTCGTGGCTGTCCACTCCAAGATTTTATTAAGGCGATGTTGCAGTTGTGCGATAGACTGAGGCACAGATTTGTCAACCGCCAAAATTGCTGTGTCGCCCGCAAATGTGGCTGTTTCGCATTTTTCGTCCTTCATGTACAGATTAGGCTCATTATGGATCCCAAAAAAGTATCATGCGGGACACCAGGTTTTATATTCTTGAGATCGGAGTATGTGCCTTCCTGCTTGAACCGAAAAAGGCGATCTGATATATATAATTTTAGTATGGTTCTGGTAACTGTGTATTAGCTTTGTTGAGAAGTCCGCCATGGCATACTTTGTCGAAGGCTTTTGAGGCATCAGGAAAATATAGTTTAAAGATACTTTCAAAGTACCCTGAGAAAGCTGCAGCTCCTTCTTTGTTACATTTGGGCCCTGTATTGTCGGCTTTTTGATCGGTGGGTACTGCGCGGTTGGTTGTGAAAACTTTTTTGGGCGCCGCGAGGAGTCAGTCTTGCGTTGATTTCACAGCTCACGTAGATATTTGCTAGGAGAATTATTGCTGAATGTCGTTATTTGAAGGCATAAAAAGCCAAAGGTCTTTTGATATTTTATTTATTTAGTACACGTGTGTCCTGCTGTGGCAAGAAGAAGAACAATTTTGTTAAAAATTAATTTTAAAGTTATCAAAAATCCAATTTTACCTGCTGGGAAGGAGTGATATTCCCATAAGCTCAAAGCAATCCCACCACACACCCCCCTCACAAACATCCGAACACCAGAGAGCACGCACAGATACTCCACACCCGACCCCACCCAGCAGTAGATATTAATGGCCGCTGCTCTGTATTTCTCCACTCATTTTAAGGGTTGCTTTATTTGAATCATCCACCACTTGAAAAGACGGGAGATTGCTTCTCCTCCTTGCTGTGCGCCTGCTCCACAATTGTTTGGTTTTTACGTTTTGCCGAGCCTGGTACCTTACAAAACACCCTTAGAGACCAAATCGCACCGGAAACCAAAGTGCCTAGCAGCGCTGTGGTACAATCGTTGTTGCTGCTGTTGCTTCCCTCAACGATGGCCGCTTCGGTTCTTTTGGTACCAGTCGCTGTGGCACCGCCGCATCGAATGCATGTGCCAGGCAGCCTTTTCCTCCGCAGTCATGTGTGGAAGATAATAAAGGTGAACAACTATCATGACTCGAAACGACGCCAAACAAGACAAATTAACAGGAGGCCAGCATCAATCGCCGGCAAAATTAGTGGCATGAGCAGCATATCGGCTTTCAGCGGAGCCTTAACAAGAAAAGGGTTCGATCAGATAAAGGCCACGCCTCCCTCTAATATGATGAATTCAAGGTACCCCCGGGAAATTACCGTATATATGCTTCTAATGATGATTTACCAAGAAACATCCCCATTGTTGAACTCCCACGCACAAGGAGAGGTAAAGGGTTTTTCGAAGTAGGTCTAACCCGACTTCAGACTTCTTTACTCGTTTATGAATCACAATTTTAGATTGTTCGCACAGAGTGGCTCAGTGCATCCTTGCACAACCCTTGGAAGGGCCACCGAATTGATGGTTGTGGACATTAGTCAGGACGGTTCGCAGATATATCAAAAATCGTAGGATTCGATTGCCACTTGACGGAGTCTGCAAGTACAAACTCCCAATTTACTCCAATACTTCCACTGAAGTCGTTAATTCAAAGCAATTCTATTTTGTTGATTGTACTTCGTATCACACAAGCATGGTTGACTCCAATATTCCGCTTCCTTTTTCTGGGATGACACCACTCATCAAGTACTCTTTTGTAGTATTCGTACAAGCACGCCCCACATAAAGCGAAATACGTTGAAGGCAAGCCGTTCTATCACGTTATCCATTTACAAAAGTGGAGAGAAGGACATGGTCGCGTCGCCATCTCTGCGTGGAGTATGGAAAACAGTACTGTGTGCATTTCCGTTGTAGAGCATGCGTATGTGGGCGGTTGTGAGGTGTACGTTGGACTCTGTGCCTTTGTGTCTGTGTGGGCGGTGGCGTGGAGCTGCTGCTCGCTTGCAATTTCCCGCTGAAAGAGGATATGCTGCTGATGCCACTAATTTTGCTGGCGATTGGTGCTGGCCTCCTGTTAATTTATCTGGTTTACGTCGTTTCGAGTCATGATAGTTGGTCACCTTTATTATCTTCCACACATGACTGCGGAGGAAAAGACTGCCTGGCACATGCATTCGATGCGGCGGTGCCACAGCAACTGGTACCAAAAGAACCGACACGGCCATCGTTGAGGGAGGCGGCTGTCGAATGATAAAATTGGAACAACAACACCAGGAACAACCATTGCACAACAATTACACCACGGACAACAACGCAACGAGGACAGGACAAAAATTCCGCTTTCATTTGCATTCATGGCCACTGAGAAATCCTGCAAATTAGTGTGAAAATTCACAAATATCCAAACTGAGAAGAAACCTGAAGACAAAAATTTTCAAAAATATTTAAAAATATTCAAAAAAAAAAAACAAAATAGAATTAAAAATGGCATAAAAAAAGAAAATTCCAAAATTGATTTGGACGTATGTAAAAAGAAAAAGGCAATTCAACGGGACGAAGAGAAACTGCATCAAGTGAAGTGCAGCAAAGGCGTAAGTAGAAATGGGCGTAGGCCAGAGGGAGAGATCGAACAACCGAAAGATATATCAAATTATCAATAGAGGAGAAAGAAGAAATTGAAATGAAGCCAACTTGAATGGAACTGCAGGAACATCCCTTCTGTGTAAAAAACGAACAAAAAATCGCAAAAGATAAAGTGAAAAGACAAAAAATACAATTGAATGGAAATTCCTGCGAGTATTTGAAAGTAATAAAAAATTATTTATTTGAGACAATTTCAATGCATAAATTTAATGTTAAATTGAAATTCCATAAGAACTGCCAGCATATATAATCAGAAGAGGTCAATCAAATGATGATTCGCTCCGCTTCAAAACGAAGAAACCAACTTAAAGAAATTGAACCTTGAATATTGTTCGAAATATAACTCTGGCAACCCTACCTAATTTACTTTCTTCTTAACTTCCTACTTTCATTATCCACATATATTATCTCTCCCGCTTCTAACCCGTTGAATAAAGCACACGTGAATTCCAAGACTCTGCGTTCTTTCTCAACAAATATTTTGGTTTTACAATAAAAATTGTTATTTTCCTCTGAAAAAAAGACAAAACTAAAAAAACTTTGTTCTAAAGTTCCAAACCGGTGCTTGGCAGTTTTCCTTTGGATGCGATTTGGTATCTAAGGGTGCTTTATAAGGTACCTACCTGACTTGGCAAAACGCAAAACGAAGCCATTGTGGAGCAGGCACACAGCAAGGAGCAGATGCCATCACTTCACGTGGTGGATGATTGAAATAAAGCAACCCTTAAAATGAGTGGAGAAAGACAGTGCAGCGGCCATTAATGTCTACTCCTGGGTGGGGTCGGTTGTGGAGTATCTGTGTGTGCTTTCTGGTGTTCGGATGTTTGTGAGGGGGGTGTGTGGTGGGATTGATTTGAGCTTATGTGAATATCACTCCTTCCCAGCAGGTAAAATTGGATTTTTGATCACTTTAAAATTAATTTTTAATAAAACTGACAAAAGCGAAGAGAAGGAACACTAAAAGGTAAGAACCTTCGCCATCTCGTGCACTAACCGAGTTCTCTGCAAGTATTGTGCAGAGCATCAATCAAATTACTTGTAAAAAAAACAGTAAAAATTAACAAAATTGACAGCATTGAAGACAAAATGATTTCTCAGCAGCGAAAAATCCAAATTATGTGGGTTCCTGGTCATTCGGATTTTCGTGGTAACGTGCTGGTGGACCAAACTGCTAAGGATATGGGTGTTACTCCTACGACGGCTTCGCATTTTAGATTGAAAAGCTTGGAATTATGTGGTTGGTTTACGATGCGATGCTGTCATATGAGCGTTTTACAAGGTACTTGACTCGCTAAAATGCAAAAACGAAGCAATTCTAGAGCAGGCTCACAGCAAGGAGCAGAAGCATGGTCTCGCCTTTCCCAATGGTGGATGATTCAAAGAAAACAACCCTTTCAATTACTGGAGAAAGACAGTGTTCTCCAGCGAGATATGCTAAAAGGGAGATATATACAAGCATAACAGCAACAATTGATGTGTTTTTGTGGGTGGGGCCAGCGTAGTATTTGTGTGCATTTTGTACTGTTCGGATGTGTATGGTGGTGGTGTATGTGTGCGGTGAGGTCTATTTTTCACGCATTGCTCACTACGCGGCCTTCACTTCGCAAAAAAAAAATGGATGTGGATTTTCAGTTTCAACCTAACATGTAGATGGGGCACAAACCCTTCAGCTTGCGGCATGTGCAACCTTCTTCCTCACGTCCCTGTAAATTGTTCCCGCACTATGTCTGTTAACTGCTCTGGGGGTCACCGCTCCTCTTCTAGATCATTCTCCAAATATGCGCAATCAAAATAAATATAAATAATTAAAACCCAAATAAATGCACACACCGCGAAGCCACCAATTTGTACGAAGTAAATACACCGGTCTTTAATGACTCTTCCCCCTCCTTTCCCTCGACAATAACTTCTCCGAGCACGCACGCTCCACTAATAGCTCCTGGAAACTTATTTTCACTAATGGATCCAAGTCCGACAACAATACCCCTTTTGCTGTTGTGGAGAGCAACGACAACATGATCAGAGCAGGCCAATTGTGCACTTTTGCTCCGTATGTACCACCGAGGCCACAGCAGTCCAACAAACTGTGAGCTTCGCATCAAACAGCAAGGGGAAAGTTGTTATCTGTACGGACAGCAAATCCACCTTAGCTGCTTTACTGAATATTGCTAACACGAATCCACTCGTCTCTTCCATACGGGACAAACTTCCGCAACAAGCCACCTAACTTAAGATATTGTGGATCGCAGGACGCACGGACATACGGCATTGCGCTGGTGGACGAGAGAGCCAAGTTGGTACTTGGTCAACCACTTTTACTCGATATCGTTCGTTCGAGGTTAGTTCCGGACCGGCCTCCATCAGTCTTTGTACATGAACCAACTGCCATCAAAATCCACAACATTTTCAAGTTAAGTTTATAGATCAGCGCAAACGAGTTCCTTTAACATATTCCTTTATACTTTCAGCTCCTAACTAAACATTAAGCTAAGTATTTTTAAGCGAGCTCAAAGCCCGATCAATTTCAAGTTGTTCAAGCGAAGTTGTTCAAGTTCCTCTGCTCATTTTGCAGAAAAGGAGGACACAGAAATGTTTTGTCCAAGAGTTTGACACCGGTGCTTGGCACTTTGTGTTTGGTTTATGGTGCGATTTGGTCTCTAAGGGTGCTTTATAAGGTACCTGACTTGGCAAAACGCAAAACGAAGCCATTGTGGAGCAGGCACACAGCAAGGAGCAGATGCCATCACTTCACGTGGTGGATGATTCAAATAAAGCAACCCTTAAAATGAGTGGAGAAATACAGAGCAGCGGCCATTAATGTCTACTCCTGGGTGGGGTCGGGTGTGGAGTATCTGTGTGTGCTTTCTGGTGTTCGGATGTTAGTGAAGAGGGTGTGTGGTGGGATTGATTTGAGCTGATATGAATGTCACTACTTCACAACGCAACGATGTTGTCAGTGGTGTAATTGTTGTGCAGTGGTTGTTGCTGGTATTGTTGCTCCAATTTTATCATTTGACAGCCGCCTCCCTCAACGATGCCCGTTTCGATTCTTTTGGTGCCAGTTGCTGTGGCACCGCCGCATCGAATGCATGTGCCAGGCAGTCTTTTCCTCCGCAGTCATGTGTGGAAGATAATAAAGGTGACCAACTATCATGACTCGAAACGACGTAAACCAGATAAATTAACAGGAGGCCAGCACCAATCGCCAGCAAAATTAGTGGCATCAGCAGCATATCCTCTTTCAGCGGGAAATTGCAAGCGAGAAGCAGTTCCACGCCACCACCCACACACCCACTCAAGCGCAGACTCCTACGTAGACCTCACAGCCGCCCCACACACATTCCTCCGGTAACTTTCGATCAAATAGGGCGCTGGCTCTATAAATGGCCAAGGAGGACTCTGCGCTGCAACGGAAATGCGCACATTATTGAAAAATGCAAAAATTGTGAAAATAATCATCAATTATTCAAATAAATAAATACTTTTCTATACTAAAATACTCCTTTCCCACCCATTAAGCAATTTTAATTGTTTCCAAATGGACCCTTTAAAGTGTAACGGAGATAATAAGCTGCATCGCAGTGCTCAGTTTGTTTAACGTTGTGCTTTTCCATTGCAAATTCAACTGTTCACTCTATTGATATTGATATTGACATGAATGCACAACCTGCTAAAGAATTGTGTCCTTAAAGTGAAGTATAAGTGGGTTTTTTTCACCAGGGTCACTTGTTTGATGGTCCTTGGTGAAAAACAGAGTCTTCGCACACTATTGCAATTCCTTGACTACTTTGCAACTTAACTAACTACTCATATCTAAGATGCGTTCAGGTTATCCCTGATTTTCACGGTTGAACTTCTTCTTTGGGGCTGCCTTTCCACTGTCCTGGATTGCTTGCAATTTCAATGGGAGATTTTAGTGCTAGTAAGTAACTGGAAGTCGAACTTTGGAAAGGCCTTCGCTTGTGTCTTTGGAACACTATTTCGTAAAAGTTAGTTTAAAACTGAAAATCCACTGTTAAAGTTAAAAAGTCAGTTATCAACATCAAAAAGTCAGTTATCAACATCAAAAAGTCAGTTATCAACATCAAATTGTCTGCTAGGAAGTAGTACACATTCGTATAAGCACAATTTGCACATGCAGTCACCCACCACTGACCCCTAGCACCAGAACACCCACTCCAATACACCACCCACGCCCCCACCCAGAGATGTATTAAGCATATCTCGCAGAAGAAGACTGTCGTTTTCCACCATTGTATATGCGGGAGAGAGATGCTGCTCCTTGTTGTGCGCCTATTCCAAATTCGTTCGTTTAACATCGTTTGGTTTCGAATCGTATACCAAAGCAAGCACCTACGAGAGTCCTACTGCTCCTTGCTGTTCAACAGCTCCACAATGGCTTCTTCTTCTTCTTCCGTTTTACCGTTTCAGGCACCTTATAAAACACCCGTAGTGACAGAATGGCATCGAACCAAACACAAAATGCCAAGCAGCGGTGTGAAACTGTAGAAGTCCTAATACGCTGCCTTGTGGTACTGCAGCTGTCTTTGGTAGGATGTGTGAGCTATCCTCGTCATATTTTATGTAGAATTGTCGTGCTCTATAATGTCATAATGTATAGCTCTTTAAAATGTCATGATGATTTTGTCGAAACATTCGCTTAAGTTTATAGAGAAGTCCTGTGTGCCACACCTCGTCGAATGCTTTTGCAATGTCCAAGTATACAGTTACGCAGTACTTTTTGTTGTCTATACTTTCAAGGATTTTGTTTATAACCCTGGGGACCTGTGGCACAGTTGAGTGTTGTCTTCTAAATCCAAACTGATGACTGGGTATTAAATTTTTTGTTGTTAAGATTGGCTCTAATGTGTCCTGTAGTATCCTTTCAAATACTTTCAATAGTATTGGCAATAGACTGATGGGTCGGTAAGAAGTTGTTTTGGTGGCATCTTTTCCTGGCTTGCTGATGGCTGTTATTTGTGCAACTTTCCATAAGCGTGAGAAATACTTAGTTCCTAAGATGCAGTTAAATCTATTTCGGATATATGTTATAGCTACGAGGGCGGTCCCAGAACTACCCGACCTGATATATAGATGGCGGTAGTAGTTTGAAAAAAATGACTTTGGTGAAAACTGGCAACCTTATAAAACATATGTTTTAAGTTTCAAGGCGCCACGTTGTTTAGTATTTTTTTGGAGCCATCGTAAATTAACGATCTCAGTGAATTTGTAAACATGGAAAAAAGTGGTCACCGTTATGTAATTCAATACTTTCATTTGAAAGGTCTCAGTCCAACGAATATTAAAGCCGAACTAGATTCTACTCTGGGGGAGTCTGCTCCTTCTTTTACGACCATAAAATATTGGGTGGCAGAGTTTAAACGAGGCCGTACGAGCGCCAAGACGAACACCGTAGTGGTCGACCAATTGAGGTGGCCACGCCAGAAACGGTTAAGAAAATCCACAAAATGGTATTGGATGATCGCTGGCTGAAGGTGCGTGAGCTAGGTGAAATTACAGGCATTTCAAAAAGTGACCGAAAATTTGGAGATGAAAAAGCTGTGTGCAAGATGGGTGCCGCGTTTGCTCACAATAGAACAAAAACAACGTCGTGAAGATGTTTCTATGGAGTGTTTGGCGATGTTTCACAGTAACAAAGCCGAGTTTTTGCGTCGATTCGTGATGGATGAGACATGGGTCCACCACTACACACCTGAGACAAAGGAGCAATCAAAACATTTGACAGCAAGGGGAGAATCGTGTCCAAAGAAGGCGAAGACAGTTCCATCTGCAGGCAAGGTTATGGCGTCTGTTTTTTGGGATGCCCATGGGATAATTTTTATTGATTATCTTCAAAAAGGAAAAACAATCAACGTCGGGTATTATGCTAATTTGTTGCAGCGTTTAAGTGATGAAATTCAAGAAAAAAGGCAGCATTTGGTGAAAAAGAAAGTGTTGTTTCATCAAGGCAATGCACCAGTTCACACATCCGCTATTGCGATGGCCAAAATCAAAGAGTTAAAGTTCGAATTGCTTCAGCACGCACCTTATTTGCCGGATTTAGCTCCCTCGGATTATTTACTATTTCCAAATTTGAAAAAATGGCTTGGTGGTAGAAGATTTTCAAACAATGAAGAAGTGGAGTCTGCGGTAGATGGCTATTTTAATGAGCTAGACAGTTCATACTATAAACAGAGTATCGAAGCTACAGAATATCGCTGGGAAAAGTGTATAGAGCTAAAAGGAGATTATGTTGAGAAATAAAGAAAAATTTCCGCAAATTTGTTGTGTTTTCTTTGATAGGTCGGGTAGTTCTGGGACCGCCCTAGTATATCAGGCATTTCTTTTAGCAGTTTCCCGGTTATCCGATCATATCCAGGCACTTTTTTGTCTTTTAATTTTTTAATTTTCTATTTGATTTCTGCCACTGTCGTCTTTTTTGTTTTGGATTGCGGGATATTGTCAAGATAAGTGTTTTGACTGTCCATTTCGCTTGTGAATGTTTCAAGGAAATGCTTGGTCAGTGTATTGGCTTTGTCTTTACTAGTTTTCGCCCATGTACCGGTTTGTGTTTTGATAGGAGGCTTGTGTAGTATTGCACCAGTGAGCTTTTTCGTAGCCTTCCAAAGAGAGTAATTTGTTGATGTGGTCGTCCCTAGTTCATCATATGTTCCTCCACTTTAACGCCCATTTTTCTGGTTGATAGAAACCACAGAGTAAAGAAATAAGAGTGACATTCTCGAACAACAAACTTTTTGTATGGTGGCGCTGCCAATAGCGCCAATTACTTCATAGCTCTCATTAGCATATCGCAGCGCCACTTTGGTTACTACCCCCGACCGATATCTTCTATGTCGAAAAATTAGTGACTATTCAGATTGTGACTCTTCTTTCTTTACGCAATGTAGAAAGGCATCAATATATTTTATAATTTTTGCCCCACTTTCGATTCTTTTAATTCTGCTCTGATTCCATCGTGTTGCCAATTCCATCGAAAGATTTTTCACAATCGATCGATAGGACCGAGGCATGTTATTTTTGTGAAACTGAGTTTGCGATTAGGTAGTCTGGGTATAGTAGGACCCCAACTGTTCCTTTTTGTGGTTGAAATGCTGCTTCCTTTGACCTTTTTCTGATTATTAACCAATTAAGGCGTTTTGAAATTATTTGCTCCAATGTGTGACGAGCACAATTATTGACTAATTTTGCTCGCACAATAATTCCCCAAAGCAATAGTCACTGCGAAAATGGACCGCCAGCATCACTCGCGTGCGAAGAAGTTTGAGTGCTGTAACCAATCAGCTTGCGCGGCCCGGCCCCATCAATACTTAATGTTAATTGTTAGAATACCTTCGCACCAATAGAAACCACGGCGAAAGCGGGAGCGCATGAAATGCACAAAATAATAAACGTTGATCAATAAATCACATGCAAATGGCACCAACAACTACGCAAGCGGAATGTCAACAGCAGCATTGGCAAAGCCAAGCCAGCCGCTTGCGTAAGACAAGGAAAAGGAATTGCATGTGAATTATACCAACACGAATGCGCCGACAGACTTGGCGAACTCAAGCCAGCCGTTTGCATTGATCGACAACAACAACAACACTGCAAGCAGATTTCAATTAATCCATCGTTAATTACAACAACACGACTCGGTAGAATTTACCGAGTGCGTTAGCTCGGGAAATAGAACAACAACAACACGAGGAACGAATGAAAAGAAAAGAGGCAACGACATAACAATCGCTGTGCAGACAAGTTGCGCGGACATCACACAAAGGAGAAACGCACAAATAGTTTTCAAACGCTGGTGGATAATTTAAATAATATTAACCACCAGCAGAAGGAAATCATGCGTACAAAAACAACAACAGGGCGTGCAACAACAACAACAGGGCGTGCAACAACAACAACAGGGCGTGCAACAACAACAACAGGGCGTGCAACAGCAACAACGTGCAGCTGCAACTACTACGCGCTTGACAACAGCCGGACTTTTCCAGGAAGACGCTGAGGGTCGCCTAAGGTCAAGAGGAAAACACCAACAATGCCTTGGCCTTAGCAACAGGAAGCGGTAGTCGGAGAAACGGCCAGCGGAACTAGAAGAACAACTAGAGTGGCAGCAGAAGGATATAAAAGCGCCTGCAGCCTGACATACGGTCTATTTTTCCTGCTAAGACATCGCGCAAGTAAGTACTTTGGAAACGTTGCCGCATAGACGCCACGAGACTAGGAATCATAACCAACGGACACACACACACACAAGCGCTGCATTTACTACGAGTGCTGGACTTTAATCCACTCTCATAATAAACCAGAGTTTGTTCGTCAGCATTAGAAACGGTGAAAGTGGTTTGTCAATCCACCACCGTTGAAACGAAAGACTAAAGGCACAGACAGAGACATTAAGAAGAACTGAGTTTGCTACGAACGCTGGGTTTTTCAATCCGCCTTCATAGAAAACCAGGACTTGCTTCTCAGAGTCAAACCGGTGGAAGTGGTTTTTCAATCCACCACCGTTGAGACTGGAGACAGGACGGCACAGCACCAAGTTCAGGAGCGGCCTTCATAAAGCCCATCATTATTTGTAATAACGTGTAAGCCTAGTGATAAGCATAAATATTGAATAAAGAAAACTTAAAATACAACGCCCGAGTAATTTCCTGTAACGACCCCTGGAGCCGCTGAGTTTTACCCCAGCTATAAATTTGAGTCGTTACAAATGTCTTCGATATACAGGATACTGGGGAGATAGGTCTGTACCCTTCAAATGAATTTCCTCTTTTATTTGGTTTTGTTGGCGGTATAAAAGCTATATATATACATACATATAGAAGAATGCTATTGAGAATGTAGTTGTAGATATCGAGAAGGTTGTCTTTGCCAGAAATGAGTACGTGTTTCACATCTGGTAAGAGGCTTTATCATAGTCTGGTGTAGTACCCTTTGCTGGTGATAAAGCTGCGCTTGCCTTGATTGCTGTGTTTTATAAGTTGTTGGCATTTGTAATGTTTTTATGGGCTTCGAATTCGTTGGTAAAATTGGAATCATCTGTGTATTTGGAGCACAATTTGGGAGCACGATTAGCAGTATCGATTGGTTCTTTCAAAAGTGTACCATTGGAGAAACCGAAAGTGCGTTATTGGAAAACATTTAAGTACAAATTAGTTAATTGCTGAGAATCCACATCAAGTTCTTTTTCAAAAATGTTTCATGGTTTGCTTGGAGAACTTAGCGTGAAGCCCGCACCTTGAGCAATGTGTGAGAAAATCAGTTATCAAATATCAAATTCTGTGTGCTGGGAAGTAGTCCACATTCATAAAGCACAATTTACACACACAGCTCACTCATAACTCAACAGACGCCCCTCACATTGAATCGAACACCAGAAAACGCACACACGGCTCCACCCAGAAATACATATCAATGGCTGTTGGTATGCTTGTAAATTCTCTTCAAGCCTATCTCGCTGGAGAACACTGTCTCTCTTCACTAATATAAGGGTTGCTGTGTTTGAATAATGCATCATGCCCCAAAGGCTGTGTGGGTGAGTGCTACTGCTCCTGTTGTGCGCCTGTTCCACAATGGCAAAGTGCTTCCATTTAACAGATCCAATCGTTTAAGGCAAACAGAGGTCTGTTAATTGCTTAACTAGTGCAAGCAATGAGAGTAAGCAATTGTCGTCCTTATCCTCAATGCTTGGATGCAAGAACACTTACGATGAGAGCTGTTGCTTCTCTGTATATTTTCAAAATGCTGGAGGAGTGATAACAAAAATATCTCAGTTCCGGCTTGCTATGTCTCGCCATGAATGCGATATCATACCGCTAAAAGAATCTTGGCTTCACGAAGGACTTAACTCAGCTGAACTCTTTGAAGAGCATTGTTGTGTCTATCGATGCGATCGACGTGCAATATCCGCTGGCTATGAGCGCCAATTAAGAAGCTTTTAAACGTTTAAAACAACGGGTCTAAATTTTGATCGGTCGTTATCCTTGCAAATACGAGATGAATTTGATCCTCTGCATAAGCTGTTATATAACCAATATGTTCAAAGGATTGCAGCCAACTTAAAAGCAAATCCATCGTCGTTGTGACAGTATTTAAATCCAAAAAGAAAATCGAATGGGTTTCCATCAACTTTGGAGTTAGATGAAGAGGAATCCAATAATACAGTTGAATCTTGCTAAGTTGCTAAGTTCTTTCAAACTGTATATGAAGATTATGAAGAGTCTGCGGACAGTATGGAAGATTTTGAATCCTTAAATCTGGATTCTTTAGATGAATTTGTAGTGACGGAGCACAATGTTCTCTCTGCTATATCGGATTTCAAACCAAACTACATTTATGAACAAGGAGGTTTCCGCCCAATTTCTCAAAAACACCGCTGACAATATATCTGAACAATCGCTCTATTGTTTAATTGTTGTCTGAGGGATGGGATTTTTCTTCAGTCTTGGAACATATGCACAGTCGGTCAAATTTTTAAATCGGGAGATCGAAGCAACGTAAGGGACTACAGAGCAATTGTGAAACAAGGAACTTTTGCTAAGTTACTCGGTCACCTTATTCAAAGTAAATTATTGAACCCTGCAAAAGACGCAATTTTAGATTGCCAACGTGGTTTTCCGCCCGGGAAATCCACGTGTACAAACTTGACTTTGATTACGAGAAATGTTGTTGATGTTTTGAATAACAAGACCCGATTAGATGTAGTCTATACAGACCTTGCAGAAGCATTTGATAAGGTTGATCACGGCATTCTTCCTTGATACAGTTCTTCAATAGTTTCCTAACCAATAGAAAATTATGCGATAAGATCGGTGCAATTTTCTCTGACATGACTATAGACGCCTTATCTGGTGTACCACAGGGGCCACATAGTAGTCCTCTTCTACTTTCAATTTTCATCAATGATTTACCTGATTGTTAAAAATTTTCAAAATGTTTAATGTTCGCTGATGACGTTGAATATCAGATTGTTATAAGCTAGAAGACGACCTATCATATTTTGATGGATGGTGCGAATCGAACAATTTGAAGTTGAATATTAATAAAGATGGAGTAGGTTCTTGCAAGAAGATGTTGATGGTTCTGTGGCCAGTTCTGGTATTTTTGCGTTTTGTCTATGACTTCGTCTCATATGGTCGACATGCGTACATCACGGTGGATGTTCTTATGTTTGCACAAACCATGGTGCGCCGGTGACTGTCCTTAGAATCTTAGACTGTGTTCTCTGTATAAGATCCAGATTTGAGGCTCTCGCACTTCCCCACAGTTGCACCCCATTTGTTCATATGGGCTTAATAATTGCTTTGTAGATGAGAATTTTGTATGCTAGGCCAACTTTTATTTTATGTTGATCAACTAATTCAAGGAGTGGGCTTTTAACTTCATTTTAGTGCTGCTGGCTTCCGTGTTTCCTCCAAATTAATCTACGGTGACGGTGCTTTCCCAAGTATTTTACTTCTCTCGCTTGAGGTAATTTTATTCCGTTTAGTTATACGGCTGGACATGTTTTTGCTTTGAGAGGGATGGTGCTGTGTGTACATTTGGATTCATTCATTCACCGTGATTCGCCAGTTTGCCAGCCACATTTCCACATCTTTGAGGTGTTCCTTTGAGAATGACTGAATATATTCTTTTTGTATGAGAGATTTTAGTGCTAGTGAGTAACTGGGAATTGAGCTTTTGAAAGGACGTCGGTTCGTTTGTGTCGTTGAAAAACAGTTTGAATACAAATAAGTTTAATACAGAAAATCCACATCCCATTCTTTTAAAAATGCTGCGTAGTTTCTTTTGAGAACTCAGCCTAAAGTCCGGACTTTGAGCAATGGAAAAATTGGTTTTTGCTTGGAAGTAGTGCGCATTCATATAAGTTCAATTCACATACACACAAGCACACCAAAGACCCCCACATGCCGCCGAACATCACAAAACACAGACACGCCCACGAATATACATTAATGGTTGCTCTCTCTGGAGAGCACTGTCTTTCTCCACACATTTTAAGGGTTGCTTTATTTGAATCATCCACTATTTGAAGAGGCGAGAGAGTGCTTCTGCTCCCTGTGCGACTGTTCCAAAATGGCTTCGTTTTCAGGTACCTTGTGAAACGCTCGTAACGGTCGTATCGCATCGTAAACCAATCGCAAAATGCCAAATTCGGTGTGAAACTTGCACAAACTTTTCTAAGTTTTGTCTTTTTTTCAGAGGAAAATAACAATTTTTATTGTAGAAGCAAAATATTCAATTCTTTTTGATTGATTTCTTCGCTTTGAAGCGAAGCGAATTATCATTTGATTGATCTCTTCTGAATATATTTGCTGGCAAGGAGGATTCAATCCAGTTGAGAGAACAAACAAATGAAAGTTCTGTGCCAAAAGCAGAAATAAATCCAAATATGTTCTCGTGGAAATTCAATTAAATTTATGCATTGAAATTGTCTCAAATAAATTTTTTATTTTTATTTATTTTAGTAATCACAATTATAAATTATTATGATTAAGAAGAAAAAGGAGCGCTAGCTGCCTGGGCTTCCGGGTCGAATAATTATAAATTTGGAGCATATAATAATGTGAATATTTTTCAAAATTTACAGATTAATAGAAATCGTTATATAAGATTAATTATGTTGCATTCTTGGAGGTATCTCTCGACTTTCATAATATTTTCCAAGTTAGCAGTTTTGAGAGACTCAATAGGATTAGAGCCACCGAATACATTTTTTCTGATAATGCGGAGTTGGATGCAATCGTTGAAGATATGTTCAATAGATGCTGGAAGAGTGCAAAGCGGGCAAGTAGGAACAGGGTCTCCACACAGCAAATGTTGGTGGGTAAGCTTTGTGTGCCCCAATCGGAGACGGGAGAAGATTTTTGTTTGCTGGCGAAATGCGGTGGTTGGTAGACGACTTTATGGCAGTTGGAGTTAAAGTTTCTGTGACGGTGGCTGTAGTTATACCACTCAGCGGATCTAATTGACGTTAGATGGTTGTGGATGAGCCTCAAAGCCTTCTCTTCGGAGGTATGAAACAAAGAGCAAGGTGAACGGATGGCTTCATTTGCAGCATCATCAGCAAACTCATTTCCAGGTATGCCCACATGACTCAGGGCCCACATTAGTCTGATCTTATTTGGATGTTTTATGCAAATCTTTCTAATGTCCCCAATTAGAGCACTTTCGATTTTGCCGCAAAATAATTTTTTATTATGTACTTTTTTATCTTTTTACTTTATCTTTTGCTATTTTTTGTTCGTTTTTTACACAGAAGGGATGTTCCTGCAGTTCCATTCAAGTTGGCTTCATTTCAATTTCTTCTTTCTCCTCTATTGATAATTTGAAATGATATATCTTTCGGTTGTTCGATCTCTCCCTCTGGCCTACGCCCATTTCTACTTACGCCTTTGCTGCACTTCACTTGATGCAGTTTCTCTTCGTCCCGTTGAATTGCCTTTTTCTTTTTACATGCGTCCAAATCAATTTTGGAATTTTCTATTTTTATGCCATTTTTAATTCTATTTTGTTTTTTTTTTTTGAATATTTTTAAATATTTTTGAAAATTTTTGTCTTCAGGTTTCTTCTCAGTTTGGATATTTGTGAATTTTCACACTAAGTTGCAGGATTTCTCAGTGGCCATGAATGCAAATGAAAGCGGAATTTTTGTCCTGTCCTCGTTGTGTTGTTGTCCGTGGTGTAATTGTTGTGCAATGGTTGTTCCTGGTGTTGTTGTTCCAATTTTATCATTCGACAGCCGCCCCCCTCAACGAGGGCCGTTTCGGTTCTTTTGGTGCCAGTTGCTGTGGCACCGCCGCATCGAATGCATGTGCCAGGCAGTCTTTTCCTCCGCAGTCATGTGTGGAAGATAATAAAGGTGACCAACTATCATGACTCGAAACGACGTAAACCAGATAAATTAACAGGAGGCCAGCACCAATCGCCAGCAAAATTAGTGGCATCAGCAGCATATCCTCTTTCAGCGGGAAATTGCAAGCGAGAAGCAGTTCCACGCCACCACCCACACACCCACTCAAGCGCAGACTCCTACGTAGACCTCACAGCCGCCCCACACACATTCCTCCGGTAACTTTCGATCAAATAGGGCGCTGGCTCTATAAATGGCCAAGGAGGACTCTGCGCTGCAACGGAAATGCGCACATTATTGAAAAATGCAAAAATTGTGGAAATAATCATCAATTATTCAAATAAATAAATACTTTTCTATATTAAAATACTCCTTTCCCACCCATTAAGCAATTTTAATTGTTTCCAAATGGACCCTTTAAAGTGTAACGGAGATAATAAGCTGCATCGCAGTGCTCAGTTTGTTTAACGTTGTGCTTTTCCATTGCAAATTCAACTGTTCACTCTATTGATATTGATATTGACATGAATGCACAACCTGCTAAAAAATTGTGTCCTTAAAGTGAAGTATAAGTGGGTTTTTTTCACCAGGGTCACTTGTTTGATGGTCCTTGGTGAAAAACAGAGTCCTCGCACACTATTGTAATTCCTTGACTACTTTGCAACTTAACTAACTACTCATATCTAAGATGCGTTCAGGTTATCCCTGATTTTCACGGTTGAACTTCTTCTTTGGGGCTGCCTTTCCACTGTCCTGGATTGCTTGCAATTTCAATGGGAGATTTTAGTGCTAGTAAGTAACTGGAAGTCGAACTTTGGAAAGGCCTTCGCTTTTGTCATTGAACCACAATTTTAATAGAAATCAGTTAATTACTGAGAATCCATATTAATTTCTTTTTAAACAGTTTTTTATAGTTTCTTTGGAGAACTGTTAAAATGAAGTTGAGCAACGTGTGAGAAAATCAATTATCAAAATAAAATGTTCTGCTAGGAAGTAGTGCACATTCAAATAAGCTCAAATAAACATCAACATGCAAACCCCTCACACATGCACCACTCACCCCACACACACAAGTACGCCATCCCCACTCCCTCCAAGGAATGGACAATAATGGCTGCTGTTATATTTGCAAATTCTCTTTCAGCACATTTCGCTAGAGAACACAATCTTTCCCCACTCATTTAAGGGTTGCTTTATTTGAATCATCCACGGCTTGGAATGACGCGAGGTGCTGCTGCTGCTGGCTTTGCGCCTGTTCCAAAATTTCTTCGATTTTGCATTTTATCTTACAGGGACTTGTAAAACGCTCGCAGCGAGCGTGTCGTATCGTAAACCAAACACAAAATGCCAAGCAAAGCCAGTACTAGGACTGCAAAAATAAAAGCAAATGAAATGAAAATCAATACAGACAAATTTTGAAAGAAAATCGAACAGGAGCACAGCGTTGCCCAGTAAGTGTAGAGAAAATGTTAACAGTAGGAAATAAATGTAATGTTAATGCTCACATTTGTATTTATATATATGTTTGTGTGTGTATTTACAACGAGTGCGTAACCCAACAGAAAATTGAGAACATTCTCTAAGTAATCGTACAGGACACAAAAAATTTTGTTTTAAGAAAAAGCGTTTGGTTTTTTATTAAATAAATAGGCAGTAAGCAGACTTTCCTATATATTTAATCATGTAAACTGTATGCAAGGGTTTTATAAATTAAATTTTCTTTAGACTCCCTGGACTGGATACTATACTCCACAAAATATATACAGAAAATTATCTACAGTAGTCACTCTAAAGTGTATTTAATCCGAAAGATAAACTCGGCTTAGGTAAGCGAACGCCTTCGTTAATATACGAATATAGTACTCAGGCATTAGTTATTAAGAAGCAACACACTTTTTGGATATTATTTTATTTGTGATTGGATTTACTTTGTGTTGGTAATTTCATTTACTAAGCATCTAATAACGAGTACCTCAAAGCATCAACACTATTTATGTACTGATATTCATTATAAAATCTTTTTCGGTTCGATTACTTTATGCTTATATGAATACTTCTTCTTCTGCCAAAAACAGAGATTCAACGACAGCATTCTCGCATATGCAAACACATACAAAATTCGTTTCTCCCACAGACTGCAGAATTTCCTGCTAGGCATGTTTTTGCTAGAAGCGGCGAATTTACCTTGTCTTTGCACCTTTAAGCCTCTGTTACATGAGAATTCAGTTGTGCACATCAAGCAGTGAGACATTTTTTTGTTGCATGAGCTTCTGAGCGAGAACAAAAGCCGGAAGTTAGTGATAACACATTTATTCACATATTGTTCCAATTCCTGCTCTATAATTAGTAAACGCAGCTTTGCAGCAATTCGTAGGTACTAATCGAGCACAAGCCAACGGAAACGAAAAGTACAGATGTAATATTTACTGCAGTGGTGTACAAATGAACTCGGGAAGTAGCTGTTAGACCCAAAAAGTGAGAATTACGAATGTTCCATTTGAATTGAAGACAGCGACTAACCGGAACCGTTGTAAATCAAACGAATTTTAATAGGTATCAAATATAAAATATATTTTCCTCGACTTACAACCAAACGCTACACAATTTCCGATTCTTTTAATAAAAACTATATATTTTGGATAATAATTGCGCACGCACTTTATTCTTAAATTCTATCGGAGATAATTTTTTATCGCATAATTGCTTAAAATTGCATATTGGTATATATAAATGGCCTATTTAGAATGTGGGGGCTATAAAAACATAGCTACGAACTCAGCCCTTACTTATTTGAGTACATACATGCAATATCTAATTTATTTTAACAATATATAAAGTTCCTTGATCTTCATATTTGTTTACATTCAATTTGCGAGTAAAAAAAAAAAAAAAAAAAAAAAAAATAATATACTTGGTCGAAAATATATATGCAGCCGAAAAAATTTCACACAAGTTCAATTTAACAAATAAAAACTATAACCAAAATAAGAAACATGTTCCAACTACATGCCTCATTTCCCACCAAATCCGCCCATCAGTCCACCCAAACCACCCAGTCCCCCAGCTGCTCCCTGTTGCAGTTGGCGCATCATATTCTGCAGACCACCGACGCCACCCATTTGCTGCAGCATGCGCGGGTCGATCATCTTAGCCATTTGCTGATTTAGTTTCGCCATCTGCGTGGGATTCACATTCTTCGTGATGTCTCCCTGCTTGAAGAGGCCTTTCACTCCGCCCATTTTCTTTACCACAGCAGCAAACTTCGTATAATGCGATATGAGCTCTTTCACCTCGCGCTCTATAACGCCAGATCCTTGCGCTACACGCAGACTTCTGGTCGGTTGTTTGCTGAATAGTTTTGCGCCATCGCGATTGTCTAGCTCACCATCACTCATACTGTCCATCATGGTCATCATGCGTTTGATCCGAGTCATTGACTCTTGTTCTCCGCCTTTGGTCATAAAGTCTTGCGAGAAGCCGGGAATCATTCCCATAATTTGTGAAAAAGGACCCATTTTCATGATATTTTGGAATTGTTCGTACATGTCTCGTATCGTGAAGTGTCCATGCTTGATCTTTTCCAGCAATTCCTCATTGCCGTCTAGTTTCAGCTCATTAACCTAGAATATATTATCGATATATATAAATATATCACTTTTCATTAAGTGTTTTTAACTTGCCTTATCTATCAGACCTTCGATGTCTCCCATGCCAAGTAATTTGCTAACAAACGGTTTCGTCTTGAATGACTCCAAGTCGTCAATGTGTTCTCCCGTACCAATGAAAATAATTGGGGAATTAGTCGCAGCTACAGCCGAGAGTGCACCACCACCCTTGGCATGACCATCTAGCTTCGTTATGATCACTGAACCAATATCAACTTTGTCTTTAAACGCCTTGGCTTGTGATTCACACGCCTGACCGATTGTCGCATCCATCACGAAGATTATATTGTCTGGATTAACGGCATTTGCTACCGCCAACATCTCTTCGAATAAAGACTCTTCCTGCTTGTGTCGCCCCGAAGTGTCAACGATAATCATTTCGAAACCTTCACGCTTGAACATGTCCACACCCTCCTGTGCAATCACAACGGGATCAATTTCTGTATAACTGCCATAAAAAGGAATACGCGCTTTAGTGGCATTCTGCTTAATTTGATCGTAAGCGCCTGCACGAAAAGTATCGGCACAAACAAGGCACGACTTCCAGTTACGTTTCTGGTAGTGATAGGCTAACTTGGTGCAAGTGGTCGTTTTGCCAGACCCTTGCAGGCCGACAAACATGACAATATTTGGACGCCCTTTAACTGGCTGATATGGCTTCACGCCCGGGTCGACCAGTTTAATCAGTTCCTTAAACACTGCAGATTGGATCATACGACGTTTATTGAGGCCTCCAGCCATTTCCTCAAAGTCGATAACAGCGCGTACATTCTCCCGTAACTGCTTAACAAGGCGTATGTTCACGTCAGCCTCCAGCAGGGCTGCACATATCTCCTTTAGCATAGCATTGAGCGCCTCCTCATTTATCACAGTCGCTTTGCTCAATGAGTGGAGCGCTGTCGTAATTTTCCGTCCTAAATCTGCTAAAACCATGGTCGTCTATCCTCACTTTCTAAATTTAAAGACTTCAATTTTTTCTAGAATTTTTAATCTACAAATTCGCCTAAAAACAATAAAAAAAAACTCTTAATAACTTTTACTTTACACGTCAATGTGGCTCTTTTAAGCTGTTGTTGTTGCTGTTTCCCTATACAATTTCCCCATTCAGGGGCATTTTGTGACTTAATTCCCCTTTTTCATCTGGACGGAATTTACACGTGATCATTTAATTATATCGCACCTCTTGCTGCAACACAGTAAGGAGTTCAATCTTTCCACAAAATAGTATTAATTTTGCGTATAATTCAAATATCTTTATCTTTAAAACATACAAGTAAAGAAAAACCTTTACAAAAGGTCATTTCGCCTATTTAGCTGTCAAAAACCCTGAGTCACTTCGCGCTTCGTGTAAATAAGATGCTGCAAGAAATGATCCCAAATTTCAGGGATTTTTTTGACACTAATTACATTCACTGTCAGGTCTGTAGATGGCGGAAATCAGAAAACTTATGAGAGTGTTGCCAACTACATTCTACATTTAATACTAATAATAATAATAATAATAGTTTCAAAACTAATAATAATAATATTCAGTCAGACTCAAATTAAAAACTTGTTAATTAAAAGTCACGGATAAAAATAAAAATATTAATATAATATTAGTAATAAATTATTAAACATTAAAATATTATTTTTATATTGAAAATACAAAGTTTGTTCGCGTCGTATGAACTCGTGTAATGCGAGATCACTTTCAGTTTTCTTCACCCTACGTCTCCACACGCAATTTTTGACGGCATAACAACTGTCAAATTTGATTGCAAAGGTTGGCAATATTTTAATGGTGGGCATTGCAATGTTATGCCATCGTAATTTTGAAAATATCGTCAATCTAGTTCGCTGTGCCCGCGCTTGAAACATTTTTTGATTTATACGATGAAGAGGAAAAAAGAAATAAACCGAAATTCTGGGTGAATCCTTTTTTAGAAAGAATGCAAATGCACAGTCTCCATACATTTTAGCGTTTAAATTAATTTAATAGACGCCGTAAAACTGAAATGTTCGATGATGCTGCCACTGTGAGCGTCACGAAAAAATGAAAAACTGCTGTCAAACAAACAAAATGACAGCTGATTGCAACACAACACGTTGGCAATTTATGGCATAAAGTATTTCAAGACATAAATAGTCAACTTGAAGCAATTTGCAATATTGCCAATGGCATGCCATCAAAAACGTAGGGTCAGTTCGCTTCAGTTCAGTAATTTGACGTTTGCGACGCGAACAGGTTTTGTTTACAATTAAACGAAGAAAAGTTTAATTAAATTCGATAATTGTACTTTATAAATAATAAAATGGAAGAAAATAATAAATAATTTATAAATAATAAGTAATTGATACAATATTAAGTGGTTCTGTCGAAGAAGAAGAAGAGGAATTACGTTTTTAAAATGGAAAATTATTATTTCAAACTCAGAAAGTATACACTAGTAGAGCCCAAATAGTTCCAAGCAATAGGCAAAGAGCATACTTAATACATTAGTTTTAAGATTTGATAACTTATTGTTAGTTTCCAATGGAGTAAGTGTTGTTAATATTCAAAATAGAACATGAACTGAGTTCCACTAGCATCACTTCAGCGCAGCCAGTTCATGAACTGAAAGTGAACTTGCTCTCACGCAAACAGGAAAGTGTAAATGAAATCGCGTCGCGAACACAGTTCAGGGCAGATAATGCAGCCAGTTCATGCGACGCGACACACAAATAGACTTTTTGTATAGGCGTAAAATAGATAACTAAGTCTCATTATAACCTCCCAAAGATGTCATTATACCATATTGGTCACTTTATGTGATATTATGAAAATATAATATAAAAATTTGGCAGAGTATAAATTTCAAATTCATGCAATTCACTTATGGGACCAATCGGGCGAAGTAATATACTTGGCGTCGTATCTTCTATTATGATAGCGTGATTTTGTAAACTTCCTGCCTTTTTAAATTCCCGCTCAAAGAAATAAATTATGTTTGTCTGCTATATGTTGAAAGGGTAACACACACATTTAAGAACCGCAATAGGAAAACTAAATTGGAGCCAGTTGAATTTACTCCTCTGAATTCGATTAATTGTTTTTATACACCAACTTAGGCTTTTACCTAGTAATCATTTGTCGAAGTACATAAATTTCATGTGTCCACATAAAGAAATATAAACATAGAAATATGTAGTACAAAGATAAAGCAAACTTGTCAAACAAAACACTGAAACAAGCAAAAACTATAAATTATCTTGTCAAACAAAAACTATAAATTATCTGACTATGCCCTAAAATATCACATTGCATTTGTGAACTCCCTGCGTATTGATTAACAGCTGATGTTGACATTTCGGCCAGTTTTCGCTACTTTTTTGGTGCGGCGCCTGTGTTCCAAACACTTAATGTTAAATTCTTACCATAGAGTAATCTATCTATGTTCTTACCTCCAAACTAGTCATGCATTCGTCGGCGTCCGCGAAAAAGTTGCACCGAGTGCTGTCCTCGAAGGAAATACGAAAGACCTTTATTGATTATTTCACAATAAACAATGGCCACAACTTCGTTCGCTCGAGCCCGGTGGTGCCGTTCTGTGACCCCACTGTGGCATTTGTGAATTCCGGCATGAATCAGGTGAGCCACAAATGATATTGTGTATTTATGATAGTACTATAATATATTGTAGTATATGTATAAGATTTTGGTTTTTTTTAGTTTAAGTCGGTGCTTCTGGGTCGGACACAGCCGCCTCACCAGCGTGTTGTCAATTCACAAAAGTGCATTCGCGTCGGCGGGAAACACAACGATCTCTCTGTAGTGGGCCAAGATGGCTATCATCATACATTCTTCGAGATGCTGGGCAATTGGTCGTTTGGTGACTATTTTAAGGTGTGTCAAAGAGGGCGAGCATTTGGTAATTATGTAATTCACATTGTTTTTTGTATTGCAGCGTGAAGCGTGTGAAATGGCTCTGGAACTGTTGCATGGTCCTTACAACATTGATACACGGCGTTTGTATGTCACATATTTTGGAGGTGACAAAGAGCTCGGATTACCTCCCGACTTGGAATGCTTTGAAATATGGCGGAATCTGGGGTAATTTCAGCAATTGATTTTTATAGTTTTATGCACAATTTCTATTCTAATTATCGCAGATTTCCGGTCGAGCGCATTTTACCCTTTGGTAGTAAAGACAACTTCTGGGAAATGGGACTGACAGGGCCATGCGGTCCATGCACTGAAATACACATTGATCATTGCCCTAATGTGGCCAATGCTGATGTACGTGCAAAACTTGTCAACACTGGACGTCCAGACTTGACGGAGTTATGGAATTTAGTTTTTATGGAGTACATACGGTAAATTGGCTTATTCAATTTGTAAAAATTCTTTAATAGAGCATAATTTCGTACACAGAAACGAGGACGGTACGATAACCCAATTACCAGCTCGTCATGTGGACACCGGTATGGGATTTGAAAGATTGACGGCCATACTACAAAATAAAACATCCAATTATGACACAGATTTGTTCACTCCACTATTTGACGAAATACAAAAGGCAAGCGTAAAGTAAACCAAAGATATATCAAATATTTAACCAATCCAACTATTCATTGCTCAGATTTGCCACGTCCGGCAATACAACGGAGATTTTCCAACAGTCACTGAAAGTGCTACCTTAGATACGGGCTATAGAATTCTAGCTGATCATGCTAGGATGGTGACGGTGTGTCTGGGGGACGGAATGCTGCCTGATCAAAAGTGTGTATGCTATGAGCGATTGTAAACATGATTAGTTGCATCTAAATGTGGATTTTTTCAGTCAAAAATTACGCCGCATACTCCGCAAAGCCCTCACCATAAGCGAAAATGTGTTTTCTAATGAAACACTACTTCTGCAATTGGTGCCCGTCGTTATAAACATTCTAGGCTCCACTTATCCGGAAATGTACGCTAAGCAAAGCGCAATACTCGAACTGGTTGCGTTCGAGCAAGAAGTATTTAAAGCATTGCGCAAAGACTCATCGAAAGCATTTGCCAAAGCGGTGGCACAGTTTTCGAATATAGAAGATATTGATCTCATTGAGTGCCCGGGATTGGTACCTGCCTATCGCGACTTTATGACGCAAAAACCAAAATTCTCCAATAGAGTAATACCTGGCAAATTTCTGTTCAAACTCACTGACACCTACGGCCTCACAGAAGAAAATATTTTGAAATTGGCCGCATCCGAGAATATGTCGTGCGACATGGATGCATATAAAGAAGAAATTGCAGATGCAAAAGCAAGATCGAAATCTAGTCTAAGCAGTGAACAGAGTCACCAGCAACAGCTGAGCAGGCGCATGGAACCGGCACTAGTCAATTTAACTAAGAAATTACCGGCCACTGACCACAACTTCAAGTATAATTACTCTTACCATCCAGCAACGAGCAACTATGTTATACCAGTGGTGGAGGCTACAGTGCAGGGTGTACTGCATAAAAGCATTGAGTTGGTTGAAAGTGAAGCCGGTAGGAGTATCAGTGGCAGCCTCCCCACTGAGGATTGGTTTTTTGTTGTAACTGATCGCACTAATTTTTACAATGAATCCGGTGGTCAGCAGTCTGATCGAGGGAAAATGCTTGTAAAATCCCTTTCCGGCGTAACGGAAACTGAGCTGAACGTCCTGAACGTTACATCTATGAACGATTGCATAGTGCATGTATGTCAACTGCCGCAAGCGACTAAATACGTTCCGCTTGCGTCCGGTACACAAGTACAGCTGGTAGTGGACCCCGAGCATCGCAAACTGAACATATGTCATCACACAGGTGCTTTAAGTCTTGTAGCTATGAAATCGTCGAGCGTAATTTGCTTACGGGTTTTCCAATTTTAGCAACTCATTTGCTGAATGCCGCGATACGAAATATTTTCAAGAGAGTCACCTACCAGGTATCTAGCGTAGTCACACGCGACCATTGTAAACTTGAAGTAGGCATTATCGGCAAGCGCATCACGAAGGAAGACGTCGCCGGCATTGAAGATCTCATTGGGTGAGTAATCCGCAGCAGCACATGTAGGGGATTGTATTTACAGTATTTCCATTTCACTTTTAGGCGCGTTATTTGCTCCGCTACGGACGTCCAGCTGCATGTAATCAATGCAGCCGATGTTCTGAAGCAAAATGATATAACTATGGTGCCCGGAGAGATATACCCAGAGTCAGGCTTGCGTTTAGTCAGTATAAATTGTGATCAGCTAGCTCTGCTATCTAAGGAACTGTGTTGTGGCACACATGTTACCAACACTCGAGAAATTCAACAGATCTGCATAACAAATCTGAAGCAAACAAATCGTGCTCGTTATGCGTTTACAGCAGTGGCAGGGACTGTAGCTGAAACTGTAACTATTTTCTGCACAAATACCCGTTTGAATCACTTATTTATTCCTTTGCACATTCCCTTTCCCTTCGAGGTTTTGAAAAGTGCGGCTTTGTTGAGGCACCGTGTGGATGTGCTCGAGCAGCAATTTAAGACTGATAAACTCACAAATGCTACTGAAAGCGAGTTACAAACGATTCGCAATAGCATACTGCACACAGATCTCGTCTTACCCTACGTCTTCAAAATGGACACATTGGAGCGCATAAACAAAGTACTCGGGAAGCTCAAGGCAACAATGCGGACAACACTTAAGTAAGGCCAAATTGATTCGCTTATAAAATGCAACCTTAAACACTCGCTCCATTGCAGGGAATTTGTTGAAGTTGAAATGAGGAATTTAATGCAGGACAAATCCATCGACACCCATCCATTTATTTTGCATTACATTTCCAGTTCAGCTCTAGTGAACGAGATTCCCTTGAACAAGGCAACGAAAATATGCACCGACCGGCCAATTTTAGTAATAAGCATGTGCGACAGTATTTTGAAGGCCCGGTGCTGTGTGCCTGATGTAAATGCCATTAATTCCATTGAAACTGGAGTATTTGAGTGCTTATTTTGTTCATTTTTCGTTTAAGAAATTCGTGAATAGCAATTTCACGGCTGAAATGTGGCTACAAGTATTTGCTGACGTGTTCCAGGCGCAGCTGATGACGTCGAAAGGGCAAGCGGGACTTGGTGTGTGCAACATGAAAGCAAAGAAGGTGTCCACGCAATTCGAAGAACAATTGGAAGTCGCCATGGCCAAGGCAAATGAATTCGCTAAAGCGCGCTTGTTGTAATTTCAAATGGAAGATATTACATTTTTTTGTTGTTTTTTTTTATTGTTCTGTAATAAAAACCTAGCACACGTAAAAATAAAAGAATTGCTTTTCAAACATTTACAAATAACTTAGCATATTCATTCCAATGCTGCTTGCAAATTCGTGGTATCCCTTTTCTTTACTGCCCACACAAATGTGTAGGAAAATAGGAAAATTCTCCCGGCGCGCCGCGGTATTTCTGTTCAAAATCGGGCTGATTAAACTATGACTTACAAGTTAAGTTACTTGTCATCTATGTTGTAATCACTATCACTGCTGATCAGCACACAACTACTGTTAGTATGGCTTTGAGGAGATATCCTACCGAAACTCATTTCCAAGAATTTTTCAAATTCATCCTCTTGCTCATTCCTGGCACTTTGATTAAAAAAGTAGCTTGCATTTTTGTCTTCTATCGCGCAGCTGTCACAATCTGTTGAAAAGGACTGCAATTTGGGAGTTGGAGTTAAACCGTTTATCTGCTTGAAACGCTCCACATGCGTATGTAGCATTGCCGACTCCAACGTCTTCATATTGTCTCTTAAAGGTTTCAAATGTGAAATTTCGTGGTTGGTTGAAGAGAAGTAGTAGCTATCATCCAGTGATACCCGCTTGGCAACACAATTCTCTTGCAAATGCGATCTGGATAAACTGCGTTTTTGCGCTACCAAATATAAATCATCCAAACTATGTTCATTTAGTCGCATACTGAAATCACTCGAGAACGGATCATAATGCAAAATACGGCCAGCATGCGTTGTTAGCTGCGAACCAACGGAGCCCTTGACAATGCCTTTAATTATATCGGACACATTGAATATGTCGTCGCAGTCGCTCTCCAAGTCAGATGGAAAGCACTTTGTTATGGGCGTGGAACTCTTTGTTGCCAAATTAATCTTTTTGCTTTTAGGTGGTGTTTCTGTCAAGTTTTCTTTAAAGAAGTTTCTTATGGGTTGTGAGACAGTTTTTGTTCCCTTGACAGATATTGTTTTGGTACGTTTCGGTTTTATACTTTTAGCTATATCAGTTGTAGCTTCTATTAAATCTTTTAAGTTTTCCAAGGAGCCAAGGGGCATATCATGAGCAAGCTCAGTCTTTTGTTTGGCCTTGGTTGTTCTTTTAGCTTTTTTGGGCTTTTCTTTTGATTTTATGAAAGCTTCTACCATCTCCGGATAAGCCTGTTCTAGCAAATTAAGAGGTTCTATTGTAGTCCACAGGTCTTGCAGCCCTTTAGGATTCGCTTTCTCAAAATTATTTAACTGTTCGTGTGGTATTAAGCCCTTAAAGAATTCCTGTCTGTCTGCCCAAATCAACTCAAGACTAGGTACACCTTTTAATGTGCGTTTCTTTACTATTTCTTTAGGTTCCACAAAAGCTGTGGCTGGGCTTAGTCTCAGAAGCAGGGAATTGCGCACTTGCCAGCGAGTTAAAATGGGCAGGCATTTCTGAAAACAATAGATTTCTGGCCACTCCAATAAATTGCCAATTTTCTTTACAAATTTTACTATATTCGGCTGCTTCCAAGTCAAAATCAAATTTGGCAATGTGGCTGGTTCAGTCAGAAATTCATGTATAATTTCTTCGGATGGAAACGCGTTATCGGACATGGCTTTTTTACGTATTGCCAGTTCAGCCTTTAAAGCGAGTCGCTCCTCTCTAAATAAGGAAAATAGTTTTAGAATAAAATCTCAAATACATAATTGCGTTTTCATATACTTCCATAATGTGTCGTCACAGCCGTGATTAGTGCGACAAACTCCACACCCATTTTTCGTGTGACTTTGTGTGCGCCCCAAGTGGCCACAATTACTGCAAATAGTTTTATCATCTACTTTCATTTCCAAGGCTGTATATTTATCATCCTCACGCCTCCAAGATCTCATCCTAGTAATGAATTCAATTTAAATGCATATGTTTGTTATAACTTCCAATACAATAGAATTAAAATGTTGATACCTTTCCAGAATATTCTTGTCAGCATATTTATTAAATAGTTTAAGCACGCCATCTCTCCCTACGCCACCAACCCCTTCCGGACAATAATCACAGCCACAGAGCAAGGCCATTGCAATAACTTTATTTTGAGCGAAATCTGCAAATAAAAAATGAATTCATATTTCTAATTTATTCAAAACTAGCCACTTCACGCTCCTCCACAATTCACAACCTATATCAGTATAGCTCACCTAGGCTTTCGCAAATCTGACGAATATCGTATATATCTACTGCTCCACCTTGAGCCGCTTGCGCACCTTGCGAAGATATAGAAAAGTTTCGGTAGACACGTATGGCGCCATAAGCGAAGCAATCCGAATCCTGGCTAATAACACCATCAACCAACTAAAAAAAACACAAAAAGATAAATCGATATAGATGCAATTTAGTTTATTGTGTTTTTACCCCTTTCTTATTCAGAAAGGCGCAATAGGCTTCCGCTTCGCCTGGACCCTGAACACACTGTATACCCAGCGCTTGCAGAAGCATCTCACACTGCTTTAAGACGTGATTAAAGCGCGTACGGCCCTTGTCCTTGGCTGGTTGCAAAGCTATAGTTCCCTGACTTTCGGTTGAGGCCTTTTCCTTAGGTTTGACTCCGCGGAATTGTAATTGATTCCGTTTGGCGATAACCTGATTCTTCAGCTTTGGTGCCTCACCCTCCAGCACGAAAACCGGAGTCACCTCTTCCCAAATGAGATAACAAGTACGAAAAAATAAATTTCTGCGTCAATTAATATTTATGATTATGTACATAAAACTTCAGTTCTGTCGTACCTACTTTAAATGATGTCTGGGATGCACAAAATAGTCCACAACATTGAGACTCTCACAAACCCAACCAGCCAAATCGATCGCCACAACCTTGCCGCGCAACTCACAAATTGGCTTTCGCTCGGCATACGGCGTGAGCACGGACCATAAATCCTTTACACCCATTGTTTAACAGCAAATTGCTCCACCAATTCCGCCGTATTTAGTTAACATTTAAATATTTGAATAGTTTTTTACTTTTCTTTAGTTGTGACGAATGCCGCCTTGCGACAGGGTTTCCTGTAACTTTGTTAGTACCAAGGTGACCATCTTCACGGTTACTTTCAGCAAAACGGACAAATCAATTCTCAAATGTAGTATCAGAGGCTGTTTTTATTTATTTAGTATTTATCCTACTTCTGTGTCAGATGTGTTTGGGTTTAATTTCATATTTATATATATGTGTATATATACATATATATATATATATATATATATATATATATATATATATATATATATATATATATATATATATATATATATATATATATATATATATATATATATATATTTATATTATATTATATTATATTTTATACCTTTAACAATTTAAATAATAAAACCATTTAGAAGGGAACATTTTTTTTTAAATACAGGATATATCGACATTTCTCCATAGAGTAGCGTAGTTAATTATCAAATAAAGATATGTTTAATATGCAAAGCGTGTAACTGATTAGCGAGAACTTTAACCAACATAGCTGAACGTAGAAGTCAGTTGATATATTATTTCTACGTAAAATAACGTCGCACAAAAAGTTCATTTATTTTTTGTTTAAATATGAGAGTTGATTTTCAATTAAAATGTGTATTATTTATTATGGGCCGATGGCCAATGTTGCTAGTGCTGTCGCTTCTTTATATTCGTATAATTTGTTATTATGCAATTTAAAAAAATATATATTTATTTCTAATATTATAAACAAGATTGATAATATCACATGCATTCAGTGTAGGTACTCTGGCCATTGTCCCATTTTGCACTGATGCGTTGAAGTATGTTTTCTTAATCAGATCTATAAAGTTAGTACTTTTGCCATCAGTACTGACTCTATTATATTGAAAATAAAGCTTATCTTCCATAATCTGCATTTTTTACTTGCAATAATATTTTTCGTTTAAAAAATTTAAATAAATATATGTTCATACGAAAAGTTTTTTACGAAAAGGGGATATTTTTAAAATATAAATATAATAAATATTGTTTTTATATACTCATTTGGCCATCATAGCGCATATATGTATGCTCGATTTAATATATATATAAAAACCGGTGAAAATAAATAGGATATAAACATTTTGAGTTTTGCATAAAGTTTAAATGAAGTACATATTTAAATTTTACGAACAAGACAATTGAAGAAATTGTTACAAATTCGCCGCATTAGACTCGCTTTTCGCCGCCGATTCGCCATCGTTGATTTTTTCATTGTGTTCTGCCAGTTCTGCTCTGTAATTTAGTCATTCTACGGCTGGTTTTGTGCGGTTAACATCGTGTAAAGAGTTGTCGGTTATTTAATAGCTTTAATTATTTTTCGTTTTGTGTTGGAAGAGCAGTTTTTTGTTTTTTAAATTAAATATTATTTTGAAATAAAGAAAAATATTAACGACTGCGCTGATTTACACAGAATCTCTGTAAAATTTAATGGTAATTATTGTTCTTTTTTATTATAAAATTTTTTTCAAATCTATAATTTTCTCAATAAAAGTGCATTTTTTGTATTTCTATTCATTTTTTTTTTAAATTAAAAATTTGATTAAAGTGAATCCTTTGTCAACAGTATTCTATTAAAATTAGAAAAATCACAAATTATCATTTTCATGTTTCTTAAAATTTAAATAGATATGTTTTGTTATTAAGTTTTCCAATTAGCTTCCCCGCCAACTGGGACTGAGAGAGAAAAGTTTTCATACAGAGTGCTAAATTTGCCTAGGGGAGGTATTAGATAGTGTTGCCGTTCACTTTTTGTTGCTGCAATTTGATCAACAGAAATTAATTAAAGGAAGAAGTTATTATGAGGAAGTTGCATTTTTACAAAATACCGACATATTTTTGTAAGTTTCGTGACTGGCTGAAATTTGTGTAAACATGACAATAAGTAAGCTTACATATATAGTGGATCTTCTTTCCTTCAATTGCTGCCTCTGCTCGTATTGCTCCATTTTTCGAGGCCTTTATGATATATAAGGTAAAGGAAGTTCAGATAAGTGTATGTGTGGCAGTTCCGCCATATTTTAGAGTTGTATATATACGAACAATGAAGGGGTTGCCCTGGTAACAGGATTGGGAGAAATATATTTATATATTGTAAATCTTCTCTTTTATTGTTTATTTGTTTAAAATTGAGAGTACGTTTCTGTGTAGTAGTCAAAGATATTCCAGAATTTTCCTATTAACTTGGATAATGACCCTGTAACTTTATCATAAATTTTTATATATGAGGATGTATGTTTATTGTTAAATGAGAAGACTGGGTATATTTGAAAGTAATGTGTAGTAATTTAACATGTTTTTTTTTAATTACAGGTCAACCTTTGTGGGGGGGAGGCAAGAATCAGAGAGCGCAATACTCACAAGGTAAGCAAAAAAATCGGCCCATGAATTCGCCGTAAACGATACCATTTGGCAGATGCCGGGAATACCAAATTCCCTTGCACAATAGTAATATTTCGCCGCATTTGGCCAGTGTGTGTGTGAGGGGAAATCGCGAATAAGCGTAAAAAAGAGAAATGACGAGAAAGATTGATTTTTCCTGCACGAGTGGCTCACAACTCGCAGTTTGCTCGTAGCAATTCAGTTTGGGCGAAAATTTTGATAGAAACATAACGGGACTGTGTCCCTCTTCGAGAACAAAATTTCACCAATATAGAAAATATTTTTTAAACTATATTGCAAAATCAAATTTTTTACTTCACTTGGCACGAAATTCGGTTTTGTTGTTTTTTCTTCAATTTAACAAAGTAAGCGAACGGAACAGTCGAGAATAAATAATTATTTTCACCTTTTTAAACGGGTTCGGTTCCGAGGAATTTTTCGTAGAATATTAACAACTAAAAAACTAAATCGATTGAATAATTGAATGGATGTTAAACAAATTCCAACCAAAGGTATTGAAAATAAAAGAATTGCCATGTTGAATTAAATTTGCGAAATTCGTATTATTTAAACGGAGAGGAAATCCTATAAATCGGGCTTTGTATCATTTTTTCTTATGCTTCTGATATTTGTTCTGGTTTCGGTGGTCATCAGCAGAGCACCCCGGATATGAGCAAAACAGTTAACCTGATTTGAAGTGTTTGTATTAAGTGGTGTGTTAGGTGTGTGAGGTGTAAAGGAACGTAGAAAAGAAGTATTTAGTTGGGATTTTTGGTAGGGGAGAGAAAGACAGGCCAAAGCAACAACGCAGAAAAAGAATTAAGAAAACAAACAAAACAAGAAGTCAACACCGAAGTGACGAAAATTAAAATCAGTTGTAAAGGTAATGTTGGTTTTTTTTTGTGAATCGTTGTATAATAACAGAGAAAACGCGCATATACACATTAAACTTAATAAAAGTAAAGACAACTACAAAATTCATGAAAGAAAATGTACAACACACAATCGGACGATAAAGATTGCGATACACAGACAGATAATGCGAATCAAATGCTATGTTAGAACGGATATGTGTGTGGAGGGGAAGAATATTGTTTGTGTGTAACAAATTGTTTTATGTAATTTACTTTGTCTCTTTTAGCGATGAGAAGAAGGGAAGCGGAAATAGCTAAACAAAATAAATATATCTAATGAAGTAGAAGTGTATATAATCTGAATATAATCTGTATAGTGAGTAGAAGCAATTTACTGAAAATTGCATGTAACTACAATTACGGCCACTGTGCTGCCCCCAGTTGGCATCGCATGGTGCCATTATAAAATTTCACTTATGTTAGCGCTCCTGTATTCATACCAAGTGTGCTGGTAAATAGCTTGCAGTTCTGCCCTTGCCACGAAACTCGGTAAACTTGCATTGGCAACAAACCAATCGTGTGTTTCTGTTCTGTACCGGTACTGCTGCAACTCTAATGCACTTTAAATAAAACGGAATTTCAAACAATTTTAAACGTCTGGTTCGGAAAAAACCCTGACCTTCAAAGATGTCACAAAATAATTATTTTTGATTGATGGTTTTTTAAACTGGTTAATGGTGGACGGGTTAAGTGTTTTGTGTGTTTTTAAATATTACGTACGTTTTGTTATGTGTTTCATCTTTTCTGCTGCTACTTCATTATTTACAAACATATAAGCAGAGAGCGACGGCGAAGTAAGCAACGAGAGCGGAAAACAGCGCATGACCTAGTTTTCGGATTCTGCTTTGGTTAGCTACTTTCTTTCTTCTTTTTGTTGTTTTGTTTTGTGTTTTTGGTTTTTGTTATGCTCTGGACTCTTGCTCGCAATGGCGCAATATCCAAAGTAACCAATCAACGAACAAGCAAACACACGAACGAAGAATATGCGCTCCATATGACTGAACTCGGCCCATCAGTGTGCTGATATGCAAACATCACACACACACGCACTCAAATTCATACTCGTATGCACAGACGGAAATCTTACCAGAAAAGCAAACTCCAAACTCAAGCCGAGCACTGAACACTGATTGAAAAGGGCTCGCTCGTGTTCGTGTCCGTGTGCCGTGTCTGCATTTCAGTTGTTTTATGTTTTATGTTTTCATGCTTGATGTGCCATGCGTCGATGTTCTTTTTGTTGTTGTTTTGTTCGCTGCGAGAGTCGATAGTAGGGCAAAATTATGTATTGATTACTCGTATGTTAAAAAATAAAGCCTCTCACTATATCAACATCACTACATGTGTCACATGAAATTGCATTTAAGTTAAATGAGCGAGGGATGGGCGAGAGCAAATATCGTCCATGTGACATTTATACACGTCTGTGGACGGTTTAATTTGACCAGTTTTCAGTGCTTTATCGTCGCATTGGAAAGTTTTTGGTACTCGTATATCGTGTTAAGCCCTCAAAGTAAGTTGCTCAAAAGTTGTGCTACGTTTGTCAGTAGTAACTGAGGCTCGCCCTGCACCTAATATACTAGTTTCAATTTAATTTTTCCCGTGTATTAGAATATAGTATAAATACGCACAGTATATATAGAATTCAGTGGTATATATGTATATATAACCAGTGGTTAAGAAGTTTATATAACAACGCGCGGAATGAAAAACAAAAGCGCGTTTCTCATCCATTCGGAATTATGCAATTACCCCCAATACTAGACTATGACTTGGGCAGTTTTAACCAATTATATCTCTTGATGATGAAATTAATATATATTATCGGATAATGGAACTATACAGAGATATATGCTAAGATCGGTTCTTATTTTATGTTACCGCCTTCGCAGATATATACATACAACAGAATAAGAAACAGCCAAAGTTTTGTATGCTTATCTATAAATATTTTAAATATTGCGTTCCCAGTAATAGTTTTCATCTTTCTCATCAGAATATATACTATCCGATTGAATATTCAATAAAATGTATCTATATGCAGGTGTACTTTCCATATGTACATATATATACTCATGTATGTACATATACTCATGGGTAAAAAACTGTTCTTCCTGTCTTGTGCAGAAGAATAAATGTGCATGCATGTACCCTAATATCCACTTACACCAGTACTCTAAACTTCAGAGGACCAAACTTTTACTAAGTGCGACCTGAAAAACAGTTCCAGGTGCTTCATTGCGCTGTAATCACATTTCAAACAGTCTAGAATATAATAAGACAGCCGGAGAATGAAAGCAGTGGCGTATCATATGCAAACTCTGTGGCATTTCGTCTCATGCATAAAACGTTGCTGTTTGATCGAACTCGACTTACGAGCAATTGCTCACCTGACTCAACTCAGCGCTTTTACTAGTTTTTATGCATGAGACCCATTATTGTGTCTGTTTTTAGGAGTTGCGGCGGTGCCCGGATCTAATCATTGCACAAATAATGACAGAATTTAATATTACAATGTTATGGCATTAGGAATGCTTCTACCAATGGGTGGGTGCCATTGACTAGGTGCCTGCTAGTTTTACATTAAAACTGAAGTGAGGTGCTCGACCAAAAAGTCTTCATCGTGCTTTTATAAATAAGGTCTTATATAATCACGTTGTAACGACTTCTTAATTAACTTTGCTTACTGTGGACTTTAGTATTGAGAAAAAGCCTAAAACTACCCAGTGTTAAAATTGTCTGTTACCTTGTCACGAATTGTAATAAATGAAACAAACAAATACACAAAAATGTAATACTTCCAATTGAACAAAGACTTACAGTGCAAAAGTGAAATCATTGTATAACAATTTTAGAACTTTTCGCAATATTGCAATCTAACCATAAACCACACACAATAAGCCAATTTTGAAAAGTGCTCTCGAGAGTTCACTGATTCGTATTTATGAAAGCACAAGCATTCGTATTTATGAAAGCCTCTTTGTAAATTTATGCACACTAATTGTATTTTATGCACGGGTATATAAACTCTTTCATACATTTGATTATTATTGCCACCCTTTCTCTATCTCTCCATCCATAATATTATTGAAACAAGAAACATTAGATGGGTGCAATTTTGCAGCATCGCACACGGCGTCATATTTTTTGAATAATTTTTTTTTATGTACTCGTAAATTGCAGATATATATACACTTACATAATATACACACATTTAGGTAAAGGTGACTCCTTTCATAGAGAATTTTGTTTGTGTAAAAAGAGCTTGTAGCGGAAACGCATTTCCACATGATCACTCCCGTCAACACCACAACTATTGCGCCCTAACAGTATGCATGACTGCCTATTAATAATAATAATACTAATTTCCATTGTTTGTCGTTATTGTTGTTCCCCCTTTCAATAAACTAGTTTAAATTGTAATTGTTTTTTGCATAACTTATTTATTTTGGTGTTGTTTTTATTGCTCCAGTCATGCTACTGCCAATCATAATCTCGTATTTACCGATAAAAATTTGTTCTAAAACACAACTATAACTGATCTATTCAGTAATAAATTGTTTACTATTACCGTCGCCTAAATTATCATAGTAGACAAAATTATGCGAGGGCGAGTAAGAGGCCACAAAATTGCTTACCCACGATGGGTCCAGGGAGCCGCTTTCAGAGTATTCATAATAAACTGTTTTTTCACATTTTCAGCATTGTAATGCCAGATGAATCACTTGAAATTATTTTATAAAGTACTATGCGGAAAGCAATGATCATTTGTCCAAATAGTTTGTACATTTTGCCCTTGAATTGTAATAATCAATGATGATTTGGCGAACTAGTTTGTATATTTTACCAATGAAATGTAATAATCAATTAAGGATGATTTGCAGAACTAGTTTATACATTTTACCACTACATTCTGTAATGATAATTTGGGGAAATTGTTTCTATATCTTACAACCAAATTGCAAAAATCAACCAAGGATGGTTTGCGAACTAGTTACTATATTTTACCACTGAATTGTAATAACCAAGGATGTTTTCGCGACCTAGTTTGTATATTGAATTGTAATAATCAATCATGTATGATTTGCCGGAATAAATACCATAAGGAGAAAAAAGGCGCTAATGCTGCATGGTTATAATGAAAATTGAAATGTATTGAACGTCGTTTTGCTGGCGATGTATGAACATATTTATCATATGTTCTGACAGTTCTCAACATTTCCGTTTGGAAGCAATTCTACAGACAAATGGAAACATTTGCGCGTTTACAATGATACAAAATAACAACAATAACAACAACAGCAACACAATAAACAAGCTATAAAAGTAGTTTTTCGTAGGTGCTTTCTGAGACACAGAAGCGCACGCATTCTCGATTAGATTGTAACTTTGTTGTTGTTGTTATCGCTGCCAGTGTGTATTTTATTTTTATTTCGCTGTTGCCGCTCTATTCTTCGCCCTCTGTGCACAATTTTCTCAATAATTCCTTTTCAAAGATGATATTTTTAATTTCTTTGCATTACCTTTTTATTATTGTTGGCTGAGGGAGGATGAGCGGGAGAGAGAGCTTGAGAGTGTGTCAAATAAATATGTGCCTTGATGTATCTGGTTACTTATACGCCTGGATATCCGCATTCATATTTTATTCAAGCCTTAATTTTTTTGACGCTATAAAATGACCTTGACCTGTTCTCATTTGAATGTGTTGAAGGTTTCCTCATGTGTTGAAGGTTTCCTCATGTGTTTCCATACTCCCAACTTGGTAGACACACTTATCTCTTGGGGTCTCGTGTAAAAAGTATTCTACGAAGTTCTCAATTTGATTCTTGTGTGAGGTGTGTTCTCAATACATCTTTTGAATTTAACTTGTATGTATTTAGATAAATCGGTTTTGAATATACCAAGAATACAAAATTATTCTCTTTACTTCCCACGGACCCATTAAATTGTCTTGGGCCATTTTGGGGGTGGGTTTACATCTCGCTCTTTTCCTTTAAGCTATTATCGAGATTTTTCTTTAAGCTATATACTCGTATATATTTTTATATATATTTATATTTTGTATATATTTGTATTTTTATAATCTGTGAAGAGCACATTTCGAAATTAATTTTTTGCATGTTTTTTCTCTCTTTACATATCTTCAACAATAAATTCTTTACAATGCAACCTAACACAAACAACCCTACCAACTGCCCATATTCCCGTTCATTCTGTGGGCTATGATGCTGCTGTTGCTGTTGCTACTACAATCTATATTTAGGTCAGGGCGTGCGGTGGTTTATTTTTCTAGTCATTCTGCTGTCACTGTTGTAGACTTGTTGACTGATTAATATTTTGGCTGCTGGTTGTTCTACGTTGCGCGGTAAGTGCTTACTAGTGATTACTACGCGGGAAAGAGCAACATTCATATCTAAATCCAACCCAACCCAACCAAAACCACAACTTCTACGGCAGCAACAACAACTACTATTACAACAACTACAACCACAACGACGACAACAACCACAACCACAATAAAAGCCAAGCTCATTGCTCTACATTTACTTGTTATTACGTAGGACAAATATTTCAACTTTCAATACTGTAAATATGGACTCACTTAAAATTCCAGGTAGTTTATTCGTAGTTTGCTGCTGCTATATGCGTGCATAAATTTTGTATATTTGAATATTTTCTGTTTTCATATCCCCAATTTGAATTACATTACAAATAATTCTACTTTTCTAGGTGCAGGCAGCTCTGCGAGCGCAGGCACAAAGCCCTCTAGCAACATACCAATTACTGTACGCTTCAACGCTGGCGAGGAGAGCATTGACGATATCTTTCAGTCGTTCCACAACAGTAACAGCAGTGTTGGAGGGGGCGGTGGTGGTGGTGGCGGAGCTATCAACATTGGCGGGGGTTCCCTATCGAGCAGCCCATCGCAACCGCAACAAGCTGTAAGTAGTAATGAATAATTTCATTTGCATATTATTATTGTACGAGGCTGTGTGTGTGTGTGTTTGTGTGTGCGAATTTCTTTAATCGGGTTGGCATTAGCGGTCGTTGCATCCATCCAACCAGCCAACCATGCAGTGTTGCAACCATTGCGCGCGGCTTGCTACATATGCGATAAGCACGAAGTGCCAACGCGAACATAGATGACTAAAGACCACCGCCGCCAAGTGTTGGCGAAATTTGAAAGGAATTTAGTCTATTTTAATACGGTGACAAAGAAAGTTCGAAATTTGCGAATAGTTTGTGCGCACGTTTGAGCGGTTTTCTTTTGTTGTTGTTTTTTTTATATAGAATCCGGGGTAAAAGAAGGTTTATTTCCTCACTTGCTCTCTTCTTCATTATTGTGAGTCACGCGTGTGATATTAATTATCGAGTTCTTTTAATTAGTTTTTTTGTGTTTATTTAATCGTGTGTTTTTATGTTTCTTCTTCTTTGTTTTATTAAAATCTTTTATAATTGTTTCTTTAAATTTTCTTGAATTCTTTTCTATCCAAATTGTTTAATATTTTTTTCTACTTTTTGTTGAAAGATAATATCAAGAATTTGTGCAATTCTGGAAACGATTATTGCTGTTAATTTGTGGTATTGACATTTTATCTGCTGTATCAGTCAAGTACGTGCGGATGCATGCTTTTTATACAATCAGCAAACAATTCTAAGTATTCGCACGATAGTATGCTACACAGTGTATGCAAATGTTTACAATGTATGATGCTTGGTACACCGAAAAAAATACAAGAGCAGAAACATCAGAAATGAGTCATGTTCAGTGGATGCGCTGCATACTTGCGATATTTTCAATTAAAAAAAATAGTTCTTTTATCAAAAAGTTGTAATTGGATATACGAACATCGGTCTTTATTCTATAGGAATATTGAATAAAAGAAAATTAAAATTGAATTTAATTGAGGGTTCGACTTGACCCGGCCTATCGATATATGTACTCATTTATTCACCTACGAAGTGGAAGCAATAACCATAACGTAACGAAGAATTTCAAATATTTGCAAAAAGAAAAGAAAACAAAAACAATGTATATAAATGTTTTCCTCCTCAAACCTGGGATAAACCAAATTCTATGCTCAAAGTTGTTCGTCAAAAAATATGTCTGACTGCTGTTGTTCGATGTTGCAATAGGTTCGATTCAAGTCTCACTCGTTGACATGTCTTTCGCGTCTGTACTTGCAATGAATGACTCTTGGTCCTGCCTGCCGTATCAAGCACGAGTTTATTGCAACAACAAATTACTATTAAAATTATTAGATTGAAATGACACTAGTCTGCAAAGTAAGATTTGTGATGTTTGATTATAGTTATCAATAGAACTTGAGCCATTCACAATGGTATGACCAATTTGCGTCTACACTGAGAAACCAAATGCTAATATTTTATCAGCTATATAACTGTAAATTCCTTGGAAAAAATGGTAATAAATTAACAAAGTGGCAACCGGGGGTATCACGTAATCTACTGGATGGCTTGAGGCTGCGAATTTAGTCTTTTGTAGTGGTCGGTACCGATGGTGGATGTGTTACCCATTAAAAAATGTTCGAAAATAGTGTGAATGAAATTATTAAATATTTTTGTTTGGTTTTTTTTGTGGCTCTTTTTCGAATTGCGTGGGTACTTTGTTAGCACAAACGAAATAGCGCAGACCCAGCTATAAATTATGTTTGTTTTTAATACACATGCTAACAGTGTTTCCCTCTTTCTCCCTCTCTCTTTTTCCATCTCTTTCTATCGCTCTCTACAGGCAGACGAATTGAATGCTAGAAACTTCTTGCAAACCAACTTTTTCAATCGTAAAAGGTATTTATGCTCCATTTAATGATATTTCATTTTTTTTTGTTTGTTTATTTACTAGTTTAATTTAAAATATTCTATGTTTATTTAAATATAAAATTCACATAATCCACACACACACACACACACACACACACACACAAACTCACAGATAGATAGAATATATATACATACATGAACGTGCGATAGAATATAAAATTAAAGCAAAAACTCAATTTAAATGCAGGTAACGAATGTCGATTGCTGTAATTGCTGTAATTATTGGTGTTGTTGTCAGTTTTTGTTGCTCCAGTAAACTAATTAGCACTCGGATTCCAGTTTGGTGTGTAGTAATGGTGATTTCGATTGGTGTTGCTGGAAGTCGGCGGTGGAGTTAACCCTCGCGCGTACTTGTATAAGTAAATACTTTGAGTGGAAAGTGTCTGACTTGAAAAATAATGCTACAATTGCCGTACCCGTGGTTGTGTCGTGTCGTTCTTCCTACAGCTGCACATATTTCCACTTCATTGTGGCTATGTGCCGCCTTGATTCTCCTCTCCTAATTTGCCCATTTGGAATTTTTGTGTAAGCTTTGAACACTTTACACCCACGACTGCGCATAATTATGTCGTTTTTTTCAAATGTACGAGTTTTTGAGTATATACAGATATTTTTTCATTGCTAGAGAAACTCATGAATGAACATTACACTTTGTGGTTAATGCTGTGCAAGCGGGGGCACGGCGGTGCAGACGAGAATAGCCCATTGTTTGAAGTTGCAAGTTGATTTTATGCACAACAGAATCCACTCAAAGCAATTAGTTAGTTCAAGCAGGCATGTGCATACCGACTGGGCGGTTATTTGCTGGATTGCTTTAAACACCTTCATGACCTAAAGATACAAATTTATTACAGAACATTGATTTTTCAAGTTATATGTACATATATGTGTATTGGTCATTTGTTATTTCATGTATTTCATATAAATATCGTATTGTTTTGTTAAAATTTATATACTAGACCCTGTTTGTTTATTACTGGTGTGGCGTCTGCTGCGCAGCCGTTGAGCAAAGATTCTTCCATACCAAAAATATTGTTTCTTGTGCAGCTCTGTGGAGGGCTGTTTCCTAGCAAAGGAGTGGCGGTCTCATCCGCTGCATATAACAGAACCTGCAGATTCGGCATCAGAGGTGTTTCCCTTAGAGACATGCTCATTAAGGTCACTTTATGCTGTGATTCGAGCTATTTGCTATATATTTCATCTTGTTGTGAGGTATTTTCTTTTTCCGTAATGACATATTTAAATTACAAATCTGTACAAATATTTTGCTTTGGTCTTAAGTTTTTTAATACCTTCATTCATAGGCAGCTTTTCATGCTGGTGTATACTCGTATGTACTGCCTACGGTTATAAAAACATCTCACTTGTCGCAGCAAAACGAACGATGGAACGAACGAGCAAACAATATACTTGTGTACACCCCCAAACCCTACGCCCATTCACTCGGCTCTTATATTTGCCACCCCAATTTGGTGATCACAGCCTGTGTGTATGATGGGCTGCGATTGCAGCACCAAACCAACAATCTTGGTTGCTAATGACGTTCGTCTTTGTGGGTTCCCTTATCGCCTCGTCGTGTTGTCGGTGTTGCAGTCCGCTACCGTTGTGAATGGGTTGCATTTGTGTGGACTATTTTTCACACACAAAAGCTCGCTGACGACTACACACGACGAGGGCGACGACTGCACGTTGCTGGTCTGTTGACGGGTGTAGGCCGAGTGACTGCGACTGCGACTGCCTTCTATGAATTTTGATTTTAAAAATTAAAAAGCGTCTAGGTGGGTTGATTTTCTCTATCAGTTGCTTTCCTGCAGGCTTATGTTCTTTTTTCATAATGCTTGAATTTTTTTTCTGCTGCAGAGCGTCCTCATGTGTTACTGTTTCTTGCCATTGCATGTTTGTTGTGCTGTGTGCAGAAAATGCCATGTTTGACATGGCACGAAATAGCCAGAAACGCAGTAAAGCATCCTGGCTAGACTTTCATGTTTACAAGAGGTTCTTTCCTACTCCTGACTATTTTGCACCGGGTTATTGATTTTAGTTGCAACATACTTTTGTTGCTTGGTAGCCAACAGCCCCTATAGTCGTGGTCGTTGCATGGATGATGGCCTGCCAGTGCGGTGTGCTGTTGTGGTTCGGTTTGGACGCACGATGTATGTACTTCTTTTTGATTTTTACGAGATTTGTGACCTAAAAGAATACACACATACACTCAAAATGCGCGCATTAGTGGCATTTCATACGAGTAAGACGTAGAAGAGCGCGATGGGTGGGCAGTATGCAAAGATAGAGAGCGACAGACGGTCATACGTACATATGCACAGATACATGAGTGACGAAGGAAGAGAATTAATTATTTAAGGCCGAACTTGTCTGGAGTTGGTTCCTAAGCGAACATCGTAGGTTCAATTGCTAGAATAAACTGCGTCATTGGCGATGAGTAATCAAAGTGCTTTGGATTTCATTTGGAGGCCCCTACGAATATGCTATAGAAATTTGAAGAGTTTGATCTCTTCCATTCGTTGCACCATGCAAATATAATTGGTTTATAGTTACGTCATCAGCAATAATTCTACACATTTAGTTCTTAGTTGAGTCGTGCCTCCGGTCGCCCAGTTGTAGATAGTTTGCTGTGCGTCATTGTTTTGGTGGTTCCCAATCAAGAACAATGCCTGTCAATTTAATTTGTAGAGAGGCGGTGAACTGAGTTCTTTATTTAATTTTGTTTTATTGAATTTTTCTGTATTCCCATTTTTACTACTGTGTATTTATTTTTATTCTAATTTTGCATCTGTAGATAAGGATTTTTTTAATAGCGTGTTTTTATGTCGGATCACTTAACTTTAATTTACTCTACCTCAACCAATATACCCCTCCCCCTTCGTTGCTCTTTGATTCTTCCTCTATTTTTCCTGTATTTGATCTGTTTCTAAATGGTCAACTGAATTATGTGGTGAGAACTTTAATTTAATTTTTATAAATCTTGATTTTTTTTGTTATCTACATGCATTCCTCCGTTTAGCTCAGCTTAGTTTATTAAAAATTTATTATGGGGTTTTATTCTTGTGCAGCGTGGAGTGTTTAAGAATATAACATATATACGAGTGTGTTACTTCAAGAAGGGGTTTTTGTTATTTACTTCTTAATATTCTTTGCCAGACGAACACTCAATAAGACGGAGTTCGTGTGACTGCGATTGGGGGTGTCAGAAATTTAAGTTTACATTTCATTTATTTACCGGGGTGAGTGGGCGTGCTTATGTGGCTGGTTATATACTCTTTAACCATGCTGTGTCAGGCTTACTTCCTAAGTTTATCCATTCACACTTTTATGTCTTTGTTCTTTCGAATGCTTTATATGCGTCGATCATTCAACCACCAGCACACACGCTGCCGTAGCACCTATTCATATCGCTGCAGCAATAGAAGGGGCTGGAATTTTAATGCTTGCTTTTGCGGAAAATTGAGTAATCAATGAGTGCGCTGTCTGTGCGCCACAGCAACGGCAAATGCAGTTTTAATTGAAAAATTAGTGGTGGTGTGCAAATGGAATCACTGGGAGAGAATTATGACATAACAATTCGTTTGACCATAAGATACTCGGGCGAGTGTTCGGTGTAACATAGACCAGAATAGATTGATATCATAAACCGAGTCAGCCATGAAAATATAATCGGTTATTGTAGCGCTCGAGTTGCTAAATAAGCGCTGGCTAGGTGGCAATGCAGAATCTAGGCTTGCAGGTCAAAGTTGATTAGTTGAATGTAGGAAAGGGCTCCTACACAGATAATCCTAAAGGGTTCCAGAGTTTCATTGAGTTTTAGCTTATTTATTATCCACTGTAATTGCATACACTCACTCACTCCCCTGAGCTGTGTGTTAAGTGTGAAGTGCATTCTTTTATTAATTGCATACAGATGCATACATATTTGTGTGTACTGAGTATCTTTGACGACTTGCTCCATAATCACTGCTGACAGAGATTTATTTTGTACTGGTTTTGGTTAAATGTGTGTAAATATCTTCCGTCCTCTGGCATTATTATATAACTTTCGTATTTGACCATTTGCATTAATGATTAGCGTTGGTGTGCTAGACTACGTGGCCGGCAGGTTTTGCAGAGCGATAAAACTATACCAAATGTAGCCGGCAGTTTTTTTGTATATAAAAATACATGCATCGATACGTACGTATTTCCCTGGTGGATATATCATAGCGTACCTTAATCGTCGGATTAAGATTCGCTATCGAGGCTGCGATTTTAGCCTTACCTTATCAATGCGCAGGTATTAACACTATGATAACAACAGTATTTACAGCAGCAGCAATATTAAATATCAGAGACTTAAAATTTAGGCAATATTTAAACACTACTCTGACACATCTACACCTACACCGACATTCACACCTACATAAATATACTTCCACATGCACTTGCAAATATATATACACGGATATTTGCAGCATTATTAACCCTTTTCCGCCCAGCGATGTACATGTGTCTTAATTATATATACATTTCTATTTTATATCAGTTATGATTATGATTATTAATATTAACGTTATTATAATTTATTGCAATGATGTTGTTGGTCCAATTGGTTGTATGTGCATGCATACGTAAGTGGTGATATACACTCACTTTTTATATAACATATATGTATATATATTATATATCAATAAGGTAGGATGTGTGAGTTAGGCTGATACGCATATGTGCCATCGATATCACGAGCGGCAAAACCAACCAACCCACCCACTCACTCCTTTGTTGCCAGCTGATGTCGTTATTCTAACAAATATAAAAGCCAATATGGCCAGCATGGAGTCATTTTGGGCCAACAATATTGTACATTGTTTTATTGTTTAGTTTGTTTTTGTAAAAAAAATAAGAGATCGCTTATAGGCGAATTTTGTGTAAAGTAAGTACATATATAAAACATGATATACACCCTAAGATCATACCCACCCAAAAGCATTATTATTGATTGGTGGAGCGTTACAATTATGTTATTCTGGGCTGCGTTTTTAGCTCTTCCTTCGTTGCCGCGCTCGTGCTCGTGCTCGCTCTCACGCTCTCTAAATAGTAACAATTTTACCAACACAGCTGATCACACAAAGTAAGTGAAAACGCTCTCTCTCTCTCTCTCTCTCCTCTCTTTAAAACTTTTAACGTATTTTATTAGTACATATTGGTAAAAGAAAATCAAAAACAAAAAACAAAACGAACAAAAGCAACAACAAAAATAGGTGTGATATTTTGCAAAGAAAAACAATGAGTGGCTTTAAAACAAAATACAACAACAAAAATAACAATTGCAACAATTAACAACGAAGCAGCTGAAACGTGCTGAATGGATTGTGCCGTAGCGCACATTAAATGGAAAACGCTCTCGGCCTGGTCGTAAATCTCAGAAGAGTGCCGTGCTAAATAGTAGTGTTCTGTTTCTGTTTGCTTTTTGTTTTTGCTTTTTATTGGTGTTGTAATTAAAGAAATTTAAAAAATTAAATAAATGTATTTTAAATTATTCAATTTGTATTAAATTGTTAACAAAACAAGAAGTACAAAAACAAAAAAAAATTGAAAAACAAAAATTAAAAAATAACGAGTTGAATATTAGAAAACAGGATACTTGTAGTATTAAATATTAAAAAGGATTATAAAAGAGAATAGAGGACTACACAACCGCATATTTGCTCACGTTGATGAACACCTGAGTACACTGCACAAAGTGCGTCATTCGTACACACAAACACTGACACAGCCCTATGCAACCACACATACCCACACACACACACACATGCCCACACACTCACACATGCACGCACCTCCATACATGTGTATAAAGCAACGCGGTGCAATACCTCCCACAACCACCCACATCGTCGTCAGTTAGTTCAGTTCAGTTGAGTTGAGTTGAGTTGGGTTTTTAAATGTCAGCAGCAGTGCCCTCGTCAATTAATATGCGCCGCTAAGCAAGCGAGGCGTGGCAAGCGGAGCAGTATTCCAGCATTCTCATGGCAGCGCCACAACACTTGTAAATATTTTCGCCACTGTTCAGTTCAAGTTCAACACGACACAAGTCAGTGCAGACTCGGGATTATTAGCAGCCAGTCGTCTATAAATATAAAATGTGTAGCAGTATAGCTGAGTGTGACGAGTGTATTTCGCCTTGCTACATATAAACATGTAATACCCTTGATAGTCAGTCATACTCGTCTGCATGTGCATGTAGTCCACCCCATTGTCGATTCTGGAGGATAATAATGATTATTGTATCATATAAACATCAACAATTTGCGTTGTTTGTGAATGAAACGGAACGAAATCCACATACAAATAAGTCAAAAGAGTTAACATGTAATGGAATGCTTGCTGCGGGCAAGTATGGCTGAAGTGCGGAGGTGATAGCATTGCTCGAATGCGTGGTGGTAGAGTTAACTGCTGCCCGCCCTGTGCCTGTCACGTCCTGTGCCGACCACACCAGCTTCAGTGGCTGGGGGTGGCTTTCAACGTTGGCGTTTCCCAATGCTGTATTTTATTTATGCAGCAACTTTGAACTTTTACAGCAGGCGTGCGTGGGATTTTGTTCGCTTTCATGCACGAATGCGAATAAGCTTATAGCGTGATTACAAGAAGTGCAGCAAATGTGTACGATAAAAGCAAAAATGAATTAAGAAGCCAATTCGACTATAAATATTTTATGGTTAAACAAGTTAAAAGTGAAGAAGAACTGCAAACGCCCAGTGTAACACATATGTAATGCTATTCAGTTTTAAAAGTAAATAACCAAATTGTGTTTTTATTTTCAATTATCCACATTTAGTTGCTTTCCGTTCTTTTGTAGAGAAACTCTTTTTTTTAGTTATGTTTATTTTACCTTTATTTTGTCAGCAAATTACTAAAAGAAAAATGCTTAACCAGCATGCAGCGCCGTGTCGTGGCTTTCACGAAGTTGATTCAAATTCAACACAATAGTCAAAAAATAATAGGATACGAGTATATACACACATAAATGACACCTCCATCGTTGCATATTTGTAACGCTGGGCGGAAGCGGGTTAATATGTAAACAAACAAACAAACAATAAAAAATAAATAAAAATACATAAAAATAATTCAAGAAACATGAAAATTATTGATGCATCAAAATACCTGTACAAATTGTTTATTAAAATAACGTCAAGTTTTAAGTTTTACAACTAAAATTTACATACTTGCATGAAACGATATTTATGCGATTATATCATACATTATACGTTCTGCAACTATTGCAGTTGGGGCCAACTACGGTGGAGAAAATAGCCACAACAGTGGGCAACCAGAGATTCTCATACACACATTCATCCATGCATGTACGGGGCTGTCTCTCGAATTGTTCGATTCGTAGTAGGAAAAAATTTCATACATCCCGAGAGAGGCGAACAGCTTTCTCCTTGCTCACCTTCTCGACAACAACAGGCATGCCTCGAACATTGGAGACAAAAGTCTCTTCTAGTTTGTGTAAAGATTCCGCCTGGCTTTATTCGCGCGCTGTGAAGTGCTCCTGGTACAAGGCTGGTCTTTTACATCTACGAACGCATACGTAATGTGTGCAGGACACGAATGTAATTTTCAATTCATCTTCAAGTGGTGCGATTCGCTTTAGTCACGCCTCCTATGCCAAATCAGTGCTTGTACATCTCAAACTATTTTAAAGAAATTACGTGGGCGTGACTTATGGGCGGCGAACGTGGTTGAAGCGAAATGTGCTGTTGTTCTTTAAAAGGTTAGATACCCATCATGCTTATCGCATCGCCAGAATACACCACTATGAGCATCCAACACGTCCTTGTGACATTATTTGGTTGCAAGCTCTTCGCTCCAAATCTCTGAAATTACATTTAAACAGTTCTCTGGTAGCGTATATGCGTGGAAGATCTCCATCTCTTCCTTGCCAGATAATAGATGTGGCTACGTTCAATTTGAACGCAAGTACCGATATATATATGTATATGTGGCTACGTCCAATATATATTTATATTTATACGAGTATATATATATATATATATATTTATATATATATATATATATATATATATATATATTTATATATTTATATATTTATATATATATATATATATATATATATATATATATATATTTATATATTTATATATATATATATATATATATTTATATATTTATATATTTATATATATATATATATATATATATATATATATATATATTTATATATTTATATATTTATATATATATATATATATATATATATATATATATATATTTATATATATATATATATATATATATATATATATATATATTTATTTATATATATATATATATATATATATATATATATATATATATATTTATTTATATATATATATATATATATATATATATATATATATATATATATATATATATATATATATATATATATATATATATATATATTTATATATATATATATTTATATATATATTATATATATATATATATATATATATATATATATATATATATATATATATATATATATATATAAATATATATGTATATATATAGATTTTCCACAAAAGTAGGTATGTATCCAGCCGTGTATATGTATGTATATGATCGAGTATTGTCGCATTGCCTTATAAGGATTAGAGTAAAAATTACTTTTGTATATATATATGTATGTATTTATATAAATCAAATAGCAAATTCATCACACACGCCTCATTTTTCAACTCATTTGTTACAACGTCTTCATCTCTGTCCTCTGCAGCGGATTGCCAAACAAGAAGCAACCCTCGCCGACTCATCTTGTAAACATACACGACACAGGCGCTCACAGCCCAACTTCTGCTTCGATTGGGGAGCCCTACAACGGATCTCAAGTCGTTTGCATTTCGCCCAACTCCAGTGTGGGCATTGCGGCGTGCAAGTATCGTCGCAGCGTGTCTTTCCCGGGCAAGACTGGTGGCACCTCGCCCACATCTAGCTACACGGTCGATATTAACATCACTCAGGCTTCAGTGCAGGGGATCGCCGTTAACAACGGCACTAACAGCGCAGGTGCTACTGGGGGCGGTGACGCTCCTTATTTGGGTCCTGGCTATGCCCCAGAGCAGCGCATGGTCAGCAATGGCATAGATATGCATCCCATGGATCAATGCTTGGGTAACATTATACGGAACATGAATGTTGTGTGCTCCCCAGCTGAGAGTGTTGCGTCAGCTCCAATAATGGGCGACCGTATGCGCAACCAAAAGATTAACGAGCACCACCTGAGCGAGGCCGACGCCATATCAATTGCTAGCGGCAATGGAGCTTCCGGTTATTTGGATAATAACGTGAAGATACATTCGCCTGCGCATTCTTCGCCGCTTTCGCAGAGCTCTGAGCAGATGGCACGCTTCTCACGTAAGGTGTTTGTTGGCGGTTTGCCGCCCGATATTGATGAGGATGAGATCACCTCATCGTTCCGACGCTTCGGGCCATTAGTCGTAGATTGGCCGCACAAGGCTGAATCGAAGTCGTACTTCCCGCCGAAGGGGTATGCGTTTTTGCTTTTCCAGGATGAGAATAGTGTGCAGCAATTGATCGATTCCTGTATCACCGATGATGACAAGTTGTACTTGTGCGTCTCGTCTCCAACTATCAAAGACAAGCCCGTGCAGATACGTCCTTGGCGTCTAGCGGATGCTGACTACGTCTTGGACGCCACTATGTCATTGGATCCACGCAAGACAGTTTTCGTTGGCGGTGTACCGCGCCCGCTCAAGGCCTTTGAACTGGCCATGATAATGGATCGCTTGTACGGCGGCGTTTGCTACGCCGGCATCGACACCGATCCAGAGCTCAAATACCCAAAGGGAGCAGGGCGTGTCGCCTTCTCGAATCAGCAGAGCTACATTGCCGCAATTTCGGCACGCTTTGTGCAGCTCCAGCACGGGGACATTGATAAACGCGTCGAGGTCAAGCCGTACGTGCTCGATGATCAAATGTGCGACGAATGCGAAGGCCAGCGATGCGGCGGGAAATTCGCGCCGTTCTTCTGCGCTAACGTCACATGTCTGCAGTACTACTGCGAGCACTGCTGGGCGGTGATTCACTCGCGTCCAGGTCGTGAGTACCATAAACCTCTAGTCAAGGAAGGCGCTGATCGTCCGCGCGCCGTACCCTTCCGCTGGTGTTAACGTCGGCACCGCTAAAGGTCGACCATCGGCCAGCCAGCTGCAAGCATAGCACTGATTTTGCAGCACACTTACGAACGAAGCGGAAGATGAAGAGGATGAGGAGCAGCGCCCCCCCATACAACGCTACGAAACTATTCCAAAGTAGAATGCAACAGTTTCGTGGTTCTACTCCTTTTATATATACACACACTACAAATTTAGCTCACACAATTGACGCTTCTCTTCCACACATTTACAGCTACTAATTATTCTTACCTATTTGGCAAATCTGAACTAATCTGAGATGCTAAATATTTTAAAGTAGGGTGTTAACAATTTTAACGTACACAAAAAGAAAAAAAAACTCCCACAAAAAAGTCCCAAACATTTTGGGAAACTTTTTGATGATGAATATATAAAAACATTAAGTGCTGCAATATATGCCGATAGCAGCGGTAGACCTACCTGTTGATAGAATGTAGCCTCAGACAACAACAACTGTTAAATTGTTCCAATGTTCTTGAACTTTCAAATTAAAAATAGCGTTAAAAAACATACCTAATGAAAAGAAAACAAAACAGAATAATTGAAAACAAGTTATCTGCAGTCATATGCAACGTTAGTTGGAGTACACCGCCCAAAAATAATTAACACCACAATTTCGCAACAATTGAAACAATTTTGATTTGAATTGTTCTCTTTTTCATTTTTATTTATAAATTGTATTGCATGAAACCCTTGTGCCTCATCATCCATCATCATCCAACGATTTAGTGGCGGGGATATTCACCGAAAGTTGTCGTTTGAAGCCGAATTGTGGTGGAAGCGCTCGACGTCTCTCACTCGATGCTTATTTCATGCACCCTTTTAATTTGAATGCAGCCATATGCAAGATCATGCCATGTGCGAGTGCTTGCTTGCTACCTTTGAACATATATATATTTATATATATACGACTATATATAATACACTATATATAATACAAACTGATTTATGCACAGATTGAGTACAAAGAATGATTTGTTGTGTGTGTTTTTGCGTATGTTTAGCGGGGTGTCACAACGAAGTGCAGGGTTGAAATAATTACCTTTTACTATACAATATTTTCAAATAAGGAACGATGTTGCCTTTATATTCCATTTACAGATGGAACAGCTATTTTCAATTAATTTTGTATAAATTAACAACAAAAAATAGTTCATTATTTTCAAAAAGCAATAAAAACAAATGTTTGCATACTTTTATTGCAGTTATCTCATCGCTTGTCAATAAATAAATTAGTTATTGGCTTTTTATCTTCAAATAAATTTTATAGAATATTTGAAAAATAAGAAATTATTAAAATATCTTCACAGCAACAATTATCCTGTCACATGGCAACGAATTGAATAGATTTTAAATTTTCAAGAATTTATTTGAAAAAAAAAATCAAATATTGTATAAAAGTAAATAAAATTAATACACTCACACGCACACACACACACACATGCACACACACAATTTCGTTCAATTATTTTACACGGATACAGTTTGAAGCATCATTGATGGCAGTTGACCAATAAATAGGGCGCAAAAGGCAGGTTGTGCAGGGCGGTAATGGGAAATTGCGCTTTGCAATAGTTCTGAAATGATGTTCCAATTCAATCGGAATTACTTCCATTACAATGTAATCAATCCTTTGGGACACAAGTAGTCGGGCTTTCACCACATGCGCGCGCTCTCATTACTTCCGATAACTTTAGTTGGTGAGAGATGGAAATATAAATTTTGAATTGGCGATCCTGCCAGCTTACCACATTAGGCTTTATATGATAGATATACTTGGTTGAACTTCACGTGGACGCAATACAACTGGTTCAATTGGATTTTTTGTTGACTTTTTTGGCTTCAGTATTGATTGAATTCAAATTGTAATTGCACGCTAATTTCTTCTAAGTTTCTTCTGAGCTATCCCAATAACTGGTTGGCTAGTAAATTATTTTATTTTGCTTTTCTTTGCACAATCAGAACAGTATTTTGTATATACTTTTAGTTGTTGTTGTTTTTGTTAAGATCTTGTAATTTTTTTGTTTGATTAGGTGCAATTAGAAGGAGAGATAAAAATAAATTAAGTGTTTAGTGATTTATTTACTAGAAGCAAAAAGAAAAAAAAAATCTTATTTTGTATTGAGAGATAAATATCCTCGCAAAGCAAAGCAGAGCAAAGCCAATTATATGCCAAAATGAACATATCTCGCAGAATATAATCAACTTCCAATTTTGTTCCTATCCACCGCACACAGGCTTGCTTACATGCAGGACGGACAAACCCGTCCCAATGGTGGAATTGCATGAAAGCTCGAAATGACATATGTGCAATAATTCAGGCATGCGAGAAAAACGAAAACGATAAGCAATAAGCAATAAGTATTGAAAGCAATCAAATTGCATGCGATATTTTTGTGCCGCTTGCAATTATACCTCATTTTTGTGAAATACAACACCAAAGAATGGAATGAATAGTTTCATATTTTCATTGCAACATATTTTAAGAAGTTGCATTCAGCATGCAAATGTGCAATAATGCGATGATTTAATCATTTCATAACGTTTAATTTGTTTGACTTTGTTTTTCTCTTTTAAAGCCTTTCACAATTTTGTACCCTACACACACACATACACACACACACACACACACACACGCTCGCTGTATTAGTACACATGTATATGTAACATATTGAGTAATGAACATGTTATTCTTTTCTTTGTTCGTTTTCCTTGACTATTATATATATTATATTATTTTGGTCTTGTCTGTACTTGATTTATTGTTTAAATTTTTATTTATTAATTTATAATTGTGTAATGAACACGTACAATTGAACCAAAGCATTGGAAGTCGTCATTGCCATAATAATTGAAATGGTCAACTGCAATTGTTCAAAAAAATTAAATAATAATAATTGGCCTGTGTTCATATTTCCACATGTCCACTGTTTGTACACATTGATGCTTGTGTACCACCCTAATCTTGGTTTCCGATTTTGTATTAATTTTGAGTTCATTGATCGCTATGTTCAAACACACAAACAATATGTAACACAGAAGACACTCATCCGTCCGTAAGATACGGATACGGAACACACCCCTGCACTCTTAATCACCCTAATATAATATAATTTTTTTATGATTTGTAAAATGTTAAAATGTTAAAAATAAAAGCGGATGAACTTCTCTTTAAGAATTTTTTTTATTGTATTAACTGTCTCTATAAATAGTAGCTTAGATGATTTTATATTGAATTTTATATTCTCTTTTATTGAGTAACATGATTTAAGAACATATGAAATGAATTATATATAAAATAAAAATAATTAAAAATAATAAAAGATAACAAAAGAAAAACAAAGAAAAAACAAACAAACATATTTAAATAATTCTTAATCACATTTGTGCAATATACGGCTAAAAATTATTAGTAATTACAATGTTAAAATCGAAAGACAACTTTTTTCGACAGTCAAAATAAGAATATTATAGTACGACAGTGGTTCTTCAACCCGAAATCAACTAATCAATCTGTAAAACTATTGTTATAAATATTAAATTTACGCATACCCGCCATAAAAGGGGGCGTAGTTTATGAGTAGTTCATAAGAAACACCGATTGGGAATCACTGTTCGATTTTTATTCAAATTTTTTTTTATATAATAAAATTACTTCTACATGAAAATTTTGTAGTTACAACAATTAAAAATTAGCGAAATTTTTTGTAATTTGTATTAAATCAATTATTCATAATTATAAGGAAAAAATAAAAACAAAAATCAACAAAAATACATTTTATAAAAAGGATTAAAATCAAACAAGGTGTGAAACAAGTGAAAAGAAACCAACAAAACAAAATGAACTTGAAAAAGAACGACTATTTATTATATTATGTATATTTTGAAATCATAAAAACTTGTTAAATATAAATTATAAACAAATTAGTAAAATCTTTTTAGCAAATTTTTTTGCTATTACGCTTCACAATTCGTAAAAATTTGAATAGAGAAAAATTACAAATGGAGAAACAGAAAGTTTTAAAATTATAGAATTTTTCTAGAATTTTTATTAATGCTATATTTTAATAAATATTGCGTTTTTATAAAGAAATGTTATATATATATGTATATATATATATGAAAATATAAAAAAAAAACAAAAAAAGAACAAGAAATCCCAAGAATTTTAAAAAATTTAAATTAAATTAAAATAAAAACATATATCTGAAACTAAACTAAGGTAAATATTAAAGAAATAATTATATAATAAAACAAATAGAACGGCTGTGTAGTGTGGTGAAGTTTTTGGATTTCTAATGGCGAAAATAAAGTATAAATAATGTTGTTGTCTGTCGTCGACTGTCAATAAAGCAGCAGTTGATAAATGATAAATTTCATCTGCCCTCGCGGCCCGGTTGCGCTTGCGCAGTGCGCCGCTCTTGTTGTCTTCGTTGTTGTTTTGTTAAGCGTCAAGGCTGAGAACTTCGCACACTATAACGCAACACAATTTATAAAAGGCTAATTTTTACTTTCGGGTTCTTTTGTATTTATTTATTTACTTAAGAGTAGTGAAGAATTTTTGAAATTTTTTTTATAGATTTTTTGTACGTTTTATATTTTAACTGTTGTTTATGAGGAGGAAAAGATGACATAAACGAAGAAGAAGATTCTTATTATTGTATTTTAGAGTTAAGTGAATTGCAATCTGCATCTTCATATTTGAAAGAAAATCATTTCGACATTCGTTTTTCGATTACATGGTTCTTTTATTTTTCAACGCATGAACGATAATTCATTTAAAAAAATTCTTAGCTTAATATGAGGTGTAAATAAAAAAACGATATCGTCGGCCTAAAGCTTGGAGCTTCGCTTCAGCTCCTGGAGCCCAAGTGTGAGTGTGTTGAATACTGTTGAATAATGTTGTGGGCAAAGTGCCGTTTCGCAAGCGTGTCAAATGCAACAAAGCAATGCACGCGCGAACTCGTGCAAGTTGCAAGCGTTGGACCGACGATGTACATAGCTGAAGAAAAACTACTAAAAATTAAATTAGAACAAACAAAAAGTAAAGTAATTCAAGGTAACTCATATTTCAAATTCAAGTTCAATTTAAAGTGAGTTAAGTAGTATGAATTTTAAAATTATTATTTTCTTTTAGATTTGTACTCATATCTACCTTTCATATATTATGTGTTATATATACATATATTGTATATTATATATATGTGTGTGTATATATATATATATATATATATATATATATATATATATATATATATATATATACATACATATATATATATATATATATATATATATATACATATATATATATATATATACATATATATATATATATATATACATATATATATATATATATATATATATATACATATATATATATATATATATATATATATATATATATATATATATATATATATATATACATATATATATATATATATATATATATATATATATATATAGTAAATTTTTTTTATATATATATATATATATATTGTATATTATATATATTCTGTGTATTCTATATATGTATATACATTATATTATATATGTAGATATAATATATATAGTAGTAAATACTTGTTTATATAAAATAGTTGAGAAATATTTACCTTTTATGCACATACTTCTTATGTGTCCTTAAAGAATTTCGTTGTTACTTGGTGAGTTTAATTTTATATATTTTTTTTTGTGGTTGTTCTGTTTTGCTGCTTTATTTTGTTTTAAGCATAATTTATTTTTGTTGTATATTGTTAAATAGTTTTCGTAGATATTTTTTATTCTAGTAGTCGTAGCAGTAATTTAGCATATTTTGTTTTTTTTTTATATGAAAATTGTACTTTTTATATATATTTTTGAAAAAAAGGAAAGAAAAAAAAACCAAAAAAAGAAAAAACCTAAAAGCAAACAAAAATTGTATTTTATTTTGTACTTCGTTTAATGAATAAATTTTTGTTGTTGCAAATTTTTATACTTTTTATATTGTGCATTTACATTAAATATATGTATATAAATATATATATATATATATATATGTTAATTAATGATAATGCATATTTGCAATATTTACAGTTTACATTTTTATAAAACTTATTGACATATAACTTGCCTTACAATTAGTAAAATAGTCTATTTAAACAAAGAAAGAAGAAACACAAAATAGTAATATGAATAAAATATTTATATTAAAATTAAACAATAAAAAGAAGAATAATAATATTCCTTTAAATTTTTTAAAATTAATTCTGTTTCTTCAAAACTTACGACGACGCAATTAAACACTTTTTAACAATTAAAAAAGAAACATATAAGCAATATCTTAAAAAGAAATTTTAAAGAAAAAAAATTAATAGCCACAAATTCTTCCTGTTCATATATAGCAAATAGAAGCAGTAGCGGCGGCGTACACAAAAGGCAGCACAACAAATTTCTTTAAAAAGAGAGCGAAATAAAAGATAATGGGACAAACCACAGTCCGCTCCCCTAACCCCTTCAATTGGTGCACGAGGAATGTGTAAATGAGTGGGAAATAGTTTGATGTGATTTACAGAGCTACTGCTAAGATGTGTGGTGAAATGTACCGCTTCTTCCCCTCTGCGAATTTGTTGGCTGTGTTTGTGTGCGTGGCGTTCGATGAGTTGAGCCGCTGCCAAACTGAGTAGTTAACATTTTCAACTCCTTCGTACTTTGTATACTTTATTTATTTGTAATTTTTTGCTATTAATCACTTAAATTTTTAATATCTAAAAGACTTTCTCTGCATGCAATAAACAATTAAATGAACAAATCAACTTAAAAAGGAAAATTATAATCAATAAATAATGGTAAAGTATAAATTCGAATACTAAATAAAAGTAGTACAATTGTTTTAGATTTAATAATGATTAAATATAATGTAAAATAATATTTAAAAAAAAAATAAAAAATCGCTAGGAATGACGGGCTAGTCATTGAAAATTGTTGCAGACAGTTATAAGATTTGTAAGCTGCCTACTTTGCCAGAAGTAGGGTTCAGTCAGCACTGGCTTTAATAATTAGCGGACATGACAGTATAATCAACGAAACGTAAGGTGCCTTTGTGACTATATAAATGTTCTTCCAGTTTCATTCAGTCACACAAGTTTCGAAGCAGACGAACAGTCATTTTTATTATTGTTTTATTATTTCCAAATTGAAGTTGATGCTGAGATTCTCATAAATCACATAGGGAATCCAAGATCGCAGTGTTGCTGTTGCCGCATACAACGCAAACGAGTAACAGAGTCTGTAAATTTTTGCCGGTGACGCTATTAGCAGCTCTGTTGCTGTGTTGCAAACTACAGAGTTTTGTGGTATGCGACCATAGGCCTTGAGGTACCTTGTCGACTGTAACTATCGATCACGCTGTAATTATGTTGGAAGTGAGGTGATGGCAGCAGATGCCCCCCTCACAGTGTGATTATTGGAAAGATGCCATGTATGAGCGAAAAGGGTTCGTGGTGAACTTTCAAAACAAGGGGGGAAGTGCAATAAGGCAGCTGATCAAAACGAAATCAGTATTTGTGATTAGACCTTTCATCTTGGGCGGGTAATAGTGTAAGGTGTAAGTTGTGGTGCGTTGCATGCCATTGGAAGGGTTGCGGTTGTATGAATTTCTCCTTTTGCAGCAACTTTCAGTGACCATCCCGGAATTCGGAAATACATTTGCCTTAAAATCTTCTAGTATTACCAAAATGTAGCAATATACAAATTATCTGATTGATTTTAAAACCCTGAAAAAATATTACAAAAGTTACAAAAAATATGATGATGCAATTTAAAGCAAAAAGTAAAATTCTGTTCTCTTTAAGAAGAAAAATTATTTTTTGAAAGTTTTCATAGCACAATTTTTGTTTTAGTAGCTAGTGCCCTGTTTTAATTAGATGAATTATTAAAACAAAACTTAATTGGTTAATGAATTTGGTACCTTTTTATAGACAACAAAGATTACGATTAATTAAAACGAAATACGGAATGGGAAAGAGAGAAGTGAAACAAAAAAAAATAAAAAAATAAATATATATATATATATATATATATATATACATATATATATATATATATATATATATATATATATATATATATATATATATATATATATATATATATATATATATATATATATATATATATATATATATATATATAAATTATATATATATATATATAAATTATATATATATATATATATATATAAATGTATATATATATATATATATATATATATATATATATATATATATATATATATATATATATATATATATATATATATATATATATATATATATATATATATCTATATGTATATATTATTTAAAAGGATAGATTTAAAAGGAATAGGGGAGCACTTAATAACAAAAACTCCAAAACAAAACATTACAAAAATTATTAAATATTTAAAATATAATCCATTTTGATTTATTATATATAGCATGTACCTTAATTGCATTGAGTAACCAACAAAAGCAAGATCAACAAATTACGAGTAAATATAATTAGTGACAAAGTTGTAAATCCGAACAAATCTCGTCGAGTGTCTCCCAAAACTCATCCTTCCACTCCAATTTACAAAATCAAAAAAATTACATTGAAAATGAAAGCCCTTAAAAGAGATTCCTTTAGCAAAATATTAATAAACAAATTACCTTAAAAACAAAATAAAATCATAAAAGTTATTTATATATATATATATATATATATATATATATATATATATATATTTATATATATATATATTCGATACATATATATATATATATGTATATATGCATACATATATATTTATAAACATAGTGAACCTTACATATTATATTATGTATTAGTGAAATATTTTTTCATATTTTATAGGATATATATTATATATTTCAAAAAATAACATAAAATTTTCAATAATTAAATTTTTTAATTTATACAAAATAGAAAAAACCAAAAAAATTTTTTTTGTAGTTTTTTCCAAAAAATAAAAAATAGAAAAAAATTAGCAAAGTTAAAAATAATAATTTTCTAACGAAAAATTTATGCAATTACGCAAAATACCAGTTAAAAGTTAAAAGTAATTAAAAAAACAGTTGCTAAATACAAATTATTAAAAAAACAACACAGAATGCAAAATATAAAATGCGAAAAACAACTTTAACCGATGCAAAATCAAGCATATTACATTATTACAAAAAAAAAGAAAAGTAATTTCAAAAAAGTTTAAAGTTAATAGCTAAAAGCAATAATTATATAATTACTTCAAATATCATCAGTATTTCAACAAAAAAATACTTAAATAAAATATTAACTCAAGAAAAGGAAACAAAAATAAAACACAAAACAAAACAAAAGAAACAAGCAAATTCAATGAACAAAAAGACACATAAAAACATATTCAAAATTAATAAACAAAAGAAAATTAACAATTTGTAAATTTACTTACTTGCATACGAATATATTTTAGTGAGAGATTCAAATAAAATATGAAGGGAAGACAAGTAAACGGGATAACGAAACGAAAATGCTTCCTGCAGCAGCAGAAATCATTGACAAACAGGATCATATTAAATATCTTCACTCAAATAAATAATTTTTTCTGAAATTAATAACAAGTTTGTTTTATTTCTATTCCCTTCAACGGCCTCAGGGCGGAAGCGGCACTTAATTCATAACGCGAGAGTGTGAGAGAACGAGAGCTAGCGAGTAAGCGAGTGAGCGAGTGAGTGAGAGAAGGAGAGCGAGCGAGAAAACCAGTCACAACAGAGCGAATTGCAATGCGATATTTTGCTCCGACGGCTACAGAGATTGTCATTAAGAGTGTTCACGAACCGTTGTAACTGTGCTAACATGTTAAAGTTGCAACTTCTTTTAAAGCTTCGTATGGAAAACTTTTAACATTTAACGTTGATTATCCTGGTAACTCGTTGTTAAAAATTATCATCAGGCGAACTTTTGAAGAGTGGGGTTCTCAGCTCACAATTGTTTTATATTTTATTTGATTGATTTTACAATTTAAATAAGTTGAACTTACAGCGTAATGATTACTCACAGAACATCACTTTTAGGTACTTCCCTTAAGAAGGCATTCTTCAAGTGCATTCAAATAAACTGGTTTTAATAATGTTATAGATTTACAAATTATAAACTTGCAACGGTCGTGAATACCTACCCTTATTATTATTATTATTAAGTTTTTATTCCATAATTATACAAGTGATGGTCTATGATATCTTAAAGTGCATCTCTCGTATAATGTGCATTATACAAATTTACGGTTATATAAGCTGTATATGAAATATTAGCAACGATATTTTTGGTGCACTTGTATAAAGAATTACTCAGTAAAACATGAAAAATATACCTTCTGTTCAAAAAGTGCCCGGAACAAACGGCCCTTCAGATATTGTTTTCTAGGTTGGTACATGCGTCAGTTGTTTGCATGCCAATTTTGAGCGCAATCTGTCAGTTAATGTGTGCGTAGCAGCTTTGTGGACAAGTCAAGTTTGGTGTGTTCCAGAGAATACAGAGACGAGAAAGTCTTTTTCGCTGTCAGCGTCCGTAGCAGACACCGCGATTTTGAGTGGATTCACCACGATTTTGAGTGGACTCACTACGATTTTGGCTGGATTCATCACGATTCTGAGTGGATTCACCATGATTTTCAGTGAATTCACCACGATTTTGAGTATATTCACCACGATTTTGAGTGAATTCACCACGATTTCAAATGTACAACGTACGTAAGAGTAGAGAGTTCCTTATTTAAATTTTCAGGGACATATTGACCCACCCTCGTATAGAGAGATCCCATCAGTAAAAAAAGTTTTGGGCCTTGAAACATGGTAATAAAAAATGTAAACAATTGAAATTATTTGGCTTTTTTTTATGATTGCCATGAATTGAATGAAAAATGATGTCAAACACATACAAAAGACGGCTTCATGTCAGTCGAGCTGTTTTCGATGCTGCTTTTTGGAGTGCCAAATCGGCACCGACATCGTCAGAGCCAGCGTCTGAATCGGCCAGAACTAATATTTCACTTTCTGCCACTCCTCTTCACCATCCTCGAACATGTTAATAGGTAGGTTGAGCGGCTGCTAAGAGGCACATTAGCTTTAGATTTGCCCTTCGCTGCACCGCGTGAGTCCTATAAGGCCGGGAATATATTGTGAAGGAAGCAATTTCCAACACCGTTATCGGTTTTAGCGTATATACTCGTATATGCTGATGTAGTTTCAAAACATTTACTCATTGTTTAACTAACGAGTTTTCCTGTTACGAGTATCGTTAAAGCAAAATCTCAGAATCATGGACTCGTCAGTTCAAGCTACAATACTCGTTAGTTATCGATACCGAAAATGATCGTTAACTAGTTCCTGCATTGTTCCCCTCAGGGCACGGCGCCCATCACGAAATATAATAGTAAAAGTCAGACACAAGCAAGCAGACTTCAGAAAAGGACGAGCACTTGCCTTGAGGCCATGAATGCTCTATTGCCACAAAGAAAGTGCCTGTGTTGTCCTGTGCCCGTTCATATACACGCAGACATGCCCTGTGTGTTGTTTTATAATTAACGAGAACTATTTCAACGGTTTGGCAGTCAAGTGCCCCTTTACCGACCGAGCTGTGCTTGAAATCAGCGAGGCACATCGCCACATGAAAGGGTTGCATCTCTGACTTTTTATGACCTTGTTTCGAATGTATTGGACATCTTTTCTAGAAACGTCCTTTCAATTGCAAACAACATTTTGGAGTTTCATGAGAGGGAAATTTTGTTCCATGAGTAAAACAGGTGCCATCACTAGGAACCAATGCTACTTGCAAGATAAGTCATGGTTCAGAACAAACTTTACACATTTTGCTTAGGCACGCGCCAAACTTGAAAACAAATATTTCCAGATTGAAAAAGAAACCAAATCGAAGTATTTCTTACGCAAGTTGTATACAAAAAAGTCTGAACTGTTTAAGAACCATTTTAACCGTTTAAATTAAAAGCGGTCTGCTGAGGGTCCCGTAGAACCCTCGGACCAGCGATAGGTTTGTGACAATTCGCATGTCAAATTTGTTTATTTGCTATTATAGGTCGATTTTCCATAGAAACTGTCGGTTTATCTTTCCCTTTTACTCCTTTGATTGCTTTAAGGTAGAAACAACTACTATGGAGGTTGTTAGTTTAGAATCAGGATCTGAGTATCCCTTTGCTAGCATTTTAGTTCAATGCCTTTTTGTTGACAGACTCAGATTGTTTCAGCATTGACTACCAACTTCATGGCCAATGCTAATTCCTGTATTTCGTTCTGGAACTCATTCCATTGTGTCAACTTTCGAGCCCAGCACTGATTCCATTAGTAATTGAGCCTGTAAACTTTCAACCCGTTCCGGATTCCAATGCATAAAGCTCGTATATATGAAACAGGAATAGCACTGCATTGAAATCCGTTCAAAGGATGTGTTCATTGCTCTAATGAACTCATACTTTAATTGAAGTAAATACATATTCATTGAGTTTAATGCAAAGTCATTTATGTGGGATTGCTTAATAATTGTTTAGCGCATAGAACTGCTTCAGGAAAAATATATTCCTTTGGTTATGAAAGATTCGTCCATTCGGTATCGTGTGAAAGACCGATGCACTGATTTCAAGGATAATAATTGTTTGGAGGGTCCCACGAACATTTCTGAATTTGTTTAACTTCGTTTGCTGCAATATCAATTTGGAAATGGATATCGAGGTCCTTAAGCCTTAAATGTGTCGTAAGGATCTGTATATTCCTCAGAGAGACAATACTTAAATCAAGGCTTGAGGATTAAAGATCCTCCCAATCGGTACCATATTTGTAACACCGCGAGTATATAATATTCAGTTTATATAGTTTAAGGCAATGATTGACTCCAGTCTGGAACAGAGACATAAAACGCTGTAACATGAACTTTTATTCAATTTTGAAATATTCTCCATCACCAGATCAGACAGCATTGAAGGCGTCTCGCCAACATCAACGGGTCCGAATCTAATCGCAGCACTTGCCCATAGCGACTCCACCTCAGTAGGCACTTGGAAACTGATCAAGGGCAAAGTGTCACAGACATTTGAAGAAATTAAATTGTCAAAAAGTAGCAGCAGCAGCAGCAATCAAACACAGCCGACTAACGTTTCGAAGGGTGAGCAGCGCAGGCAAAGTTGAGACAGTGCCTACTCCTCTTCCATTCATACTCCATTTGTTAGAATCACACTTCGTTTGTACCCACACAGGTGACACACAACAGCAACCGCAACCCGAGCCCGATTCGGATCAGGAGAACGCTGCGGTGAACACATCCATCAGTGAAGAGCCATCGTTGGAACAGGAACACAAGCACCAGCTGCTGCGTCATCACCAACACCATCAACCGCAGCAGCAGCAGCAGCAGCAGCAGCAGCGCCACAAAGGCGACTCCGATTCCGATATCGAGGCTGAGATATTGATCGAGGGTGATGTGGAGCGTTCCCGTTTAAGACGCGGTTTGGCCAATCTAAAATCTAAAGTGAAAGCGAAGACCACAACGCACCACCAGCATCCGCCTACATTCATGTTATCTCCGGCCGCTAGCACCACCACAAACAAGTCCTCGAAAAAAGAGGCACCGTCAACGTCGTCATCAACACCCACAGCAAAACGCGATGCCACCGCCGCCACCGCCACCGCCGCTGCCGACACTACCGCGGCCCCTACGCTGCGTACCTCTGGTTCGGCGACCTCGCTGCGCAGCTCTTTTTTGCGCAAGCGCCGAAAGCCGCCCGTGGAGACAGCAGAGCTAGCTTCGCCATCTGTAGCTCCCGACACGCCACAGCCAGGTCCGGTCCCTGTGCCGGGTTCAGTGATTCAGCCGGTGCCTGTGCCGGCTGTAAGCAGGAAGACCGAGAAAAAGAAAGGCATCATATCGGGCAAGAAAGAAGTGGAGATTGAGTCTGGAGTGGAGATGCTGGAAGGCATGATACCACCCGTGGCGCCACCAATACAACCAGCTTCGGCTAGCGGTAGCGCCAAACCGAAGCGCAAAGGCATGGAACTGCCTCTGGCAAGTGTGGAGTCAGCCCAATTTCACGATGCGGACGCATGCGATGCAATTGTGGGAAAACTCACTTGGAAACCGGAGGCGACTAGCACAGGGAGTAGCATGAAATCGCTCTACAGTGAATCTTCGTTGGGCCACTACTTTACGGAGCAGGGCGGTGTGGTGAACTGGCTGCTTAGGCACGTACCGGCGGTCTCCATTATTGGCCTAGTCATAATTGTACTCTTGCCCATTCACGACTTCATACGCGGTGTTTTGGCCTGTTTGCTGGGCATTGGGATCATCGATTCAGTTTGGTCGATAGTGGAACCCCTGATCGAGCGATTTTTGATTACCAATCCGCCGGAGAAGGTCCAGTTCCAGATACCGGACTACAGCAAGATGTCTATATGCGAGATACCGGCTGTGGAGGAGCACACCACGGTCAAGACGTATGCGGTGAGTAGCGAGCGCGACACCTTAACTCCCACCTACCATCAAAATGTTTACTTTGACGTGGCCTGTTTCAGGGTTGGATGAATGAGATCAACAGCTATGACCCAAATGATTTTCATATGTCCATGACCAAGACGGTCTATGTGAAGCTTGAAGGTATGTTAAGTATGTCCGCAAGGAACCTTTGAGCATTTTTCTTATCATTTGTTGCAGGCACCATTCTACGAGTATCGTCGACGGCAGCGCGCATACCCAAACGCGCCATGTGGAATGAGCCGCCAATTGATCGGAAGACATTGACATTCACCGCACATCGTTCCTACAACTTATTGGGCGGTCGCGTGGAACTGCTGCCTCTGGGCCTAGCGAGAAAACGGCAATTAAACAGCCTGCGAGCGCGATGGGCTTAATTAATGCTAATTGACGATTTTTTGTCATTGCAGATTTTTTAATCGCAAGTATCCAATGCAACTGATCATCAAAGAGTGTCCCGGCTATCTTGACGAGGGCAACGAGACTCCCCTCACGGCGTCTGGCCCGAAACTTGTGACCGCGGGCAACAAAAACGAGGACGATGACATGATAACCGAAAAAGATGGGTGGGAAACGGTGCTGCCGGGCTCGGCTAGCAACACAGTATCAATGGTTTCTGCTGAAGTGGTAGATCAGCGTTCGGAACGCTCCACCGAAGTAGAGAGTGAAGTGCACTTGGCCACCACTCTGCTCCATTCAAATGTAATTTCAATTCACACGCTTCTTATACATGAATTCGTGATTGTGGGCTGCCATTTTGGGTTTCCCCCTAAATTAAATGTGTTTTTTTTATTTCATGAGTTTATACTTTACCCCTACCGCTGGTTATATCAGCAGCCCAGTATATCTCGACTTCATTTCATGTTCGTGTCGTTTATCTGCAGCTGCACATCCTGCAAGACACTGTTAATCCTGATGACGATTTGAAGCAACTGACAGTACCCTGTGGCGACGAGGTGAGGCTTTTGCTATTCTCGCGCTGCGATCGGGAAAAGGAAGACTGGTAAATAATAGAATTGTGCAGTTGAGGAACGTAGGAAGGTGTATTGAGCGAATCGTTGCAGGTATCGTCGGTTTGTGGCTGCCACCGCCGGCGATGTGCATGATCAGGAGCTACGCATACCAGACATAAAAGTGGTAACAGATACGGAGCTGCAAGCGGCCGCCCACAGAGGTTCCCTACTGCTCGCAGACCCAAACGTGAAGGTGCGTTTTGCAACTGATTCTATTCTAATAAAATTCGACTGGACAATTTTTTCTTAATGTCGTTCTTTTTATTTCATCATAGAATTATGAGCGTGCAAGCACTGCCAGTTTGACCGACGATGGTAAAGGCACCTCACCGGACTCCGTGCAGATGGCGGCGTCTACCGATGAAGTGCCAGAGAAGCACGTCCTACTGAAAACGCAGGCCACACCCGACACAGAAGCCTTCGAGGATGTGCGGGATGAGGGCGAAGATGAGTTGGTGGGCGATGAGACGTTCGAGGGCTTGATAATGAGTTCAAGCGCCGCTCGAAATCCAGCGGACTATCTGCGCTTTATGGTGCTCTACCAGGTGTGCGATTCGATTCGTTCCGCAGTGTAGCACTGCTTCTTTATTGCGCTTCACAGCTGAATACGGAAATTGCAATATTTTTCATTTTTTTCATATGATTTAATTTTGTTTTCTTTTTCATTTTTATTTATAACTCATTTAGAGAGCTTGTGGTCAAAATAGCATTCCAGTGCATAGAAAATTGGATATCGAGCAAGAGCACAAACAGAATAGAAGAAGAGTACGTCTTTACTTATGTTGCGTTTATGTTGTGCTTATTTGATGTGTATTGCACGTAATTTTCTTCAATTTTGTTACACGGCAAACAAGCAAAGAGAGAAGAGACATCATCATATCACAAATAACTTCTATCCAGATACCTGGAAAAGAGTCCTTTGGTGTACGCGTCAATAGTCGGTACACTGGCCCTGATCAAATTTGACTCAGCGGTAATTGAAGGTGGAACCATGGTAAAACAAACTGGGACTAGATGCACCCTGCTCTGATCCCTCCCATTGGTTTGTATGGTGTGACATTCTGGTGAACCGTTCAGAAGAAACTGAGTAAAGTGCGGAGTCTGCCAGGTCTTTGAGATCACAACCCGCGGACATTGAAGCTCCACTGAACCTTACACCAAACACACATAGCTTTGCAGAGAGGGACCCCTAAGCGGTTCATGAAGATATATAAGCAGTAGAGTGTAATGCCAAACAGCCAGGAAATCAGGAATATGATGCCCATGAACTTTGTCAGATTAAAAGATGCTGCCTTGAAAGTAATTTGCAAAGTTGGAACCCTTCTGCAGCAGATTGGGGAAAACTCTCCCACATGGATAAGCAACGAACTCGAAAAGTAGCAAACGGACGAAGGTCGAAGCTAGGGCCGAAGCAGGCAGAGTAAGCTCACACAGCAGAGAAGCAACTATATAGAAAGCAGAAACATGGAGGCTATAACAACCTGCTCCATCACTTAGAGTCTGGAACTTAGAGTGGCCCTAAGGGACTTAATACTCACACTTTATTGCACATTCAAATTGGTTCTAGATTGCCCTAAATCAACTACCAGCTTTGACTTTGGTTACACCTATTTGAGTACCTGGACTCGTGGTGACTTCATGGTAGTGACCTGCAAGCAAGAAAGTGAACTGAGCAACCACCGCCCTGGTTGTAATAAAAATGTGAGAAAACAAAAGAGAAATTCACTGGAATCAAGAGTGACTTTCGGACTCACACTGTTCCGGCCCTTAGAATCCGGATACATTTTAGGAGGAGAGTTCGTGGCTAAATCAGTCGGTTCTTTAAGGGTGAGGCTCATAGGAAATTGCAAGAATTCGCCAAGCCCCGCTACCCGTATACGCAACTGTACCATATTTCTCAGTGTTCCTTGCCGCGAGAAGATGGCGTGGTCGGTGTCTGTCCATGGTTGACCGCTCTCTGCTTAGTTTGCTGTGTAATTTTATTTACATTTCTAATTTGTACGAGTAGTTTTTTTGTTCCCATAAAATTATTTTATTGTTTTTTATAAAATTTTCCATCTTTATTGTTGATTTGTGTATTATCCATGTTGAGTGTGGTGTTTTTATGTTTGTGTGTGTTTTTTTGCATTGTAAATCAAAAAGTAAACTTATTTCTTCCCTTCCACACTTAAGTATCGTCGCTCGAAGCGTCAACAGGATGAGTTGTGGAAAGGCGTCGACCTGTCACTCTACTTGGGGCCCTCGGGCAGTGTGGTCTGGGCGAATGTGTTAATCGGGCGCGTCCTTTACAGTTGTTTGCATGATGCCGCTGTCCGCGAGAAGTTGAAGGACATTTTGCAAAAGAAACTGAGCTCGATTAGGGTGAGTAGCTTTCAACCGTGTAACATTCGAGAATGCAGCATTGTTTCACTTGCATGGATGGCGAGCAGTTCCCCAGCTTTATTGAGGACGTTGTTATCACCGATATAAATTTGGGCAATACACCACCGCTCATACACCGCGTCTCTCAGCCCATGTTGGATGAGCGTGGCATTTGGATTGATGCGGATCTCACATACGAGGGCCTGCTGCAAATACAGGTAGCCACCAAACTGAATTTATTGCGTGTGAAGCGTCACACACGGCCGACTATAGGCGTGGACACAAGTGTGCCCGCAAATACTGCTGGTGTGGCACACACCTCTAATGTGACCACTGAGGATTTGCCCGCCGCGTCTAACACAGTCTCCCATGACGACGTGATGCAGGATGCGCTCTCTTCGAGCGTCATATTTGACAGCGATGCCGAGAGCTCGGGTGGTTCCAGTTCTGACTCGGAGACCGCGGTGCCTGGCCCCGTCAGCGAAACCACCACCAATCCCAATGAGTTAGTAGCCAATGATGTCACCAAATATGTTTTACTATTTATGTGCGCTTTCCTCTTCCTTCCAGCTTCAGCGTCTTTCAATCGTCACCAAATAATGCACGACGTATTTTCAAAATTGTGGACCGCTTCACTGCGTCGCATTTTTTCCAGTATGCCACCGAACTGCCGTACGTGCAGCGCGCCATGGAGAACATGAGTACGAATATAACACTGCGTGTGGATCTGAAGGGCTTGGTAGCGCGTGGCATCATAAACATTCCGCCACCGCCCTCGGATCGTGTTTGGCTATCGTAAGTGGACGAATCAGTCGATTCGCTAATATTAACTTATTCGAATTTGTTGCTCATGACTGCTTTACAGATTTCGTGGGCCACCACGTCTGTGGCTGTCGGCCAAACCCGCCGTTGGAGACAAATCGTTCGATTGGACGATTGTCACAAATATAATTGAGAGCAAGCTCTGCGAAGCTGTGAACAAATTCCTAGTGTATCCAAACATGGTGGATATAACAATTCCTTTCTTAGGCCAGCCTACATACTCCAATCACTAAATGCGGAAGTGTCCGCATCCTATGATAAATAATCCCAAATTAAAAACACCAAAAATCATTCAAAAAGTGGTCGAAGCGTGCAATTGAAGGAGGCTGCGGCTGTTGTGAACAGGCAGCACGAGCACTGCTGAAGTGGTTATACGCATGGAAGAGTCGGGCTGCCATTTACACCCTGATGATCTACCGCACACAGTTCAGCAGGGGCGTTCTTAATTGCATGCACGTCGTCATTGTCTGCAACGAACCTTCAATATTTCGACACAAGATCCGCAAAGCTTGCAAAATTGAACTAAAGATTTACATTTTTTTTCGCTAAATTTTTGTAATCAAATATTTCGTTGCATTATATTATATATATATATGTATATATATATCTATACCCAGACATGCTTCAAGCTGTTGTATTCGATCTATATAAATATTTGAAAAATATTGTAAAAACAAAACCAACCCAAAACGAAACTTAAATGCAAAAGAAATTTAATGATCTCTTCAAACACTCCAAAACGGTGCACTGACATACGCGAGGAGTACTGAAGGAAAGCTCAACACTACCCCCTGACGAACTGACTTCGAACAATGGCCTGGCCTATACACACACAACTAACGACAGCACACACTATGATCCTCGCCACTCACTAGGATCCTCATACAATGGGGACCAACCCAACAACCGTCAATATGCCCTGAGCAACGTGCATTGTGACATGGCCAGCGTGCGCAGCCGTGGCAGTTGGCGTTGAGCTTCGAACAGCTCTGTTTCTCATTCACCTGAATACTCGAGAATTTTTGCGTGCAATCTCGTTTTATGATCAGTTGCGGCTCTCGTTTATATGTGTGCCTACCTCACAAGTGCAGTATGCATTCTCATGTGGTCACAACCCGTTGCCACACTTTCCCATTGATGCTTAACTAAATAGCACAGAAAGAACGACAACATAATTAGAAGCAATCAATTTTGTATTCTTATCATGGCCAGATAAAAGCCTAATTCAAGCCTCACAAATTCAAAGGGAACGAGAAATCCAATCAGATCAGAATGGTGATTCCCCTCTTCAATGTCGTTGTTCTCCTGTGAGCACCGCTTTGGGCGCTCCTCGAACCGTTTTGTGTCACTCTGCTCTGCAGGCATTGTAAATGTTATTGCGAGTATTTTGTTTTTAGTCAACTTGCGTCCTCCCTTTTGGGATCAACAAAGTATTTATTTATGCAGTATTAAGTGAACATCACAGTATATACTAAAGCCCGGGTTTCTGTTGCATTCCCCTTGCATCATTTAACTGTGTGAACTTTTGCGACCATGTTGCAGCTGGCCTGGGTTCCTCCATGGCTATAAATCGCTTCCATAACGCTTCCATTTTTGCTTTGAGCATCTTTGCGCTTCCGACAATTTCCTCCCGCCGCTCGCTCCACTTGACCCACAGCCACTTGCTGAACCAAAGTTCTGCCCGCGTATGTCAGCTCGCCGGCCGCTACTATTCCGACATATCTCTTCCCAACTATTTATTGAAAGAATATTTTTCAAATAAAAACTCAACTACTCGTATTAAAAGTACTATTTTTAAGACTCCAATCAAGTTTATTTTTGAATATACCTATATATTTATATTTATGTAGTTTATTTGTGATTTCTCGAGTTCGTTCGGTAACGATTCGCTTAAAGAGCCGCGCTTGTTTGCACGCGCCCCGCTTCAATATCCATGTAAATATCAGGTGAACAGGTCTGTTGCCTCTGCAGGAAGTGCGTGCGTGCCGTGCCACCGGAGTGCTGGAGTCCGCTTCGCATCAGTTGTAAACATAAATTGTAATTCATTCCATTTATGGTTGTTCCATTAGGTTGTAGTTTTATGAATTTATTTTCCTTTTTTATGTTACCATTAAAAATATTTCACACGATTTCTTACTATTTATTCAAATGTACGATTAGTTTAGAGGTGTGGCATAAGAACACAAAAAACAAGAAACTGTATTAAAAAAAGAAAACTATATTTTGTTAAACGTAATTTTTTAAGCTTCAAAGATTTTTAATTTCCTTGCTGTGAGCAATCTACGAGCGTCATTTCAAAAGTGCGTAGCCTCTTGACTTGCTAGCATAGTTTAAGGAGCCCCACGTGAAGGTACAGCCAAAATAGACGAGACGTAACGATAGCCATTGGACGAACGTCTGCACTCGTTATGTCGATTTTGACATTTAACCCAAAATGTGACGCTATCAAACGCATCGATGGATGGCTTTTTACATAAATTCCGAGCTCATCCCCCACAGCGGCGATTAAATTATAGCAAAATTCCGCTATTTTAATTTTAATTTCTTTAAAAATCAACAATCGTGTCAACAAAGAAGAGCTTATGACGAGTAGCAGACGTTTCCAGTTCAGTTCTTACGGAACCGATCGTCACATCTAAATGTTTCGTTCAGTTACTCGTTACGTTTCGTCTCGTCTATTTTGGTCGGCCCTTAACGGAACCGAACGTCATGTCTAAATGTTTCGTTCAGTTTCGAGCAAATACGATCATTTTGTTTATGAACATTGATTCACATATGCTTGAACTTACTCGTTATGTCTCGCCTCGTCTATTTTGGTTGGCCCTTAAGCCCTTGAGTACGTCTTTAAAGCGAAATTAGCGTACAAATCGGGAGCAGCATCACAAATTCGCAGGGTCATTGTTCCTGCTTAGGGAGGATGAACAAATTCTATCTTCAACATATTTCCACGTGCCGCTGCGTTACGTTGCCATATCACTGCTCTCTTTATAGACAACGGTCATTGGGAAACTTGGAATAGTTGCGTTACAAACCACAATTTGAACGAGGGCACAGTGACTGAGAGGCGTGGTTTATTCATTTCCGAGATACTCTTAGAACATTTGCAGTACATGAGGAGGGTGACAAAAGCGTTTCACTGTAGTGAATGGTTTCCGTCCTGTTGGAAAAAATGGTTGAAACTACCTCACTACTACTCCTGTATATGTTTTCTTTCAGTGTATCTTGGAACTGAATAGACTGCAGATCGGTTCTTTGGCAATATTCCAAAGAAAAAAAATCTCAAAAAAAAAAAGAAGGGAAGGAGTGGGAGGTAGAGCGATAAAGAGAGGGAGGTAGTGGGATATAGAGTGTGGGAGGTAGAGCGATAAAGAGAGTGGTAATGAAATAGAGAGTGAAAGATAGGGAGGTAAGGATATACAGACTGGGAGGTAGGGAGATAAAGTGTGGGAAGTAAATAGATTAAAAGTGGGAGGCAGAAAGTAGAGAGATAGTGTTAGACAGAGAGATATAGGGGATTAGAAAGAGAAAGGCAGAAAGAAAGAAATATAGAAATAAAAAGTGAAAGAAAAGAAGAGAGAATGAGAGAAAAGGAGAAGGAAACAAAGAAAATAAGAAAAAATACAGAAAAAAGAAATCAAGAAAATAGAGAGAAAAATGCAATCGAGAAAATAGAGAGAAAAATGCAATCGAGAAAATAGAAAAGTGAAATAATGAAAATAGAGAGAAAATAGAAATAAAGAAAATATACAGAAAAAATATTAAGAATATAGAGAGCAAAATGGAAATAATGAAAATAGAAATAAAAAATGGAGAAAGTAGAAATAAAGAAAATAAAGAGAGAAACAAATTAATAAAATAGGGAGAAAAAATAAAATAGAAATGAAGAAAATACTGGGAAAATAGAAAAAAAAGAAAATAGAGAAAACGTAGAAATAAAGAAAATATACAGAAAAAATTAAGAAAATAGAACTTAGAAATAGGGCAATTAGAGCGAAAAAGTTTAAGAAAATAAAGAAAAAAGAAAAAAGAGAAAAATTTAAAATTGAAAATAGATAACGTAGAAAATAAGGAAATAGAGATAAAAAATTAAAAAATAGAAATAATAAAAAAATAAGAGAAAATGAAAATAAAGAGAATTGGGATAAAGTAGAAATGAAGAAAATAGAGAGAAAAATAAATCTAGAAAAGAGAGAGAAACAAATTAAGAAAATAGAGAGAAAAAATCCATAAACAAAGAAAGAAAAGAAAATGAGGAAAATATAGGGGAAAAAAATGAAAATAAATAAAATAAATCAAGGAAAATAGAGAGAACAAGGAGAGATAAATTAAATGAAGAAAATAGAAAGAAATTATGAAAAAAAGAGAAATTAGAAATCAAGAAAATAGAGAGAAACATTAAATCAAGAAAATAGAGAGAAAAATGAAATCAAGAAAATAGAGAGAGAAAAAATAAAGAAAATAGAGAGTAAAATAGAAATAAAGAAAATAGGGGGAAATAAGAAATAATGAAAATAGAGAGAAAATTGAAATCAGGTAAATAGGGCGAAAATAGAAGTAAAGAAAACAGAGAGCAAAAAGAAATAAAGAAGAAATAAATAATAAAAATGGAGAGACAAATGAAATAAAGAGAAAAAATAAATAAAGAGAGAAAAAGGATATGGAAAAAATAAAGAATAAAGACACAAAGGAAGGAGAGGGAAAGAAGAGAGCGAGAGCAGAAAAGAAAGAGAAGCTAAGAGACAGATAGAGAAGGAAAGAAATAAGTAAAGAAAGAAATGAATAAATAGAATCATTAAGAGAGCTAAAGAGAGAGAAAGGGAGAGAGAGAGACAGACAAACAGACAGACATTGAAACTAAGTTTCATGTATAGTAATTTTAGTTGTTGGGAGACGTGAGTTGATTACTGGTGGAGCCTGCATGCTTTTGATGGTTCAGCTCAAGTGTACTCTAAGGCGATCCAGACCACTTTTCGGATTTTGGCACAAAAGTCTAATAGTGAACATTCCCTCGGATTTGAATCGGTTCCTATTTCCACATTGCTTTTTTGTATCCTATTCATATGGAAGAAATAAAACCCGGGGGAATATTCACGATCGGGCTGGTGTTATGTGAACATTTTACACCGATACGATGACGATAATTGAAAAGATAAGGACAGAATGAAATTTCCACTGGAATAGACCGAATATTCTTGTATGCATGAGCTCCCACTCCCTTTTTTGAACTACCCTAGCAGGCGGGGTCGGGCTGCGAGGTTTTCAAATGGCGCTCGTAGTACGAATCAAAAGAAAATATGAGTGTGTAATTCAAACAGAAATAATTATTTAAAATATGTAATAATCATAACTTATTCACTATGAATGCAAATACGAGTATACAAAATAAATTTACATACGTACTAAATTTACAAATTAAATAAAAATATCGTGATTGAATGAGCATTCTTCTGTTTTTATGGTGCACACACCCCCAACACGCCTATCTCTGTAATCTCTGTGTTTGAGTTCTGCAGTTGAACACGGGGATGTGAGGGTGGACTGAAATTTTTACTGTATCAGAGTGGGAGCAAATATTTTGAATGCTGAAGCAGGTTTTCTACTTCGACATGTTCTCCCTGCCCTTGGCTGAATACACATCTCCCATTTTTGCTGGAGCTTCTGGACCCCATTCAGGAATTGTTCGTTTGGGAGGTTCTCAACATAGCAATTGCCGCTCTGATGACGTCATTATTGAACATATGAAGAGTTTTGGAAACAGGTGAACATCTGGCGAATAGAGGGGTGCTCGATCGTACTGTACTAGTTTTTGAGCTACCAAAGCAGCTGAAGAACGTGTAACATTATCATGGTGGAAGTCTGAATTGGCAAATTTTTCTGAATCGCTTCCTACAACTAGCCCAGAAATGGTACTCGGCATCACCTTTTCCAGGTAGTCAATCATCAAAGCCCGATTCGCGTCCCAAAATACTGAATCCATTATATTTCCGGCGGATTGGACTATCGGCACCGTCTTTGAAGCCCGTTTACCGCGTTCTGTTCATTGGTTGGACCGAAGTTTTCTTGCTGGTGTGTATTGGTGGATCCTTTTCTTGCTGGTGTGTATTCGTAAGCCCAGATCTCATCCAAGGTGATAAATCGCAGCATGAATTTTACTCGATCTTCCTTAATCAGATCCAAAAAAATATAATTGGATTATGTCACAAAAGGCCTTTTCAAATCAAATCTTTATGCACTATCGACTTCCCTGTGTTCTTTGAACAGTTAACGACTAACTCACAGAATGACATGATGTTTGATATTTAACATACCGAAGGATGGAGCTATTTCCAGCACAGAAAAGTTCCGAAACATACCAGAAACTATTGCGTCCAAACTTGGGTACGACGATCTCACAACAATGTTCTGAGTAAATTAAGAGAACTTATTGTCGGATTTTTGAAGCGGGGTGTTTTTTGAGACCAATACTCGAATATTCAGGAACTTCATTTCGAAATAAGAGTCTGAGGTCTTTCTAGGTATTGTAGTTACTTCAGTCTTGTTGACTAAACATTTCATTCGAATTATATCTATAATATTCCATAGGACTTGGTTTCTCAAGGTTAGCATTAGGGAGTTTTTCCTATAACTCTCAACTGGTGTCTGTTGATAAGCTCCTTTTACATCTCCATGCAGTATCTGTAATTATAAAGTATGAAAACTGTTCTAAAGTTGTACCGGAGCGATGCAATTGCGTTGGGACCAGAGTAATGCAACTGCGTTGAGAATGGTACAGAATCTGGACGCATGATTAGCTCTGTGATTCCTTTGATATACACAACGAGGAGGTGATATAGAGACAAAGATATGCCAATCGGCAGTAGGCTTGCTTTAGTCACTCCTTGCCAAATATGACACCAGTTGAGTCACTCAATTGACAGCAATATGTGTCAAGCTTACCTATTTCATCTTGTTCCAATTGTGCAATTTCTGTAGGTACGAAGAAGAGTTTCCCGGCCTTGTGCAGGTTCACATTTTGGCGCATAAACCTAAGTTGTGATTTACATGCCAGGAAGCGCGCATACTCGGAGAACTCTTAAATGGACAACGTAGACAAGCTGAGATGCTGCATCAATTCCCAGATCTAAAGAGATTAGTGAACAATTAATATAGTCTTAAGCGCCACTTAGAAAATACGATGACACAAAAATTCCAAGCGGACTAGCTGTGCTTCCTGTGCAGCTCGTATGGGGCCATTTCTTCATACCACCTATCCAGGTGCGAGCATATAATGGGACATCGCGAGTTTGGACGATGATTGCTCCTCCACCTCTGATAGCTACGACACATTTAACCACTCCTAAACACAGCATTAATTGAAGAAGGTGGCACTCTTAACTAGTGGGATTGTCATAATGACAATTCTGGACAAATGAAAACTGTTCCTCAAGTCAACTCCGCGGTGTTTTCTCAGCATTATTTACTGAGATTTATGCAGACACCGACGTCTGAGCAATCGTCAAAGTTATCAAGCGCAGATCTGAGCTCAGATATGAGCGCCAAATGGGAACCGAAACAGACGTCGCACAATTTGCATAACTGTCACGGAGGTGCTCTTACGATGGCCCATAAATTTGCTCGAATCTTGTCTGCAGCACTTAATTTTTGCGTTTGGGCAACACCAGCGGAAAAGTATATAAATGGAAACTCTGCCGGTGTAGAGGTCAGTTTCCGACAACATGGTGGTGAGTCAGCAATGCTCGCACCTCCCAAACTGTGTGTGCCTCAGTAATATTGGCTTCTCTTTCCTATTCCAGAATTTCTTCGCATTGCTCGTAGCTTTGGGCCTAGGCTGCTCTGCTGTAGATGCCGGCCTGAACCACAGGTACCTGCCGCCTTTTGGAGCACAGCGTGCTTTGCCTGGTCTGGGCTACTACAATGGCTTTGCCGCAAATCCGGCCGCTTACAGCCAAGGAGCAGGAGTGGGCGCTGCATTTCAGTTGCCCTTGTCAGCTGGAGCCTATGGTGAGGTCCATACTGGATTCGAAGGCCGGAACTTCGTGCCAAACACTTTGATTGGACGCGGCGTACCAGCCGTGGACCCTGGCTACATCCCTCCCAGAGGTTACAACGATTTTAGCGGCATCGATAGCGACCTCGACACTACTTCTTACGGTTCGAATGGCGGCTACGTTTATGAGCGTAGACGCAACAAAGTTTTTGTACATTAAATCCTGGGCGTAATTGTTGCCGAGTGAAGCAATTGTGACATCCTAGGAACTCAGCTGAGCTGAGTTGGCAGGGAACAGTTAAAATAAAAACACAATCTATGAATACAAACAAAATTCTGTGATGAAAAGCCTTAGGGAACTGACGCACGTGCCGAGTGCAAGGACCTTGAAGTGCGTAGCTTACACACAAGTAGTGCTCGTCCTGTTTTAGAACAATGTGTAAGAAGCCTGATCCGCTGCATAAACTTCATTTAAAAGGCGAGGCGCGAAGTCTTCCAAACCAAAAGATATAATTCCATGACCGCAGAGGCCGAATACGGACATCGGTGATCGAAAAGTTTGTAACGTAAATTGTTTTCAGTGTACCAAACTTATAACTATCCAAGGAGTTTTTTACGAGCCGAGTATGGGTTTTATGGGTACATGTGCAAATCGACCCCTCCTCATTCGTGATTCGAGAAATTATGTTCAGTGGCTCTGTATTAAAAATACTTATTTTCGGTCGATCGTAGGGTGGAACTCGTAGGGTGATATTCGTAGGCTTGCTACCACTGTAAATTTGTGATTAGGTCGTGAAGATCTAAACTGCCCTCATATGGAACTATAAGTTTAACGAGCACAATCGGGCCTTGCTGGCGCTACTGAGGACCTTAAATCGATGGTGGTGAAGATTGTGATCGTTGATCCTTACTTACTGAATGTTAGACTCCTTACGTATGAGTATATTATCAATTTACACCCATACTCTACGAATGGGGTCGGGAAGTCCATAATTGTTTAATGCATTGTCGGTGAATGTACTCGCAAACTGCACTTTTATATGATCTGCTGAAAGCCTTGAATAGTGCACCAGCTGACCCGGAACATAGCGTTGGGCAACGTACAAAGGCTGCGGCACTTTACTTAATGATGTGTTTACTTAATTTCGTGCATTTTCGAGTTGCTTAATTGTCAAAAATGTGCTCCATGAGCTTCGCTGGAGTCTTTAACCATGAGCTTTAAATTAATTGAGGTTAATTAAGTACGCTCAGCTACTTCGCTGTCGCCAGTTTAATTGATAATACTCACTCTTGAAATACTTACCGCTGGTGTAGATTTGGGTGTGTCATTCTTTGCTTCATCTGCTGAACACGGGGCAACTGGAAAATTGGCTGTTGGCAACGCAGCAAGTGTCAACTAATAAACAAAATACTGTAGTTTCATCTCCCTAATCGATGATGTGGGAAACATTCCAGATCTGTAAACATAGATCACCCAATTCAGCCCGACAATCTGACACGGAATTCGGTGCCTCTATAACAACCATAACTAAACCCATCCATGGAGACGAGACACATGCATTGGCGCTTTTCATATGATTTACATTTTAACTTCGGAAGGGGTCCTCTATCTGCTCACATCGCTTCTCCCTCTGTGTCTCTCTTCCACCTAACTCTACCAATATATTTATTTAATACCTTCTTTCTCATTGTCTCTCTCTCTCTGTCAGTATCTCACTCTATTTCTCTTTCTCTCTCTGTCAGTATCTCCTCTATTTCTCTTTCTCTCTCTGTCAGTATCTCACTATATTTCTCTCTCTTTCACTCTATTTCTCTATCTCTCTCAGTAAATCACTCAAACAGACTAAATCACTGAATCATTGACTGTCTCATTCGTCCATTCTCTCTGTCTTCCGCTTTCTATACCACTAATCCTCATTCTATCTTCCGCTCTGTCTTTGTGCGTCACTCATTCTCTCGATCTCTCCCACTCTACACACTCTTTCTCTCACTCTCTCCAACTCTCTCTCATTATTTTTATCTGTTTAGGCCTTTTTCTCTCTCTCATACTATACCTCTACCTCTGACTTACTATCCATCTCTCTCTCAAATACTAACCCTTTATTTCTCTTTCACATTCCATCCCTCTCTTTCTCTCACAAACTATTCCTCCCTCCCTCCCTCTCTCTCTTTCTCTTACATTCTATCCATCTCATTCTCTCACACACACTATCCCTCTTTCTGTCTCACATACTATCCCTCTCTTTCTCTCAGATTCTATCCCTCCCCCTCTCTCTTTCTCTCACATACTATCCATCTCTTTCTCTCACACACACTATCCCCCTCTCCTTCTGTTTCACATGCCATCCTCTTTCTTTCTTTCTCACATATTATACCTCTCTTTCTCATACATATTATCCCTCTCTTTCTCACACACTGTCCCTTTTTCTCTCTCACACACACTATCCCTCTCTCTCTCCCTGTATATTCCGCTCTCTCTTCCTCTGTTCCGCTCTCTCCCCCCTCTATCGCTCTTACTGTCTCTCCCTGTACCACCTCCCACCCTCTCTCACTCATTGTAGTGGGTGTTTGCTATTACATTAAACTTTGTCGCTATTTGGATCACATGGTCAGTCATCAGTCATCACTCAATGGGAGTTATATCACAGGTGGCTAAGTAAGCTTGCTCTTTCGCTCTCAATTCAAATCATATGGGAAGCTCAAAGCTCTTTGATGGCTTTGCACCGGTCTGTGCCAACGATGCATAAAGCACATTGGCGTGTTCGTCGGTGACAAATTCAAATGGACTCCTATAACTGTGGGTACCGATATTATCGTTGGACATGTGGTTATATGTATCGGTTCACCTACAGCGGAAATATCCCGCGTTCGCCTGCAATGAATGTGCAACATGATGCTGGCACACCAGAAGAATACGAGCTCAATACAGTAATCATAATATTTATTATTCAGATCGCAATTCATATATTTCACAAAATTTACATATAGATATCTAAAAAATTTGATTATTAGCATACGAGTACAGAGGTGTGCTACTTAGTACACCCCCAGCAAGTCGGGGTGGTTTCTTCGTATTCCTTAGTATTACGTACGGGCGTGGTAAGTATACGAGAAATCGGAGCACTGAACTGGAAAGCAGTAGCTCAGCAGCAGCGCCTTCGAAGGTGGGAAGTTCTGGGGCACAAAATGCCTCATAAGATTCCATTGTGTTTTGTTTTATACCAGGTTTGTGAGCGGTGGGATATAAAACAAGTTGTAAATTTAATTATCCAGTGGTGGGAACAATTGTCGTGTTTGTTCTGGCAGGAACGAACACTCCAGACCCCATCACACCACGCGCCCATGTTGTGGGTGTAATAAATGAACACATCTCCGTATAATTACAACATTCATGATAATATTAGTTGGGAGAATACGAAATAACAATATTAAAGAATAATAAAAGATAAACAATATGTAATTACTTGAATTGCTTCACGCACTCAAAAATTATCTTAACTACCTTCAATCTATAAAAATCGCTTAACAAAACTTTGTGTGAACTATAAAAAGACACTCTAAAGAACTATGTATGTATGCATGTATGTAATTAGTTAATTTTAGTTAGTTATATAATATGTTTCTCTTGTTGTTTCCTCTCCCTCTTCGTCCTCTTGTTGCTGTTGCTGTTGCAGTTGCTGTTGCAGCTGCGGTTGCAGTTGCAGTTGCAGTTGCTGCTCATTCAGCACGAATGTGATGTACAAAGTGGATTTGCATATGCGCACAAATAAATGCACTTCCTTGCAGCATTTCTACGTCTAACTATGAGTAAATAAATTGTCCGTAAAACTAATTTAAAACTAGGCAAACTATGCTTCCAACGGATGCTGAACGGATGCCGAACAGCTGCGCTTGTCCAAATAATATCCATTCAAATTATGATACTGCGTACTTGCATTCTCCATTGATACTTAACTAAGCGGTTACACATACAACATTAAACTTAAATACGAAAACAATCAGTAAAATAGAAAATAAAATAAAGAATTCAATTCAAAGTAAAAGGAAAAAATAATTCAAATAATAAAGAAACAAATCATAATGATAAAATGAAGCAAATTGAACTGTTTTCCAATTGGAATGCTTGTCCGAAGCTGGCGTCCGAAATCACGCGCGAATCGCGCTTACAATCGCATGCCGCGGTATTTGGTGAAGGTTTTGGCCAGCACAAAGGCCACGAATATGGCCAAGAGGTGCACAACGCCGACGCCAACCAGTATGCCGATAATGATCTCGCGGTGGGTGATGATCCAATCAGTGAAGACGTCGTAGCAGTTCTGAAAGTATGATAAACTGGATTATGGCCGCTGCTACTATGCTCACCACGCCTCGTACGACTCGTACGCCTCTAAAGCCAACCGTCCAACACTGAGTTAGTTTTTACGAGTATTTTATGACTTGATTCGTCGTCATTTGAATTGCAAACCGCCAAGGACTTCAAGAACCATCCAGAACCCCCAGATAGGAGTAACTGCACACGTGTGCATGGCAATGGACAGTTTAACCGTGGCAGTAATGCTGGGGATCTTTAGGGACAGTGGGAAATACTTGCAGGACACTGCCTCCGAAATAATTTGCCCGTTTAGTTTAAAAGTGAAATTCTTTCAAGCGAAAAGAAGCACGAAACGAGCACTGACTTCCACCTGGGAGTGGCAGACTATCAGATGCGGCAAGCACTCCTATCGCTCTCCCCTTCTATAACTTACTGGCATGTGTGGTATAGCACTAATATAGTATTGAATGGCATTTTGTGTGTTGCAGCCCAACTAAGAGTTCCCTTATGGTGTCAAACCATACAATCCATGAGCTCTGTCAGCCCCGTTAACAGAAAACAGCGACAAGGTAAGTGGCTGGAAGTACTCGGCATCTGTTCTTGTGAACAGAACCGAAATGAACGCATTTCTCAGCTTACAGACGAAGGGGATTTTTCATCTTTTGAGAACTTGTTGACTGGAATCGGTTCAGCGTTTAATTGGTTAACCGAGTTCTAAGCCAATCTTGGTATATTTTTGGTACGATTCTTTGCTGGAGCTAATGGATTCTATGGCTTGAGGCCAATATAGCCATGTGACTTTTCAAATTGAGCAGAAAATAAAAAAGGCAATGTGTAAATTGAACGATCATGCCAGTATTCTAGCTATACGAGTATGGCTAATGAAGGATAATTCCTCAGGGAGTTACAGGGAATCAGCTGCAGTCAGCGATCAGTCAAACATAAACATGTTCAACGTATCAATTCAGAAGTAAGACACCTGGGTCCCTTCCGTACCAGAGCGACAACATCTGGGAGCGAAATTTTTCATCTGAATATGAATTGAAATGCTGTCTTCCTGAGTACCTCCGCAGAGACTTTGAAGTGACTACTTGTAACTCAGAGTTTTGTCAGAGTGTTTCCACAACGAACGGGAGGATTGCGGTTGAGTACATAGCTTAAATTTTGTCCCCAGTTTTGCCATACATTTGAAGACGCTATTCAAAGGATGAACTTGGTGACCAATATCGAGCTGCTTCCATCAGGGAAAACACAACCTAAACTTGCAGTGCATTTACCTTCTTATAGAAACTGTTCGAATCGGTGGGATTTGTAACACAATCATCGTCGCGTGGCACCAATTTAGCCACATCCTTCAGTATGCAGCAGGCCTCGGGCACAGTGCGATTCCCCTTGTACTTCAACCAAGAGGAGGACTGATCAAAGTCTTGATAATCGGTGACGCCGCAGCAGGCGAACGTGCTCATAATTTTATTCCACATAAGAGTGACAGCATCCGAGTTACCGCTGGCATGGTAATTGGTGCTGGTCGATTCGTTGGCAGCCTGGATGTGAAGCATGACCACGGAATTGCTGCCCGAGTAGTAATTGGAGATGGTCGATTGCAGGAACGTTTGCGTTTCGTTGCGTACCTGAACAATAACAGACATAATGACAATCATAGCAGATAAGTGATATTTTGTTTATTTGGTTATTTTCATCCCTGCTAAGCGCAGCGGGAGCAAGTCGCACTTACCTGGTCCTTGTAGAAAGCCGCCAACCCGCCGGCCACAATTTCCGCCAGCAAAAGTAGTATCATAAAGATGGCATACTGAGCACAGAACATGATGACGCAGACCGAATTGAAATAAGAGAAAAAGATGGAGTGTAAAAAAATTGCGTATACGACGCGTGGCTCTTAAGGATAATTAAGATATAAATACGAGTACTTAAAAAAACCGCATGCAAATAAATAAGCAAAATATTTGAAAGCTTGAACTCAACAGACAAGTTTTCTAAACTCTTCCTTTTAAGCCAAAAACTAAGCGCCAGCTTACAACTAAGCGCCAGCTTCAGCAGCAACTACAAGCATTCCGTCAGTGGGAGTAATTACCCATTAATACTGGTTTGACTCGAATTTCGAAACAGTTCCAACTGAGCTGCACGCCCACCAAACCAGCACAAGCAGCTGATTGGGCTGGAGTTTTTTATTGCCCACATTAAAGCAGCAGTTCTCTGATATCTTGTCATCTTCTGTGCAGAAGTGGATAAGACATCTTTAGTATGCAACCAACTGGCAACTGGTAACTTGGTTTACCCCAACACTACTGGCAAATTATACAGTTACTGATGGGCAACGCAGCTGTGTGCTCAATAAGGAGATCAGAAGATCTTTCAAAACTTCATTAATAAGGCCCTAAAAGCCATGATGGCTTAGTTTCATAGTTCCTTACAGAGCTCCGTGGCAGTAAGTGGGAATCAGTAAATGAGTTTACCAGTATTTTTGGGTGCTCCAGCTCTGACCTACTTCTCGCGATGAAATAAGGTGTCAATGGCTTCAACCCACTTACATTGTACTTCTGAAGCTACGAGGATAAACATTTTGATTCGATGGTATAATTCTCAACTACGTTTTGCCAAAATTCGAAAGCCACCTTCTGAACAGATCGGCTGCAATGGTGGAAGTTTGGATAAACCACTGGAAACCTAAGTTCAATAAAAGTTTTGCAGACAATGAGTAATTAGTCCATTAAGAAGAGAGAAGAAACATACTGAGAGAGAGAAAGAAAGAGGAAGAAAAAGTGAAATAAAGAAATAGAGGAAGAAAAAGAGAAACAAGGATAATAATAAATAGAGAAGTAATAAAGAGAGTATGAGATAAAGACAGACATTGAAAGAGAGAGACAGAGACCAAGATAGAAACATAACGAAGAGGATTGAGAAAGAGAGACAGAGACGAAGATCGAAATAGAAAGAAGGAGATAGAGAGAGAGAGATAGAGAGAAAGAAAGAAAGAAAGAAATAAAGAGAAACATAATCAGAAAAAAGTGAGATGTATTGGGTGAAAATTGGAAATAAGAGAGAGAGAGTGAGGGAGAGCTAAAAAAGTAAGAAAACGATTCGGACAGTGAGAGACAAAGATATGAAGAGCGAGAGAGAAATATACGAAAAGAGAATGAGAGAGAGAAACATAGCTAGAGTGAGACAGAAAGAGATATAGAGTGCGAGGTGAAGATAATTATAGTGAGAGTGAAAGAGAAATAAAGTGAGAGAGAAATACAGAGAAAAAGGGGAGAGAGATAAAGAGAGAGTATGAGTGACAAAGTGAGATAGAAAGACAGAGAAATACATAGAAAAAGGAGAGAGAGATAAAGAGAGAGTATGAGTGACAAAGATATAAAGAGTGAAAGAGAGATAATGTGTGAGAGAAAAAGACAGAAAAATAGAGAGAGATAAAGATAGAGTAAATGTGAGAAAGATATATAGAGTGAAAGAGGAAAAAGAGAGACAGATAAAGATAGAGTAAGTGTGAGAAGGATAAATAGAGTGAGAGAGAAACAGAGATAGAGTGAGAGTTATAGAGAAAGTAAGAAAAAAGAGAGATAAAGAGAGAGTAAGCCTGAATAACTTATATATAGAGAGATAGACTGAGACAGAAGGAGAGATAAAGTCAGAGCGAAGGAGAGATATATTGAGAGAGAAGGAGAGATAGAAGGAGAAAGAAGGAGATGAAGAGAGTTATAGTGAGAGTGAAAGAGAGATAAAGTGAGATTGTGAAAGACAGAGAAAAAAGAAAGAAGAGAGAGATAAAGAGAGAGTAAGTGTGAGAAAGATATATAGAGTGAGAGATAACTAGAATAAGCGTGAATAAATTATATATAGAGTGAGAGACAAGGAGATATAGAAGGAGAGAGATATAGAGTGAGAGCGAAGGAGAGATAGAGTGAGAGAGAAGGAGCGATAGAGTGAGAAAGGAGATTAGAGAAGGAGATGAAGAGAGTTATAGTGAGAGTGAAAGAGAGATAAAGTGAGATTGTGAAAGACAGAGGAAAATGGAAGAAGAGAGAGATAAAAAGAGAGTAAGTGGTAGAAAGATATATAGAGTTAAATATATACAGAGATAGATTGGGAGAGATGGAGAGATAGAGAGATAGAGTGGGGGAGAATGGATAGATAAAGTGAGAGAGAAGAGATATAGAGTGAGAGAGAAAGGGATCAGCAATGGGTAAGGTTATTGGGAAGACCGCATAATCAGGCTTATGCAAGATGAATTTAGTTCATGACTCATTGATGCTTCATAGAAACAGTGTCGTATAAGAAAAAGGAATAACACCATCATTCTGAAATAAGCCAAAGTGACATCCAGCCAGCTGGATTGAACATTTTCCATACAGACAGTAAGGACATTGCCAGATTCGTCAAGATCCGGTTTTGTCTGCGTATACGGGTGAGAGTGTTCAAGGTGTAGAGAGTACCCTGTACAGTTCCGTGAAGCAATGTCGTGTCTGATACCGAGTACTGCGTGGATTGGAAGGTGACGAAGCTGATGTGATTCTGGAGTGTAAAGCTTCGCAATTTGGACGTCGATGTTGCCCACCTAAATACGCGCTTAATGCAACACCTTCGGTTTTTTATGGGGACGCACGGTGAGCTTCTGGTGCCCGTATGCTGAGCACATCGCGGCAATGCATGCCTAAGGATAGTTTTCGGCCAAAACTGAGTCGTGACATGGTCGCTTCGGGGCAGTTACATCACTGCCAGCGAAAATTAAATTAAAATTCAATTTCGATACGAGTGCAAGCAAAGAGGAAAAAATGCCTTGCACAAAATACTCCGTTTACGGCGCACAACCCTGGCTACAAAGACGCAACACCAGTTGCATAAGACTCCAAACGAGTTGAAGCCATTGGAGTGTGGCTCGCGTTCGGTTCCAATTGCAGCCAAATCGTTCAATTACTGTGCAAGTCGCCGTAAATTTTCAGCGCACGTGCCAATTTTTGCAACGAACCGGCTTAAAGCGACCGCTTTTGAAAGGCTTTGCAGACATTTCTTCGATGCCTATGGAAGGAAATGAATCAATTAATGCCGAAGTTATTCAGTGTGTTGATGGCCAATTTTTGATTTTGGCTTTGGCTTTTACTGCTTGGCAATTTAATACTTGAGGTCGTTTGATGGAATGCTTTGCGATTTGTTAATTCCAGCATCAATGTCAAAATTTGTGTGGCAATAAATACGAGGCAGTCGATCTTAATACTAATGAAGTGAGCTGGCCACCTGCAGAAACTGCTAAAATGCCGCGCTAATGCACAATGCGCGGGCAGTCACGATGTCCCCACATCACCATCGAACTTATTAAGTACTGGTTGGGGTTGTGGGGAAGTGTTCATAGCGCCGACTGAAACCTGATTTGATTCATGCAAGGGCGGCCAAATTTTGCTATTACGGCAAACAAATTTGGACGCGATAATAGAACTTCGCTCGTTGTCATTTTTATATTGCCAGATCTCGTTAATCCACTACGATAGGCAGCCTCCCAACAACGGATACAAAATACGGCAAACAGGGAAGTTTAGATTCGAACTCAAGTACGAACTTTGATGAAGTTGCATTATTGTCTTTTTCATTACTTCCTACCAAGTTGCCGTCTCCAATAGCATGTTTAAGACTTCGATTATATGCAGAGATGCTTAGAAAACAGAGGCCCACACCGGGCTTCAGAACTCTTAAAAGCGGGAAAAACGGTGGGGTGGTTTTAGAGAGAATCGAAGTCAAAGTGTTTGATCTGGCCAAAGTGCAACCCGATATCAACAAAGATCTGTATGTTCATGGGCACTCGTAGTCAGAATACCAAAATCAAGGGGCGGTTGATGGTCTCACTAACAACTACAATGGCTATAGTCCCTACTCATCAGATGGCGATGCAACTAAATTGCACGTTTCCTGAGTCGTAGGACATCACAGGCAATTCTAAGGCGGCGAAACTTCACTGTCAAGATAGCACGACTACTTTGGAAATACTGCGAGATAATTCTATCATAGGAACTCTTTCCACAAGAACCATTTTGTTCCATCAAAAATATGAGCCAGATGGTGGATCAGATAATATTTGGTAGTTGCAACCAGGTGCGGATTGGCGGTTACAGCGTATCAGCGCTCAATTGATCTCCACATAAACTGAATGACGTCACACTCACTCGGTCACAAACTTATGCCAATCGTTGGGTCGAATAGATTCATCTCTTGTGAGAAGATTCGAAGTTGCACAATTGTTTATACGAATGTCTTCTGCGGAAGTTGCATTGGTCCAGAGAAGGGGAAATAGATATTTTTGCTCATCTGCAGCAGTTGCATTGGTCTAGAGAAGAGGAAATAGCTATTTTTGCTCATCTCCGTGTAGTTGCTAGACACGCCGCAGTAAAACAAATATCCATCTGGAATACTATATGGACTGTTTAGTTGATGTGTTTTGAGGCCTGAATAATTTGACCAGTTGACGGGAAAACCCGAGTTCTAGTGGCAGGATAATGAACTTTCTTAGCCTCAGTGTGACCCATCAAAGCTGAGATTTGACTGAACAAGTACAAATACTGGGCTAAGAAAGTAAAATATTTGTATTAAGCCTCGCTAAGAACATCCTCTAAGCGTGCTGAAAGGAATAATCAGCGGCAGCAACATATTCGGCGTATCAATCTGGTATCAGTCAGTATGGGCCGCTTATGCCACTGCGTGACTTCACATTCTGTGCACTGAATACTCAATCCTCTTTCCCGCCGCCAATAAGAGAGAAAGAAATTGCAACTTTGTTCTATATACGCCGATATTGAATTCAATATTCCCGTCAATAGGTTTGAAGTGAACACCTGACGGTACTGTACCCATTTAAACCAAGTATGCATGTAATACGTGCTTGTTTCACACGCTTCTTGTACAGCAAATGCAGGCACGAGTATGTAGCAGGGGTTCATGGACCCAAACCGTTGCGACCATGCTAAGTGACACTGAAGAGCATTAACTATATTTCGCCCGATTGAATGATTTTTACAAGTTTAGAATAGGCATTTCATTAAAGAATCCTGGTGCGATTCTATACAAAAATAACTGCTAAATAAAAGTTGCTTGCAAGGCAGAGTTGTCCGATCTATTTATGATAAACCTTCAATTGATAAAGTCTGGCACACTTGTACGGGTTAATGTCAGCTAGGGAAAGGCATGTTTCTGATAACTTGGTTATACTCGGAATCACCTGCCAAAATTGGAGCAATTGAAAGTATTGATTCTGCACATAAGAAAATAGAAAACAATCAATCAAGAACTCTGAATGCTTCCTCTCACTCCGTTTCGAATAGCAGCAATATTTCCAATAACTCGACGGAGCGGTTGCAAGCCAACGAAACCGGATTCGTAAGCACTGATGTGTGCACTCCACTCTGCTCCGGCTCGTGTCGAAAGACCGCAATGCATGTGAGTGATTTCAGAATGAGTATTGATGAAGAGTTACTGGCATTTCTGGGCTTTTGCATATTGCTGGTACAATTGGGGGCTAAAGGGTGAGTGGGGGTGAGGACTGAGGCTGTTGCTGCTTATTTGAATATTTAATTTATTAATACTGGCAATTAAATTGGTGCACAGCAGCAAATTTCCAAACCTAGCAACAATTTGATAGGTGCGCCGGTGTACACACATACACACATACACACACACATAACAGACATGCCACCACTCACACATGCACACGTATGCTTAATTGACTAACTAGCTGAGAAACTGTAACTGTGGCTATTTGCATAAACCAAAAACAAATTTGGTTTTGGTTTTTATTTGGTTTTCTTTTTTTCGATATGGGATCGTCTGTCTTTCACTGGACAGCTGCCTTCGCTTTACAAGCACGGTTGGTTGCGCATGCGCCAAATCGCTGCGCACAGTAGGCACGGCATTTAATAAATCACATGTGACGCGCTGGCGATTACACCTGCCACAATGTGTATGGTAATAGGGGCCAAGCCTATTGACTGACACTGCAACGATACAGAAGAGAAAAACAGACAGACAGACAGAGAGCGAGGTGGAAATATATAATTAATAAAAGCATACAAATCCATCAAAGAATGGCAATTGCCATACAAAGCATTTCGAGTGACCTTGCTTTATATCACCACAGCCGACGCAACAACTTTCTTGAGCTGAGCCCCAGGAACGATACTGGCTCATTTTAAATAACTTGGCAGCACTGCGTTCAGAACATATTCATGCACTTGGCTAACCTTTTTATTAAGGCTAATCGATTGTGTGAAAGTGGTGCCAAGTTCAGATATCGTCAACTGTTACTGAGACTTGGTAGCATTCGCATATCTAAAATATTATCAAAAATGAGTCCAGTCTTAACGTATTATGAGTATTTGTTACTCCTATTCAGGGAACGGTAGTCATGACTGTAACAAGAAATGGAAGTGTGTTAATTCTCCACCCTGAACTTTCAGGATCCGTCCACTTTCCTCAAGCAGGGAAGGATTGGGTTAGATTATATATAGGGTGATATACAATGCAACTCAAAATTTCTATTGTGATGATCCTGAACGATGAGAATATTCTCATTTATAGTTCTTCAGCCAGGCTTTTTCAGAGTGGAATTTCTGACTTTTGGAAGGATCAGGTTAGGGAACTCTGCTCCTACCCAAGATGTATTCTAGAAAAAACACCCATGCAGAGCTCCACGGTATGTGATCGGGTGAAGTGCGGTTTCATCACTTTCTCCACAGAATCTACAAATGCCATCGGTGGCTCGCTCCACCAAGTACTCCCCAAAATACCCGTGCAGAGCTCCGCGGTGTGTGATCGGGTGTAGTGAGGGTTCATCACTTTCTGCACAGAATCTACAAATGCCATCGGTGGCTCCACCAAGTACTCCCCAAAATACCCGTGCAGAGCTCCGCGGTGTGTGATCGGGTGTTGTGAGGGTTCATCACTTTCTGCACAGAATCTACAAATGGTATCTGGGGCTACACTCAGCTTATTCATATGGTAATTGAGTTCACTCAAAACTGACTCTGACATTGCTCGAGGCATGCTTATTAGCTATTTAACTCTTGCATGATTAAAGTCTTCCAGAAGTGTCTTAAACAGGAAAAGTATCAACAACATTTGACAGATAACTGAAGTTGTCAATTAGGCTTTTTGCCTATATCAAGTATAATTCTGCAATGGACGTTTTGAGTACGCTACTTATATATGAGGAAAAGCAGCTCTATAAAGCTCCGCTCGGAAGATAAGATCACAACATTGAACAGTGCAGATTGGGTTCACATTCAACGGTTATTATAGTGTTTTTAGAGCGCGTGCTATAACCACTTTGGGTGCTACTGAATTATTTCTCACCAACACTGAAACTGCGACCACTGAAGGCCGCTTGATTATTCTGTTCGAATAACGCTACATCCCTACTATAACAAGTTTCACTTCGCATTGCAAGCTACTGTGGCGTTTACTAGTGTAAAACCCTTCCCAGCAGTAACACTGTGCAGTGTTCTTGTAGCACTCAAACTGTAAATATAGAGTGCTGAAATTTTCATCGCCCTTTGTCGTGAAGTCGTTGTCTTCAGTCATCTAAGTTTTGGGATCGTACACATTCTTCTTCTGTTCTGAATTCGGAATAATAATATATAAAAATATATATATATATGTGCCTGTGTTTGTCTGTGTGTGTGTGTGTGTGTGTGGATCTGTGTCCTTACGTCTTTGCTACTTATCAGCTATTAGGGGGTGTCCCTATTGCTCTGTCACTCTACACTTCACAAATCCCCACTAACTCACAGTCTGGTTTGCTGGTGTAATCTGAAGCTGTGTTTTGCCATATCTTCCTCCGAATTTCGGATTTTCTGATCTTCAGGAAGTTATTTGTGGGCGTGCGTGTTTGTGTGTACACAAAAATTGAGGAAAAATGAAATAAGGCAAAAGAAAGTATGAGTCAAAGCATCTTTGGGACGGGTTTTCATGAATTTCAGTGGCACGATGAGACGCATTAAGCGCAGACAAAAATGCAGAAGCGATGTGCTGAACTTTTGCCATAAAAAACGCACTTCTTGTATAGCTCGAAACGCCGTAAGTGAAACTGGTCGACATATAACGCTTCAAACACGTTCTCCCACTCAGACCTGATGAAAAATGTTTGTTTTACCACTCTGTAGCAAATGAAAAAATCACCTTTATCCGTACTTCCATTGGCATTTCGTTTATAAATATATACAAGAGATCGCTTTCATTTGAATGCAGTACTCGCATTTTGTATATAACAGAATCAGTTCCTACCATGTGGGACCCGGTGGTTAAATCATGGCCTTGGACGTGCCCAATGGAATGTGATTATGCAGCCTGCAACTGAATTAACAACAAAATGCTAAAAGAAAAGCAAAACTACGAGGAAGAAATTAATCAGAAAGAATGTGAAATCCGAGATGCATCGAGCGTTAACGGCCAAATTTATACAGGAACACGACGGCCAATTGCCTTGCTTGGGACCCCACCCCCACACATGCAGACACACGAACACAGAGAGAGAGAGACACTGTCAACCAGCGCCACTGACCAACTGCCAACCGCCAAGCCAGCCAAGACGCTTTGTGATATTGAAAGCGATTTCAAGGTGTCTGCACGTTTACGCCACGCCACGCCAGACACCAAAAGTGACTGCCTGCACGCCAATCGTGGCCAAGAGTGGCCGAAAGTGAAACTGCCTTTTTAAGTTATTTGTTTTGTGTTTCTGAAGCATTTCTTCTTAATTAATTACCAGCAGCAATATTTATTATGGAACCATGTGCTTTGGATAAAGCCAACACCCCCTTCCCCCACACACAGTTAGCAATTGCTCTTCACTTTCTTATTTTGCGCAGGTTTCACAAAAGTTTTGCCATGAATTGGTCTCAATTTTCAAATAAATTAACTGATCTTCGGCGACGCCGATTTGGAAGCTCTGTTTTAATGGTTCTGGAGTTGCTGTGCCTATATTGCGCAATTTGCTGCTCACTTATTCTGTTAAGTTTGTGTTGATCGATACAGAAACATGGTCTTTGTTGGTAGGTATCAATGTATAGTGAATTGCGGAACATTGTTTAATGAACTGAATACTATAAGGGGAGTAGGCGTGAGAACCGCCGAAGAAGGAGACCTCCACGCACTCAGGCATTGAACTTAATACTGCTCGTACTCGTCCGTCCTCTACTACTACCTCGTACCTATCCAATTAGATACTAAGAAAGGAATCAAAGAACTACCAACAGTAAATGTACCACATTCATATTTTAATGACTGACTAGTGAAAGATACTTCAGATAAATCGCTCTTGCCAAAAATCGACTTTAATTCAGGAGACTTAGATGGGTTGTGCGAGTAGACGTTTAATAAAAGTGCTTCGGTGTTAGGAGCATCCAATGTCTGCTGCTATGTTTGATAATGTTTACAGCATCATATTCTTGGTAAAGCATTAGCGGTGCCCGCAAAAACTCCTTGAGAGTCTTCATACTTTATAGTAAATCGTTGTCTGAACTGTCAAAATCTCGCTATGCGTATACAGTAAAAGCTCCCATAAGCGGTCAGTCGTGGTTGCCGGGCTATGGGAGATGTCCGCTTGTGGGAGTCCATCCACAGCCTCGGCAAAAATCGTTTGAGGGTAGGCCCAGTCTTTCTGCGTGCTTTCCCAGTAAGCAGCGGCCGGCCAAAACCGACACAGTTGTCGACTGTGATACGCGATCAAGTCGAATAAGTTTATTAGTTCTGTTTTTGTCCATTCTTGCCCAAGTTAGTATAGCCGTGTGGCAGGATTCCTCGTCAGCCCAGGATTTTTAGGCGTCAGTCAGGTATTTCCGTTTGATATCAAGCTTGGCTCTTGCCAGTGGGATGCCGATATTTACGGAGGGGTAAATTTCGTGCAGTAGCGTGCCTGCCTTGACAAGCTCGTCTGCCTCGCAGTTGCCCGGGAGCCGACTATGTCCGGGAACCCAGACTAGGTGCACTCGAGAGTAACTTGCGAGCTCATTTAGAGATGTTCGATATTTATGAACGAGTCTTGAGCTGGCCGTAGAGCCAAAAAGAGTTTTAATGGCGGGTTGGCTGTCTAAGAAGATGGATACGTCGACTGCGCCGATATCGCGACAGGACTTCAAGCTTAATTATTTATACAAGTGATTTCTCATTTTCCTTGAGTTACGGTCTATTCGCATCTTATCGGATTGTAATAATTGAAAATGAATGCGAGTAAAAATGATTTGTTAGTTTGGTTAATTAAAATATTGCACTTACGGTGGTCAGTAAACAGCGAGATTCCCGAATCGCCCCGCAATAGCCCAGAAAACTCATAAAGAACATAACTGCGCCGATGATAATCAGAACATAGGCCATTTGCTGAATAAGCTGCGGTTCTGAGAAGTGCTGAAATTGAAACCGAACAATAAAATAGATCAATATTTAATATAATTTTGGAATATGTTGATTGATAATATAAAATATTCATTTCTAAAAATAATTGATAATTGAAAAATAGTATTTTCTAAATGAAACTTGAAAATGATAATAATTATGCGAGAATCGGTAAAAAGAAAAATGATTCCTTTAATTAATGATGGAAATATGCACGCACACGCTTCGTTGTTAATCAGTGAGAAGGCTGCTATTTAATTAGCGCGGGCTGCACAAGAACAAAGGCGGGAACGGGAACAACAACCACAGCAATAGCTCCAAGAAGAATGCCAGCGACACAACGACAAGTTCACTTTCGCAAAAGTAATTAACCTTTGACCAACTCATTCTTGTTTCAAACTTAATTAGAAATTTTCACGGTTTTCTTTCCAAGTCATCTTTGCATATGACAACTGCGTGGCGGCTTGTTCCAATTGAGTTGGACTTTCTATTGCGCACGTTGAGCGCACAGTGTACGAGTGTATTCCCCACAAACGCCAGGTGAAAACTCACTGATATACTCGTACTTGCCCTGTCCAACTCAGCTGAAGCAGCGGAGTAGTCCAAATGAAACAGGATATTGGGCGAGTAAGTAGGGATGGTAGGACGGGCTCTGGTGAAGGATTGGGAATATTTTGCAATATTTGCTGTTCTGCTCTTTTATTTTTCTGCCATCAGAAATCAATCAAAAAGGTTGCATACAGCAAATTGAAAGAAGAGTCGCCAATCTTTTGCAGAGCGCATTCAGTTCCGGTGTCACTGACCGTTTCAGTAGTACGAGTGCACAAAGGAGAGGATTTAATTAGCACAATTCCATTCTTAAGAATACAAATTCCTACGAAATGTTTATGTGACACAAAAGCAGAGGAGCGAAAAATAACTGCGTGGTTAATTAGCCACAGGAGTTGGAACAAAGTGGTTGCTTCAAACATTTTGCTACGTAATTTATTTATTGCTAATAGTTCGATCACTGGAAATTCCTGTTTCGATGTGGTTTCATGACGCAGCACTTCAATCAGGAAATAGTTAGCAAAGTTTAGTTACTACACAGTAACACGTTTCAGTTTATATCATCTAGAACGCTCTTATTGCTTCTGCTGCCAAGTCACAACTGCTCTTTTTCATCCTCTCCTGACGCATACTCTTTTTTGTTGCTTTCAACTGTTTCCAAACTCATTTCACATATTCCCGGATAAAGTGCATTAAATTTATGACCTGCCATAAATACCTTGGTCTAATACCTTTTCTATATTCTTCTTTTCATGTCTGTGAAGACAACCCGCTATCGGGTTACGGCCGACTTTACCATATTAACCTCTGAATAATCACTTCTTACTAAATATAGTTTAAAAACATTTAACGTTTTTATTGTTGGGACCTGAGACCAGTTTTACTGGCCCGGAACCTGTTCTTCGCACACTTTTTGTTACCATTAGGGCCACAATTAGTGATTGGGCTGCCTGTGCACAGAATCGCTAATGGGGGGGGGGGGGGGGGGGGGGCTGCAAGAGGTTGCAGATGGCCAACGGTTATACTGCCTGTTATTTCAGATATAATGCCAAGGTTTTTTCTGTCACTTGGTAGGACTTCTGGTAGGTCTGATGGCAGGTCATTTTCCATGGGCCAAGCAAAAACAAAATGTAGGCATTGCAGACAGGGCACTTTGCCAGGCTTGAGAAGAGGAAGGTGAGACGGTTGACCACTTTTTGTGCGCATGGCCCGCTTTCGCTAGAATCAGGGTCGAGGTATTTGGCACTGACTTCCTAAGTAGTGCAAACTTTGGCTACTTAGGGACACAGGATCTACTGAGGTAGATTAAAAAAAATAAATAAAAATGGAAAGGGTCAAATATAGTACAATGGATATCTTGTGGTCTGAGTGTCATATATGACTGGTTGTTCCGACAAAAGAAAAAAAGAGTTGTTGTGAATGATGAAAAGTCTATTTCAAAATGAAAACATCGCTGGAAAAGTACTTGATATAGAAACTCGAATATCGCCACAGACTAATATCGGTTCGCACTTGAATGGGATCGTTGGAACACCATGTGTGGCACGGTTGTTGTCTTCATCCGTATTTCGTAACAGAAATGCCGATGTATGGCAAGGAGACCATTCTAAGGGAGCTCTTTTACAGAAGTATCTGGCACGAAGGTCAAACAAATCGTGCGCTTTATTAGGGCTTCGAAATGGTTTGACGAGTAAATAAGAAGTGGGTTGTTACGCGGTGGTATCACAATGGACCCATGGTGGTCTGATTGAGTTGGTCTGTAGTCTACCTGACGATAACCTATCCTAACCTAACCTAAGGGAGCAAGTAAGGAAGAATTTCAATTTTTTCCTAACATAATTTTAGCCAGGCCTGCCTCTGTTATCCTTCGTTGGGATGTCGGTTAGGGTCTTCACGTTCGCACCTGACCATTTATTGACTAGCGACTACGACTACGAATATTTGACGAGAGAAGCTTTTACAAGTCGGTCTACTCGTATTCCATCGTGAGTTCCATGATTTGACCACTGGCTTGGCTTGACGCTTTGAACCACATATTTTATTAAATGTTTGTTTGTTTGCTTAATTAAAGGGCGTACTTGGATGTGTGTCTGAGCAAAATTCCATTATTCGTAGTCACTCCCTAAATTCCACAATGACAATTGCAATTCATACGAATAATTCCAGCATGAAATGCGAATGGAGCGCGCAATTTAAATGCAAACAGATATTTTCGCGCCAATTGCACTGCAGCATGTTACATGCCAGTGACCGTTACTATGTGTTGTTGTTGTGTTGTTGTTGTTGCTGTTGGCTTAGGTACAAATTAAAAACTATCAACCAACAATTTGTGCAAATGCTATTAGGTTACTTCGACTGACTGGAGGAGCACAGCGGACGCTTCACGAGCAGAGCGTCCGCTTGCATTATAAGCGCATCGTATGCTTTATGCCAATGCTGTTGTTGTTGTTGTTGTTGTGGTTGGAGTTGGTGTAGTGTTAAAGGACATTTCATGTTTACAACACGAAGGACATCAAGTGCAGCGACAAAACTTTTACAGACATAACACGATTATCTTTCAATTAAATGGAATGCTACAACACCAACACCAACACCAACAACAGCGCCGACAACGATGAGGACGACGACAAAACAACTGCATCAGCAACAACGGCATGCAATGTAAACGAAATGAGGAGTGGGGAAGAAATACACTGCAAACCCGGAGGGAAAGAAAACAACTGCGAAAGTTCACAACTGAAATGGTGTTCAGTCAGATGTGATGATTTGTCAATATGAAGACGCAGCTATCACACATCACTCTCACTTATGTCATGGCATATTGCAATCAACATGAATTAGAAGGGCTGGGGTGGTGGAATTATAGGAGCGAAGGCCGAGTGTGATTTCATAATTTCTCGTGATGGCTTCTGTTTTTTAACTTTACGAGTCGATTGAGCGTTGTCTCTCCGCCGTTTTGTAGCACACTTTCTCCACATTTCCAGAGATCATTTCAATGAAACCTGGCTCGGCTGGAGCTTACGGCAAAGGACGCACCCATCTAGCATATATGCCACTGACAATACTGCCAGAAAGATGGCAATTGAAGATATTACCACATTGTCAATAAATGTCCATATTAGAATCTGTGCTAAATGTGGGCGGTTCATGCAGAAGAGATACAGAAAAACGTGGTGGTAAGTGCAGCCACCAAACGGTGGTAAGTGTAGTCATCAAACGGTGGTAAGTGTAGTCATCAAACCGTGGCTACGTGGAGAAATAAATTTCCATTTGGCAAACGAAAAACTCCACTTCTAGTTTCACTTATTCCCGACTTTTTATCATAGTGCCACGATCACTTCACACGTATTCATGAGTGGATCGAAATTATTGTGACTATAAAGAATTAGGCCGAGTGTAACTTCATAGTTAATCACCACTATATTTAAACAGGGTTTTAACTAGATTCCTACAAGGATTATCGATAGATATAAACAGCTTAAATGACACATTGTCCAATCTGCCAGTGTGTGGAGCTGACGTTCTCCAACTTCACCGTATCAATGGGAGCTGCTTGCCCCCTTTTTGCAGTGTACTCCGGACACGTGTGCTGTGCTCACAACAATAGACGCAGAGCGTTTGGAAAGCGTGTTTTAGAAGTGACGGTCATAATTGTAAGCTATGACAAATCTTGATAAAGCAAACGCACGCACATAAGGCCAGGTTCAGCGCGACGTTTGTGCGGCAAGAATTGTGGCGTGACAAAATAAATTATTACACAAGTAAAAAACAAAATAATAATTAAATAAATAATAATAAAGCAAAACCACACACACCCACACACACAGCCACGCAGCCTCACAAATCATTTCAATTACAAAGCAGCAATTGTGCTATGATAAAACTGATAAAGTTGTTACAAGTAAATTCAATTAGTTCGTGTGGGCTGCTTCAAAGCTACGTGTACACCAACTATTCAAACAGTTTAAGGCATCTACTCACACTGATCTGCTCACTTTCGACCATCTTCAGCAGAGCAATTAGCGAGGATTTATCAACCGCCAGCCAGATGCCCGCACCGAGTACAATGGTGCCCAGAATCTGTGGAAGAGACAAAAGCAGAAGAGAAATTCAATATAAAAGATATACTCGTATATATCCAACTGTAGAAAAAGTTTATTTAAAACTAACAAAAACAAACAATTAAACATTAAATTAGCTCATTACAAATGAACTGTAAAAATGTGTAAGCAAATCATCGAATCCAGCAACTACCAAAGCCACAACTGTAGCCTCAACTGTAGCCACAACTGTAGCCGCAGCTGCAGTCGGAGTCGTGCCGATAATGATGCCAATCACTGCAGCGGACTCGGAGTCAATGAACTCATTTAAGCTCATTTGCATGCGGCATGCCCCTGGTGCCCATACCAGCACTCTCGGCTCTCGGCTCCCGCCTTTCACCGATTGACACATTGCAACATGATACACAAATTCACAATTCAGTTGTCGCGCATTTACAATACACGTACAACCAAACAAACAAACAACCAACTAACGACAATTGTTGTGGAACTATTGCTGTGCTGCTGCTGCCGCTGCTGGTGGTGTGGCGGTGCCTCTCTTGCCTCAGATGCGCGCGCTGATGGCGGCGTGTTTAAGCGTTAATTTCACTTTCTTCGCGAAGCATGCCCGCTCGATTCGCTTTCAATACGATTGTGTGCAGGTACGTAGCGGGTAAGATGTCTTACCCTCCACCTCGCCAGCCCCCCTGGGAGCGTTCGGAGTGGTAGTTATGACGGCTTTAGGCTATTTTGATGTTTTTGCATGCAGCACGCCTACGATTAGCCAACAGAGCTACGTGCAAATATCTTTTTGTTCGTTTAAAACCAGTTGCCTGTCCGTACCCACCCCACTGATGATTACCATTCGCAAGGTCCTACAAGCGGAGACTTGAAAGCCGCTCAGTCTAATTGCGTACTAATGAATCTCGCTTGGAAATGCATTGCGGCGGCAGTGGCAGGTTGTTGGCTGGGCTGTCGCAGCACGATTTGTTGATTTGTTGCTTAAGGCTGGTTATGCATTTCCTTGCCTGAGAAATAGTGAAAATTCTTAAATGCAGCCATGCTGCTTCCCTTAAAATCACTTGCATTTCCATATATTGTGGAAGAGAGACTTCGGTAAGAAGCCCGCCTTTCATGCGATACGAGTATCTCTGAGAATTTGTTAACTGAAATTGTTGTTCATCATACGCCAGACCGCCAACGCCTTCGGTTTTCATTGTATTTTATACCTTAGCCACTAAACAGGGAACTATAGCCACATTCGCTTCGCCAGCCGAGTTCCTCGTTTGCGATAAAAAGGTTCAAAATTAGCAAAAGCAGAAAGTCGCCAGGATCATGCTTACTAGAAAGTTGCCACAATTGACGATATTCAGATTTTTGTATAAAAAAAGATAAGTAATCGTCCTTGGCAGCTCAGTTCCACACAATCGTTAAGTCGTATAAGCAACTCAATTCCATGTCGTTGAAAATAACGATTTCGCTCCTGGCAGCTCAGTTCCACACAATTGTTAGGTCGTATAAGCGACTCAATTCCATGTCGTTGAAAATAACGATTTCATTACTGGCAGCTCAGTTCCACACAATCGTTAAGTCGTATAAGCAACTCAATTCCATGTCGTTGAAAATAACGATTTCATTACTGGCAGCTCAGTTCCACACAATCGTTAAGTCGTATAAGCGACTCAATTCCATGTCGTTGAAAATAACGATTTCGCTCCTGGCAGCTCAGTTCCACACAATCGTTAAGTCGTATAAGGGACTCAATTCCATGTCGTTGAAAATAACGATTTCATTACTGGCAGCTCAGTTCCACACAATCGTTAAGTCGTATAAGCAACTCAATTCCATGTCGTTGAAAATAACGATTTCATTACTGGCAGCTCAGTTCCACACAATCGTTAAGTCGTATAAGCAACTCAATTCCATGTCGTTGAAAATAACGAAGTCGCTCCTGGCAGCTCAGTTCCACACAATCGTTAAGTCGTATAAGCAACTCAATTCCATGTCGTTGAAAATAACGATTTCGCTCCTGGCAGCTCAGTTCCACACAATCGTTAAGTCGTATAAGCGACTCAATTCCATGTCGTTGAAAATAACGAAGTCGCTCAGTTTGGTTGTTGTAATCTCACACAAATTTCAAAACACTTATAAGCGAGCTCGGTGTATCTACCACGGCCCTTAGCAAATGAACTTACCGAAAACAAAAAATTGAATATGCAAAGCCCGTACTTGGCAGTGCCGATGCCGCAATCAGAACTCATTTTCACCGGGACTTTCTACACACCTCGTCTGCGATAGTAACTGCAAGTAAATAAGAAATAATCAAGTGAAATCATTGAATTTATTGGAAAAATATATTGAGAAAAATGTAGAAGAAAGCAAAAAACAAAGGAATACTCGCATTGTTATTAGATCATAAAAATTAATGTTCACAGGTGTTCCTGCGCAGACCTTTAAAACATATTTAACAGAATAACTCAGCGATGAAAATTGCATGAAAAATGTGTTCCGATCAAACGAGCTGGAAGCCACTTAAATAAATCACCAGTCTAATTAGATTCGTCACAGGCAATTCATAAAACTATTTTGAAAAACTTTCCAGATGATGCCTTGATTAGGATGTACACTCATATGCAGGCTGTTCAACTAGAAGTCGGGGACAAATGCATATATTCGTATTATCACCGTGACCCGAACTAAATTGCAAAATGAGAGTTATAATGGAATACAATGGAACAACTCTTCGCTGCTTTGAAATTGATCTCGAAATTTTGGAGCAGAGGAGTCGAAAATTGTTGCTAGGAAAACTTTCTACGGTGATTGCAAATCTAATAATTTATCAGATGCAGATAAAAAACAATACACACCATTGCACTTCTGATAAAAGGCCATGCAGTGCGTCATACGGAGGGGGTTATTCAAGCTGTCAGATATATACCGGGAATTGGAAAATAAAACACAAATTTTAGGCAAGTGGCCACTTATACCAACAGATAAGCCAGTCATATAAGCAGCTGGATATTATACCGGGTATAATATGAGTTGTGTTCCGTGACCTCAAAGTGCATTCCATGAAGTGATAATTTGGGTTTGGGGAACAGGAAAAAGTCACAAGGCGAATACGTTGTGGTTGCTTGGTGACATTCCTGAAGGTTTTGTTGAAAAACTTTCATACAAGCATCGACAATTTGTGGAATGGCTTACAATTATAGAATTGTTCTCCTTCAAAACAGGCCATCTCTGACAAGGCCAGATAACAAATAATTATATAGACTGTTCGTAAGAAATGTCGAGTGTTTTCTACTCACTACCGCAGGGTCATTCAGAACTTTTGTGACTGATTTGCATGTCAAACTCATAAATCCACATCTCGTTAGCAATCATGTATGCACCTAGGAACCGATTGGCTCATTCAAACCTTGGCACAGTAACCTTTTGAACATGTACAATGGGCATCAATACTGGATATCTTCACGACCTTCTTCTTCGGCGGTTCTGCGGCCCCATTTCTACCCCACTTCTATCTATCTACCCTTTTGCATAAAATTCAGCTCCTTCGGAGAAAGCTATTCGTCTTACGTCCAAAAGAAGATCTACTAAAATGAAATATTCAGAACCTCAGCCATCGTTCTTAAGGTCGAATGGCAAATTTCCTTCACCATTACCGTCGCTTTCTCTATAATTGTATAAATATATTTATAAACATTGCTTACATACTCGTATTGGCAATTTTTTTATAATAATCATATGAGGCGGTACAATGAGCCACTTCAATTGAGCTGATATTCTGAAGTACTCGGAAAAGAAGAGTTCATCTGGCTATAGTTGATATAAAAACTGTTATCATACTCGAAATGATCTGTTGAACAACACCTCACTCAATCGTCTACATTCACACAATGAGTCAGTGACAAATTTAGCTTGAGGTGCTGATTCACTCAATTGTAATGCATTGGACAATTGAGGAGTGTCTTAAATAGGAGTGGCCCTCATCGCTAGAGTATTACTTCCCAGTCAGGTGTCAGTGGAGGGTTGGTTTTCTGCACTGCGTACCCTTAAGTCTGATTTGAGAGCAACATTGAAGCATCCCATTGAAGTCATACTGTTTTTAAGAACAAAGTCCGTTTGTACTTATTTATAATAGTATTATCTTTGGTTCTTTTCGAAAGGGTTGTCGTCAAGAGTCTTGTTTACTTTTCAAAGATCTGATTCTTTCTAATTCATTTCTTATATACAATGTTTCTTTCGTAGCGCCCTTCAATTTTATCACTCACTTAACTTAACGCATCGGCAAACTAAGGTTCACTCGCCCAATGAGCACTCTTATTGTATGCCAGTTCTTTGTTATTAGTTTGTCACTACAGGTTGTAGGAGAACTGGACGCGTTTCATAATTTACGCCTTTGGTAGTAGTCGGAGTCGGAGTCGGGGTCTTCCATCCTTACGCCTTTGGTAGGGGTCGGAGTCGGGGTCTCCCTTCCTGGCGCCTTTAGTAGATGTCGGAGTCGGTGTCGGGGTCTCCCTTCCTTATGCCTTTGGTAGAAATCGGAGTCGGACTCGGGCTCTTCCTTCCTTACGCCATTGGTAGGAGTCGGAGTCGGAGACGGGGCCTTCCTTCCTTACGCCTTTGGTAGGAGTCGGAGACGGGGCCTTCCTTCCTTACGCCTTTGGTAGGAGTCGGAGTCAGGGTCGGACTCGTGGTCTTCCTTCCTTACGCCTTTGGTAGTAGTCGGAGTCGGAGTCGGGGTCTTCCATCCTTACGCCTTTGGTAGGGGTCGGAGTCGGGGTCTCCCTTCCTGGCGCCTTTAGTAGAAGTCGGAGTCGGTGTCGGGGTCTCCCTTCCTTATGCCTTTGGTAGAAGTCGGAGTCGGAGTCGGGGTCTTCCATCCTTACGCCTTTAGTAGGGGTCGGAGTCGGGGTCTTCCTTCCTTATTAAAGGAGTCGGAGTCGTACAATTTTGTCTCGACTCCACAGCTGTAGTTTTTCTTCAATGACAAAATTCGCATAATTGATGGAATTTCCAAGAACACTTCATTTCATGTTTCTACCAATTTATTTGTTTAAAATATTTATGCCGAACAAAAAATTGTTTATTAAATTAAAGCAAAAATAAAGGGAAAACATAAAATAAATCCTATTCAAAATCAGTCTTCATCTCTAAGCAATTCATTAACGAAGTTTTTACTTGAAATTTTGTAATTTTTTTCAACTTTATTGCGAAGTAACGCTGGGGCTGGAGCTGGGGCGTGCGATTTTGTAGAGCGAACGTGTTAAACCAATTAGCAACAAAATATTTTTGTATCAATAAATAAAATAAAATCATAAATTGCTGCGCCGGGCGCAGCGACAACACTTGAAAAAATTTCAAATGTGACTTATTTCAGTATTTTTTCAGTGTATCGAACAAAGCGTCGTGGTTTCTTTTATTAAACTTTCTCATTAGCACAACATGAGGCAGCATTTAGGCAGGTAAGAGACTACCCCCCAGACTACAGCATAATAAATGCATGAGGCTTGCTGCACAGAGCCCAACGCTCGAGTGCGAGTATTGCTTAGAAATGTGTTCAGCGCATATGTAAACAATGTCACGAGCTATTGACGGGGCCTGAAGTAGGGCTGCAGCAGGGCTCAGGAGCGGCAGCAGAAGCGCGCTCCTACGGCTCTGCCCTGCTAGATTGTGGGCCATGTTGAGGTTGCGCGACACCGCGGCGCACTCGCATACTTGCATGTCTTACCAAATGAACAAGAAATGAGCACAAAACCGTTTAAGCGTCGTAAGGTTGCCACTGCTGCTGCGCTGCTGTGGGGTGCGGTGTGGTGCGGTGTGGTGCGGTGTGGTGCAGCGAAAGGTTCAATGTAAACAAACGAAATACGAGTACGTTTTAGGGACAAGTTTCGTTTTTGTCTCTTCTTTTCTGCGTGTAAGTGCGCGTATTTCGGCTTTTAAGAAAAGTAGTTTAACATTAACAACTGCCTTGCTGTGCATGCAGATACAGCGCTCAGGGCCAGCGGCGAGCAGTTACTTGCCCGCTGTATTTCTGATTTCGATAAGGAAACGTAAGCGGCTTCTTTCTGCCGCCACGGTGAGACGCCACATAAACGTGCAGATAGTTTTTTTTTTCATTTTTAATAAAAAGAAAATATTCAAAGAACATCAAAAGTTTCGGTGGCAAAGTTACGAAAAAGAAAGCAAAGCCACCTTAAGCATAAAATAATAATGCGCGTCGTAAAGAAAACAGGTGACAAAGGAAGAGCTGACCCAAAAGTAAAAGTCAGTGTGGATTTTAGCGAATAACAATTTGTCACGCATGCTTTACAAAGAAATGAGTGCAACAATTCAAGTTGTTGAATGTATTTATTAAGTTCTCTCTCTCTCTCTCTCTCTCTCTATCTCTCTCTCTGTCCCACTGCACACTGAACTATCCACCCAAACATGAAGGAATTGTGCGTCCGCCAAAAACGTTTTAATCTATTCCAAAGACTTTAAGTAGCTGCCCTTTACAACCTGGGTTACTCTAGAATAAGCCGTGCTCCTGTTCAATAATAATTTTAATTGTAATTAGATTATTAATAAATAAATAATACTCTAGAATATCTACATAGAATATCATTCATACTGTAGGAGTGGCAAAAGTTGGGGATATACAGCCAAACATCGAAAAACCGGCGAAACCTCAAAATTCTCTGATTCCAGCTACGACAAACATGACTGATACCAGAGTTGTCAACCACTTGATTCAACCTTAGTCACAACAAAACAAACAAAGCAACATTGGAGGACCTAAAGATTCCAATGATTATTAAAAGACGAGAACAACAAAATGTATCATTTGGAACGGTCACTGTAAAACTTAAACAGGACACTCTCAATAGAAGAATCATCTAGAAAAGTTGAGATCACGTGTGGATTATTAGAATAGAAGAAATTAGAAGGATCAATATCCTCAATATACAAAGCTCGGTGAATATCAAGCCTTTTTAGTACTTATCCACCTTTCCTTGGAATAGTTTCACATTTATATCGCAGTAGTCAATCTAAAGTCTGGCCGAGTTTTGTATACATTCTCACAGCAGTTGTAGTCTGTTATTTTTGCCCAGCTTTTACCTCAATTGTCCATGTTCCAGTAAGTTGAATCAAGTTGAAGTATCCTGGCTTGTGAGTCAAACAACTGAATCAAAGCATTTATTTCACATCGAGGCACTCAACCCACTCAAACACTCAAGATTCTAGAAGTATCGAAGGGAAAAAGAACTCTAACGAATCGGAGATGTTTGTTGGAGTGGAAATCTTTTGCCCGATCTTCACGGTTTTCTGGTTTACTATTCGTGGCTTTTTAATTATCGCAATTGTCTCTCTGGCTCATGACTGCAAAATTCCATCATATCACCGTATGTTAATCGCAGACGCAACGGGGCGAATTTTGAACATGAAATCAGGTTTTAAGGGAGAGAATCGGTCATTCGCAGAAGAACGGAGGCACGCAAACCAAGCGAATGGCACCAACCAACCAATTAAGCAGCCCAACAAAACCAGACATGATTCGAAACAATGCAGCGACAGTGTGCGCCTTGAAAACGTTTGTAAGATTCAGAAATGTGCCCCCAGAGGCGACCGACGTGACAAGTGCAGAACTTGCCACAAAGACACGTACCTGCGCGCTCGTGTACTGACAACTGAAATGATGACTGCACGGTGGGCAGCACTCCAGCTGTTCTGCTACGCGGTCAGCGGCAGAGCAAAAGCCAACAGGTTATGTGAAAATGTGGTTAAGGTACACGTTGAATGAAGAAGGTTGGTGAGCGCGCCAGAGACGCAGCTAGCGATGCGTTGGCACTCGTAGCAACCACAGAGAGCCAAACAAGAAGCATATGGCACCAAGCGCTTCGTGCAAATGTGCGCAGGCTTTGCTGTGGTGTCAAGAATACCGTTGATCGGAAGACCGGTTGCTTGGTTCGCTGGTTGATTGGCAGTGGTTTGATTGAGTCTGGCTCTGGCTCTGGCTCTGGCGCTGGCACATTAAGTTTTAAGTGCAAAGGCAGTGCAGACGGGCAGAGAATCTGTTTCAGTACGCCAGACCACCGACCACTGCTGCTACTGGCTGTGCGAAATGTGTGTACTGCTGCAAGTGAAGGCACCCAGGCACATGCACAGATACAGATGCGGATGCCGGAGTAATTATTACAGTTATTGAAAGATTGTAAAATTCAATGATTTGCCTTATGACCAAAGGTATGCGCTGCAGCTGCGGTGGCATGGTCGACCAAATGCATGACGCTGGGCTTGATGGAAACCGTCTCCCCACTTCCCCGTTCCTCATTTCGCCGTTACATTGCTTACATGAGTTCATTTTGCACTCATGCCAATTGTGAAAAAGCTAATTTTCAGTAGTTTTGTTACTGAGGTTTGGATAATTGAACGATAACAGTTCCAGAGTTGGTTTAGTAATTTCCGTTTGTTTGTGCGCCAGTCTTCACTGCTTGTGAAGGGTTTTAGATCCACAATCTACATCAACTTTGAGCAGTGAAGTTGGCGTGTAGTTGAGATACAGCGCCCAGATTGAGCTTCTAGTTTTTCTAAGCGTTTTCCTCTCAAAGCAGTCAATCGAGATATTGTGTGGCTTCCATGCGGTTCAGATGAGTGGCCAGAGGAGTTGCACAGATTTCTATCCACATCGGTTCAGTTACACGTATTTATATGTCAGCTTTGCTTTTGTCAAGAAAATATCTGAAGAAAAGCTGAGTATTAGCAATGAATTCTGAGGGGCCGATTTGTATGCTTCGGAATAAATATTTGGCTTCTGCATCAGCGTGATACATGGGTGCGTATGAGTAATCATCAAGTCCTAAAGGAAGTAGCGACACTTTAGAACTTCAAGTTGAATAGCAGCTGAGGAATCAATACACTCCTATGTTTCCCCCTATGCTTAATCTCTATAATTGTAAATGCGATGGGACAGAACTGATGGTGGAAAAGAAATACCTGCTGCAGGTCAGGACCATACAAACAAATGCTGCAAAACAGCACTTATGCATCATAATTGGAGTGACTGCAGAAATCGCTTAAACGAGAAACCAGTACCAATCAAGGTTTTCAAGGCCTCGTTACCACTGCTGCGGAGCTTACCTTTGGCCATATTCATTCAAATTTATACACTACTAGGTAGGTAGGTAAAATGGCTGACAAGCCCTCAGTCGCATTAGTGTCGTTTCGATGTCATATCCTCGCGAGCCTAAAGATGGTGAATTAAACTAGCCGGAGGTCTGAAAGTTCTAAACTGGAGCAATGGCACAGAGACTTTCTAGAAAAAAACTTCCGAAAAATTTGAGTCTCAAGCGAGCGACCGCTGGGCTCGCTTGAGGGGGAGAGTGGAAAACTGTTTCTCTCTCTTGTGAATAATTGCAGCTCCTGCAATGAGAATTGATCGGAATGCCATTTTTTCATCGTGCGTGTCGATAGTCCAATGACCCCTGCAGACATCTATAATCTTGCTAACCTGTCTTGGTTTATTAAGAAGGTGATTCGTTCTTCTTACACTGTAATTAGACCAGGTCATTCTTGAAATGGCAGCTGTCCCAGTGTTTTTCGACCTCTCGTTACAAAGGAAGTGATTATATGTATTTCCCTTTATTACGGTTAGGTGGCACGCCCACGTCCATGTAGAAAAACACTGGGTCGGTTTCCGATGAACCTCTTGGCCCTCTTGTTGCCTTCCATATTCCCTCGTCCCGGAACCCAGGGAGTATTAAGGGAGGGAGTACTAAGTTACTGGAAATTTCTCATACTTCTGTCCTTGATTGAATTGAAGCATAGAGTAAAGAAACGGGAGTCACATTCTCGAACAACAAACTTTTTATATAGTGGCGCTGCGAATAGCTCTCATTTTGATATCGCAGCGCCACTCTGGTTACTACCCCCGACCGATCTCTTCTAAGTCGAAAAATGAGTGGCATTTCAGATTGTGACTCTTATTTCTTTACTCTATGATTGAAGTTAAATTGAAGTGTGGGCGGAGCAATTCTTTGAAACACCTTTTGACAGCAACATAGAAGCCCAGCTGCTTTCTACAAGTAACGATTCTCATATTGCGACGTCGGTACTTGCGGGTCAGTAATGCTGATTCTTTTATGAATCCTTTGGTTGCCTTTTATTATCAAGATGCTTTTCACCAAAAGGGTTTTTCTACTGATGACAAGCGATGATGCCTCCGCCAATAGCTTTTTTGGCAACCGTATGGTAGCTCTATATTGATTGTTTGGAGCATCCTGTGCTAGCAATATACCGTCGATTCTTTGCTGCGATTTGCAATGCAGAATAGAAACTAAAGCTCTTGATGAAGCGGTAACGATGATAGCGTGAAAAGGGAATTCAGGATTGCGGGGCAGATAATGCATCTTTTAGGGTAAGGAGCTGCTTAATTAAACTGCAAGCATGGAACTCCTAAGGAATTTTCACTCAAGTAGACAATGGTCAAGTGAGGAAGGGTTCACTTCAAGCATGGAACTCCTAAGGAATTTTCACTCAAGTAGACAATGGTCAAGTGAGGAAGGGTTCACTTCAAGCATGGAACTCCTAAGGAATTCTCACTCAAGTAGATAACAGTCAAGTGAGGAAGGGATCACTTCTCCATAGAACAGGAAAACGAATCGATAAATATGACATTAAAAGAGGTACCGACGCTGGGCAAATCAGAGTTCCTGGGCAAGACAAGGTATTCCAAGTATCCTTTGGGAAATTTACTGCGGAAATGGCACTCACCTCTGGGGAGCATTCATCCATGGAGCACGAAACCAGTATATTGATGTGCAACACATGAAATGCGGCAGTATCTCCAACAATGGGAAACGAAACTGAGCTACGCAGCTCCCATGCCCAGGACCACAGCAGAAGTCATCAATTTGACCACGTTTGAGTGGCAGTTTCAATTTCATCAGCCCAGTATGACTTGGTTTAGCACTTAGTTGTGTGGCAATTTGTAGTTGCAGTGCTGATGAAGCCACATTCCCTTTTCAGGTGCCTGATAAATTTGCCGATTTTGAAGCGTCGTCACAGAAATTCTCTTTCGTATAAATTAATTACGCTAATTGCAACTTTCTATCACGTACGCTACTTAAGTACGATGTACTTTTGCTGCTGAAGTTGTTGTCATTTGCAAATAACTTTGAGAATATATTTTCCGCTGCATTGTTAAAAAATCAGCAGCAACAGAAACAGCAGAAAAAAGCAAAGAAAAAAGTGCTCTGAGAATGCGGCATAAATTAAAAGCACAAGTGAAAATAATGGAAAAATAAATAAATAAAAAAATAACAGATGGAATAATTAGCATCGGCCTTGCCGCAGAGCCCGAGTACCCTACAAACGGACAGGTGCCTAGTTTCAGGTGCAGCCGGTGGATGGATGCCTGTTGTATCTGCCTTAAGTATGAGTCTGTCTCAACCAACTCGATACAGAAGCAGATCGACAATTATTGCCAGTGAGTCAGTTTGTTTGGGGCCAAACTCTGTGTAGAGCGGGGACGGAGAATAATGTAGCACTTAGCCAGAGAGTACAGGCCAATTAGAATAAGGCCCTCAGCCATAAAATAGATCACACAAAGAAGTTTGATTCTAGATCCTGGAATTGCACTTTTCACGAAGTTACACCGAAAATCGAGTCACTTCTCGAATTGTTTGGGGGGATTTGCCACAAAAATTGACACGAAATGAAACAACGCCAACAAAAATCTGCAGCCTTATAACAAAGAAAAATTGGCGTGAGATTGTTTGTCTTTTCCCATGTAAAATGCACGCGAACATGAGAGAAATCTCTCGGTAATTTAAATGTATGCAAAGAGCGAATTCTCAAATTCAATTCGCTATGTGAGCGGAGCCCTAAAAGGCAGAACGAACCTCCCTGTCATGAAGTGGGCCAATACTTAATGCCAGGTTCGGGCCAGTGTGAAGTAGCCACGGCCAAGGATTGGGTCCACGTTGGATACTTGCGTTGTATTTTACATGAGATTTGACATATTGCAAGCTCCGATATTGGAGTAGTCTGTGGTGGACAATTGCCCAGGATGAGTCGTAGCATAGTCGAGACCAGGATCTCTATTGAGCCAGTGAGCGACACATGTTGGACCCGTAGCTGCTTCTTTGGTATACAGAAGAAAAGTTTGCTCCAATTATAATGCAAGGGATAGAAATAATTTTTTATGAACTTGAATTTCTCAGGTTAGCAGGGCGTGTTGCCTTCGATGAGCTTACATATACGAGTACTACTCAGATGTGATAACATAAATCGGCCATCATGGTAAGCGAGCTGCGTGGTAAACCTGCTAGTGTCGCAGTCGAGGGGTGGTAGATAGGAATCTCGCTTTGAACCTGGTCTCGAAATGCTTCGTTCTAAATCGTTTTCTCTTGGAGTCGCAGGCCTTTGGTGTTAGTACTCAATAACCCAAATCTTTGGGACATAAGTCTGGTGTAAAATAAGATTAGATACATAAATAACCACACATGCAAATGAGTGGTGTAGAAAATCAGTGGTTCAGACCCAAATAGAGCTGGATAGATGGAAGCAGTTGTGCAGGTGGGAGGCATATACAATGGCTTATTTAATGAAAGGATAAGAACCGAAATGAATACACGTGCATGACTTCTATGCGAGAATAGCGTACAAATACAATGTGTCGATGGCAATTTTGAGTGCACCTGCTTTAATCAGAACAACAACAACAATCGTAGGTATTGTTTTCGAAATCAACTTTCTACCGTTACACACATTTCTAGCTGGCGTTGTAAGCAATTACGATGAATTTCTTACATTTCAGTGAATTGTTGGCAAATTGGCAAACACACACAGACACACATCCTCATCCACACGTACTCTTTCACTCACACTCGCGCGCACACACATTATAAAGGAGAAAATAAATGTTGTTCCCAATCGTTTCATTGCTCAATCATTTTGGCGTGGGTGTCTGTTCGATTTCGCAATTTATTTGAGAAATCTGCATTTCTGATTGACTTCTGATGTTTTGTGCAGTGATGCGAACTGAATTTGCTGGAGGAACCACATATCCATGAGGCGAGAGCCACAACGCCAGCGCTGGCAACCGCACAGCACTTGGGCCTGGGGTGGAGGTTGTAGGTAGGCAGGCAAGTCTGCTACGAGCAGCCCAGCGAGCATACTCCAGCGTGTGTGCGTGCACGAGTTTATTAGTAATTCCATCTGATTACCAAGGCACTCACTCTCGGCTGCCAAACCGAGCATGTGCGGCTGCGTTGTGTGCTGGGCCCGCTGTACTCACTCGCTCTCAGCTCTCGACACCTGTGTCTAATATGCAAAGTGGGTTAAATTATTATTGTTCTTGTTGTTATTGCCTTTATTGTTGTTATTGTCATTGTTATTGCTGTCGCTGCTGTTGTTGTTGGTGCAGTTTCCGTCACTATACCGCTTGAAAAGTGGAATTGTTCAAGTTTTAATCTTGTCGAGATACGAATTGGGTCGGGTGTGGTGGACGCGCACACTCGTCCACACATATACGTGGGTTCCTTCTAAGAATGGAGCCAATAGAAATTGTATTATTTCCGGAATTGTACACGGAAAGGCTTTAGAGAAAATTTAATATGCCACAAGGAACAAATTGCAGGAACTATTTTAATAAATATTTGCTTTATTAAATTTTCTATGGAAACGAATTTTCGTATGTGGAAACAGAGGAAAGGAAGGCAGCTACTCTCGTGTACTACTTGTAAGTTCAGGGACGGCTTCCTCTGCGAAGATCTTACGAGAACATACTAAACTCCAGACACCGACTCAGTTGTCAGCAGCATTCGAGGAGTCAAATTGACTTTCTTCTGGGCCTTACATGTGTGTCCTTTAGCCAAAACTGTGATATCAATGTTCTAAGGAAGTAGTTAGCACAAAGGTACCCAAAGCAATCAAGTTCGGAAGCCCATTAACAACAACAACAATAACACAGCTCCTACCTGTGTGTGTGTGTTCCTTCATTTGAGATATGAAAAGGAGCATTGTCAAAAAAGGAAGCCACCGGAAGGCCACAAATATCAAAGCGTACTCACATGCAGTAATAGCGCTCCGATGAGCTGGGCCATGAGTTGTGCTTGGTTTGTTTTCAGGTTGTTTTCAAGCTTCGACTGGGATGTTTAAGAATTTGCCAATTGATGGTGGGGAGAAACAAAGTCAGGATTAGAAAGAGGAGACACAATTTATAATTGGTGTGATTGTGTTCATTTTGTGTGGATCTTGTGGTTGAAGAGAACAGACACACATCGGTGTAAGGGAGACAGAAGCTGATAAGCTTTGAATTGGAATCTAGACTATTCATGAACAGTTTGAAAACGGGGACTCCACCAGAGAGTGGATAACATTATCCATTAGGGTCGGACTTTTACCTGACATTTTTATGCTTAATGCATGAAAGTTTGTTCACAATTCGGAGAGAGAAAAAGACGAAAAATATGATCACTCATTGCACACCTCCAATTGGATACACTAAAACATTGGTGAATGAGGACATGTTGCTAGTGGGGTGTGATGAAGTTCTAATTAGGGTGTTGACAAATCAGAAGTACGATGTGGATAATCACGTACAAGTAGCCTTATAACGACGCTTATTGTAAGCATCATTCGCCCTCTGGTGCTTTGCTTTCTTTCCTTATACTTTGTCATGGAATGGCAAACAATCCCACGGGAGTTTGTAGTCAGACTTTCAAAATTTCACGGAAGTGAATTTGGAGGTCAATTTCCAATACAAGCTGTTGAACTGTTGCATCACACAAAAGCGAAATGCGAAAGAAAAGGAGATGCTCATGTGGAGTAAAAGCTAATCCATACGGCACACCCAGACACGGAGGGGAGAGGGCAGGCTGAAGCGCCAGTCTAGCCAGCAAAAGTGGTGGAAAAAATGCCCATACAAAAGTGAAAGTAAGTGGAAAATATTTTTGCTTCCAGAGTGTGCGCCACTAACAGCGCACTCACACACACACACACACATGCATGCAAACGCATACGCACATACACACGCATACGCACACATGGACAGAGAGAGGAATATTTGAAAATGCAGTCGCTGTAATATGAAACATTTGTAAGAGTTTCTTGTAAAATCGTAAATTGCATGTTTCCAAAATGCCAACCCAACAGTTCAACGGCCTGCAGACGCGTTTGCGTCGCAATTAGTTTTGGGGCTCACAAGCGCGCACACACACACACACACACACACACACACACACAGATAAACCCCAAACGACACAATCGGTTGATTTGGCTCTTTTCGCTATCTGCTGAAATATGCGGCATGTGTGGCCAAGTGGTCAAGTGGTCAACTGGCCGGGCGAGCGGCGTTCGTCAGGCGTTGCCAACTGTTTGGTAATTGCAGATTTCTTTCTCTATATTTTTGTTGGTTGAATAATGATGTGAATTGCATGCCAAGCGCGCAGACGGGCGCATATTTTCCACCGACTCACTGCAACTCAGTGCAACTGTGTGGAATGGCTTGGCTTGGCTTGGTATGGAATTGCAACTCTCTGTAATCATGTAGCATGCAACAACAGCCGATATTATGGCCTGCGGCTTGTATGTTTGCGACACACAATTGACGCTTGTGTTGTTGCTTGGCCATTGATTTGAGTGCGTTTCTGAGAGGGCGCTGCGGCTGGGGTAGCAACGTAATCAGCAGCAGCCCCAGGAGAAAGAGGAGGTATTAAAAATCCAGTGGCCGCCGAATTGTGCACGAGTATACCCAGCAGGAAATTGGATTCTCTGAGGACTGAGCTGGTCCTGGTCGAATCGCAAAACTGCGAAAGCAACTGGTGCTCTCCACTCGGTGAAAGAATCAATTGCTAAAGTGAAAAAAGCCAATTCCGATTAAGTGAAATCCCTTACGAATTAGTTTCACGCATGTTGCCAAACAGAACTAGGTTGACCCTCGTAGCAGTCTAATGTAGATGCGGAGATTAATGATGATAGGTATTTTGTTGGCTGAGTAAATATATCAATGCAATTAATAAACTAATTTTTATATTATTCATTATTGACATAAGAAATTTGTTGAAAAATTTCTTCAAATTGTTTCGGGGTTGCTCTCTGGAAACTGATCAACAAGAATAATTAAAAAATATATTATATATATTATATAAATATATATATTATATTATATAATATATATAATATATATATTATATTATATATGATTATATCTACATATGTTGAATCGAAGTAGTCTTTACTGGTCTAAAAGTGACTCTCGTGGGATCGGTACTTTTATCTAAATCGTTGGTTCCATTCATTAATAGCTTAAATAAACTATTTAATAAAAGATTCAAAATTAATTAAGTAACTAATAACGCTAGAGCCCAGCAGTGATAACCAGGTAACAGGCTGTGTCCTACACTCAATTGAACTGGTGTTGAAATAATTGCCAAACCCAGGTACCACTTCTATAATTTTATAATATTCCCTATACCAGTTCTTATTTCATCGATTCAACAACTAGTTCATATTGTGTTAGTTTCAAACTAGTTATATATAATCACCACCCATTGGAGCAATCCCTTCTAACCGTAGTATCAAAGACAACTATCACACTTTACCAACAAAAGAAGATAAGCCATTATTTGGTTTACCTGCTCATGCAGGACAGACATATTTTAGAACATTTTTCATTGTGTTAAGTCCTGAAGTGGGCCCCACTGTTCTGAATCTTACTAATATAAATATATTGCAGCAGTTTGATTCCCTCCGAACTTATTTAACAGTTCCTTCGCAGCAGTCGCATTTACTGCAGGGATTGTTAATAAACTCGTACTGCACTTGTTGGCTTTGTTGCTGGCGATGTTGTTGCAGTTGCATTTGCAGTTGTATGCATTTCGCGTTTTATGTTTCTTAGTTCAGTTATGCAATTTGGCCTGTAATCAGGCCAATACTGTGAACAAACTACACGAGTAGTTGATTGTCTGAAAGGCTGATTGGTTACTGCTGCTGGCATAATTTTGCATTGCCAACTATTTGTTCAGCGGAAAATGAACCCAAATTCGTCGATACATTCGTATATGTTAATATGTTCGCACTCAGGATGCACTGCAAGCCCGCTGCGGAATTGGATGATACCAAAGGTACTCGTATGTAGTCGCAGTAGAGTGTGAAGGTATCAGTGAAAGGAAGTTATTAACCAAAGGGATGCAAGCATATATATATATATATATATATATATATATATATATATATATATATATATATATATATATATATATATATATATATATATATATATATGTATATATATATATATATATATATATATATATATATATATATATATATATATATATATATATATATATATATATATATATATATATATATATATATATATATATATATATATATATAAACCAGAAACATTAAACCAGACTTGACAGTGAACAAATAAATAGCGAAATTATGTTCAGGTGTTTTCAAAATTAATATTTGCCTATGCTATAACAAAGGTTTGTTTTCATTTATCCTGAACACCGCAAAGACTGTCATAGACACAACTACCACGGCCCCAGGTCGTGCTGCAAGACACGAAGTTATGAATGCACAAATGAAAGTTGAAAATTAGTTTGTTTTTGACGCATTTTAATTGGAGAGCCATGCAAAGCAACCGCTGCTGGAGCAGCGAAACGACTCTTATCGAAAATGGCAACAACAGAAACGCAAACAACCACAACAGCAACAACAACAACAACAACAGCAAGAAACAAAAACACTCCCAGCAATGGTGACAAGCCTCCAACAGCAACAGTTCAGCCCAGAAGTGACGTTGAAACGTTCAATGAAGCAAGTGAAATGATCAATTCCTACCCCAGCTCTCTCTGGAACCACCTTTTGCACACCAAACAACTCCAATACACAGAGCAGTCAACCAACTCTCACAGTTGACACACGCGACAGTTGGAGGGGGAAAAAAGAGCTGGAATTAATTTATCAATTGGTACAAAACACTTAAATCTGAAAGGAACCGGGTCAGTTACTGCCTTCTAGGACTGTCTGGAAAATATACGAGCTGTCCGAATACTCCAGGGATGGGTCAATGCCAAAACATCTGCTATTCTGCAATGTGGACTACGAGCACCGAAGAAAACTTAAATTGTGACCACCCATTGAACTGAATTCGGGAAATGCCTTTCACATTAATTGGCGCACTACTACTATGAGGGAGGGGAACAATCCACTCAAGTCTGTCCATATACCGAGATCTGTGTAAAATATGACAGAAGGGTGTTAGATTGGAGTAAGGAACTTAGAGTAGCGATATAAGCGTAAACTTTCAACTGCCACACCCAGCTTCAGGTACTATTCAACAGGAAGTCTTCAATGGTATCAACTTGAATTTTTGATGAATGATCTATGAGTAAAGGATGTCTGGAAGTCGGTATAAACCGGCTTTAACCCTCTTTTAAAGTTTTTCTTTTGTTTAATGCAAAAAATAACTAATTATAGAAACCTGTCATGGTTGCCAGGACCATCGTCACGAAAGCAAAGTTGGATACAAATAAGAATAAACGACCTGCCAAACGGCAAGCGAGGAGGATTAGGAGAAATACTGGCAAATTGGCTGCTCCGTCCTTCAAGTCAGAGCACAGGAGTACAGGAGCCCATTTGGTATGATGTTGGAAATCTCCAAGTACAATTTTACCCCTTGCATCTACCACCATTCTTCTGAAGACTGCTTTTGATGCCAGTACTCTTGAGATGCATGCTGGCAAGTAGACACGTCGGATATATGTATATTTAAAGAACGGATTTGCCTCATAGAATGGTCCACTATTTCACCAAAAATTCAAATTGTAGCTCACAGATCACAACTTACAGTGTTGAAGTAATTGCATAGGCACGGTCAGTTCTTGACTACCCTATTTCTTGTGTGAGATTAACTGCAATTGCAGGCGAAGTTTCGTTGTCAATTCTCAGATAGTTTATATGAATGCCTTCCCGACTACTCTGCTCCGGGGAGGGAATTCTCTGAATTTTGTCGTTACTTTGTCGATTAAGAGCCGAAAGTGCAACCGGGTGAGTATGCTGAATAAATGATCTGCGCTACAGTGACATGCCGGCAAAACAATTTCCAGAAATATAATGAACGACGATTGAAAAGAAGTGCGACTGCAACGAATTTTATTGCAGGCTGAGCTGTGATGGTGACGGGAGGGCGGGAGGGTGGTAGCGTGGTGGCCTTGTACTCGTATGAGTGGGTGATATAAACAATTACAGCAGAAGCTGATCCCATGCCCACATTCGGCACAGTGCAAAACTGGCATTGGTTGGCCTGATGATGATGATGATGATGATGATGATGAGTACGGATACGCGCACAGATGCCGACACAGCTGATACAGATACAGCTGCAGAGGCTGATGCAGACGCAGATACTCGCACAGCCTGGTGCACTTGGAGATGCTGTTGCAGATACGGAAGCGGTTGCACTTGTTCAGCGGCAGTTATGAGCAAATGTTTAAATTTAATTTATGCAACAATATATTCCGTGTGAGAAAATTGTGCAATTTATGTTATATGGCTGCCTTTGTTATTGTTGCTATTGTTTATTATTCATACTAGTACTGTGCCACACCCTAAACAGGGCAAAATGTGGTATTTCATGTATGCGTATGTTTCGTACGCCCACGAGGAGGCCTAACATTTCCAGAGATCCATACAAAAACTCATTGAGAATGAGTCGATCAGTATTGATATACTTGATTCTAATATGCGTTCAATCTATAGCCAACTATGGAGTATATGGGGTGAATATCTGGGAGAGCAAATTGAGTTAAGTACATTGTAGAAATGCCACGCTCTGAGAGAAAGAAAATGGTGGATGATTTGAATGATACTCATTCTTCTGTAATTCACACAAATTTCCAATTCGAGATCCAATTCAAGAGCTACTAACGACACTTCTGGCATGAACACAGTTACGGGCAAATACGCTATATAAATATATATTTTATATATCGTATTTGGTTCAGAGACGCAGTTCGAAAGAGGGAGAATCGCTACGTTCAAAAAATTGCCATGTGGCAAACAAAAATTCGCTCTGCCCTTGGATCTGTGTGAATAATTGAGCTATGAGTGAGAGCAACATCTCTGTGCTAACTATGGGCGTGACACATATGCACCACCACGCCCATGTGCTTATAGAAATTCACAAGATGGTCAGCAGTGCTATGTTCAGTACACCGTCCGCTGTGGTCAATTCGATAAAGCGTTGAATCGAGGCACATGATGGCTCCACTCGCACACCCACTTACCTCATACAATATACAATTGCCTTTATCTCGCTCTTCTAGAATGTAGGGTATGCCAGATCGTAGTCAAAGCCGACCTCAACTTTCTTTAGGTTTTGCTCCATTTGATTTAATACTTATTTTGTCAGCGGCGGCGGCGTTGCTCAATACGCGTTGGGTTGCAACATTTGAAACCGTTCGAAAGGCGTTGCAGCCTGCGTAACTGGTGGGATGAGTGATGTGAGAGCACAAATGAATGTGTGTGGATGTGTATGACTGAGTGCAGCTGCCAAGCATCTTTGAGATGCGACTGGTGTGGCGTCAACTGATTTATGGGAATGCGCATTAAGATGTGCATACAGGAAATCACATGCGGCGTATTAGTTGCAAGTATTGTTGTTATTATTTTTAATAAAAGTTGTAAAATTTTAATAAAATGTTGCAAATTTTAAATTTAAGGCGATATGCTGCGAATGCAATTTGTGGAGACAATTGCAATTTCCTATTTGTGCAATGACCTGATGGGATTTGTGTGACCAATGAACAAAACGTAATCAAAGTGGCGTTGATGGAGGACTGTTTTATGTACTTAGCAGCAATTTTAGGAAGCACACACTACGGATTGCAGCAGAGCCATCACTCACGTGTAATCGCCAGGCAACCGAATGGAAATTGCATTTGCCATCTGTGGAAAGTGCGTTCACGTTTTATGCAGACATGCTTGATTGAATTGTCCTGTCAGGATTCTGTACGAGAATATTTAAAAACTCAAAGGAAAACGGAAATCTTTCGTTGTTGTACCTACTTTCCCCTGCAATAGCACAACAACCACGCACACAACTTAAGTCCATTGCACGTCCATTCCACTCTTTATGTTGACACAGTTGAGTACAATTCCTCGTACTTTCATATGAGATATGAGACCAGAGCACCCACGAGCTTCGAAGCTTCGAACGAATTCTGATTTTCCTTAAGAGGCTTTTCTGTTCTATTGGCAGCTTTGTGCTTATTTTTAATATTCTTTCTTCCAACTCTCCATTTCGGTAGCAATTGTTACCCCACACTGTGCCCCCTGCCGAGCTACTGACCGAATTTCTCGATTTACATTCGTATTCACATGCAGAACAATGAGCACAAAGTTCTCGACTTTCGGAAATATGACAATATTTCCATTATGCTCTTGTGCGGGTATGTGTGGCTTGTAGGCTGGCACTCATTAGCGAAAACGGTCGTCTTAATTTTTGTTGGCCAAGTGCTCTAGTTTGGCTGAGTTTGGCTTGACCCGAGCTGGTTTTGGTTTGAGTTTGGGTTTGGGTTTTGGCTGCGTTTCGTTTGGGTATTTGGGTCAGTGTCGGTTGAACGCTTTTTCACTGACTTATGCATTTCTCTGCTTATTTATGTATAATTAATATAATTCTTTTTTTTTGTAAATTTACACACACAAAACTCATTTAGTAATAAGGTGAGCAAATCAAATCGAGTCTGCGAGCGAATTCGGGAGTATTACGAAATAATGTAAAACAAAATAAAATACGAGTACGTAAGAATTGGAACTAATTGATGCAATAGAGCTTCAGTGGGCGTTCAGCATATTCTGGGGAATGGTTGCAGGCGTTATTTTGTTAATGGAAATCAGATCCCAACTGATAACTGTGTCAATCAATAAATAAACTATGCCAACCGTGAAGCAAGGAGTAGGAATGGAAGCAAATAAGTAAAAAGACCTCAGTCGTGAGGGCTGAGGTTCCATTTGAAGATTATAATTTAATTAGGTTCTGAAGCGATAACTCAAAAACCGGTGTGCATAAAACTAAATCCTCAGAGCGCAATTTTCGACATTCGCACTTAAATAAAATAACGTTATTTCAATGCACTCTGGAGGGACCGACTGCGGCCGCACTAAGCAGTCACTCTTGGTCATCCAATATCCTTCTATCAAGCATTTCAAAAGATTACAACAGGATTTTCTTCTGACTGCATTCAGCAATTAACAGAACAGCAGGAAAATATGTTCACTCCTTTTTGTGCAAATCTACACGAATTCCTTCTGTTTGGCATGCCATGCTAGGAGGGTTAGCGCCGTAGGGCGACTTTCTGTGCTTCGCAAACCAATGTCTTCAACTGAACTCGCATATGGCATTAAAATCAAGAATTACTGCATCGACGGGAAAGCATTGAAACACGAACGGAAAGGGACGAAATTGTTCAGTAGCTTTGACATTCCATCAACCGAATGAAGTTTACAATTAGCACAGTTGAGACAGTGAGCTGCACTATACGCCCTGTGGGCGTATTAGCAGCAAAATTTATTAAGGTTAATTTGCGGCGTCGCTGTATCTTGTTTGCGGATAGGTATGCAGGCGATTTTGTATGTGGCATACCATAATTCGAATGTGAGCATAGATGAGCATACGCAATCTACATACAGGATGGATGGATGGATGATGGACGAGTTGTTTATTATATAAGTCTGTGTTAGTATACAGCAAACAATTTGCAAGCAGCTCAAAAACTGTTTCGAACCACGTAATTAATATTGCAGAGCCAGGGGCGGAAATAGGAATTACTCGCTGCGTAGGTTTCATGTCATGTCTTCATGTGTACGCAGGCCAAACAGTGTGGAGATTGCAGGGAAGGGGTTCTGCCATACCACATGCACTGCCCATTTCTAATTGACTCTTAATTAATCGAAATATTTGTAGAACTTCATTAAATACTGCAGACTGTGGTAGCATCAACTGAAACACCAGAACTGGCCGAGAAGGCCGAAAAGCATTTTCAATTTACTGAGAACAGAAACAACTGATTTGGGAGCTATTCCACGAGGTATTTGGAATTCAGACACAAACCATGGTTGGTATGTAGAAGTTCTCAGGTAGATTCAGCATTCTACTGACGTCGGACAGTGAGAAGCTCGATTCGCAATAAGAAGGCGTTAGCACCAACCGCAACCCCTCGATGCGTTTGTGACCGCTGTCAAGTTTACGTGAAAAGCGTTGTTCGAACATTTTCCTGCTGAAGTGCTGTTGGAAAATATGGGAATAATACATTCAGTCCTTCAATAATTCCCGTCACTCTTGCTTTGTAAGCTCATCCGGACGCTCCACACGATCTCGCGCCCACGAAATGCTAGCAGGGACGTTTCTGCTTCACTTACATGCCTTTTAGGTCCACGAAGGGGGCACAATAGATCTTATAGGTCGCAGTGCAGCATCCCCTCAACGATAATAATAATACATGCCTTTTATTGTATGTGAACGTGAATCCTTTGGATGTGCGTCTCTGTTTGTGTGCAAGGATAAAAAATGTTCACCCTCACCTTGAACGAGAGGTGCTTCATTCTCACGCGCACAGCATTTGCTCCTTCTTTCATATGTTCTTTGAAATGATTTGCTCCAGAGCTAAATTTGCTTCATTTTCATATCAAGAACAACAACAACAACGGAGCGAGACAGCCAAATGCTTCGCGTGTAAGTTTCGCATTTGAGCTTACAGGTGTGTCCACGTGGCAGGACAGAGTTGCCTTCCGCGTTTTTCGTGTCCTCCCAAAAGAGTCCAGGCAGAGAGTGGTTGAGTGCCAGGCACCCTTTCAATGTCGCAGATTATGGCTTCAGATTAGAACACACATCCGACTACACTGTTACGTCCTCATAAATTAGTATTGCTAATAGTTCGATCACTGGATTATGTCCAACCTCTGTTTGGTAATTTAGCTTAGTTAAAGGTAGTTCAGTTTGACAACCATTCCCTTAAGAAATAGTTGAGAAAGTTTACTTTGACACCACAGTTTGAGTACTTTCACTTTAATTTCCAAACCGCACTTATCGCTGCTGCTGCCAAATCACAAGTGCACTCTTTCTCGCTTTTTTAAATTTTTTTCTTGCGCTTTTTTGAGGTCATTCCAATAAAATCTAGAACTAACTTCATTAGTGCCGAAGAGATAACATAGTTTATGAATCGCTGTTTATGACTCGCTGCTAATGACTCACTGTTAATGGCTCGCTGTTAATGACTCACTGTTAATGGCTCGCTGTTAATGACTCGCTGTTAATGGCTTGCTTTTCATGACTTCTCACTAATGCCACGTTTAGTTATGAACGGCAAAAACACTCTTTCGTGACAATGGGTTCATTTTCCCAATAGAACAGAGCAAAATTTTGATGGGAAACTATGCGACGACTCTGCACCCACAGAGAAACAGAGGATGCATGTTCATCACGCATGATGCAAGATGCGTAGAAACTGGTCTTACAAATGTACTCAATGAGCTATTGGAAGCATCATCCATACTACTGGTAAAGGACTACGAGGGGCCACTCACAGCTTCGGATTGATCCTGCTCACTCACACTTTCTTCAGTTGGCCCTCCTTTTTAATAATAGCAGTTTATTCCCTAACGGAAAGCAAATCTGGTTGGCAGCTCCTGTAATCGCGCTACTGCGTGGTCGGATTGTAGAATGATTTGAGACTGGGGTTCCTGTGCAGTGGGCCATTCCATGTTGACGGAACGTCCGCACTAAGCTTGCTATCAATATGGGTGACATGGAGGAGTCCTCGGCATCCAGGTTGGCTAAGGAGGGGCGAATCGATTCAACAAATACGATTCACTCCTCCTTCCCGTAACGGAGATCGAAAATATTCGTACTGTCAACCAATACGATAAGCGCGTATGTGTTTATGGTACAATTATCATCAGATAGAAGCCTACAGAAGAGTCGCTGAAGGATATTGTCATGTATAAGGAGGTGAGTGTGAAGTACTGCGACCACTAATAGGATATTTACTACGCTCTGCTAATAGGATAACCCTATAAAATCGTATGTAACCTTGAGGCCCTCAAAAATTTGAATATGTCGGCTCATTCAAGTCGTGCTATTGAGCTACCTAGTACTTGAAGAGCCCTTAAGAACCCCTGAAGGACACAGGTGCTTTCTCCTTTTGCCCATCAGCGCCCCACAAATCCCAATTATGTGCCCGGGTGATTCAGTATCAGTATCCTCCTCACAGAATCTGCACATGGCACTTGCTACAATTCCTAGCTTGCTGAGGGATACTTTAGTTGAACGCTTCTGTCTTTTGGATCCATGGAAAATGCCAGTTCGATGTCATATTCTGTTGAGTGCTCGATGGTTTCTACCCGGTGATTGTATTGCTATAACGAAAATTGTGTCCACCAGCAAACACAAAAAAAGCACTTAAAAGCCGCCGCTGTTAACGATGATTATCATTTCGTGAATAATTTCGACTTTCATTCAATAAAGCCGTGAGTGGCAGGCAGCCAACGCTCTGCGGCATGCAGCACATGTGCCACGCTCGGCTGGCTGTTGACATTTTCGCCAGCGTTTTAGTATTAATTAAATTATAATTGTTAATAAATTTTTGTAATGATTCATGAAAAACGCTCGCACAAATGCACGAACGTGTCGGCGTTGCCTCTTTTATTGTCGTTGTCCACTGCGAGTAAATCTCAAATGAAAGTAATTTTACAAATTTTATGCCAATATTTGTTTAATAAAATTTTTGCTGAGGGAGCACTTTTCTCTTTTCTTTTGTTTAATATTTTTCTTTCTCTTTTTTTGTTTCTTTTTTATCTTCTAATTTGTTGGTTACGTTCCGAGTATTCGTTCATAAATTGTCCAAGAGTAACGTTTGGGACACTCGAGCGTTGTGCAGCATGCGATATTTGAGTGGCCGAATGTTAGAGGCCTGCAGCAAGCGGTTCAAAGTGGCACCGGTCCAGCCACCAGGTGCGAAACTCGAAACTCTTGATTCTAACGCTGGCTGAGCAGTAAAAAGAAACACGAATATTATTGAGTGGCCTGGCTGGGAATAGCGCCACATGTCCGTGACGTCATTTGGCACACTTGGTAAAAAATATTCGTTTTATTGCACGATGCTGCTAGGATTGACAGGTCTGAAGTGCTGCGCTGCCATGCTGTGGTACCAGCAGGGAAATTCCAATTGCAGAAGTAAAGAAATGAGCATTCACTACGATCAGAAGCGGAGCTGGAGTAGAGTAATTAGGCTTCCTGAAATGAAATTGAAGGCGTAAAGCATATAATTATCCTCCACATACATATGATTGTTTCCCACAAAGAGATGTGTGTTTAGCCGGAATGAAGGAGCGCATCCGTAGCAGCAGTTGTTACTGAACGAAAGTTTACAGGCACCGACAAGTGTCCGAGAGGCTGTGAGGGAACTGTCCTAGATTATTCAGAGACTGTGCAAACAAACAATGTTATAATAGAACCAAACGCAAACATTCAACTTTTTTGTTGTTTTCACCCTCGAATTGCCAAGTGTTCCACATTAGTTGTCAATTGTTGTGGGCGTTATTTTCTTCTTTTTTTAATTTGTTTTCATATGAACACATTTTCAGGTAGAATAATTTTTTTTTTCTGTGGAATTTCTGTTATAACGCACTGTAACGTTCCGCCCATTAGACAAAATAAGTTGTAATCGCCAGTTAAAGTGTTGTGCTCCCCGAACAACGAACACTCCCGGGCAGTTGTGTGGCCCGCCGACACGTGTGCAGCGATGATAATTCCTTTCGTTCTAACGGTTGCTCCACCTCAGGGGGCAATACAAAAGTGGAGTCTACAGCACACAACAAGCCCAAGAGTTGTGATGACAATGGTCATGGGACCATCGCGGTGCTCTACTACTCAGAGACACTGAATGATTTGTGGCTTCTGCTGAAATATTTCGTTCATGGTTGCTTTCCTTGGCTGTCTACGAACAAAGTACATAATTGAAAAGGGGAAGGGGCATTGCTGGAGCCCGTCGAATGCCACCTTAGAGAAATGCTTGAGTGATATTGCTAATAGCTTCCGAGTTGTTATCTAATTTGGAACTGTTACTAGTGCACACGTGTCTGTGCTACTGACTTCTGTCTCTTATAATTAAGGCGTTTTGACGGCGGTTGTGGAGTCGGAGTTGACAGTGTGAATTTCGAAATATAAGTCGAAGTCGGAGGGGATATACTCGTGAATGAAACGCAACCCTCCCCCAAAAGGGAAAACATGTACAACCAGAGATCATTCAAAAGATATAATAACTAATAATATACTCGTACAATATTATTAGAACAGGATAAACATAATTTCATCAATCGAGACCACAGAAGAATTCGTAAAATGGTCTTAATTCGAGAGTTATTTATTCAGGTACCCTACAGACCACATTCAAAAGCAAAAGATTGCCTCTAAACTTCGGCAGTTGGAAATTGACTCCTTTCGGCGATGGTTGTTTGCCTATTCACAAGGTTTTTATACCGACAACTGAGCAGAGTACATTTTATTCTTGTTTTTTGTCTTCGCACTTGCCACTTGTGACGCCTCTGGGCTTGAGTGACTTCATTCTTATAAATTCTTAGATTAAATATTGGGTTAGTAATACTTAATGAAGTTCATTAAAAGACCTCGTTTTCACTCATTAAGTTCAAGTATTAAGTATGTTCGCTTGGGTTGTGTTTGCAACGCCCAAAATGAGGCATGGTTGGTATGGGTATATAGAAGTGTATATGTATATTCTTCACATTATCACTCCCTGCGTTAAGTTAGCCCTGTCCATATATGGAAAACTTGACTGCACACCGATCCAGATATTGGAATGAAATTTTCCAACGCCGAGAAAGAAAAAAGCAGAAGACCCCATTAGGAAAATGACACGCCTACCACCCATATATGCAAATGACGACAGTTTCGGTGAAGTATTCAGGTAGTAACACACTGGCAGTTCATACTAGACTTTATGAATGGGATGGGCGGCACACACTTCCACGCCTTTTATTCACACATTTTCATAAGTTGAGAACTGTATGAGATTTATGGAGGAAGTTTCATGGGTAAGGGCAAATTCACCCTATAAGTTAGATGCAAGAAATGGGTGTGACTAGTTAAAATGCTTAGCAAAACACCACAGTGCCACGCCTACTAGGCATGTATACGCACAACTCTGCAACTATTCAGGAATTAAAAAAGAAAACTAAACAAAAGAGCGCATAATTTGAGTATAAAACTTAGTAGTTAATGTGGGAGTACTCTTAATATTTCAACTGCCACGCCCACTTTCAGGTACAAATGTGCAACATGAACAAAATTTGGCAACGAAGTGTGGGGTGGTTCAGTGTTCAATTAGTTTAGTGCTCAATCGTAGTCACACTTCCACTTCATTTACATTCTTGCTAATTATCTTAGGGTGTAGGGTATCTAGTAGCCGTAGCCAACCAGTTGTTGTATGCGCTCCGTCCGCTGTCGTTGCGTAGTCATGGAAAATTCCGATTAGCAGTCGGTTTAATCAATTTATACATGTATATTTAAGGAGTCAGGATTCATAGAAATTTACAACGCCCCCATAGCTGCTTATTAATCAGGAGGCTGCATAAGCCTAAGGCAACTGTCCATACAATCCGTCCAGCGTCTCATGTCATAGTTTTCAACTGACAGCTAAGTTGAAATTCATGTATTTGTGTGAAGGGCGCTCCTGTCAGAACTTCTCCGTCCATGCAACTCCCAACTTTTGACGGACGTCGCGTAGTTTGACAGCCCTTGCGATCTTTTTCTTCTTGCTTTTGAATTCATGTTCAGTAATTGAAGAATACGAATTAGGCGACAAACATTTTACTCAGGCTGATGTAGGAAAAAGTCAGAGCTTTGCTGATTATTTAAAAAACCATCAAACGTTTTTATGTCCTTTTCTACACAATTCATTTTGTCGCCCGCTCCGCCGACGCCGTCGCTGTCAGTTGAAATATTTTTAGGACCGTCGCCGTTATCCGTAATTAACGACACCAATTGGCAGTTGGTGTCCTGCCAGGAGTATTCATACCCTTTTAATTAGTTTTGGTAACACAGTTCAGGGCGGCAGGCAGTAGCGGCAAAATCACGACTGCTGGATCACAGCTGCGTTGCCATTTGCTATGCTAATGGGACACCGGTTAGCGCCGTAATTAACCGTTTAAAATGAGGAATGTCGACACGCCTGCGTGATTCGCTGCCCAGCGCAGGCACAGAGCAATTAGAAAAATCTACATTTATAAGATTCTTGCTGTGTTTGTGGGCTTTTACAAAGTCTGGAATAAATAAACTGCTTGTCTGTCGGCCTGCGTGCGTGCGCGAGTGTTCGGCACATTATCATGGCACTGACACAACTTGAGTGGCTTCTGCAGGCATCATCAGGGCACTGCCACACACACACACACACACACACACACACATACACAATGGGGCTATGCGAACGCGTACCCGTATTTATGTTTAATGGCCGAACGCAATTCGCAAATGTGTTCTTTGACATAGGCAGCACTTGCTTCCGGCAAGTTGAATGACTTCGGGCAGTGCCTCTACGCTCTTTGCGCAGTGGGCCGTCAGCTGCGTCAAGTTGCTACTCCAACTATGCTCGCAGGCGCGCTACTCAAGTCAGGCCAGCGCTGCAAATGACACTCAGTAGGCAAACTTTGAGACAATCACGCATCCTACTTGGTAAGTCAATTAACAATCAGTTAATCTGTTAAATGCGGAACAGTGAAGATTCCATTCCAAAGGCGGCGTATCTCGAAACAAAACCATTTTTATTTCAATTGAAATATTAGCAAGTTCATTTGAATTCTGATATATACTCGTACTTATGCGAGTGGAATCGGCGTAAACAAATGGGATGCTGACATCAGCCTCTAATCACATCGAATGCAAATGAGGTACTTTCCTTAAAGGTTTTCCGATTTGTTTTTATATATTTTGTAATGGTTCAAATTTTTCTAATTAATATGCAAAGCTTGAAACGTGACAATTCGGTATGCTTACTCGTATACCACGACGAGTGATTCAATCGCCAGTTCCAAACAATGTTAAGGTGCGAGTATAGAAAATATCATAACGGGCCGCTAAATGCGACTTCGAATAGTGTACGACAGAACTAAAGCCAATAAAGAAGGCTAAGAGCGGGTTGGACCGACTAGCAGATGCCCTATTCCCTAAGATATTCCAGCAAACTACGCGCATAGAAATTAAGTGGGCGTGTCAGTAAGACGATGACGATATTGGCCACATCTAATTGAAGATTAAACCGCTGTCCAGATCAGCATTCCATTATGTTCCTATTTCATAACTCCACGTGGAGGAGAGCGTGGTAGTCTATATAGAGTACCACCACATTTCAACTCTCAGTTTTATATTCGAATTAATCTTATATATGAGCAGATCTCAAGTAATCCTCATAGCATCGAGTCCTCATAGTTTCGAGTCCTCATAGTATCGAGTGCTCATAGTATCGAGTCCTCATAGTATCGAGTTCTCATAGTATCGAGTCCTCATAGTATCGAATTCTCATAGTATCGAGTCCTCATAGTATCGAGTGCTCATAGTACCGAGTCCTCATAGTATCGAGTGCTCATAGTATTGAGTCCTCATAGTATCGAGTCCTCATAGTGTCGACTTCTCATAGTATCGAGTCCTCATAGTATCGAGTCCTCATAGTATCGAGTTCTCATAGTATCGAGTTCTCATAGTATCGAGTGCTCATAGTATCGAGTCCTCATAGTATCGAGTCCTCATAGTATCGAGTCCTCATAGTATCGAGTGCTCATAGTATTGAGTTCTCATAGTATCGAGTCCTCATAGTATCGAGTCTTCATAGTATTGAGTTCTCATAGTATCGAGTCCTCATAGTATCGAGTCCTCATAGTATCGAGTCCTCATAGTGTCGACTTCTCATAGTATCGAGTCCTCATAGTATCGAGTGCTCATATTATTGAGTCCTCATAGTATCGAGTTCTCATAGTATCGAGTTCTCATAGTATCGAGTGCTCATAGTATCGAGTCCTCATAGTATCGAGTCCTCATAGTATCGAGTCCTCATAGTATCGAGTGCTCATAGTATCGAGTTCTCATAGTGTCGAGTTCTCATAGTATCGAGTCCTCATAGTATCGAGTCCTCATAGTATCGAGTTCTCATAGTGTCGACTTCTCATAGTATCGAGTCCTCATAGTATCGAGTGCTCATAGTATTGAGTTCTCATAGTATCGAGTCCTCATAGTATCGAGTCTTCATAGTATTGAGTTCTCATAGTATCGAGTCCTCATAGTATCGAGTCCTCATAGTATCGAGTCCTCATAGTATCGAGTTCTCATAGTGTCGAGTTCTCATAGTATCGAGTCCTCATAGTATCGAGTCCTCATAGTATCGAGTCCTCATAGTATCGAGTTCTCATAGTGTCGAGTTCTCATAGTATCGAGTCCTCATAGTATCGAGTCCTCATAGCATCGAGTCCTCATAGTTTCGAGTCCTCATAGTATCGAGTGCTCATAGTATCGAGTCCTGATAGCATTGAGTCCCCATAGTGTCGAGTCCTCATAGTATCGAGTCCTCATAGTATCGAGTGCTCATAGTATCGAGTGCTCATAGTATCGAGTCCTCATAGTTTGCATTGCTCACACTTTCCAGGCGATTATGTGTAGTCGCATCGCCATGAGTCCATGAACTGAGTGAACTACTTCCAAGCGTAACATTATTTCCTCTTGGAATCCACTGAAGAGTGTTGTGACGAATAAGCCCTCTGTGGCCAAGCAGTAAGCATGTTAGACGCATACTCAGAGGGTCGCAGATTCAAATCAGCCCCGAGCTTGGTCTCAAAAATGCTTCTTTCTAAAAAATCCTTTCTCTTCGAGTCGAAGACCTCAGTAGCTATACTCATTCCCACAGACCCTATCAACAACTGTCCACCAATATCTATGCCAAAATAATTTGATTGTAATTAAGTTAAATAATCAACAAATGAATTCTTGTGCTGCTGGAATCGTGCCATTAACATACACGGAGTTCCGTGGCACTATATTATAAACCGAACTTCCGACAGGCCACGAACTTTTATTGCCCATGCTGCATGTTGTCTTTAAAATCATTTCTGGGCACCGAAACTAAAAAATTAGTTAAGAAAAATAAAATGAAATAAAATTTAACTAACCAACGATCGTCGATCAAGAAGAGTGGCCAAATTACTCGTATCTAGCGGGCTAAAAAGGTCGTTGTGGTTGGACTCTAATTAGAAGACCACTCTCAGCCAGATTATGAATTATGTACGAGAATGCATAAATTTAATTTGTGCTTCTTATGAATAAATATTGATTTCGTTTCAACTCTGTTTGGCGGAATTCATTTCAATAGTTAGAATGTTTGCTTCGCGGAGTCACAGCGGGAGCGGGTATCAGTGTGGCAGTCAGGGTCGGATTCGGAGTTGATCATTCGAAATGATAGCCGTAAGAATGGCACGAAGTTGTGCCCGCAGACCCAGCAATAGCACTCATTAACAGTGCGATGCGCAGCAGATTAGTATTCAGCCTTCAGAGAATCAACCTTCTGTAGCAGAATTGATCATTCAAAATAAGTTCTCGCCCATTAATAATCGAATGAAACTGCTGGAAATACACTACAAAATACTTTGTGCCTATCTGGGCAAGGGTGAAAGCCTGCTCCGCCTGAGCAGAGAGCCAACTTTTCTCCGCTCGCCTACTAGTTGCCGCCTAAGTCACAACACCTGATTGATAAGTTATCTGGAAAGCTGAGAGTTGTATTTTTGGCTAAGCTCCACGTTGACGTCCACTTTTACTTGCGCTGTCGACGGGTCTGTTTGCTGGCTGTCACTGAATCCCGGCTCTCAGCACTTTGCATAATCAAAAAATTTCACAGCGACTTCATGGCAATTTCAGTGTGTGCGAATTGTTTGAAGTGTGGCTGATGTCTGACTTTTGGCTAAAATTCAGCTTCAAATGAATAGAAATTAAGTAACACGTTTGCCAAAGATTTACCCCGCCTATCGGTCCGTCTGTCTATCCGCTTGTCTCCGATCGGATTTATATAACATTATTTAATCGAGAGTGTGGAATATATGGAATATGTAAATGAAATGTTATCGGTCGGAAAGCCAGTTATACTCGTCTGGATGAGGAAATATGAAATCCGTTTATTTTGGTGCTGTTCAAATGCAAATTTAGCTTCAAATGCTCGTGAACCCATAAATATGCATGAACTACAAAATATAATTTAAATATTTCTGATAGGCTTCTATTTATTTCAAATTCATTCTTGGTGATTTGGCTATGGCGGCTGAGTCGTCGCGCTGGCCTCCACGCACTGCCTCCAGCACTCTGGCCACTCAGTCACTATCTACTCAGTTTGTAATACATGCCTGCATGCAAATGTAGCAGTGGCGATTAGCCAAGACTTGCCAGCTTCTGACGGCAGAGCAGAAACTATGCTAAGCAAGTTGCATGGCGTAGGTGGCACAACAATGCGAGGGGGCTGCATAAATAGAGGCGGTGCGTGTGGACAGCTGGCTGCGTTCAATTGGCACTGGCTGTGCACAACGGTGTTGTTTCAGCATAAAACAATGCCAGCACGTTGCTCCCCACTGATGTCACTCTCCCACTTTGCCAGTGTTTAAGTCAAAGACATTCAGATGTGTGAAGTCGGCGCTGAGCATTCGAATTGTTTACAAAGTTCAAGCCAGACCCACCTAAGCAGTCATCGGTTTTTAGCAACTAATTACTTGCTATGCTAAACACATTGTCCAGGCAGTGGAATTGCCATGTCTCTGGCTTAGAGCAGATTAGAAGTGTACAGCAAAGCTGCAAACTGCAACTGCAACAGCAACTGCAACAGCAACTATGACTGTGACTGCGACTGGTGCTACTGGCTCAGCCTCAGCCCCATGCCAGAGGCAACTTGAAGTTGATTGAATGACAATGTCTGAGTATGCATTAAAACCCATTACAATATATGCCAATGGGCGCTTTGTTGTACTCTATCAGCGGCACACATTTACACAGAAACCCACCCAAGCCAAAATGTTAGTAGGTATACACATCCTGGTCAATTATGATTACTTACAATTGACTTATTTATTTAACCAAACCTCAAATTTAAAAACTATGCGCAGTAATCAGGATTTTCAGCCTAAAATAATAAATTAAACTATTTGAAATGGAGTAATTAGAAAAAGTTTGTCCAAACTAAAGAGACAATTTGGTTGGGTTGGATGAAAATTTAGGTGGACACAGTACGTAAGGGAGGGGGTGAACCACACCGTGGCTCTTTTAATGCCCTCTGTTTTCATTTACGTATGAACTCAGTAGTAGAAAAAAGTAAACAAGTCAGTGCAGTTTCTTCACTGAATATTTTTTTGCATAATGTGATGCCAAAGAAATCACAGATGCACGGAGCATAGAGAAGGAGAGATAAATCGTGTGCCTAGATTAAAATGATATCGGGATAGCCTCCAAATAGCTAGTTAATTGGGCGAGTGCAAGGGTGCCATCATGAAATGCGTGAGTCCAAAAGACTTGCTTACGAAGGCATGGGAGCCTGGCATCAGTTCTGAAAAGTTCAGACATCCTCCCTTGTAATGCCGCAAACAAGGACTGACAGGGAACGAAACGTACAAGGACATCGGCGTTTAAGCTAGGAATGAGTAGCACTAAACCTTGAGGTAGTGCAGAGATTGAGTGTAGTAATCAAGTCGTCGTACAAACAAAATTTGGCATGCCGCTGCACCTCTCGCAGGCATCTCAATTGACAGATTGTCAAAGCTGGCCAATATTTTCTGTTGGCGGTATGCACAAACTTCTTTAATATCATTTGTTGGTTACAATAGCAAATTACATGACTGCATTCAGTTGAAGAGAGGCAGCCCCGCAGGGGCAACCGCGTACGGGTTGCAAGGTGCGTACGGGTTGCATGCCCGTACTCACTGAGAGATGGAGTAAATATGAGTTCATGTGGCAATTTCCGTTGACCGCTTAGCAGAGAAATTGGCGCTGCCAATGAAGTCTCACAAACGCACACACACACACTCACTCACTCGCCCATGCACAGATGTGCACACATTCAGGCGAAAAATGCAAATACTGTGCAGCAAAATGTGGTCGTATGTGCAGCTGCTGCTGTTGCTGACTGCCTACGGCGTGGTTGCTGGGCCTACAGCGAGCTGCTTACATGCCTACCTCGTGCAACTTACTCACTTTTTAAAATTTCTCATGTGTGTGTGTGTGGCAGTTTCGATTCGGTAGCGGGATCAATGAATTTTGCGGCCTGATTGTATAATCAGGCAGTGAACTTTGCCCGGAGCTGCGCCTGCTGTAAAACGAAAAGCAGAGGAAATTATGATGCAACTGATTTACCGCGTTCGACCTATGACGCACCCCTGTCACCAACCTCCATGTCCTTGGCAGAAATTGCAGAAGAAGTTCCTCAATTTGGTGAGTGTGAGTATGAGCAGCGAAAGTTTGTGCCAGGTGCCATGCGATAGCTCTGATGATAGCCGCAGCTGAGGGTCAGTTAGTAACAGTTTTTCGTTTACTATTACTACAATGGAACTGAAACCAAACTGGATAATGCAACAGCTTCGATAGCAACATATGAAATGAATTTTAAGGACTCCAAATACAGACAATCACGATGTATACCGATACATAATGGAGCACTTAGAGATTTCTCTTATCTGATAAAGTTCTTCAGTACTTTGCACTCAATTAAATAATAAAACATTGCTCTGTTGGATATTTCAAGAAGTGTTCCTGGAACGACGTGGCAATGATGTGTGCAGAACTCAGAATCAAGTAAATATATAGGAGCATGAATGACTACTCTCGATAATAAATAGTAGAATTCTAAGATCAACAATCAGACAGATGTGGATACGGAGTATCTGGCAAACCTCTTTACTAACTGACTAAATGGAATTGTTGGTGAGATTCACCAGGAATGCAAAACGCAAACAATTCTCCAATTAAATATGCTAAATATGGCATATTCCCCTTCTTCGGTGTATGGTTTCTTTAAAGAAACTGTGATATTTGTCAAGAAAAAACCAAATTTTATATATAAGAATATTTAAGATATGGTTTGATGTCGTTTAAGGCAAAATCATTGCCAGGTGAAGACTCCGGAAAGCGCAGCTCAAAACGAGAGAAGCTTGATGTGTATTATATGTAAAAATTACAACAAAACTATGGAACAAAACAATCGAATGGAGGAAACTCCAATTGAACATCAATTGGATCTGACGAAATTTGTAACTCCGGTTCGAAAGCGACGACAACTCTCCCTTAGGCTTTCGTCTGGCAATTATTCTGCTCTACAATTTACCACCTGAGTGAATGAGAGAAGACCGTCCTTATCGTTCGCCCAACATGAGTCCAGCGACTAAATTGCAACGTGTGTGTGTGGGGGGCTGCATGCACGTGTGGGGCATGGCGCACACTAAGACGGGAGTTTCCACAGACTAGGACAAGTGTACACAGCTGTAACGAAACTCACTGAAAGGTGCGCCACGTTGTACTGAAATCTGTGTGGTGTCCTTTCACTATGCGAATGCGGCCGTGCTTGAAACGGGACGATCTAGAATATAAGCTCAGGTGCAGGAATTAATCCAACGAAACTTGTGCTCCGGTTGAACTGAAAAATCTGGGTTGATTGTGAAGTGCGGGAAGTGTGGTGAGGAAGGTGGGGATCGACTGATTAACTGAGTTCCTAAGCTATAATGCGTTAATTGAAGCGATAGATTCAAGAGAGTCGGACCAACTGCAAGTTAGTCTGTCTTAGTTTTTGCCGATTAGATAGAAGAGAAATTCCGCTCGAAGGCGACAATGCAAAAAGTGCCACAAGTGCAGTTAAGCAGAAAAGAAGTGCAAGAAAAAATTCAATTACAAAAGCAGATCAATGCACTTGCGTCCATTGCCTTTCGAAACCCTTCAAAGTTTCTTTCCCAGCGTCGGCCGCAGTGTCATGCGCTGCTCTGCTCGGCAGCAATATCAGTTACAAGTTTAAATTTACAATGGGTATTTGAGAGACAAATGCAAGTCAATGCTGCTGGCCACTGATAGAAAATAGGAAAGGAGAAAATATGCATTTCCATCACTCGAACGAAAGACAACCGTTAGAGCAGTAAATTTCCAAACGCACACACACACACACACACACACACACACACACACACACACACATACACACACACACAGCCGTATACATTCGCACTGCATTCAGCAGCATAGATTCGCGTTAAATTATGCAAGTGTCAATCGAGGAAAGTCACAACAGGCCCACAAAAGACGCTGGCAACAGGTGAACGTGCACTGCGGCTCACCTTGAAGCAGCCACCGCAGCCGCCGTTAGTGTAGAGGGAGAGAGGTGTGTGCGCAACGTACCTCAAGCAGCGCAACGCATCGATCGGTTTGGAAATTGTCAAAATAACAGTAGGCACCTCCACCACCACCGATCACGGCCGACGCAACACGCCACACGGCAGTGCAGAGCTTGTGACACAGCAGTCAACACACAAAAGAACCACGACCCGACCAATAAACGCAAACACGAAATAACAATAACTACAAAAGACGCAAATTGCAACAACCCGGCTGGGTGGCGATTTATGCAAGCGAGACACTCAACTTCAGTTCATCAAATTTTATAATAAAACTTTATGATAAGAGCAGAATTTTGTAGGTCACCCAGACGAGCCATTTTCACACTGTGTTGACTCTTTGACTCGCATCCACCGGGCGCATTTATTTTATTTATTGTTTAAATACTTTTTGTCTGTTCGTTTGTTTGTCCGCCAATTAAGTGTTTGTTGATATTAAACACCGAAGCAGCCGCAGCAGCAGCAGCAGCCGCAACAACAAAGACTGTTTTACAACAAAAATGAGTTTTAATAATTACGCAATAAAGATATATCGCTGCAACCTTAACTCTCTTCACGCAGCATGATTTCTTGCGAGTGGCATGAAAGTGCACACGCTCGCTGGGTCGCTCACTCGCACCTTCTCACGGACTACGCACCGCGGCCCAAGGGGAAGGCAGCCAACTACTCGTACGTGGATATGTGAGATGCTAATCGCTTCCACAGCATCGCACACAGCGCGTTATCGGGCAATTGCAAACGCCGCTATGACGCAAATTAATGCAATAATTGTAAACTTCAGCATTTAGCCAAGCGACTTCCTGCCACCCGCCTGCCGCAAAACCGCCCCTTCGATTGTATGCCTCCGCTTCAGTGATTTTGCTGCGCGCTCACAGCGGTCAAACTCGACTCAGGCTTCAGCCAGCGTGCAACCGCATTTGTGGCTCTGGACTGAAGCATTGCCCGAAAACAAGCGACGTCGATTTTACATATAAACACGCAGCAATTACCCAATTTTAGTTCATTCACAAATTAATTACAAGTTAAAGGGCAAAAAGTTCTTATAATTAATGTGGGCATATGTGTTAATTCTACATTAAATTGCAAACGGAAAAATTAATAATAATAGAGAAAGTTTTATTCTCAAAATTATATAAAAACCAGCAAAGAATGCTGAAGTCGGATTAGACCGACTTGCGAGATATCCTTTACCCTGACTATGGTGATGTACTTACTACCAAATTCTTCATATACCTTCATTAGGAGCATATCTAGGGTAAGCTTTGGTGGGATACCCAGAGATGGTTAGAAGGGAGGTAGGCGGGCCCGTTATCTGATCACCCCATTTGTAGTGAATTCAATGCACATGAAATTTGGTACGAGAATTTTGTATATGTCTCAAGTTATAAACATTATTCATACATGAGGGCGTGGCTCTCACAATTCATATATCATCAACTAGTTTCAATTTTGTCTCGAAAGTTCCTAAAATGGAAAGTGGGCGGGCTCTTTCTCTGATCAAGCCCATTTCTTGCAGTTGTCTACAGGCTGCTTCGTATAAAATGTTGTCCATAAATCTTTTATAGATCTCTTTAGATAGAAATCTAGTTATGAATATGAAGTTATGAAGCAATAGAAGTTATGAACATGTGTTAACACTGGGCGTGGCAGTTACTATATACCGCACATAGTGTTTAGTAAGACCCACATCTACGTAACTACCAAATTGCTTAACCTATCAATTTACCCGAAGTTATGGTCATTTTAAAAAAGGTGCAAAAAGTTGCATATTTGGGAGGTAGGCGTGGTCTTCGTCCAAATAGACTCATATAGCAATCTGGTTCTGTCTTAAGGCCCCAAGCTATACTTTAGCAATATTTCATTAATTTGGTGGAAAAAAGTGGCCAAGACAGATCGACGGACAAATGGGAATGTGCTCAGAAAGTATTTGCGATCATTTGTATATATATACTCGTCTCGTATATATATATGCCCATACCTGCCACGCCACCTTCTGGTAACTGAGCACCCGCTTTAACGAATTTCCCCCAGTTTACGCGAACAATTGAGCTCATCACAGCCATTCAGTCAATGCGGGCAATGGAAACTTTGAAATTTTTCTGCGCAACTAACTTGGCACTAACTCAATTAATTGCTATTCGTACTACGAGTATGTTGCTGTGGCTATTGCTGCCGCTGCTGGTAGTGTACGAGTTGCAGCTGCAGCATTGGCTGCATGCGTTAATTGTGCCTCCGAGGAATTGGCAAAAAACCTGTGCGTTTCGATGTTGAATTCAGTTTTGGTTTTGGTTTGTTACACTTCTGGGTTTCGGTTGCTTTTGTGGGCCGTCAGATCTTGAATGGCGTTAATAACTCTACTCTATTGCACAATTCGGTCCGTGCACAGACACTGGCACAGAGACGAGTACACGGACACACTTCTTCATTTTTTACAGCAGTCGTTGGAATGACGAACTGCAATTTCCATGCAGGAAGTGACACTTAAGCTGCCTGCTGCCGGTTGCCCGCTGGCCGCGCTTAGGCCATGCATTTAGCATTGCATGCGGTTCTTGTGTGGCAAGTGATTCATGGGAACATGACTTGGCGGATAGTCTTCACACGGACTGCTTACAACCGCTGTAAGGCAGGCGTGATAGTTCTATTGTATTTATACGCGTAAAGTGTTCCGCCAACTGGCACAGGATTCGAATTTGAATGGTTCAGAAATTGATAACAAAGCACGGCACGATGGATTAGTGAACTATTATAATTGTTACGTGAAAATTATAATTATTGGAAATTTCACACTCACAATGGAATAATAAATAAGTTTGTCCTGAAATGCCTCTTTGTTTGCTTTACGGTTCAGGTTGTTATCTTACCACAATAACACCACATCTGCCATGGTTTCTGGACATGTTTTCACCTACCACATTTACTGCGATATGGAAAAATCAACCAATTCAATCGTTCCATTCGTGTCCTTTCTTCGTGCAATTTTATTCTTTCATAATGTCCGTCAGCTGAATAAGTAAAGATACTTTGTAGTCGGTAGTGCCAACGAAATACACTTCGAGCAAATTACAAATGATTTCTATAATGGCCAAAAGTTTAGTCCACGAAATTAATCAATCACAGGAATGTCGCTATGAAGTCACAGCAACGTAAGTGAAACGTAAGAAAGTGAACTCCAATGTTGCACAAGAAATCCCCACTTCCCCACACGAATCAATATGCCTATGAACTCTTTGTGCCCTGCCCCTCTTCTTAAAGTGACGAAGGCGGTGTGTTAAGAGTGGCCACAATTGATGATATTACCCATAATATCTGGTCCACACAATCCGTGAAGGAGGAGAAAAGAGTTAAGATCTTGCAAAAGGAGGGAGGGTCGCACATCTATGATATATACATATATGTTTGCTACAGAGATTTGCTGTTTTTGTAAATGTCTCTATAAGTATAATTGAGATTCGAGAACTGACACGTTTGTGAATTAAATGATATGGGACAAGATCATGGTTTCAGTGAGGTACTCATCCTTTCAGAACAAGCTGTTACCAGTACTGATTGCAATACGGGGCCTAGACCAGGTTCCGTAGGTGTTACCGACAGCAATAATTGAACTCAGCACTCGTATATTGAATTTTACACCTTACTTTACTCTTACTTTTGTGGGCTACAAACGTGAAAGCGAACCCAACCTTCTTCCTGATTTACACACCTTGTAGATGGGCAGCAAAATCATGCTGCTGCAGTGGTAATGTCGGCAAGTAATGACCTGACGGAGACATCCAAATGCAACTGATATCTTTTTCTTTACGTTCCGCTATCGCAATTATAATTACTTATAAGGGAGCCGCCCTCTGTTGTCTGGAGGTAATCGTGCTAGACTCACACTCTCCCTGCCAGGACTTGGTCTCAAAAATGTTTCTTTCTAAAAAATCTTTTTCTCTTCGAGTCGAAAGCCTCATTCCCTAGCCCCTTTCAGTCGTAATTAATTATGGTGTAAGATGTAATAATAATAATAATAATAATAATATTTAGAAGCCATCCTCATAGATCGCAACATCACAATTCCTTGTTTTATGATGATTCTCCTTTAACTGAGGCTGTAAATTTATCATATTTGCCCTTCCACATACTATGCCCTTGACAATCGGTGGGGAGGGGAGGGGAAGTAGCTTTGTGAACGTGCTGCACAAAATAGCAACACAGGCTAACAACAACAATACGAGTAAGTAAAAAAACCCTAATTGATTCACTTTCAAGCCTACTCACCACTCACTCGCTAAGTGAGCCAAGCTAAATGCAGACAGCTGCAGGAGTGGTGAATGCACAAGCACGTATGCTTTGAAATGCAGTTGTGTATTTGCGTGTGTGTGTGTGTGTGTGTGTGCGACAAGATCAGCAAAAGCGTTTCAAAAATAAAAGCAAGGAACCACAGAGAGGAGAAATGTTAAAAGTAGGCCGCGAAACAAGAATGGCTGCAGCAGGACCAACCGCGGCAAGCTCAGTTCAATTGTTACTCTTTTCGTTTCTTTTTGGAATGGAAATGTGGGTATTTGCATTGGTTATTCCAATTTGTACTTACAGATAATGCCGCTTCTACTTGTTGTTGTTGTTGGTTGTGCGTGCCGAACACTTTGCAGAGAGGATTTAAATTTCGATATTAAAACGATTGTTATTTTCACTTATTTTCAGTTTTCACACACGAGGAGACAGACACAGCACTGGAATTGCGCGCTTCCACCAAATGCCTCTTCACTTGTTTACGTTTAATTTGTATTTAATTTTCAAATTTTATTCGCTGCTGTAATTACCAATTCAATCACAATGATTGCGTGCTGTCTTCAATGTGGGCGGCTTTAATTCATTTTTACTTTTGCTGTTGGACTATTCAGCAGCTTCAGTGCTAGCACTCTAGGTTTAGCGGCGGCTCTAAACCAAAGAAATACGTTCAAAAGAAATCGTACAATAACTGACATAAACAACTTATACCGGAGTTATTCACTTCCACCACGACTTAAATCCACCAAGCAACTAACTGGCTAACTGACTAACTGATTGATGAAAGCGATCGGAAGAAGAAGCTGCGTGCTATTTCCACAAGCGGCGAAAGCGAATTGCGAATTGATACGAGCTTTAATATACAAATCTTGTCCAGCGTCGTTCTTATTGTTGTTGTTTTGGCTGCTGCTGTTATTGCTGTTATTGTTGCTGTTGCTGGCAAATATGCAGGAGAGTATGAGAAACTTGTTCGTTGACTGAATGGTGCAATTCAAGGTGGCGGTATAGCAAATACTCGCTTTAAGCTCTTATAAAAAAGCGTTTCCACCTGTTGTAGTGGTTGCTATCAGTTGTTCTTATACATTCAGCTTTTCAAACTCCACGACTGTGTCGTGTAGCTCGTGGCATAACAATTTCCGAGTAGTTATCCTCAGCTACAAGTAATGAATTTTATTAATTATATAATAAACATAATGGGTTGTACCGGATTTAAATATGATAGGAATAAACTTTTCATATATACACTGAAAACTGTCTCATTGTCGCCCAGGGCATGGTCTCGAAAGGATTCTTCTTAGATAAGGCCGAATGCCTTAATTGTCAGTATCCAATTTCCTAATTCTCTATTGCACACATAATTAATTATGGTGTAAAGCCCTAAACTCTCATGACTATTGACTTAAAACTTTGACTTCCATCAATCAGCTGTTACGACCCATCATATGAAGCTCAGTGTTTGCAAGTATGCATAACTGTACGTAAACTTTCGTGACTTGTCATCCTATTGCAATCAGTTTCTCTACGGAAAGTCAACGAAAGTTCAAAAACAGCAGATACATTTGTTCAAGAAAGCAAAGTCATGAGTGCTGGTTTAACAAAAACCAAAGTAGAAGTTAAGGCAAAGTTTAAGTTAAAAGTCAAGAGAAAATAAAAATAATAATAATATTTGAGAAACAAGTCAAAATGAAAAAATATACTACTCTGTACAAACATGGTAATAGCAATAGTAATACACAAATAATGTAAAAATCATATATAATGAAATTTTAGTTTTTTTGCGTTTGTGTGTGATTATGTTTACCTGGTAATTATTTCGATTTAATTCGTTTTTTGTGACTTATTACATATTTCTTGATTTTTTGGAGAATCAGCTGTCTACTCTTATTGTAAATAGTTCAGTGAACTGCAAGTCTGTTTCATTTCCATTGACAAAATCAATGGTAAGCTCTGATAAAATAAACATTTTGAATGCTTTTTTAGATCTAAGGTCAGATTATCAACTGAAATATGCAATTATGTATATTGTTTTATTTGTGATTGTTTCGTCGTAACCTTCGCAGTCCCATAGATTGCTTATATTAACAATCTAATTTCACAAGAATTCATTTTATCATTACGACCAGTACCCTGCATTCCACCATGACGTATAGTAGTGGCTTACATTACTCACTACAGGTTCTGAGCAGTGCTGCCAATCTAATAGTTTCCTCTTTAAAGCTAGCGATTTTTTGCATCCGGCTTCTGATGTAAGTTTTTATTCTCAATATAAACACAATAAATTTGTAATCAGACACTTTTCTAATGGTGTTTTCCACTAAATATGAATTTTTACTACTAATTACTTTTTCAAGATGAAGAAAATTATTGTTATTACTTCTGTCCGATAACTCAGTTTCATTTTTAAAATTCCCCTTTGACAATTTGAGAAATGCACCACTGTTTGGCGTGGTTTGGAGAGAGAGCTTTTTCTTTGGTTGTATTTTTTCTACATTTGGGTTTGCACACGCTGTATTAAAAATGGAATGCTACAGTTATTTTTATGCAGGAAAACAACGCAACTGCTTCTCAAAGAGAAGTTAGTAGTGGTTGATTGTACACAGAGAGAGAGGAAGAGCTTTGACAAGTATTGAGCATACGAAAAGTATGATTTTCATAGTAGATATTTAAGCAAAGACGGAGATGATATCTTCAGGCAAAGACGAAACTACAGACACCCTACTCGGCGAGCCAAAGTTAATTAGGATATGATTTAATTACAGTGGCAGTAATTATAGGAAAACAAATAAACACACGTCGCTTTGTATACTTTTAACACCATTAAGCTGCTGATATTGATACAATGTTCAAGCAAATACTCTTGCAATTGAAAATTGTAAATCCCTACTGCTTTCGTTTTCTGTTTGCCTGGTATGAGTGGCGAACATACTCAATAGAAATAATACATTTTTTATTTATTATTATTATTATAATGCAACAAAACCTACAAAATGAGTCCCAATATTTCCATTTTCTTAAAAATCTGTAATATATGAAATCAAATAAATTCTAAATTTCTTAATCACACATATTCATGTACGTATAAAATTGAGAAAGTATTTGATTTCTCAAAATAGTGTGTGTTCTTTATATGAAATGTGACAATTTTGTGCAAAGTGTCAAACTTCAAAATAATAAATTGTAAATATGTATATAAAAAAATATATGTATGACTCCACACCATGTGACATAATTTGACCTACATTCGTTTAGAAGAAAAGCATATGCAAAATTGATAATACAAACAAGAAGTTTGTGCTTGTATGTACAATTGTGTATGCTTAAGAAATATTTCTTCGGCACACTGATCCAACAAGTGTTCGTTATCATTGTTCCATTATATTTGTGTTCTTAATCCGAGGCGGAGCGACACAGAACCTGCCTCGTCAAAGAACAACGAAATACTGATAAGATAGTAGCAAAATTCGATCCACATAAGGAAAAAAGCTCTGCAATATCAAAATGTTCCCAGCCCCGAGCCAGCAACACAATTTAGTACTGAAGAGAGGTTGTCGCATATTCTTATTATAGAGTATTTGGTTCAAGTCGGGTTTTTACACTACTCTTATATTACCACGCGTATAGTCGATATAACATAAGAGAATCTCTAGTTTTAATAAATTAGTCAATGATGATCTGTCGACTGCTATATACAAATTAATACTGTAGTTTATTTTTATATAATTCAGACTCTCAGTAAATCGACATAATGAGTACGTCTGAAGACAACTATGGTGACATGAGTATGCAATTTATTTTTTTTATATGTTCCCATAATTAATTATCATTGCAAGGGGTTGGGAAATGAGTACTAGCTACTGAGGCTTTCGACTCGAAGAGAAAAATATTTTTTTATAAAAAAAACATTTTTGAGACCATTCCCGGGACAGGATTTGAACCTGCGACCCTCTGAGCATAGAGACCACTAGACCGCAGACGATGGCTATACACAATTTAGTTAGGTTTATATAAATATATCATTTAGTAAGCTATAAACAGCATGAAAGAAGCTCAACAGAGCGCCGAAAATGGGTAAAAACCATTTTTCAGATAAAATCATCTGGTGATGGAGAATAAGATACTTCCATATTGGTCTCGGTTTGAACGGATAAAGGATCTTTTATATCAATATCGAAAAACGAAATCTTACCTAAATTATCATTATATATTTTCCAGTGTAGCGCCTGGAGACCGTTATCACGGCAGGTCATATAAGTGAAAAAAGCTTTTATTGGCCTTGATGTGGAAGTTTTGTCGAAGGTTTGTTCCTACGAAAGTTCAAAAAGCACAAATCAAAGTTTGAGCTTTTGATATCTTAAATTTCCTTAAATTGTCAAATCTAATATCAGGTTGTAAGCTGAGGAACCGTGGTAAGCTCGGGGAAAGCTCGAGAAAGCACCAGGTTGTGTTTTAAGATAGGTTCTGGGCGCAATTGTGGATTTCCTGGACACTGAATAAGGTTTTTACAATAATTTTGGAATAAAATTTAGTTCATCTTTTCATGTTTCAAATTACACTTGTCTATGCATTTCGAGCGTTATTTCTGAAACTTTGATGGAAAAATACGTCATAAAAGAACAATTCTATTTCGTTCTTAGTAGGCTTCCAAACACAAGACAATTCCAGTTTGGAGTAGATTTCAATTCAAATTGAACTTCAATTATATTTTAAATGTCATTATACTTATTTCCTAAAAATATTTTGCAAATCCTGTATTAAAAAACGGCATTCGAAAGCTGACAAGACCCATTATCCACGATGTTAACGCCCGCTCAGGAGGAATGCTTCACGAATGTCAGTCAGGAGTTTCTCATCTGCACCACGATACACAAGGCGCGCCAATTGCACATGTACACGGGTGAGACTTACGTGCGTGTGTCGCTGGACAAGTCGCACAAGAGCACGAAATCATTTGCCAACTCAGAGAATCCCTACTACAATGAGGTGCGTATGCAGGTTGCGTCTTCCCCTCGCTGCTCCTTTGTCCTCACTTATCCATTTCAGTATTTTGTGTTCGAATTGAAATGCACTCTGTCCGAATTGCTGCGTTTGACCATTCTATACGAGGTGAAGAAGCGCACCACCTGCAAGAAGAATGCCACGATTGGGGAACTGCTGATCGATATGCAGAGCGTCTGGAATCAGCCGAGTCGTTGCTACTTCAAGAAATGGGGCCGCCTGGAGAGTCCCATTGGGAGCAATAACCTTGCCCAAGAACCGGGCAAGGGCTATTTGCAAATCGACTTGGCAATTGTGTCGCAGGCGACGAACGCCAGCTCCCTGCTGCGTCCATTCGAAGGCGAAATGATGGGCATGAACAAGTGGCAGATAAACCAGGACTTCGACGACATTGACAAGTAAGGGCGACAAAGGTGCCAAGATCCTTCTGATTCGTTCATGGTTTCCTACGCTTTGCAGAAATATGCTGCAGAACATGGACACCGGCGTGGAGTGCAACATACGTTATAGCGTCACCTTCTACCGCGGATACATGCTCAAGCGAGGCGATTATATCATACAAGTATCATTTTATGGATCCCATGTACATGGAACATATGCATTTACACCGGCTTATCTCATTTCTAAAGTTTAGATTCCATCCATTCAAGGGCAAGACGAGTGCGAGCAAGTCCACCCTGCATCCAGAGTGGAATCAGGAGGTGAGCTTCGCCTGGACGTTCCCCTCGCTGGCGCAGACGTTTCTCATACAATTGCTCTCGCACGAGCACCTGCAGTGGAAAAACATCGCTGAATGTGAGCTGCACTTCGACGAGATCGCCTTTAAAGGTTTTGTCAGTTCCGATTGTGGCCCGGGCGGCTCGACCCGCGAACAATATAATGTGTTTCTAATCCCTCGCAGACAAACCCTCGCTGGGGCCCACATATCTGCACTTGTACGACAACCTGAATGCGGTCAACTATGTTGGCCGACTGCTGGTGGAGGTGCGTTCCGATTGCATGATGGTCGGACCCATGCGCGAACTTGTGGCGCGCCCCGTGGCGCCCATTGACGAGAAGCGTTGGTGGCAGGAGGAGAAATACGTCGTGGAGTTTGTGGCCCTGCAGGGCGACTTTCTTCACGGCAACATCAGCAATTGTAAAATCACCATGAGAGTGGCGGGTAAGTCGTCAAGGCTCTAAACCGAGAGGGGGCGTATCAATCGACTCTTTGTTTTCTTTTTATTTTTAAAGAGTTCACGTCCAATCAGAATGAGTGCTTGCTGAAGTCGTACTCGAACAGACAAAATGCGTCGGGCCTCTTGAAGTACTTTAAGCAAGAGGTGCCCTACAAATCGGTTTATCTGAAGCTGAATCTGCCCGACAATAGGCACAAATTCGACAGCGACTTCTTCTTGCTGGAAATTCTAGAGTACATGGTGAGAGATGGCACCACTATGCTATCGGTCGGTGTATCTTGACCACCTATTCACCGTTTCAGAAAGCTGAAGTCGAGACGTTCAAACTATTTCAACTGAAGTATTCCTACCAGTTCCATATGCAGCGCAAATGCTTGAAGGCCATTATCATCTCCATACTGAACAAGATCAAGGATGGCGTCGACGACAAGCGCTTGGAATATGCCGGCTTCAAAGACCCCACTCCTTGGGACACCAATCGCCTGATTTTCCTGCAGGACTACATTGTAACTGAGCGTATTCGACTTTAGTGTGGCTACTTTAATGAAAGCTCTCCACCATTAGCACAAGTTTCCAGCAGAGCTGCGAACGATGCGCCAAAAGCTCAAATCGGTGGACTATCCCAACGTTGAGCACGTCATTGAGGAGGTGATGCAGGACCTGCTGCGCTGTTCGAATGAGTTAGCAAACGTGTTGGGCATCACGCGCCTGCAGGATGAGTGGCCGGATCTGTTCCTCATATTGAGTGTGTCTGGAGGCAAGGAGATCGGCATATGTCGCTTGAATGCGAAGTACTTCCTGAATCCGATAAAAGATCGAGATGCGAGCCCAAACAACTGGTGCTGGCGTGTGAGGAATTTCATTTTCAAGGTATGAACACGGCAGCTGCCTTCGCTCTGCAACACACCCTGTAAATAAACATCGTCCAACAACTGACCCAATACTTGCTCTAATCCACATTTATGCCCTGTACCCCGCCAAAGGACATCAACTGCCAGCATAGCTGTGTTAACTGCGGCTGCAACGTGGGCATCATTCAGGGTTGCCTCGGCATCGTGGTGGACGGCGAACGCACTAACTATCTGAACAGCATCGTCCAACACTGGAAGGAGACCGAGCCCTTCTACTGGGGCCCCACCACGCCATACACGATCTACAAGTGCCGCATCTTCATACACCAGGCTAAGGTGCGACCGGGCAGTGATCGCAGCGGGCTCTGCGATGCTCATGTACGCGTCATTCTCGGGGGGCAGTCGGCGGAGACGCCCACCGAGCATGCAACCTTGTCACCGATCTGGAACCTGGTCATTTGCTTCGAGGGTATTATCATGCCCGGCACCATTGACTGGTACATGCAGAGTCCGCCGCTGGTGGTGATCGAGCTCTACGACACCGACAAGCACACAGCCGACGACTTTCTCGGCTGCGGCATGACGGCCGTTTCAGTAATCACCAGTGACATAGAGGATGCGAACGCCCGCGAAGAATCGGAATCGATGCGCAAGAATGTCACGATGGGCAAAGCTGTGAGGACGAGAAATGCCTTCCAGAAATTTCAACAGCTGAAGACTTTGTCACCACCGCCGCTGAAGTGGGTGCCCGTGGCGCAAAAGGGTGCTGTACGCGCGGAGGTGCTCATGTCTGCCGAGCTGGTGGAGACGAACGGCGGCATAAACAAAAGTTTTGAAGTTGAGCCGACCATAACGTACGGCATTCCCAACGGGATCAAGCCGAACATGCGAAATTTCGTGTGAGTTAACCTCGAGTAGTTCAGCTCGGAAATGTCCCTCATAGTTCGAATTTGTTAGGTTGGAGGTGGTGTTTATTGGGTTTCGCAACTATAGCAAGAGCACCTTCGCCGGTTCCAGGCACTGCATTAAATTAATGATGGGCGACTTGATGCTGAAGAGCGGACTTTCGTCGTCTCGCATCAAGAACAGCATCAATTTCCTGGTGCTCTACGCCTCCGGAGTGGTGGTATAGTGTATCATGAAAGTTCATTAGGTCTGTGCTTATCTGAAGTGCTTGCAGAGTTTGCCGGAGCAGTTGGAGTATTGGCCTGCCATAATCGCCACCGATGTAGCGGTATCAGGGCGGGGCAACGAGACAACCATTGGAGCCGTGCTCATACCAAATTCCAAACAGTTTCTAGCCAAAGACCACAAAGTGAAGTGCGAGCCACAAATCGAGACGGACGCGGAGTCCACTGTCGCTTCGACCACGCTGCACTTCAACGACGAGGACGAGACGGAGAAAAGCCCGCTGCTCTCGAAGGTGAATAGAAACAGTTTCTTTGGAGGACTTTTCGACGGGCTGAAAGCGAACAAGAAACACACGCCGCAGAAACATTTAAAAGTCGGTACGTTTGATCCGAGACAATCAATCAAAGAGACCGAGTACAACTGGTGGAGCAAATTTTATAATTCTATATATATGGTATTTGGGAACTGTTGGGGGGCTTCAACGAAATATCCGACCGAACGCCAACTAAACTGCTTCTGCTCTTCTACAGAGTTCCAGCGACGATGCGCACAATTACAAACACAGGCTGGTCATATACACCAGCGAGCTGGAGAAGCAGGGGGAATTCAGCTACATGCACGATTGGGCCGAGCCGGTGAAGTTGGTGCACGGCATCAAGTACAAGAAGAACTCGGTACCGAAGGAGGAGATCTACGCTACGCTCAAATTGCACTTGAAAATCTCGCAATGTCAATGCAGCGTCGCGGACTGTGGCGACGGCGCCATGCTGCAGCCGCTGGCGGCTTCCCTAAATCCGAAATACCAGGCGCAGCTGCAATCACTGGCGGAGCTGTGCAAGATTGTGGTGCGCGTGTATGTGGTGCAGGGCATACAGTTCCGGCCGCACGACAAGCACACCCAGTCCGACTCGTACGTGAAGCTGCAGCTGGGCACGCGCAGCGCCACCAACCGAGCGCACTACGTGGCAAACCAGAGCAATCCCATTTTTGGGAAATGCTTTCAGTTGGAAGGCCTCTTGCCCAGGTGAGTGGAGCGGGAATTTGGACGACGTCATGGCTGGTTTAATGCTCTTGCCCCACTTGCAGGGAGCACATGCTCGAGGTGTCCGTATTCGATCGGAACACGTTGTGTGACGAGATCATTGGCTCCACATTCGTCGACTTAGAGGATCGCTGGCGCACCAAACATCGCGCTACGGTGGGCATATCAAACGAGTATTCCAAGTAAGTGCCGCAGAGACAACTGCTGTGTTTGTGAAGCCATGATGCGAAATATTTCGACAGGAATGGCTACAATAAGTGGCGTGATATGGCCACACCCCAGGAGATTCTGACGGAATATTGCCTGAAGCGAGAGATCAAGCCACCGAAGTTCATGGGCCAGTCCATCGAAGTGGATGGCGTAGTATTTGAGGACGAAACGCAGATAGCCACCGGTCAGAGCAGCTAAAGACACACATACCCACACACAAACACACACGCAACTGTTACTTACCTCTTCTACCCGCAGATGAGGACCTGCATGAGCGTTTAAGTCTGACAGCCTTGAAGAATTTCGACAAGGTGCCCTCCTTCGGCTACAAACTGGTGCCGGAGCACGTGGAAACGCGGCCGCTGTACCGCACCGATTGTCCCGGCATCGAACAGGTACCTATATAACTACACTATCACACTGGAATCGTACAAAAATACCCATAAACAAAAATGATAATACACCGTAGGGTAAAATCCAGCTGTGGATTGAGTTGTACGAGGGCAACATTAACATACCGCCGATTATTGACATAACGCCACAACCTCCGCAGCTGTACGAACTGCGTGTTGTTATCCACAATTGCACCGATATCGCACCCGACGACCAGAACATCTTCGGCAAGAAAATGAGCGACCTCTTCATCAAGGGGTAAGTGGGCGGGTGCACTTAGTGCAGCCACCAACTGATGGCATGTTGAGATACGAGTACCGTGACGCAGAATGGACATGCAAATAGGTAGTTATGCCGCCACTTGTGTAATGGTCCAACTATGGTACCATGATCAGCTTATGTTACAGGGTAAAGTTCAGAGAAGTGCTCTTGCTTTGCCTCATTTAATGGGGTGCACACTTCACACTGTTAAATATCGCCTCCAGATGAGCGATGGAGAATTTTTGCTTCTACTTACTTCAACATCTACGATTATTTAGCAATGGGTATAAAATCGTGACCTTTGCTAGAGAAATAGCTCAGTCACTGTTCGTACGTAGTGATGCAAGGATACCAACAATATATCACTACGAGCACTCATACCGATACAGTGAAAGTGTCGAAACTAAGCTCAGAGATGCCCTTTTTTATGTGGGGAGAAATGGACACTTTGTGGACTTATTTGCTTCATTGCTTCCTTGCTTCGTTGCTTCGTCTTCCTTGTTTCCTAGCTTCGTTGCTTCGTTGCTTCTTTGCTTCTTTTTCTTCATGCTTCCTTACTATTTTGCTTCGTTGCTTTCTTGCTTTCCTACTCTTTTGCTTCCTTGCTATCTTACCCTTTTGCTTCCTTTCTTCCTTGCTTCCTTGCTTTGTTGCTTTCCTACTCTTTTGCTTCCTTGCTATCTTACACTTTTGCTTCCTTCCTTCCTTGCTTCCTTGCTTTCTTGCTTTCCTACTCTTTTGCTTCCTTGCTATCTTACTCTTTTGCTTTCTTGCTTGCTTGCTTCGCTGCTTTCTTGCATCCTTGCTTCTTTGCTTCCTTGCTTTCTTGCTTCCTTGCTATCTTACTCTTTTGCTGCCTTGCTTCCTTGCTTCGTTGCTTCGTTGTTTCTTTGCTTCTTTCCCTTTATGCTGCGTTGCTTCCTTGCTTTTTTGCTTTCCTACTCTTTTGCTTCCTTGCTATCTTACTGTTTTGCTTCCTTCCTTCCTTGCTTCCTTGCTTTCTTACTTTCCTACTCTTTTGCTTCCTTGCTTCCTTGCTTTCTTGCTTCCTTCCTTCCTTGCTTCCTTGGTTTCTTGCTTTCCTACTCTTTTGCTTCCTTGCTATCTTACTCTTTTGCTGCCTTGCTTCCTTGCTCCCTTGCTTTCTTGCTTCCTTGCTTTCTTGCTTTCCTTGCTTCGTTGCTTCGTTGTTTCTTTGCTTCTTTCCCTTTATGCTTCGTTGCTTCCTTGCTTTCTTGCTTCCTTACTTCCTTACTTCCTTGCTATCTTGCTTCCTTGCTTTCTTGCCTATCACAAGTGTCCTTTTAATAGCACTGCAATGTTTATATATTCTTAGTTGGGCATGACGAAACGACTATTTCGTCATAATAGCATCGAAAATGAAATCGAGTGGCATTGCTGCAAGACCAGTGGCACATGTGGTTCCTCCTGCCACATTTGTTAACTAAAAGAGGAGCAGCGTTGTAAGAGCGAAGCCAAATTTAAAAGCATGAAACGATTTAAATTATCCCCCAACCCTATTTTTGGCAGGACCTTGTTAGTCTGCGCACATTGGTGCATAATGGTGGCCAAGTCCTTTTAATGATGTTGATTTATATTTCCTCTCATTAGAGAGCTGCAGGACTAATTGAAATGCAACCTTTACATTTCGCCAATATTTAGCATTGTCCGTCCTCTTCGTTAGGGTGACTCGCACTCTGCATGTTGCAAGTAATGTAATCCATTTTGCATTTTCCCTCACTAATTTGATTTGCTGATTTCGTAATAATGTGATTTAAATTTCGAACATCGTTCCATAATGCAACAACAACAACAACAACAAAAAACAACAACAACAACAATCGCCCCCACACCACAACCACGACCATGGCCATCGCCATCGCCGCGACCATCGAACCCACCACGAACAACAACAAAGCTGGTGCCACGATACTGAGCAAGTGCAGAGCACCGACGTACATTATCGCTCATTCAACGGCGAAGGGATGTTCAATTGGCGCATGGTATTCCCGGTGAAGTACTCGGCCGTCGAGGACATGGTAAGCATACTCTGACCATTCTGCAGCTGTGTGCGGCCTGCCAAGGTACAAGTTCAAACACGAATTCGTATCGTTTGCCGCTCCAATTTTGGGCAAGGATTTTAATGATGGCCTGGGCACTAAAAGCGAAAAAGGTATCAATTTATTAGATTGGGAGGGGGAGCGCGTGATACACTGCAGCGCAAATTATCCCTTCATTATTAAATTATTCAGTCACACACACACACGGGGGATATAGGGTAGAGAGCAGCGAGTCCAGGATGTTTTAAAGTAATATAATTTGTTGAACATTGTTCAACATCAATTAAAGCAATTAAAGCAAAAATTAATAAGATATTAAAAAAATAAGGTATTAAATTAGGAAGTGTGCGTTCCAAAGTCAAGAGGCTGGGCGAGATATGAAATGGGCTGAAAGCAGTTTGTTCCTGCGCTCAACACAGTTATTCACCTTAGGATCTAATTCATCTCGATTCCATTGCTTCATAGTCCTGCAGGGAGCAAATCTTAGTTCAGTCGTAGGGGCTGCAATTAAATTCCTTGGCTCCCTCGAATGTTATGTTGTATTTTGCATAAGCCCAGTCCAGCGAAAATAATGTCTCTTCTTAGTTGTTTCAGATCTTGAAAAGATAGATCGGGGCCAGAGGAGGCAAATGCTTCAGCGAGTTCAGATTAGATTTATTTAAGGATGTTATATACCGCGACCTGAAACATCTATTGCGATGTCCCTAGTTTTGAAAAAGATCAGGATAGTCTTCTATAGATCTTCTGTTGGATTAATTTCCGAGAGGAATTCATGTATTTTGGAGGAGTCAAGTTGAGGGTTATTGCTAATATCGAAGGTATACTCGTAGGTACTCTCCAAAGTACCTGTGTCTTTAGTGTGCCAGTCTGTGAGCAGACTTTCTCCACAGAATCTACAGATGGCAACTGAAGATAGACCTAATTTATTCATGTGATAGTGGAGCCAAGAATGTCCCATTTAAAACGGCTGTGATGATGCTTAATTTACTCCGAGGGCTGTTTGTTAACTCTCTAGATCTTTTAGGATTATAATCTCCCAGAAGACCTTTGCTCTGCCTTAGTCCCGGAAGATTTTTGCATCTGTGCACTTTTTCAGCAGACAACCAACGATGTTGGATGATAGTCCACAGAACGGTTCAGGACTGTTGAACTGAGAAGCCGCAGCTTTCCTTGCTACTTTACCAGCCTTCTCATTTCCCTCTACTCCTTTGTGGCATGGTACCCACAGTAGAAATAGGTTGTTGATACTTCCTAGAGAGTTCAGTTTCCCAATACAGTCCCAAACAAGTTTAGATCTCACCAAGGGTGAGCTCAGCGAGTATAGTGTTGGAATGTTTGTATACCTCAAAATCAGTTGCAATTGTGAAATTTTTCGTATGTACCATCTTTGCCTCCTAAATTGATTAGCTGGAAGTGTTGGAAGTGTAGCAACTCCTATTAGGATAATAGTTGGAATTACCATTATCGCCCAATGGATGCTTTCATAGCGGAGTGGCTAGATACGAATAGGATTCGTCTTCATGGCGCAGTCATTAAATTAGAGATTAAAACCTCAACTTCAATCCTTACTACGCGAACTTTTGGAGACACTTCGTCTTACTAACTAACAAAAATAGAGCTGGAGAATCAGTTCTAACTGTTCTTCGCAACTCCGACGGAAAACTGTCAGTGAGCCTTCCAATTAAGGCAGATTCTATTCCTGGGTCATTGCTCTGCTCATTCGTGGGCGCTCCGCACCCAACCGCACTGAAAGATTGTAGGGTGTACACGTATGTGGACCATCATCAAATCTGCCTCATCTAATGGAGGTTGAAAGAAATACCCAGGCAGACCGCTCTTTGTGTCTATCAGCATATTAAGATGAAGTCGGCTAAAACATCTTCTGCAGCAGGCGCTGATAAATGCCTAGGAACGAACAATCTCTGATCATGTGGCTTGTCACCTTGTCGTCCACCATTCACAGACGGCATTCCATCTGACGATTGGGCAGAGGTGAATTTTTAAGGGTGATAGCAGGACACTGACAGAAATCCCGTTGGCATCGCTCAGCTCAGACCAGGAACAACTTATCAGCCACTTATTTAATTACTACTACTCAATGACCGATTTCGAATGGGGACCAACTCGAATGGGGACTCAACCAATTAACCCATTTTTAGTCAGTTTGTTGGCGACGAAATTGGTGGTATGGAAAAAAAACTTAGCGCTGATGGCATTAAAGCATTCACTCAGTAGTCAGGGGAAGATTTTTGAAGATTAATATTGGTTCCGGTCGCTGAGGTGTACACCGGGCCATGTGTTCGGTAGGACCGCAGTGCGAATGTTCGACCCACCACATCCGCCTTAACCATCAACCAGTTCAGAACCATCTGCATGCCAATTTAGACAAGCGCAGTTGTTATCGCGGCGCTGGAGAGAGGAGCAAGACAGGCCTCAAAAGAGGTGCCATGGCAGAACAATTTATTTTTGTGCATAAAGCCAACGAATATTTTCTCCTACCCCGCCCGGACTCGTATTTCATTATCCCCCCCAATTACTCAATTGAATTTTTTGTGTTCCATTTTTTGGTCATGTATTGATGAGGACGTTCTCTCCCCCTTTTTGTCTGTCTGCGCAGCAATCTCGCTTTTATTTTAATTATAATTATGATATTAACGCCGATTGCCACTCACGCCCACGTTCAGGTCGCACTATCACAGTTATCTGCTCTGCCGCTACCGCAGCCACTGCCGCTTTTATTTCATCCACTCCGAGCTGCGGTTCATCGTGCGCGCCCCCATCTCCCCGGTCGGCCAAGCAACGCACACAAGTACCCACATCATCATTTTAATGGCCATGGACACGAGTATCAGGCCGTGGAAGCATGCCACTAATTGTTCTTTATGTTCTGTTGATTCTGATACGTTGCAATTTTGTGTGTTTTTTTTGTTTGCTTTTCTTTTTCTTCCTTTTCAATTTTCAGGCTGCTACTTTCCCTTTCATTTTTGGCCTCCGTTATTCACAGAAATTTCCTTTTCAGATGGTCATTAAGCGGAAGGGCGGCCTACTCGAAGAGTACGAAACCAAGCAACCGCCAATTTTGTACTTGCAGGTTTGGGACAATGATCTCATCTCCTACGATGACTTATTGGGTTCGCTCGAAATTAATTTATCGAATTTCCCGGAACCCTACTCCTCGAGGAGCGCCTGCACCCTGCCCGAGAGCCCCGGCTACAAATTCCATCTGCCATTTAGCGGGCCCGCCGGCGGCGAACCGCGCAAACCAATCAATTTGTTCCGCCAAAGGACGGCCAAAGGATGGTTTCCGTTTCGCGGCCAGACCAAACAGAAAAAAAAAGGTTCCGCCCAGACGTTCGGCATGACGGTGTGTATTTCAAATTGTCAAATTGGAATTTGTGTACAAATTGTCAACAATTACGTTGTCTCGCCGTAGGGTAAAGTCGAATTGGAGTTGGAGATCCTCTCCGATGCGGAGGCCATTGCCAATCCAGTCGGCATGGGGAGAAACCCGCCAAATGCCTTGGCCGAACCGGCGTATGTGCGAGCCTTTGTGTTCTTTGTGGGCGCGTTCATTTGCATTCGTTTTCTTTGCAGGCGCCCGGACACGTCCTTCAATCCGCTGCTGCATCCTTTGAAGGGGCTGAAAACGATTATTTTGCCGGGCATTACCAAGTACATGATCTACCTCCTGCTGGCTGTCCTAGTTGTGTTCATGATTGTCATGTTCTTCATGAAGCTGCCGTACGTCTTACTTGGTCTCGCATAGCACGCTTCTCGGCACGTTCAAATTTTACATGTTATTATCCTATTTATATTTATATTTTTCCACTTTGAGTATCAATTTTAAATTTCCTTTACAATGTATTTCAAATTTACAAACTACAAATACTGAAAACATGGTTTGAGTGTTCTTCACCCAAATGAAATGGTGTGCAATGTGTATTCCGGATGATGTAATCATCTCAAAATCTATGTTGACATCTGCAGCCAGTCAATTGCTGCTGCTTAATCCAAGGAAAAGAGTCTCGCCCAAAAGGAAGCTATAAATGATCATTCCTGAAAGACTTCAACTAGTTAAGCCAAAGTCTTACAAAACTGATCGGTGTTTGTCCAGGTGACTCTTTGGGTACACCCCCTTAATGTCTGCAGATCTATTTATCAACCACTTCAAGCAGTCTGCAGAGCAATTTGATTTCTTCGTGTCTAGCCTCCTCGGTACAGTGAGGGAAATCTACACATATTTGTGCTGCCTCACAATTATGTATGCAAGAGATTGGGTGTGGCAGTACCAGCAACTAAAGCGTTGAACTCGAAGAGGACATGAGATAGGAGTATATTAAGAAGAATTTGTTTTGGCCCAACACTGCTGTTTCACTCTCTCCTTAATGATTTCTTAGTTGACATACATAAGATTGTCTCCGTAACTGGGATTTCTTTATAGAGGATTTTATCAAAAACTCATCAAAACTTCGCCAAGTTCTTATCAAAACATCGCCAAGTCCTCGCTACGACTTCGCCCAGACCTTGCCAAATTCTGTCAAGACCTCATCAAGCCTTCGCCAAGACCTCACCAAGCCTTCGCCAAGACCTCACGAAACATAGGCACAACCTCACTAAAACTCTGCCAAGACCTCACCAAATCTTCCGCAAAACCTCACCATAACTTCGCCAAAACTTCGTCAAAACCACACCAAGACCTCGCCAAAACGTAGTCAAAACTGTGCCGAAACGTAATCAAACATTCTTGAAAACCTCGTCAAAACTTCGCTAAGATCTCACCAAGAACCTCGCCAAAAACCTCGCCAAAACTTCGCAGCAAGGCTTTACCAAAGTTTTGTCAGACCTCTCGCAGACTTCGCTACGATCTCGCCAGGACTTCGCAAAAAATCCGCCAAGACCTTGCAAAAACTTTGTCAAGACCTCACCAAGACTTCGTCAAGACTTCATAAAAACTTCAAGACCTCGCCAAAACTTCGTAAAAACCTTGCCAAAACTTCGCTAAGATCTAGCCAAAACCTCGCTAAGACCTCCCCAAAACTTCGCTAAGACCTCGCCAAAACTTTATCAACACTTACCAAGACTTCGCTAAGATCTCGCCAAGACCTCGCAAAAAATTCGCCAAGACCTTGCAAAAACTTTGTCAAGACCTCACGAAGACTTCGGCAAGATCTCACAAAAACTTTGGCCAAACCTCACCAAAACTTCGTTAAAACTTCGCCAAAACTTCGCTAAAACTTCGCCAAAACTTTTTCAAGACTTGCCAAGACTTCGAAAAGATCTCGCCAAGACCTCGCAAAAAATCCGCCAAGACCTCGCCAAAACTATGTCAAGACTTCATCAGAACTTCCCCAAGACCTCACAAAAAGTTTGGCAAAACCTCACCAAAACTTCGCTAAGACCTCGCTAAGACTTCGCCAGGACCTCGCCAGGCCTTATCAATACAAGACCACTGCAATTAATTTCCTTCTGAATGAAAGCCACATGAGATGATTTCCTGCATACCCGTAGTTCAGCCAAATCCTACACAAGTCCAGATAAGTTCAGCTCTCCTACACACACACCCAAACATTCGAACGTCTTCAGTTCAGTGCTGAAAATGAAGTGAATTTAAGTAAATAATTGAATTTAATGAATTTTCAATAACCGAAATCCGCCTGAATTGCAGTTCGGTCTGCGTAATTCCCCCAAACTGCTGCCATAAAATTCTGTCGATTATTCGTCAATTTTATCATTGTCTTCGCCGACAACAATGCAGCTATTTATACCCGCATGCTCGTTATCAGTTAATCAATTTCCCATTTGAGTTTCTGTTTTCGGTGAGGTGTAAATACATACACACACACACACACACACACACACACTCACACATACCGTGAAGGAATACCTTAACTGAATGTACCACGGGGACCCACGGGATCGAAGCAAAGGTGGTTTCAGTTGGGTTAGAGTCCCACACCTCGGCATGATGGTTCTTTCCACCGAAGCAAAACACTCACACATACCCACAGTCACACAACCGCGCACTATTTCCGCTTGAGCTGCACTGAATATAAATGACATCATGCACGCATGTGTGTGTGTGCGTGTGTGTATGTGTGACTGTTTATATTCAATATTCATAATTAGAAATTATCATAAATACCTGGAGATATGAGCCAATAGTCTATGCCTCCTTTGACAAGCTTTCTGATTTTCGTTGACGCTGACTCGGCTGACTCGAGGCAACTGGAATGGTGTTGGGACACTCTCACAAGCACTTCTGTAATTAATTTGGAGGAGTGCCTCGGGCAGTAGCAGGGCCGATCGGGGTCACTATTTTTGGATTTCTTGAAATACTTGAAAAGTGTGTTTCCATTAATTCTTTGCGACATTTTGGGCCCATAACAACATAAATGAGCCATGTCGAAACACAAGAAAACTTTTCCTGATAGCATTTTGGGTGCTATTGACGCTTCCAGAGGCAACAGTTCTTTTCAGCACAGTATTTTAGATGTTGGGGAAATACATCGAAAGGAAAATTGCATTAGATGACGATTTGAAACAGAAGCTACCGGGCTAGCCATGGTAGCCCGACAACTCATTCAAGTTTCCAATTTATAATGACAAAAGGAACCTGAGTTTCAAGTACATTGGCTCAAAAAATTTCAGTGGATGGTTTATACGGTTGAAGGACCAAAGGGAGCTTTATGCAGATATTGCGCCTTATTTGCTGGGAAAGGGAGCCCATCAACAATTACAGTCTCTTGCAACAAATGGAGAGATGCTGTACGAGATCTAAAAAATCATAGCGAAATATAATGAACACCATCAAAATTGTGTGTCGAGGGCTGGAAGTGCTTTGAAAGTCTGCAAAAATCAACAAAAAGATGTCTTAGAGCAACTCGTCAATGGGCGTGCACTACAAAAGACCGAACAAGACTTGTACCTATTATTGAAACCATCAAACTTTGTGGCCGACGAGTATTGGCTTTAAGGGGAGCCACCGAAGCTGGTCCAATTAGGCATGACGGAACAGAAGCTGAAGTAAATGAGGGTGATGTTGGAGCTATATTGCGGATGCGTGATAAATGTACCAGAATGGAGGAGTCTGAAAGTACTGTTGCAGCGCTGAACGCCACATACAAAATCAACTAATTGGCTTTGTGACCTCATTATCCAGAACCGATTGGTTCAAGCAATCAGTGCAGCGAATTTCATTTCGGTTATGGCAGATGAGACTACTGATATTTCGCGTCAGGAACACTTGTCAATCTGTGGTGCTACAGTGAGCTCAAGGATAGTCTTTTCGTGTTGCCTGAAGACTTTTTAACAGTTATTCCAGTTGAAAACACAAAAGTTTTTTGGCAAAACTATTCTTCCAACACTAGCTTAGGAGCTGATTGCAATAATATGATGGGGCAAGGATATGATGGCTCTGCATCCACGAAAGGCAGTTTTAATGGTGTTCAGTCTCACCCAGAAGCAGTGGATGTACACTTTTCGCACTCTTCAAATTTGGCTCTACGTCATTGTTGTTGAAATGGCTCTACGTCATTGATGTGAAATTCAACCGCAACATTTTGGTCCTTCGAGCCGGATGGCCCGAGGAAGGGGCAAAGCGGCACTGCGATGGCGCAGAATACCGCGTTTGGTTGGGTGTTGTTCGGAAACGCCACTCCTTCACAAAGGCAACCTGGTTCAATCTCAACGCTGCATGTGTGAAAAGTCGTTGTGTTAATTTGACAGCATAGATATCAAATTTACCCTGTTCCACCCTCATTCTCACCCTCCTGTTTTCTTTTGGCTTTCTTTTAGTGAGCATCGCTGGCTCAGCCCAGGAATGGACAGATAGGAGCTCCTTTCGTTCTTTGGTTGCTCGATTTTAACAGCTCTCTTTAGAAACCATGTTATTTACTGAGAGCACGTGAATGTCCCCTAAATGGTTTAACTCTGTGAGGTGATGATTCTGTTGTGGCTTTTCATGAAAAATATCGAAATCAGTTCCCAGAAGTTGAGAGCCTTGTAAGTGCTTTCGTGATGTTTTGCCTGGAACCCGAAAAGTGACTCATAATTTTGACACTGCTGCCATATTTGAAAAATAGGACAGTTTACTCGTTCCCTTAAAGCCGTTTACTAAAGCCAGTACCGTTCTCATTCAATACCAAGCCATTCTATCTGCTCTACTCCCGTACATGCTCTTCATTAACAAGAGATGTGAAATCGGCTGCAATAAAATCCGAAGTCGGACCTTCGACCATAAAATCGTCTGCAGAACAGACCAACTTTGACCGACTTATGAAGAGACTTCCATTGTGAAGGGCACTCAGAAGACCCACTAGGCAATGGTGTTCATGAAGGACGCATGGTTCAATAAAATTGCATGGAACACAACCACTCATCGTAAATAACGGAGGCCAATCATAAACCCTACCAAGAATCAGCTACTATTCTATGCATACGTAGATTGTGTGATTGTAAATCACTGTGGGTGTATAATATAGAAACTAAATGAAAAGAAATCAAACCAAAAAACAAAAAAAAAACGTCCCCTTCACAAAAATCAATCCGTATGGTCCCATTTAGGATGCAACCAAAAGATATGTAAATAAGCCAGACGGGCAAAAAGTAAAAAACGCGACCTCGCAGAGACAATAACGCTGCAAAGCTTATCGAGAGAAGTTAATTAATAGATAGGACACTTCCAAAGCCACACATTATAATTGGAGCTAACGAATTAAATAAATACATGAGTGTGACAAATGAAAGGGCGAAGGATACATAAACGCGCACCGCACATCACCCTCACATCACAGCCGCAACCACAACCACAACCCCATCTACATTTGCGGGCTCCCCAGTCGGAAATTGAGCAGCATGTGGAAATTACAACGATGCCAAAAAAACAATGGAACACCAGGTTTGGTCAGTGCACGAACTATTCCGCCTCCTTGGCCACACCGTGACAACAAACATATTTGTTTCGACTTTTCCCTTTGTAGTTCTGACCAAGGACCATAAGCTACGAATTAAAGTGAAGCTGGATTCATATTGCGTCACTCCCACAAGATGCACTTCAAATTTGCCATGATAACGATTGAGTAATCACCAGAATCACCAGGCAACTGCACCCACTTCGCAACTGAACTCTTTCGTGGAGACTATAAATATGGATGCGGTCATATAGTAGACCGATCTGATGTACACGTCATCGCAACACTTCCACTCATCATGTGAAGTGATGCATACGACCAAGTCACATTGGAAAACAGTGATTCCTGCAACCACACACTACAGGCGAGTATACGGTCCACCAACCAACAGGATAGTAAATTAGGGAGCAGCTCATGTACAGAACGAATGGTTGCAGCACGGCAAGAGAGTCCGACTGGGACGCTAACATGCACATCCACATCCACAGCCACATCCCCGTCCACCAACTCGCACATAATAGGCTAGGCACATAGGCGGCAGCGATATGTGGCGTTGACAGTCGGTCGCGGTATCAATTACCACGCCACCACATGAAATACAAAATAAAAGCGTTTTAATTATAAACGCAAAACGCAGCGAGCACGCAGGACGGCGGGTGGGGTGAGCGCAGAGAAAATAATTTAATTTATTTCGAAAACAAACAGAAAAAGCCAGCAAAAATAAGTATGGCCCGTTATCAACGAGAGCAGTGGCGGCCGGAACAACTTGTTGACTCTTTCAGTCAAGCGGAAGTCTGCCCAGCGAACGCAACTCGAGGTTCAGCAAACGGATAACGTTAAAAGGAAAGTCTCAGGGATTTGCATGAGCCGCCATTCAATTGTCAACGAAGCGGTCTTTTAGTGTCGACACCAACAACATAATTGCATCTGCTGTGTTTGCAAGAAGTTTGCACACTGTCCGGACGTGGTCGTCATCGAACGCGTCCTCTGGGTATAAACCCTTTCAGACGAAGTGCCGCGTCCACTTTGCTGGGCGTTTGACAAGCGACTTTGCGAAGTGACACTCACTTTCGTGCTCCTATAAATGACGGCTCTGACGAGCGCCAGGACACTCACTCACCACCTACAAGGAGCTGCAGTGGCAGCCATTTTGCAACCGGAAGCGTCACGCGGCCCTGTTGGCATATGTTGAACGAAATCTGGCGCCTTTGTGATCTACGAAAAATTAATCAAAAACACACATTGAAGTAAAATACAAAAATCTTCAAAAACAATAATAATAAATAAATGAAAGTCCAGTAGGAAAAAGTGCAAATCGCGTGATATGCGTAATTTATCCTGTTGTTGTGTTTTACAATAGAAGAGTGGTGGCATATTCACTAGCGCCGTAAATCGAAAATTTATGATTGTAAACTAATTTGCCACTAATATCATAAAAGCGCATTATTGTGATTGGATCTGCAGGTGCACGTACCTTGGCCGAGCCGGGTCAGTGGCTGGCTGCACTGTGCCCCGAAGTGCTGCTTAAGGCAGAACACAATCAATCCAACAAACAGAATTCGAACCGGTAAGATTTGCGATTATATTTCACATATATACCAGAGATGGGCAGTGAGCAGCTTCAATGCTAACCCGGAGTACCTGAAAATGTGCTGCACTTGCACACCAATTATCGTATGCAAAATGAGTAGGATACGTTCGGGAGCGTCAAAAACTGCCCAAGCTCAAGACTGCACATCTCAAATATCTATGTATATAGTTATATATTTACTAATATTTATATAGATTAGAATAATATTTGATTCTAAGGCGTAAAAGCAGTAATTCATAGCAATTCAATTAAGTGTATTTGGAGACCACCTTCGCATATGATAATTTCACTTTTAATATTTGAGTTCAGCACCGACGCACACACACACACACACACACAGCCAACTAAGTATATATAAATAATGATGAGTTGGCAACTTCGCCGCAAAATAGTATTCACAGAAACAAAAACGGCATACAATACGACACCCACTCCGATTCTACCGCTTGGTCCCAAGTCAATCATATAAATTGCTTATTGCAAGTTTTGTCTCGCCCAAAAGTATGCAGCAAAAACCAAAAATGGAAGCCCACCAATCATAAAATGTTAACTACAGGTCCGAATGCAGGCTTCTGAGTATGTGTGTGTGTGTGTGTGTATTTGAGTAAGTGAGAATACAGTGTGGTTAGTGTGTTACTGATAATCATGAAATACTCGTCTCCTCATTACTAGCATGCATACGAGGAGACACGAGTACGTTTTGGCTCTACTCGTATCTATACGATTGGCTGTTTGTGTGTGTGTGTGTGTGTGTGCATTTGCCCAAAATGCTGCTCATTTGTTAGCCCGGCTAAGGTAGAGGCAAACAAGCCCACATATTCGCATGAAGTTTTTAATAGGAAAGTGTGCGGCAGTGCAGCAAGTCAAGGAAGTGGAGTTTTCCGAAGGTTACATTTGAATACTTGCAAACACAGCATGGAGTCCAAGGATGCTTGGAAGTAGGTAACCGGTAAACAAACATTTTTCCACATATTTTTTAAACCGATTTTTTCAAAGTTTCGAAGCATTTCTGAAAGGACTCTTCTGCTGGCAGTGACTTTTGTACAATATTCCTTTTTGCGCTGTGAAGCAAAGTGCAGGTCATTTGATGCTTTATGTATAAAGCAGAGGTGAATATAGTCGGCAGTAAATTTTCTGAATCATAATTGTCACGAAAGTCCTCCACCGGTGGGCTATTCCATACTCGCATTGTATGGCTGCATAATGGATTCCCTTCAGAACTGGTTAACTGGTATCAAATTCTTCTCGAATCGCAAATTCAGCTAATAATCGGTGTGACTTGGGGAGTGGTTCATTTTTCCATAAAACCCGAAACAATTCCTCTGAAGTAGTGACCGGTATTCGTCTGCCCTGAGGATATTTTCAACTTTTCATCATTTTTATCTGCACTGCAGCGAAGGAGCCAAATGCATACTCGATTCTGCAAAAATTGCGTTTGGATTGCTCGGGCACTGATCTAAGGATATCTAAGATATCGTATAAGACGTTTTAATTTCACAACTACGTCAACGATTGAGATCACACCACTGAAAATGCCCAGCCCGCTTCTCGGGTGCACTAATATCGTGTGTGGATCTTTAATGAGCTGTTAGTTCATTTCATAGAATATCAAAGCAGAAAAACTGCGGGAGGTTCAACAGTTCATCGGTTTATTTCTTCACAATTGTGAAAATAAATAAAATAAAGCAGCTCAATTTCTGTCTCTTTGGCAGTTCTGTTCCCCATCTCGCCAGGTTCTAAATCTTAGCCGTGCCTGAAGGGCAAATCACGGCAATCCTGCCTCGGGAATGGTTTCAAAAATGCTTCTTTCGAAATATTTTTCCTTTCGAGTCCAAACCGCAAGTTGCTAGTACTCATTCCCCAACTCCTTACATTCATAATTAATTATGATATAAGATATAATAATAATAATAATTTCATCCTAAATGTATGCAACAAATTTGGTTTTTTCCATTTATTAGCATAAACTCGTATTTTTCAATTTAGTCAGGACATCAACTTACGAGACCGAGCTTTATAATAGAACAATGCTTGGTTATATGAGAGGTGTCACCCTCGGTTGCTCAATTTTGACGAACTTCATACTGACATCCTTCATCCTCCATGTATCCTGTACAATTTAAAACAAACACAGTTACATGGAAGTTTCCTTTCTCACTTAAAGCAAAGGAGGGCTTCATTCAAAAGTGTAAGGTCCAAACTATCCATCGATATCAACAGTTTACATACTAGGAAAGTTCAATCTCTAATACTCGAGAGATATTCACCCTTATTGTAGTATACACAGAAGAGCACATACACATAACAGAGATATCTTCTGATGTCGGAAACTTATCAACCCGTCTTCGTGACATGTGATTTTTTCGTCTTGCAATTTTTTGGAAATTAGCAACAAAGTATGATAGTAATTTCGGGTTCTTTTGAGTTGTGGAATAGTCCTCTACCTTATAATCCAGTCTATATCGCTGGCAGAGGGAGTGGGACCGCACAAAGACACATTTACAGCACGCAAGTTGTTTCTAATAAAAGTCAATGCCCAGGCTCATTAAACTAAAGTAATGTGTATTGTTGGGAACAAAACAAGCAGTTTTAAAACATTAGTTATGAACGCAATAACTAAACGAATGAGACATTAAGGAAGGACGCTCCCTGGAGAGGCGAACCGAACGGGCTTTTGGTAATAAAAGGCTGCGCCTCTCTGCCTCTCGCTCCCGCTCTCTCTGTCTCTGGTTTAAGTTGACGCGTACATATTAATATGAGAATATAAAAATATTAAGTACTGAACAAAATTTAAATACCACGCCTATTGGGCCCACGCAGTATTCAGAGCGCCCCCAAACACTCAATGTAAACGAATTTCTACTTCAGATAGGAGGGCGCTCTCCGTTCGATCAACCAGTGCTACTCCGTAGTATATCATTCTCATGGAATGAGTTCAATTTCTCCATATTTTGCTCTTGGGAACATAAGAATCAGCAACTTCGCACTTAACGAATGAGAAATTTGGCTCACAGCAACAACTCCGTCTGGTATTGAAGCACCACTTGATACCAGAAACAGAACTACAGATGTCTCTCCTCACCGCTTTAGAGAGAGAGAGAGAGAGAGAGCTGACTTTTAAGAGGCAGCAAGGGCAAAAGTTGTGAAACTGAAGTGAACTCCTCATTAGCGTCATAAAATACGAGATCCCTGCTAATATAAGTACACGTATGTGATCCATTGTAGAACAACCAAAACTCTCTCTACCCGAAACGAATGACAGGACAGGAGTGTCCGCGTTCAATTCGCCAGCCCCCACTCGCTAAATCTCATCTATTTTGAGATTTCTGTGTGATTGAAAAAACCAAACATAGCAAAGTCGGCATTTTAAACTAATTCGCGACTTGGAACTGAGACTTTTTTGTATATAAATATCCATTTTGCCAGAACATTTTTTGCCAGGACTGCCAAATTTTCTAACAACCACGGACTTGGTGACTGTGGTTTCTTTTGGCAAACGAGTCGAGCAATATAATACAATCAAAAATTGAATGCCGATCAAAACAGTGAAGAGTGTAATAATGGTGTGTTACTGTGCCCCATCAAAGCCGATCCTTTGGGTTAGTAAGACAAAATAAAGGCTCGAAAGTCAACCGTACACGTGTAGGGTGCCCCAAAGCAAACAAAGGCATAATTCCGCGGGCAAACAAATTGCTCATAAAGTGCGTATCAAGTTTCAAGTGGGTGAGTTGCAGATAAACTCCCACGGAAACACAACATTGTCATTGTTAGCAAAAGTGCCTGATATCAGAGAATCGCTATCGCTATCTTAATTAAGAGTGTGTTATGTCAATTAAGGCGACGGGTTCTCCAATTAGGAATCGTATTTTTATTCCTTTCTGTCAGGGCGGCACATTGATTTGTAATAAAATGTATCTTTTTGTTTGGTTTCTAATTACAGTCGCGTCGACTTAAGTCCTTTCACCATTTCCACACTCGATATGCCAAAATTACTGAACGGTTTCTATAGCGGCAGTCGCGCCATCTCACCTGAACTAATGGAGACGACGCAGCCGAATTTGGTCACTGGCGCGCTGAAATCAAAGCGACAGCACAGCAAGGTAAGAGTATATATCTAGAAATTCATACAACAATCGACGTACAATCGATGTACGACTACAAAAACAATCTGAAAAGCAGGCTTAACTACGAGGACCTCCACTCCCTATGAAACTAAGTGCAAAAAGCTAGATGCATGAAACCAAAGTGGACATGTGGGCTAAACTGGAGCAGTATTGCCCTCACATAACTGAGTACTGCAGATGGCGATTGTAATTATTGTTCCTTACGTACGAGTATTTCTGTGGGCTAAACAAGTTTGGAAATTACGCCTACTTTAGCACACATATCTATATACTCGCTGTGGTGATGAGCGATATAATGATACTGGTGGCTTTTGAAGCAGCGCTAGTTCAATCACCAATACGGTTACTGGTGACTTACAAACACTTCTGTTAATAGCCAGCGACGTAACGGACTGCTCAACGTGGCAGTGACGTCGAGCGCTGTTAATGCATAGATCCCTGTTAATGTGACTGTTAAGCTTGGCTATCAGTGAGCTGCGCTTTTAAGAGTAATGCATTGATCACTGTAAACGCGAATTGGTGTCTGTTAAGTTTTACAGCCAAGTGGAATGTGTATTGCTAACTATTCTGTTGGTATACAGGCTGATGAAGCTGATGATTGCGTTCTAACTGAGCTCTCAGCACTTGCATACCAGTAAATGGGAGGGGGGTGGGTGTGTTTTCCAGGTCCTGACAATGCATGTGTGAGATTTCATTGAAACGACCCTAAGGTGTGTGGGAAACTGTTAGACATACTCGTAGATGCAAGGTCGCATGCATACAGCCAAATGAACTCAAGCAGCGCTGCTAATCAAGAATAGTTATATCCATATATACCAGGCTCACTTTAGTGCCTTGCATCCTCATCCACGCACAGTTGGTGTCTGTACAATTTAACCTTTTGGGAGGTGTATTTACAAATGATGCGCCGTTTGTACTGAGAAATTGTCGATTCACTTGTTACCTTCCGTTAATTCTGTTCTTTGTTCATTCTTAATTTTTCTTTTTTTCCTTATTATTTGCTTGCTTGTAGTTCTGGATATTTTCCATGATAATTGAACGTGTCTCGACTCCCAAGCGAGTTGAGAATGAAGACGTGGAGACCCCACTGGAGCCGATACTGCAAAGCGACCCAATGGCCGAGCAAGTGTGCCTCTTGCGTGACAGTCCTTTCAGAATTTTGCGGGTGAGTTTATTTATTATCTTAAATTTTATATTGTATTTGTGTAGTTTCCACCCACGTCTCCATGTGATTTGTGGCAGGCGGGGGCGACGGTGGCGTTATGTTATACGCCACCTTCGTTTCGGTCGCTTCCGTCGCTGACACGTGGATCACATTTTCTACACATTTTTAAGTAATAAAAAAGTCTTAGTTTGATTTGATTTGATTGTGTCGTTTTGTGGTTGCGATGGTTGTTATTTTCCGTATCGGTGGTAAGGATATGTTCGTTGATTGATTGTTGCCATTAAGTCAGGGGTAATTTGTGTGAATGTCTTTGGGGTTCAATTAACAATTGTGCGCCATTTCAAGTTTATTTGCAAATGCGATTGTAAAATGTCATCAATAATGACCTCTAGCAGCAAGTGAGGACAATACCCTTAAAGCCACGGTTAGGTGTTCCAATCCTCCTGCGCGTGTGTCCGTAGTTCAGTCAAATTGCAGGTGACTACAATATCCGTATATGGAAAAATGAAAAGTGCGCGAGAGTGAGAAGAAGGGGGCAGTGGCCGATGCCTCACTTGACCACTGCTGCGCCAGGACCATCAGCTTAGTGGCTTATCAGCAAACGTGCCTACTCGCAATTAGTTAATTGTGTTTTTACGAGTATGTGGCCGACAGCGCCTATCTAGCAATCTACCAATCTACACTTGAGTGTATTGACCAATGCATATTTCATGCGCTCAGCTAGTTGCGCATCATTGCGTTGCTCCGCTAATGGGATTCATGTCGTGCGTGTATGAATTCTTCTTTGCCATAATATTGACACTCTCTTTTTGCTGGCAACGCACACAAATTAGTCTGGAACATGTCACCGAGCCGTCAGCTGACCGTCGTAACCGTGTGAGTACCGTTTTGCATGGAAAATAAAATCATATTTCAAGATTTAACAAGAACCGCACAAATAAATAAAACACCAATTTAATCAAATTAAACTAATTTAAGTAGATATCAGAAATTTGTCCGTAAGTCCGTTTAGTGTTGAGTTTTAGTACAACTGGACCTGAACATAGCCTAACCATATACATACGTATATAGCGATAAACGATGCATGGCTTGAATAAGAGTGAAGCATTCTGTGACCCAAGCAATCCGCTGTGATTGTTCTAAAATGTTACCTCGCATAAAATAAAAGAACCCTAAAAGTAGGCTTCGCATTGCTGATTCTAAAAATGCAGGGCTCAGAAACTGCGGATATAAATCACCCACAGAGCCCTGCTCATGAATGCTAGCAGCTCGTTTATCCTAAAGGAGTTCAGCGAGTATTCCAGGAAGTCTCTTGCGGAAGTGTTGGTCAAGAAAGTTTTGTTTGCTGTGCGACTTAGTGCAAGAAAGGCTGATTTAATATTGTATATTTGCATAAAAGTCTCCTCCACATTGTAGTAGAATCTGCAGATTCAGTCTGGACAGGATTTCTTGTTACATGGCACGTTGATATAGGACTCAATGTTTTTCACACAAATAACCAGAGCTCCGAGCTTTCTTCAGTGCGGAATAAGACATAATATCGTAGTCTTGGAAGAGAATTCAGAAAGACCTCACTTAAACGAAACTCAAGCCTTGTAAGCCACAGAAATGCGTGCGCATATGTGCGAAGTTCTACGTTCAAGGCCCCCAATAAGGCTATGGGCTATTTTTATGCTGACTAGTTGGCACATTCAATACCATCACAACCGCAATGAGCGGTTAGCCAGTTGCCATTTCCGATATTTTGTATGATGTTAGCAGGGGCTCAACCACCGATTTACAAGGTATGGTGTGGTACTTCAAAATTTGACCGGGAAACTTGACTAGCAAATAATTTCATATGGTTAAGTGACGAACCTTTAAGCCTGCTTTATTCTGGACCAGAGGTGGTAGTAAAAATTTGAAGGCGAACTGGAAGGCTTGTAAAAATACCACTCCAGTTCCCTCAACCAGTTCAGTCATCTGGTGCACACTGAGATGCTTTGTTCAACGAAGCAGAGTTATGACTGTAGATAGTTTGTCTACTTTATAACTCATCAAGAGGGCACGACCAATAGTTACCTCCGGTAACTTTATTTATGTTGAGTTTAAAACTTCGAAGTTTTCCAAAAAAAAAAAACAAAGTCCCAGTTGGAAATTATTATCTCACAACTAAGAGAAAAAATGGGGCACTATCTCTTAGAATCATGACCTATTTTTGGTGAGCATTATTAAGCCATATGAAAGAAGTTGACGGCTGGTTTGTGGTGGAACACTATGCGTGCTGTTTGATTATAAGGTGTTTTAAGTTCTCAAAAATATACATCGAAATGTTTCCTTAACTTCTCCAATGGCAGCCTTTTGTATATCGAAACGAACATGCGTTACATCTCAAAGGCAATTGCGGTGTCCCCTGAACTCCAAGAGAAATGCCTCAGACATACTACCAAAAGTAACACATATGGAAAAATGGGCGACAATCATGGAAGAAAGTTGGTAATCAGTTTTGGGCTGGCAGGATTTCTCCTTAATTTGCTTGACTTGGAATCATCACTAAAACAAATTTGAATATATATCCATCCAGTCGCAATAAGGATATGTATCCTTCTCTTGTCTTTTATCTATTTGGTATCTGTCTGTCAAACACGCCCCTTCATCCCCCACACACACAGCTCTACCCATCTACGCCGCTGTCTTGATCCATATGAAAGCACTGTTCACCACACTGAACTAAACTCACCACGCACAGGAGTCTGCATGAACGCCACTTGCACGCATTTTGTTGTGAATTTGAAAATCAAAACAGAAAACGTTCGCGCTCCATACGTGTTGAGAATGCGCAAAATCCGGCGTAGATATCAAAAGCCCGCAAATAAAGCAAACATCAGCTAAACAGTCCTGCCGAGGACACACAGGATACCTGCACAAAGTGCTACAGCAGGCAAGCGATAGCGGTAACGCAACAACTGCCGTGCAACCGCTCAAACATACACACAACCAACTCACCACGCATTGCGAAATCAACGCAAAATTCTGCCAGCAAGGAGCAGGACTTATAAAAGTACGCAACACCGTACGCCAGGCGTCAGTGTTACGGCGGACACAAAATAGTCAATTCGCATACAAAAGTACCGGTCAACTGAAGCCATTCTACTTAAATTCAATTACGGAAAGTCAAGTCGTTGTGTTGCTCCATGAGAACGGTCTCCTTCCCCGAGTGCCTTTGTGTTTGTGTGTAAAATTTGAATTTAACTACAAATATTAATAAAGTTGTGAGGTGCAAAGCAGCAAGTCCTGCAGGAGATTTCCAGTGCTCCAGTGCATAAATGCCGAAAATATTTAAACCAATAAAGTCTTTCTAAGAATTACCCACAAGGTAGCAGGTTACAAAGTTAAACGCACATTTTGGGTTTGGCTCCTTCTTCAATTTGGACATCAGAGGAAATTCATTCATAGTTCATAGTTCAGCATCGTTCAAAATTTCATCGTGGTAACTCTTCGGGCTTATAAGTTAGGATGTTCTCTAGAAAGGAATCTATTGGAAGTCTACAGTCCATTTACTAAAATTCTCACCCTTTAAAATCAACTATATACACATAAAATTTGAGCCTGATATCTCTCTCGGTTTCAAGGTATGTTCTGTGAATAGTTGTCAATTCAAAACAGGACACAGTTTGGGTCACATTTTTATTTGGGTGCTCGTATGCGACCACAGACCAAAGTTCATCCCAATAACTCTTTTGATTTATGGCAAGTTTTTCAAAACATATTTATTTAAAAATTCAAGATATTTTTCATCATATCTTGGATCAAAGACCGGTTAACTAAGAGCTCGAATTATACCTCAGACCAAATCTCTCCTTTGGTTAATCCCTCTTTTGGTTTTTTCCAGGAGAATTGAAATATGTGTTCGAACATTTTCCGATGTGAGTGTGGCATTTCGTACAAGCATAAAAGCTAAAAACAATTCGCAGGTGACTACATAAAAAGTGGGCGTATTGGGGGTCCGACACGCGCCACAAACACTTTCAGAGTTTTTTTTAACTTACGTCCACACCCGAATATAAGACTCACAACTCGAGAGGCGCAATAAAGTGGATCTACTGATTTGATATATTCGCTAAACCCATTTAATGGAACTTTTGGACCCCATTTGCAAGTAAAGTTTCTGCAGAAAATCTCTTCAAGTCCTGGGGCCATGCTCCAATAAAAAGTTGCAATACCGAGGAGGGCTGAATTGGCTCAGAGAGTTATTAGAATATGGAATCCAGCACCAACTACGCCTGCTTCGACTCTTACAGATGTTTGCACAAAATCCACCATTCACTTCACGTTCAGTTTGCCACCGCACTTGTATGGACCGAGCCATGTTCAGCGACCCGGTTTCACGCAAGGACATGCTCTGCGAAGGTTAACACGTTCTCCGCCACAGTGAGGACAGGTCTGCGTATATTAGAGTAAAATTAGTTCCAGCAACCATGTGTGTGTTATACTAGAATGGTGTTCAATAAAAGGACGAACGTACTCGCTTTTAGGGTATCGTTAGGGCATTGAAAACAGCGCCCAAGGGTTTGTACAAAGACGCGTGGGACACTATTCACGTGCGCCACTCTTCCCGTGAGCCACTCTTCCCTTGAGCCACTCTTCCCGTGCTCCACTCTTCCCGTGCGCCACTCTACCCGTGCTCCACTCTTCCCGTGCTCCACTCTTCTAACGCTGTGGACATGAGTCTTTGGTTTGAACAACTTCGTATTCAGTGTACGCCTATATTCTGAGTACATCTATTGAGACTCCCAAAAAGGTCAGCAAATGTCAATAGTTGCGTATTTGGAGATCATTTTTGACCAGCTGAATTATTTGCACACTGCTAAAGTATCCTAGAAATGCTCATCGAGGACGCGTGCAGCCGCAGTGTTGCTCATTGAGATGCATTGAACATATTGGCAATTACGAGTTCACTATCGAGTTTGTTTCCAGACTTCCTGTTCATTTCACACAAAAGCCTTGAAAGCTTCCAAGCAGTCATGCTAGTTAATTGCCATTTGTGGTCAATTTTGGTGCTCACCAGATACGATTTTGTGTGTGTGTGTGTGTGTGTGTGTGTGTGTGAAATTACGAGTCTGTGCTGCCTTGTCGACGCTTACGGCAAGTCGTCATCAGCTTCTGTCCATTTGTACTGACAACTAATTTAATGTGAACAGCAGTGGAAATGTCCATTTGTAGTGTACTCGTGTGCACACAAAGTGGTCAGTGGGAGGGAAGAGCTCACAAAGACACACAGGAGGGCACTCTCGGTTTCTCTTCGCACGAGAATTGTAAAATTATTTTGACGAACTCCTTTATTAAATAATATCTGCAGTCTTAGGGTATGTTTCAGTAGCATGTACGGCTAGAACCACATGATACCTCAGCTGTACCATCATTTCATTGTAGCTGGCAGTCCTGTGAAGTGCACATGATTTATGTAGCGGCGAATCAAAATTGTTTTCCCATTCTAAAATCTCTAAGGATATTTCGTAGCATGCGAAAATGCTATCAAATGAGCAGGAGCCTTGTTTGTTTGCATTGTAGCCGCTGATGAGTAGAGCTGAAGGTAGCCAAATGAAACACGCAGTCTTACAACCTGTTCACACTGAAGCGGAATATGTGTTTTACTTCGCGGAGCATGTCCTCGTATCCAATCCGGTTGTTGAACACTTTCCACTCCTTACAAACTACGAATAAAATCCTAATCTATTTCGAATTAAACACATTTTAATTGAGGGTCCTCTGCTCCTGTTGAATGAATGAAACTAAGGCATCTGCTGGCTGCCGAATAAGGACAGAGTAAATAAAAATTAGGAATCTCAGAAAATATTCGGAAATGTGGAAAAATGCCACTAAATTGCTCCAAAGACAATATTCAGTTATGCAGAAATTTCCTTGGAACTTTTGATTAGTTCCATTTGATTCGGTTATTTACGCATTTTATGTGTTAAAACATTTTAAATATGCTTCCTACAATCCCCAATACAAGCATTCTGCATAGCTCCACAATCCCTTTGAATTGCATTTCGCTTTTAAATGCTGGCTCCCAGACAGGATCGATTGAAGCTTCCTCTCTGAAACAATGCAACATCAATGAATCTAAGCAAGAATGTGCGTCTCAGTTCGTCAGGTTTGTGAGTGCTTTGAAATTCCACTTGATTTGCATGCAGAAGACTGAGTATAGAGCAGACCGGGCGCCCTACACGGGGTCCACCAGAGCGGAAGGCACGACTTTGCTGTTTCCTTGCATTTGTCTCCATTCGGCATCTTGCCTACTGTATCCTTACACACTAACTGCACTTGGAATGTTTCGCAAGTGCTTCGTTAGCAGCATTCCTCCACACACTTTACTCGTACGCCAGGATGTGTTTGCTGCTAGACTTGAAGTCACGCACTCGCCCCCATCCATGCACACAGGCTCCTTCATAAATTCGTCTGGGTCCGCTCTCTCAGTGCACAGCCGTCCAGCGCTGGTCTGGCGAAAGTTTGCGACTTCTGAATTGAGGAATGCCAACTTTGTTATTGTACGAAAATTGAGTTGATTGAATTATTGTTTCGCTACAGTCTGTGTGTGATTGTGCAGACTTGTACTCTGCGTTGTTTATTCAATTTGCTTCACATATTTTCTTTACCTAAACTAATCTGTGCGAGAAAGATAAAACAATAAATTTGCACAAGTTTCATCAGCAATCATGCAAGAAGAATGATTTCTGTAGCAGCTGCAGGAACGAGGAGGAACTGGAAACGGTCCAGCACCTCTTCTGTACATGTCCAACTTTTGCTAGAAATAGGGAAAGTTTACTAGGATCCCACTTCTTAGCAAGTATAGATGATCTATACCATGCAGGTGTTAACAACCTTCTTCGCTTTATAAAAGGCTCAGTAGTAGTTGGTTCAATCAGGAGGGGGAAACGTAGCCATGCCTCGCATCCGCGACTCACAATGGACCCAACTGTTGGGCTAAGTGGCATCACTGGTTTATTGGTGATGCGGCTGCCCAACCTACCTACCTACCTACCCAAGATTCTGAATGGTGCAACTGCTCCAAACATAAAAGCAGAATTTATCTCTCAGATTTTTAGAAGTGCCAACCCAAATGAGCAGCAATCAAGCATTTCTTTGTGTGTCTAAATTGAATGTGTCCCCAGAGCGAAGACGAGTTGCGCCATAAATCAAAAACAACTATTTTGCAGTGACAACAACAAACATAGTAAACAACAAACACTGTAAGAGATCAGAGAAAAAAAGAACACAGCTGTGAATCATGAACAACTCTTCGAAACGCACCACTGTCGGCCGACCACTGCGCTGCTTGCTGAGCAGTTGCGTACGAGGCGCCCAACTAACTGCAGCCGCGCCACTCAAAATACCAACCCAGTGGACGCGCATATTGGGCATGAATGTGCCACCAAAAATAAGTCCCGAAGAATTGCTGAAGGTAATTACAATAAAATCCTCAACATAAATATTATTATGAAGGTAAAGTACAACTTCCTATGAAGAGATGAACTTATTCATACAACTTAAAATGAGCTCCAGCTGAAACACCACAACATAAAACACAGACATCAACATAAACATAAACCTGCACATGAAAACAGCCCTAGATGTGAACAGAAGCATAAAACAATCAGAACACTAAGCATAAACTTAAATACACACATGAACATAAATATAATCCTAAATAAGAAAAGCACTCACTTCAATATAAAATTGACTTCCATATGAACATTACTCGTATATAACCCTAACATAAAACTATCCCGATCTGCACATAAAGGATTTTGGACATCAACACAAACCAACTAATTTTTAAAAATATGAACATAAACATAAACAATAACATGAATATGCATATACACCTTCACACACGCTTATACATAAACGTGCACTCAAACTTGAACATAAACATGAACGAGAATAGTAACATAATCCCATAGAATCAGAAAATTGACAAGAAATTTATACTAAACATGAGAATAAATATGCACCTTAACATCAATAAAATCCTCAATAGAAATAAAAGCAAAACATTTATACAAAATACGATAATATGTACACAAGCATAACACAACATAAACAAATGCCATGATTAAGAACCAGAACATAAATATAAACAAGAGTATAAACATGAAAGCAGTGACAAAGATAAAAATAATAATAAACATAGAAATAAACAGAAAACATACATCAAGACAATAAACATAAATAGATCTATTAAAACATAGAAATAAAAACAAAGAACTTATATCAATTTGTGGTTTCATTGATAAAGTGAATTTAAAATGAGCTGGGTATCGAACTACCTTTCCGAGTCTTGTGTTAGGGGTGCCCACTTTCGGACTTTCTCTCAAATTCTTGGTTGCGTGTAACATCATTATCGCAGTGCTGATGGTAGGGTTATGCCGTCTTTAGTCGGTTGCCAGAACCCCGTAACAACAGGGGCAGCACGTATAGGTGAGGTTGACAATTGGATGGGGGAGACTATATGATCGGAAACTCTATCCCAGGGCCACTTCCTGGCCGTTTGCTCCCCCGCGAAACCATAGGAATTAAATATATTTATGTCAATATGAATAAATAAATATTTATGTAAATATGAGTAACATAATGTGAACATAAACAGAACATAAACATAAAAATACTATGTTTAGAAACCAAAACAATAGTATGGTGTGAGCATGAATCTAAATAGAAAATAAACATAAACATAAATTATACTGCTAAATATGAGCATAAATAGAAATATGAACATAATCCTTATTATGTAAAAATCATAAATGTAAATACTTAAAAACCGAAACATAAAAATAAACTTAAACACGAACTTAAATAAAAACGTAAAAATAAGCACACAAACATGCACATAAATTCCATACTAAACTTAATAATCAACACGAACATAAATTGGAACATAAATCGAAGTCTGACAGAAATAATATAAATGAACAACATGAACATAATCATAAAAATTACCTGGACTTATAAACAAGAATATGCAAATGGACATAGTCCTTAATAACAAAATAAACATACCAAACATAAGAATAAATATACACAAAAACATAAACATGCATAAACATAATCCTAAATAAGCAAATGAACATAAATTCAAACATTGATACAAGCACATAAACTATCACGAATAGAAACAGCAACCAGAACATACAAATGAACAGAAATATGAGTGAGAAACATGAATAAAACAGGAAAATGAACATGAAATAAACAGAAATGTGAAATTATCATACACAGACAGAACGAGCAGAAAGAATTAACACTACACAGAATAGATGTAGGGTGAACTTATTTGCATAGAGTGAGGCCGTTGCAGTGGATGCGCTTCCTCTGTGTTTTTGTATAGGGATTCGTTAAAAGTATATTTCCGTAGGCAAGGGCTGGAAATGTGCCTTTTCTCTCTCTCTTAAGCTAAACCGTGAAAAACGGCCAAGATGGACCAGCGTCCAAATATTAATCTATGTGCTCCACGTCGATAAAGATTTAAAGTGTAATGTTGTGTGCATCTTTGAGGTACTTTACTATTTACATTACCCTCAACATTTATTTTTTTATATGACGTAAAGTAAGACACAAAAACTAACTATTAACAATGAAATCAAACATTAAATTCAAATATTTTTTGAACAGCAGAGAAGGACTCGAAAAGGACCAACGTTTTTATAACTCTAATCATTTCTAATAAGTCCTTCTTGTCATTGTCTGTTAATCATGAAATCCTTACATAAAAATACCCACTTCCTGGCACAAGTAGCCAAATAAATACTCGTGCTGTACAAGAGACTATTGTAATGCTGATGGGACATACACAGAAATGGCTGTGGATGTTTAGAAGAAGGTTACCCAATAAGGGAGGGATCATTTAAACAATGTTTGCCACTCCGTTGTACTCAACTTGCAATACTATAGAGTGTAGTTCCACTGGCACGAGAGCCTTCTTGTCTTGCTTGTGGAGGGATATACTGACTACAAGTAAGCAACCACCATATTGCACTTGCAACAGTGTGACAATGGAAAAATACGAGTAGTTTAAGGGTCGTCTGATATCCGGGGTCTGTGCAGCCACTCCATTTCATAAGATTAAAGTGCTCGATTTTCGGCAAATGCACAATCGTTTAGATCTGAATACGGTATCTAATATCGACTAGTATATAAAATTGAATAGAATAGTAGAACCAACAAGTTTAAATTGGCCTGGTCTCATCAGCTTTTGGTGGGCATTCTACATAAATGGATTTCCAACTCAATTTTCATACGCACTCGTAGCATCGCTATAAATCCTTTTGTAAACTGTGCCATTTTAGCCTCTGAGATTTGATGCCGCTCCAGCACTTCTGGCCTGGCCTCGAACACAGTCTTCTAAAGCTACTTTGCAACAATTCGTAGTCCTTGGTCTCTGCTGCCCCTGCACACACCCCATCAATTATACTGTAAAAGACACACACACCGGAAACTGCGCATTTTTTTGAACAATTTGCCACGAAGAGTCTAAAATTTGTGTCCAAATAAGTTTCATCCTTATGTCATACGGTTACTTGCCCCTACCACTCAAGTACTTAGAACCGAGTGGAGTGTGCAAAGAGGTCTACGGGGCGTATGCGCAACAATTTATGGGTATTAATTAATGCTGATGTAATGACACACAATTTAATTGAGTGCCTTTGAGCCGACTAAATGTCCGGTAACTAATAACAACAACACCAATTCACACCCCATCGTTAATTGTGAGCCGCCAGTGCTGCTGGCAAAGCCCACAATAAATATTTGTTATTGTGTTCATTTAAGTAGCGCTTCAAGTCCTTGGAGATTTGGCGGCTTTCAAGCGAAAACACGGAAATATGAAAGCAACAGGGAGTGCATAATTTTAGAAAGCCTTCATTTGGAACCCATTAGAGGCGCAGAATTTCGTTCGGTTTGCATAATTTAGACGCCCACTTGCGGCGCATAATTTTACTTTGCCAGCCAATTGGAAACTTTGTACTAATTTTCTTGATGTGCCTTTTAAAGAAATTCCCCCATTCAGATTTAAATGCGATTTAAATAGCGCAGCGCTTCCCTGCCCAAGTGGCAACTGTCGCCAGGAGCGCATTTATTCTTCTAAATGAAATATAGTTAACAGGTAAATCGAACATGAATTATGCACCGAGTAATGTGAGGAGTGGGCCACGAAGCTGCAATTAATTTAAGCGTTTTCACCGCTTGACAGCGAAGTAAGATTGCTTTCTACGTGCCCACCCGCACGCGACGCCTCCTCCATAATTGCGGCGGCAGTCCAGGAGTCCGCTGGGAAAACGAAGCACAGGCGAGTAATTCGCTGACGCAACTGGAGGTAATTAAGAGCGCACGGAGCCAAATTGAGACGGCGGCGTAAGCTCGGATTGGGTCCAAAATACTGTCGGTGTTCTTGAATGTTCCCAAGACTACGTCGTTAGTTTTCTTTTAGTTTGAACAATTAACACAAATCAGTTATGTCTCATGCCCTAAGCAGCACTTGCTGTTGGACTCAGAACTTCTGGTTCCACCTCCGCATTCCAGTTGGAAGAATTTTTCCTAATTGTCCTTTCGACTATTTAAATTGGATATTCAAGGGCGAGAAAGTGGGATCAATTGTAATTACAAGTAAAGAGGAAAGTGGCAAAGTGGTTGCACGCAGTTACCACACCAACTGGGACGAGGTGAAGGTGACGAACTTTACGCTGGAGCACCACTTTCGGCAATTGGCATTGGGCGGAGCACTAAATGCCCCATTCACTTGCATATGAGTGAGTGGCGGTTTGTTAGTGTGTATGTGTGTGTATTTGTGGCTACAACTTAATAAGAATTGCAACACCGCTGAACGGCCCACACGCACGCACAACCCAGCGCTGCTGGTGGTGGCGCAAAAATGGAGTTTTCTTTCTTTTTGGCTTTCTTTCGTTTTGTTTTTTGTGACGCTCCCTTTTGTCTGCCCAGATCCAATTAAAATTTCCATAGCCACACTTTCTAAATGTGCTGCTTTCATGTGGCTGTGGCACTCGTGGCATGTTTCGTAGACTTTGTGGTGTTGTCACTTGCAGCGCACTTCTATGCTCATGGCGCTATTCGGTTATTCATCACTTTTGAACTGCCTCAACAACTCCAGACGCTGTGACTATGGTCCGAGGAAAAACAGAACATTTTAGATTCCCTCAGCACAGCTTTAAACGTGCAGTGCTGACCATGAAACTGTTGGAAGGTTGGCGATTCCATTTAAGTTCTTCGCATATATGCTCCGCTTAGTTTTCAAATACCTGCTCACAAGTCCTTCGCAAGGTAATCGTACTTCTTATTTATGTTGAAGTAAACATCATCGTCACGTATCTGAAAGCTGGGCCTGTCTCTTGCAAAAAATAATCGTCCTTATATGTGGTCATTAATCCAGTGCTTAGTGGCCCGCTCAACACTGCACAGCCAGCCTCACCGAAGAGGATCATATCTACGCGTAACTATAGTCTGAATGACCCCAATTTGTTCTCAGCGTAAATCTGTGTCTTCACAAGTCCGCATTGTTGAACCATGTCCTGGAAATTTTCTTTTTTTTGCCTTACCGTTTGCCAAATTTCTCATCTTTTGCCTTGACAAGCGCAATTTGGCACATTCCAGGAGGAAAGCACCCGCTGAAGGACCTACAGAGTGACGCAGACAATAAATTAAACTATGGCAAAGAACGCATCGAATTCTTACTCATTCATTTTGGAATTTATGGAGTTCCATGCACCCATAAATTCCAGACCAAACGTTGCCAAAGTCAGCTGCTTCTGATTCGGTTTGCTAATTATTCAGTCATCACAATTGGACAAAAGGCACAGTATCACTCAGGTCAGCTGCGGATTGCGATTTTCTTTCTTTTTTTGTCATGCATGACTTCCCATTCAGTGGGCCCAGCTTTGATAGTATGGCATTTTAAAACCACTCCACTTGTCCTTCTCGTTAATGGATTTCTTCGCTGATTTCCATTAATTGGCCATATGGTTATTGTGTGAACCCTTTTGTGTGGTCTTCAGCGATACTAATGCTATTGTACCGCTTTCATTCGCCGTTGGCCTCAATTGCCAGTTCAGAAAGAGCTGCTAAGTTTCATGATACACCAGCACAGAGGGATGGTTCAGAGGGATGTCCTGCGAGCTTCCTTTTGTGGCCAGTTTCCGAAGAATTCACACACGTCGGCAACTGATGGGAATATCGTGTTGCACTAATACTAAGCAACTTACCGGAGTCTTCACCGCATATTTCCCCAACCGGAGAGTTCTATGAGATTGCCAACTAGATGCATGAAAGCGAATTTGGTGCACCAAGCCTTTTGGATTTACGGAAGGAAAACCTCACAGGACGTTGACTTTATTTTTATTATTTAATAGGCTAGAAGAGCACCGCGACCTCAAAGATCTACGAAAACAATTTTAGACTATATATAAATCTCGTACCTGCTGTGGACTAGGTAATTTGGAGCTAAGATCCCGCTGCCTAGGTAGTGAAGTCTGCGTCTTGCCGCCGCTGGACAAGTGCATAGAGGGGGACCTAATCAACTTTTTCTTCTTCAGCTGTCAGTCCCTTGAGGCTGCCTGGAGAATTGCAGGTCATGCCAAAGCATGCGAGATGCAGATGTTTATAGAAATCGTTACTAGAGATAATAACCTCAGATGTCTTCTCAGGATGGAGATGCGTTTATGGCAGAAGATTGCCAGAATTGTGGCACCTTTCTATTTTTAAGCTTCTGTTCAACGTTTTCCAAGATACTCGTAGCTCCTAATCACATTATCTGGCTACAACTCACTCCTGGATATAGATTGCGTGAAGGTCTTGAACAAGTGAATTCAACAGTCAAGCTGCAGGATCTGGAGCCAATTCAGTATTCCATCATAGGGCGTGTTCAATGGTTCCACTCTGTCCTTCTGGTATTTAAGGCTACATACGGACTGGTTGACCATCCATTTTCCATATAACACACCCCATTTTATCTAACCACTCTTCTAGACCAAACTGTGGAAGTCAACCACGCTCAACCACGCAAAGTCTTCGGTTCAGGAACATAGAAAAACCGCTCACAAATGTGGATTGAAAGGCGTCAGCTCACACTTATAAGCAAGTGCACTGAATGTGTCCTGTCGGCTTAGCATGGAAGCGAACGTCTCAGTCCATTAAACCGCAGTGTTACCCCGCTGCTTGAGCTGCACTGACCCTGAGGTTTGGGCAGCTGCATGGATGGCGCCTGCTTAGGACGACAGAAGGCAGAAGAGCACTTTCTCACTTTGCCGGCACTGGAATGCATTCGAGTGAGCTAATGTGAATCGACACCTGCAGGGATCTGAATTCTGGAGGGGAGTTTGTGTAACACTCAAGCGGAGAGGGTGGAAATGGCCTTCCTTGCACTCAGCACACCAAACGCTCACTTTTTTCCGCTGCAATTCCGTTGGCGTTTTCATTTCATGTCTCTTACAATGTTCCTTTTTGCGTATTTCTTCTTATATAAAATTTTGTATTCTATTTCTCTGCCAAGCACAAAGAAATTTGTTGTTTTGACACCTTCAATGTTGAACGAAATCAGGATGAGTCGGCAATGTGTCCAGCAGGAGGATGTGTGTGTGGCGAGTTTGATGCACAAATATCTCCAAAGACTTGTCTATTTGCTGTGCACACACAACAGTGCCGATAAGGTATTCCCTTTTATCCTTTTCTCTAAAGAACATGCTCGAATGCAAGGACCAGAATGCGTTTACTACGTGGGGGCAAAGAAACGCTCGCACAGTTTCATTGTTAGTGTAGAATGACAGATTTCTTCCCAATTAAATTCCTATTTTCAGCACACAAATATCGTTCGCTTTGTGAAAGGACCACACAAATAGGAATGGCAGCAAACTTTCGAAAAATTTCCTATTTTGTTTCAAGTTTCAGATGCTGTAAAATTGGTTGTTTGTGATGAGCAAAGTGTCCTGTGTATTAGTGTTTGTTGTCTGATGACAGGGTTCCCAGATTCCAGCGATGGCTGACGCCGGGCAGAACGGAGTCAAGTCAATTAACGAAACGTTTCACGGGCGGTCGGTGTGCGAGTTTATGTCTGCCATGTGCTGGGGCTCTTTGGTGACTGCACAATGGCTCTCCCCCACAAGAAAGCACACAATACTCGTATACCACAAAACTGCAAGTCAGAAGGATCAGACTTCTCTTGATAACCAAAACGATCCTTATCTCCGTTTAATCGAAGTGGGTTTCCAGCCTCCTTGTGGTCATTCCTGGATAGCTATTTGGCAGCCGCTAACTAGTGAACCAATGACGAGCGTTGTCCACTTCTCTGGACATTCAATTTGGGTTGTGGGCAAAGTTTGGTACCCGCTGCGTAAGAGCAAAGACCAGTGAGGAGCCGAACAAAAGCTTCGTATGGATTCTCCTCTGTTGGCGACCATAACCACAACAATTTAAGGACCATGACCTATAATGTCCACAACTTATATCGGGCAGGAGCTAGTGGAATTGGCGGATGCTCTCAGTAAATGGCTGACCGTGCTCAGATCGAAACGAGTGGAAGAATGACACGAATTAAAAACAAAATCAGTAACGAAAATTCTGCGAAGAGGAGAAGGAGCAGAGGCAACTGAGCGTGACGCATCAGTGCATGAATCGAATCAACCAGAACATATTGTCTTCTCAAATACGTTGAACTTAGTACCGAACCTGAAAGGTTGAAGTCAAGTAGACCGACTGCGAGGTACCCTACTCGTATATACTGACTGTACCAACTTTTCCAATCAGGATCGTGGAATAAAGTGTGCGGTATTGGATCCATACAAATGAGTACTATACAAAATAAATTCTACATGATTGTGGGCGTGGCAGTTGAACTAATACGCGCTCATTTAGGAGCGAGTTTTATACTCAAATAATGGGCCCTACTTGAATAATTTTGTACAATGAATCTTGTATCAAGTTATGCACATACTTTGGTAGTAGGCGTGTAGGCAGTGGAGATCCTTGCCCATTTTTGTGTACTAATTAATTATGGCAATGTGATCCTTTACTTAAAAGTTCTGTGACAATTCTTAAAATGATTCCAGGTATGAAATTCTGTGTATGGTGGGCGTAACACCGGACAGACTATTGGCTAACTGTGAACTACAAACATATTCATCAGTTTTTAGTCGATAGAAACTTAGGCCGGATGTTTTTACTTGATACCTTGAGAGTTCCATATATGTGAGAAGGGCGTGTACTCTATCTGATCAACGCCATTTGGGGCGTCCTTATGAAAACCCTTCATTCCTTTGGATTGATTCTGATTCGTAATGTGCCAAAGACACAACATCTCCAATGTCCTTTCCCTAATGACTCATCTCTAATGGCCTTTCCCCTATCACTGCTAGCCTTTAACAGTTATTCATGCTTAGTCATGACTGTTAAGACCTGTCATGACTGTACAGCATATTATATTATCACATAAATTGCTCCCGAACACATTCCCTGGGCGGAAGTCGCCATTCCTTATCATTATTATCATTATACTCGTATATCATAATAAATTTCCATTTTCTCCCACCGCTCCAACAGGCAGCGGAGGCAGGCAACTTGGAAGACTTCAAGCGTCTGTACCAGGCGGACAATGCGCGCCTCTCGCTCAAGGACAGCAAAGGACGCACAGCGGCTCACCAGGCAGCGGCACGTAATCGTGTGAATATTCTCCGCTACATATACGATCAGAATGGCGGTAAGTACGCAAAGAATGCGGGTATGCATGTGCAAAGGATATGCAGCAGTTTCTCACATACTTTGCTTTCTCAATTCCTTCTATAAATGTCGATTGGTGCGTGCTGCCGCTGCTGCAACTCCTGCTACAGACTTCAATATGCAGGATAATGCGGGCAATACGCCGCTGCACGTTGCTGTCGAGTGCGATTCGTACGAGGTGCTGGAATATCTGCTATCGATGTAAGTAGCGGCCTTATATTTTCTGTTCACACTATCGCACAATTAACGAAAAGGTCTTCAGAGCCTCCTCTTTCAACTCGATTGTAGCATTATTTAAATGACATTTTTCCAGCTTAACGAGTGGAGCCATGAAGGACGCATAATCACTAATTATGCTGCTTCACATTCGCCATTAGTATCGACATTAATGCTATTATAACTTTCCTTCTGTTGCTTTTATAGTCCTGTCACCACGGGCATCCTTAACGAGAAGAAGCAAGCGCCCGTCCATTTGGCCACCGAATCGAACAAAGTCAAATCCCTGCGAGTGATGGGTCAACACCGCGACGTTATTGACATGCAGCAGGGTGGCGAACATGGGCGCACCGCTCTGCATTTGGCCGCTATTTATGACCACGAGGAGTGCGCTCGCATATTGGTAATGGACTTTCTGTGTACTCCTTTAATCGTATTACTACGGTCTGTGCATGTGCCTGCATTTTAATGTGTTTGATTTATAATTTCCAAAATCTGACCCAAACTAAATAAGATCCTAGCAAAATGCACAATCATACAGACCGGTCTGAACAAACTGTTGCGACACACAACTCAATTTCCAGACGGAAACCCCAAATACGAGCACTACAAAAACAAAAGCTTTGTGTATAGTTTCTGAATGTTTTGCAGATAACTGAATTTGATGCATGCCCACGTAGGCCCTGTAACAACGGTTACTATCCCATACACGAGGCGGCTAAAAATGCCAGCTCCAAAACGATGGAAGTGTTCTTTCAGGCGAGTATACAAGTTTTTCATATTAAAATTGCAGTACGTCCTCTTTGTACGTCATGCCAGAACGTGTAGATGCGCTTTTCTGTATGAATGCGCGTGTGTCTGTGTGTGTATGTGTGTATGTGTGAGTGCATGTGAGTTTTCAGTGGGTGTTGCACAGCTGGGCCAATATGTTCACTTGTTGACTTGGCCATTGCCCAGAGCGAGTGCGAAAAAGCAGTGTATTCCGATATGGAATTTCCCTCTTTGATGTTTCGTTGGATTGAGGCAACTCAAGCATAAGCATGCAAATATGAATTTACAGAATTTCTATATTGAAAAGATTGGTGTGTGTAAATAGAAAAAATACAGTCAAATAATTCAAAGAGCAGCAGTTCACTGCTCAGGGAACTGGGCAATATGTGACGCCCAAGTAAACTTATACGAGTATAGTTCAGGGCACAGCGCTACAGTAGGTGGAGTCTCATTACGTATCACTCTAGCGTGGATGTTATGCTGCAAATATGTTTGAATTAATTTTGGCCCAATAATTTACAACTGAATAAACTGCTTAATGAAATTGATGTCCTTTGCGTCCGCAAAGAATGAGTCAACATTAATTTCAATGAAAATAAAGCAATAGGGGAGTGATAAAAACCATCGAAGTGGATTGGCTTCGTGATGGATTCGATTTATTCGTCTATGCTACTAATGCGATCTTTTGACTGAGTACCGAACTTCTACTGTGGGCTGTGCTGGCCTGGAAATATCTGCAAAATCAGGATGCGTTTATGCAATATCACCACAAAAGTGCCTGCGGCGCATATACATACTACTAACTCCTTCCCACGGAAAACAAAGAGGAAAACAGTGACGACCCAACTTGCAGCCTTCATTTTGCAAAACGAAACGAACGTTCACATTGTCTCAACACGAAAGAAGAACTCCCTAAGAGTAGGCTTGGTCTATGCGGGGAGCATTTGTCGTAACTATTGTTTCACAACTGCATGATAGATCGCATGCAATATTGCCTACTTTTAGGCTGCACCACTTTCGTCTCTGAAACAGCCGCAGGATAGGTAAAACATTGCATGCAGTTATCCTTGCATTTGCAATCACTTCCGTTGTTGCTGAGGCAACAAAATTCTTAGCAAACGACTTCAAAGCTTAAAAGTATGCTACAAAAATTGTAATGGAATTTGCTTCGATTGAATTTGAAAGCAGGACTTTTTGTGTTATACTGCACATGACAGTGACAATTCGAGTAACTGCGTACACGTAGCCTGGTATGATGCCTGTGCAGAGATTTTCAGCCCCAACTATGGGAACAGAAGGACAGTTATAAAGAGGGTGTATGAAGTTCTTGTTAGTCTGGTAGAAAGTCGTTTTTGTTGTTTTTTGTACATTTTTATTTGTAATTTGTGTTTTGTGTACGTCGTGTTTATTACGTAATTATTTGCATATTTTACTTTAGTTCTTATAAAGTTAGAAGCAGTATAAATTTAACGTATTAAGGACTTACATATGATTATTTCAAAAGTTTGAAGCATTATAGTTATGCATCTGACACAGTAGTAGTTGCTGCAGCCAAAGCTTCAATGTATTTATAGCATATTCGCTGATGTTAGGTGTATACATGGCTACTATTGTTCAGCCGTCATAGCCTGCTACTGTCCAGCAACATCATTTTGCTGCAAGTTATGATTATTTTTGTTCTGACTGCCTCATGGCAGGGTCTGGGGCAGTCAACACTGTCAACTGGTTTCCCAAAATGCAGGGACAGAATTAATAACCGACACCCCACAACTGTCCCCCACAAGTGTCCCCCACAACTGTTCTCCACAAGTGTCCCCCACAAGTGTCCCCCACAACTCTACCCACAACTGTCCCCCACAACTATCCCCCAACAGTGTCCCCCACAACTGTCCCCACAACTGTTCTCCACAAGTGTCCCCACAACTCTACCCCACAACTGTCTCTCACAACTGTTCTCCACAACTATCATCCCCCAAAACTATCCCTACATGAGTTCCCCACAGCTGTCCCCACAACTCTACCCCACAACTGTCTCCCAACACTGTTCTCCACAAGTGTCCCCCACAACTGTCTCCCACAACTGTTCTCCACAAGTGTCCCCCACAACTGTCCCCCACAACTCTACCCACAACTGTCCCCCACAACTATCCCCCAACAGTGTCCCCCACAACTGTCCCCACAACTGTTCTCCACAAGTGTCCCCCACAAGTGTCCCCACAACTGTCTATCATGTTCATCATTAGACCATGGAGTCAGACTATTCTGATAATTTGGTAAAACCGCATCCTAGTTGCGTTGCCTGGCAATCACTCTCACTACTCGTGATCCGATTGCTATTGCCTGTTCCTCTCCAGTAATTGTAATGCCACTCAAACACACATCAAGCGTTACATCAGAGCGCCTGCTTTCTGAGTCCTTCTCTCGTCTGTTCTGTGTGTGCTGGCATGCATGTGCTGCCGATTCTGCCCCTTTCCCAAGTCAACAAAAAGTTTCCAACACATATTCCTGTACCCATTTCACAACAATGTTGGCCGCCGGCAATTCTAGTGGCTTCCTTGCCATGCTTATCTGCCGCAAATAGCACGGGTCAGCGCCTCGTGACGAGTGTGTGGCCAGCTCAACTTTTCCAATTCACGAGTACGATCAACATCAATTTTACTGGCGGCCGCGCCATTTGACTTCATTTGGCTGCCGGTGTTCAACTGGTGGTGTCCTGCGGCTGTTTGCTGGTCGCTGCATGTGTGTGGTGGTGATTGCTTGGGCTCATATTTGAGTTGTTAGAGTTGTCCGGACCGCTGCTGCCAACACGTGTCCTTCCGCATTTCACCAGCTTAACCAATTGAAACCACTTTCTTGAGGAGTCAATGTAAGAACTGCATCTTTTGAGAGTTTATTAGCTTCACATTTGTGTGTACTTCTTAAACAACTTCATGACTCTAATATTGTCTCGCTTTATCATTGCACAGTGGGGCGAACAACGCGGTTGTACACGCGAAGAAATGATATCATTTTACGACTCGGAAGGAAACGTGCCGCTGCACTCAGCCGTGCATGGTGGCGATATCAAAGCTGTCGAGCTGTGCCTCAAATCGGGCGCCAAAATATCCACGCAGCAACACGATCTATCGACGCCGGTGCACTTGGCCTGTGCTCAGGTAAGTCTTTAACTTTCTCTTCCTTTTTGATTGCTTTTGCTGCTACCACGGCGCTAGTGCTGCCCTGGCAGGACACTGAATGCGAGTCTGCTTGAACTTCTATATTTGTGTGTCGCTTTAAATGGCAAATCTGTTGACGTCAAACTACAAAACTGAGAAATGGAACGAAGAGTTACCCGAGAAATGCGTGGGCTCTTAAGTAAATGCATATCTTTAACTAGGACGTGATATCAGAGCGCAGAATTGCTGTTCTGCTGTTTAAATGGAAAATTGTCAGGAAAATTGCAGTTGAAGCATTTAATATGAGATCAATTCAAATCAGAGCCGCCCCAAGGGGAGAGTTTGGGTGTTAAGACCCGCCTTCTACTGAGACTTGGAGTTCATTAATTGTCTGTTACTCGCTTATACACAGAGATACATCAAGATTTTTGTATGCACAACCCCACAAGGGATAATCCTTTGGACGACTCTGAACCAAATGCTCCTTTGTATACGCACGGTTAGGACAGTTCTCCATGTGCACAATGTTTAAAAATAGACCGAGAGAAACTGGAGTCTGAGCAATTGACCAAAACAATCTCAGATATTGCTATTATTAGAGTGATGAACACTAGTTTAATGCTCATAGTTCGATCACTGGATTGTGTCAATTGCTATAAAACCTTGATTTGATTATTTGAGCAGAAACTTTGAAACAAATGTTTTAAAGGACATTGACAAAGTATTTTGGGCGCTAGTTAGAAAACTGATGCTGATCTGTTAGACATAGTTTTAACGTGGACAAGCATAATCCTTCTTAGGCTGCGAAGTTTGCTCATGTTGGGTGTAGGGCGCCCTGCTGCCCTTCACCCAAAGGCTCTAAGGAAACCCGCAGCTAGCTTTCCGAATGTAGGACTCAGGGCCAAATTTAGGTCATTTCGAATATGATTTTTTTATGAGCAGCATCTCAGTAGTGACTCATGTTCTGTTATCATTTCAAATCCGCCAGGGAGCCATCGAAATCGTCAAACTGATGTTCACCATGCAACCGCTCGAGAAGCGCATCTGCCTCAGCTGCACAGACGTGCAGAAGATGACGCCATTGCACTGCGCCTCGATGTTCGATCACCCCGACATTGTCGAGTACCTGGTAAGTGAGGGCGCCGACATTGACTCCGTGGACAAAGAGCATCGATCGCCACTGCTGTTGGCCGCTTCTCGCAGCGGCTGGAAAACGGTGCATTTGCTTGTACGCCTGGGCGCCAGCATCAGCATGAAGGACTCCACTGCGCGCAACGTACTGCACTTTGTCATCATGAACGGCGGCCGACTGCCCGACTTCGCTGAGGAGGTCAGCAAGACTCAGACGCACCCACAGCTAGAGCAGCTGCTGAATGAGAAGGACAGTACCGGTTGCTCTCCGTTGCACTATGCCAGCCGGGACGGACATATACGATCTCTGGAGAATCTGATACGGCTGGGCGCCTGCATCAACCTGAAGAACAACAACAACGAGAGTCCATTGCACTTTGCCGCTCGGTATGGCCGCTACAATACTGTTAGGCAGCTGCTCGACTCCGAGAAGGGCTCGTTCATCATCAACGAGAGTGACGGCGAGGGTCTGACACCGTTGCACATAGCATCCCAGCAGGGCCACACACGCGTCGTCCAGCTGCTGCTCAATCGCGGCGCCTTACTGCATCGCGACCACAATGGACGCAATCCATTGCAGTTGGCCGCCATGTCCGGCTATACCCAAACGATCGAGTTGCTGCACTCGGTGCACTCACATCTGCTGGATCAGGTCGACAAGGACGGCGTAAGTAGCTACACTTTGCATGTTGCACACACACAGGTGAGTTCTAATTTAAATATTGCTTCGCGCAGAACACGGCGCTACACTTGGCCACCATGGAGAACAAGCCGCACGCCATAGCAGTGCTGCTGTCGATGAAGTGCAAACTGTCCTACAACTACATGGACATGAGCGCCATTGACTACGCCATCTACTACAAATATCCGGAGGCGGCTTTGGCCATGGTCACGCATGAGGAGCGCGCCAACGAGGTGATGGCCTTGAAGTCGGACAAGCACCCGTGCGTGACTTTGGCGCTCATTGCGTCCATGCCCAAGGTATTTGAAGCTGTGCAGGACAAATGCATAACCAAGGCCAACTGCAAAAAGGATTCGAAGAGTTTCTATGTAAGTCGGGCACGTGCCCAAATCATCACACATCCCCACACACAAACACACACACACAAACACCCACATACACACCCATATGCAAAAAAATACAATGACTCGTTGCAGCAGCACTCGTCTCTGCTGTAACGAGTAAGTAAGAAGTTAGTAACGAGTGCTGCTGAGCGAAAGCTGCTTTGGCTCTGGTCAGGAATGAGAGGCGCGCCAACACGATGATGGCCTGGGCATTGTTTCCGTCGGACAACACTTCTGTTGCAACACTGACTGCATCGGCTGGTATTCTAACGCAGTCGTGGAACGTTCCCCAGTAACGACATGCTGCCCAGTAACGACATTCTACGCAGTAACGACATGCTGCCCAGTAACGACATTCTACGCAGTAACGACATTCTACGCAGTAACGACACCAATGGAAATCAAACTTGGTTCAGAATGAGAGCAACAAACAGCCTTGGATGACAATATATGACAACACTAATGCACGCACAAGAGTCATTGCACCACCTCAACTACACTCACACACTCAAACACTCTCCCACCCATTCAGGCTGAAATGGAATTACTGCGTACGCTGATGGAACATCGATCAATCGACCTGCGGGTATTTGGAGCCAGTTCAATTTCCTCATTTTGTTTCTGTTTATTTTTGCCTCCGGCAACCCTTGTTTGAACATTTCTTTTCAGCATGCCTCACCCTGTTTTTAACGCTCTTTATTAAACTCCAGATTAAGTACTCCTTTGCCTTCCTGCAATGCCCCTTTTTGTTTGCTAAGGTGGATGAAGCAACCGGAGAACAACTCATACAACCGCACACGATTCCATTGCCGGCATTGAATGTAAGCGGGACTCTTTTGACTTTATGCGACCAGTGTGTGTGAGCGAGAGAGCGTGATTATTCGTTTGTTCTCATTTTCATTTTTATTTTGTATGAAAACGGATCAGCAAACAAAATTTGTTCATATTTTTGTTTCATTTATGATTTGAAATGTTTTCATAATTTTTGAACTCCATGCCATCTATGCAAAACGAAGAGGAACAGCGACCGGGTAAAGGGCATTATACTCGTATACAAGGGCACAATGAGCAAATTGCGAGAGACCCGCAGACGATCAGCAACAAGTGAAAAAGCTACTCGCATCGACGCTATTGCCGGAGCATGCCCAATTCGGTCCTTCAGCCAGTCTTCATTTGCTCACTTCATCAAGCGTCCTTTGGCAGCTCCTCTTCAGTCAACTATCGTGGCTCATTACATATAATTTATTTCCATTCAACATAATTCAGCCGAAATCGCAGTTCAGCCCTATTTCGATAGCATGTTCAATCGTTCTGGTGCCAACAGCCCCGCCCCTACACAAAAATGCGCACGCAGGCATTCATCTCAGATCCAAATTGTCAACACACTTTTAGCATTTCCATTGCATGAAACCTTTCTGACTCTCCATCCATATACACAAACGATAAATTCGCTTTATTACGCTTTAGATAAAGTACTCATTTCATCCGCTCCAACTATCGCTGGAGCAACTCGAATTACGCCGGATACAGCTCAATGATCCTTTGTGGCGCGAACCGCCCCTGGCTGTGGTGAACGTGAGTTGAACAACATTTTAAATAAGAACATCGTGGCTACTCGTATGTGATCCAAATTGCCCAAATCCAGGAGGCACTGTCGAGCTAGTAGCTTCGACCCTCTACCATAGAAACTGTGCGCAAGTACCTATGTGTGTGTGTCTGCACGAGTCCCGTTGTTTGTGTGTCTGCCTGCGTCCAAGCACAGTGCCACCCAAGAGTATGAACCCAGTAAATGGGGCGTAGATTGTTTATTCTATTCGTATTGTGTTGTGCCTTCTTGATTGTTCTCTTATTTTCTCTTCAACTAGTGAAATTACTTTTTCCGCTATTATTTGTAATTGATAAACATTTATTATTATTATTATTATTTTTATTATTATTATATTTTCTTTTCCATTGTTTCCAGTTGTCTGTCTGTTTGTTTGTTTGTTTTTTGTTAGTTATTCTTGCTTGTGTGTACCTAGAAATTAGCGTTGATTGAAGCTCGATTGCGCCCAACCACACTAGAAGGCTCACGCCAGCGTTGAAACCGGTTTTACGCTAGCCCCAAAAGTGTATATATAAACTACGTTCGATTGTATTCTCACTACAGTGTTTAATCGACCTGCGGGTATTTGGAGCCAGTTCAATTTCCTCATTTTGTTTCTGTTTATTTTTGCCTCCGGCAACCCTTGTTTGAACATTTCTTTTCAGCATGCCTCACCCTGTTTTTAACGCTCTTTATTAAACTCCAGATTAAGTACTCCTTTGCCTTCCTGCAATGCCCCTTTTTGTTTGCTAAGGTGGATGAAGCAACCGGAGAACAACTCATACAACCGCACACGATTCCATTGCCGGCATTGAATGTAAGCGGGACTCTTTTGACTTTATGCGACCAGTGTGTGTGAGCGAGAGAGCGTGATTATTCGTTTGTTCTCATTTTCATTTTTATTTTGTATGAAAACGGATCAGCAAACAAAATTTGTTCATATTTTTGTTTCATTTATGATTTGAAATGTTTTCATAATTTTTGAACTCCATGCCATCTATGCAAAACGAAGAGGAACAGCGACCGGGTAAAGGGCATTATACTCGTATACAAGGGCACAATGAGCAAATTGCGAGAGACCCGCAGACGATCAGCAACAAGTGAAAAAGCTACTCGCATCGACGCTATTGCCGGAGCATGCCCAATTCGGTCCTTCAGCCAGTCTTCATTTGCTCACTTCATCAAGCGTCCTTTGGCAGCTCCTCTTCAGTCAACTATCGTGGCTCATTACATATAATTTATTTCCATTCAACATAATTCAGCCGAAATCGCAGTTCAGCCCTATTTCGATAGCATGTTCAATCGCATTGTTTAATATATAAACTACAGCTGATTGGATGATTGGTGCAGAGACGAGCCGGGATGCATTCGCTCCTAATCAGGACTCGCCAACTAAATTTTATTAACGCCCCCACGATAAATTTCACAACTCGTCTGATCATTACCGTGTGGTTGGGCCCATTGCAGCCGATTTACTCGTTTCGTTGTTCGAATTGAATTGCTGACTACTCTATTCCTTCAATCGGCGCTAATCGTGCTGCATGTTTAAGCTGAAATTCCGCTTGGTGTTCCCTTGTGGCCGCTTTTGTATTCATGTACACTTGTGGCTAGCGCAGCCGTTCTTCACTCACATGCATAATTGCCTGCCTTTGTCTGTTCGTCCCTGTAGACCATGGTCAACCATGGACGCGTCGAGCTACTTGCGCATCCCCTTAGCCAAAAGTACTTGCAAATGAAGTGGAACTCCTACGGCAAATACTTCCATTTGGCCAATCTGCTGATCTATTCCATATTTTTGCTCTTTGTCACAATTTACTCGTCCCTGATGATGAATGGCATCGAGAACTACATGCCGACCGAATCCGAACTCAACGCGAACAAACTAAGGTAACTTAATCAAGCTCTGTTCTGTTATGTTCTGCTCCATTGTGCGAGTATGTACCCGTATATTTACCGCCCTTCTATGTTTGCTCTGTGCCACTTCCCAGTGGCGACACTGTCAATCGTTCTTCGTGGTTTTATCCAACGACGCCGCTGCCCCAACCAGGACTCTGTTACGAGCGCATACGCCGCACCACGGCCATCATCGTGTGCGCCATGGTCATCATAGTTTACATAGCCTTCAGTTCCTTGCGTGAGATCATACAAATGTACCAGCAACGCCTGCACTACATACTGGAAATAGTCAACCTGATATCCTGGATATTGTACATATCCACGCTGATAATGGTCGCTCCGGTATTTCGGCCTGATGGTACCATTACCACCGTGCACTATTCGGCCGCCTCGATAGCCGTTTTCCTGTCATGGTTCCGACTGTTGCTCTTCTTGCAGCGATTCGATCAGGTGAGCTGAGAGATAAATGAACTGTGAGTAGCATTCAATGTCCTTTTCCGCTTTTGCCTGTGCAGGTCGGCATCTATGTGGTGATGTTTTTGGAAATACTGCAGACGCTCATCAAAGTGTTGTTGGTGTTCTCCATACTGATAATCGCATTTGGCTTGTCGTTCTACATTCTCTTGTCGAAGGTAAGGCACGGTTGGCTCCCTGCTGCTTATATTTCGCATACTTTTTGTTCGCTTTTCACTTTCGCAGATTGTTGATCCTCAGCCGAATCATTTGTCGTTCTCGAATATACCCATGTCATTGCTGCGCACCTTCTCCATGATGCTGGGCGAGCTGGACTTTGTGGGCACGTACGTCAACACCTACTACCACGATCAATTGAAAGTGCCCCTCACATCGTTCATTATACTGAGTGAGTAGAATCGTCCTTAGCAGCTATATCATTATCCTCACCCAAGTACTCGTACATCGTCATCTCTGGCAAGCGACATCGCAGAGAGACACTGTTCGGAGTGTTCGTGTTGTTGCCTCTGCTAATGTTTTGCATCCTTTTTGTTACCATTTTAGGCGTTTTCATGATACTGATGCCGATTCTGCTCATGAACCTGCTCATCGGTTTGGCAGTCGGCGATATTGAGTCTGTGCGACGTAACGCTCAGTTAAAGCGCTTAGCTATGCAGGTGAATATTCGTGTTTACTACTCCTCTGGGAAACCAGTCATTTCCTTACATTCCATTGAAATAATATATTGAATGAATCATTTCCCCAAAGGTCGTCCTGCACACCGAACTGGAACGCAAATTGCCGCAAATGTGGTTGCAGAAGATCGACAAAATGGAACTGATCGAGTACCCGAACGACACCAAATGCAAGTTGGGCTTTTTCGACTCCATTCTACGCAAATGGTTCTCCAATCCCTTCAGTGAGGACGGTAATAACGAGCATTAACAAATTTCCTATCCTTGCTGCATACTCACTTTAATCACTAATGAACCCTCCCCCAGCTGCCAACTTTGACGCCATATCATTCGACAACAGTGACGATTACCTCAACACCGAACTGGATAAGCAGAAGCGCAAATTACGCGACATGACCCGCATCATGGAGCAGCAGCACCAATTATTGCGCTTGATTGTGCAGAAAATGGAAATCAAGACCGAGGCCGACGACGTGGACGAGGGCGTCTCGCCCAACGATTTGCGCGCTCTGACCACTTACTGCACGAGCGCCAACATCGGCTCCCGCTGGACATCGCCCAGGATACGCAACCGATTGCGTGCGGCTCTAAGCTTCAATAAAAGCATGTAAAGCCGCACCCAACGAGCGGCCGCCGCGTGTTTGCACGTGCTTCTGTCTGCACGTTAAATAAGTTTTATAGGCATTTGGTCGGTGAGGCAGATTTTTGCATTTGGTTACATAAACATGGAACAGCTGCTACCATATTTGTGCAAGGGTGACGCTAACATTTTTGACAAAATAAACAACAAAACGACACATTTTTTTGAGCTCGGAGAAATCATGCGAGTATTGTGCCAATTTGATTATTAATCGTGAATCGCGCCTCTGAGAACTGTCAATATGGAGTGCGAGGAGGCGGTCTTCACATCGTATATTGACTTTGACTGACTAGCCTATAACCAGGCCCATGACGTACCGATCACCGGCGACCGTGTTTTTCCTCTCTTCATTACAGCCAGTCTGTCCGATGGTACAGCCACTCAACGAAAAAATCATGAAAGTATTGGGCTCGATATTCCGTATCACAGTTAACCAGTTACGAAACTTGGCCCTTCTGTCAAACCTGTCAGAAATGTCGCTCACACCTTAGGCTCACAACGGACCCAACTGGCGGTCTAAGTGGCATCACTGGTTTATTGGTGATGCGGTGCCTAACCTACCTACCTACCTACCTTAGGTGAATTAATCCTAAAGGTGAATTTCTTGCCTTGTGAGCAAGCATAAGCAAACAGCAATAAAGTAGCTAATTAAAACACACGAAGAGAAGAGAGGAATGCAGAAATTCATTATATAAAAATTGCAGAACACAAATCTGAAATTTCAAGTCTTGATTGAGCTTTTCCACACATTCTATTTTGTCAGTTAGTTGAAAGAATTCCTTCTTGCGTTTTCCACATTGCACCTTTGGAATATATTCACCTTTTTCACACTAATTGTGCACTTTTAGTCTCCACACCGTGTTGAGATTCAATAATAAATAATAATAATAATAATAAATAATCACTGAAATGTGTAGAATGAAATGTTTAATAATATATTAAATTTATTTTAATACAAAGTATTGCATAAATATATATTAAAATATTTAATGTTTCTGCAAACCTTTTCAAAGATTTTCACCAACTCACTCAGATTGACATATTGCTTAAGTTTCGGAACTGGTTAACTGTGCTGTGTATCTTGGTTGAAGGAGGGCACAATTTCCTTATATAAAAAGAAAATAGCAAATTAAAAGAGTGTTTTAAACTTGTCAAAATTGTCAAAAATGCATTTAGTATTACCCTTGTTGTTGTAATTGACATATACATAATTTAAGCATTACATATAATAACACACTTCATATGATAAAATTACTTCAGCTGTTTTGCCCACACAAGATTTCACCTCGTTTTCACAGGAATTCTGACATACGCACATCCACATAAGCAAAAAAGCTATTCATTAACTACCCTATTCTAGATCTATACCTGTAAGCTGACAGAGTTCTGCTATATACCCCCATTCTATAATTATAATCTATGGTAACGAGGACACCCTTAACCAGAGAATACAAATAAAAGAAAGTCTTTTTCGCTGCCAGCGTCTGTAGTGGGCACACCACGATTTTGAATGGATTCACCACGATTTTGAGTGGATTCAACACGATTTTCAGTGGATTCAACGCGATTTTGAGTGGATTCACCACGATTTTGAGTGGATTCAACACGATTTTCAGTGGATTCAACGCGATTTTGAGTGGATTCACCACGATTTTGAGTGGATTCATGTACAACGTCCATCTGCTTTATTTCGCTGCTTTGCCGTTTGACGTTTAAGTTTCTTTCCTCTGTATTCTCTGCCCTTAACTATTCTGTAAAGTCACCACGTTCACACATTTTCACCTCAGTGTAGTAATGCGAAGGTGGCTGCTGGTCGAAATGTTTAACAAATTATTATTTGAAAACATAAGATTAAATGGCAGTTGTGATGAAAATTCAAAATGTATGAACGAGTCCGTTTCGCTATTAAATATATTTTGTGTAAATTGTGGACCACTTCAACAGTTATGAGTCCAACCATTCCTCTGCACTTCGTCTATTTTGATCAGCTGCTTTAATTCAAAGCTTTTAATGTTTGACAGCTAACAAGGGAAGAAATTCACCTTGCACCCACCTCCAACATAAATTCCCCCTCTTTTGCTCATTATTTTGAAATGGAGATTCTTTCTTGTGTTTTATGACCTCTCCATTTTTCTTTGGATTACAGTGATGTGGTAATTTTAATGAATATTATTATGAAATAAAAAATGCGCCCATTTATTGAAGACAAACAAAATAATCATCAAAAATACCCCAGTTTCAGAGCAAAACAAATTTATGCGCATCAGATTTGCAGTTTCAATCTTTAACCAAATGAGTGGTGTAGAGGGCCACTTTATCCGTCGCCATACATTATAATTATATAATGGATCAACCCATGGGCCGGTGGTGCAGAGTTGTGACATTCCCTCACTCATCACAAAATAAAATAAAATAAATACTTACATGTAATAATAAAAGTCCAGCACTAGGCGATTGTATCTTTAATTCCAATTCAGATACAGGGCGATACAAAAATGTACAACACCGACTACTTTCAGTGAACGGTCTACTACGATTGGGACAGACCACAATGAGGATACCATAATCATTAACATTTTATAAATAAAGTAAAGTAATATCCTGCGCCGCTCATCTGCACCGACTCTGTCCCCGACCTAAAACTGTACAACTCCACAGCCCCATTTAGAGTCAGACATAGTATATAAAAGTAGCTGGTAAAATTTGCTGATAAAGCAATACATTATACTACATATAAGAAAAATTCCAATTGAAACTATATTTTTTTCTATTTCAAATACTAACAATTGGCATTAACAGCTAATGATCACAGGTGGTTCCTTCCGATCGATTCACTGAATAACAGATGAAAACTGTAAAACCATTTGTTAAATTAAATATCTCTAATTAATTGTGTTGCTAAAATGACGCACGCTTCTAACGATTGAGTCACCGCTTGATGGAGAAAAGTTTAAAACAGTTCAAAGATCGTGAAATGATTAAAAAAAATAAAGGAATTCTCCTGAAAATTGAACGTATGATTAAAAATATGTATTGCAGAACTATGTAAGGTTCATGTGAAACATATTTATTATTAAAGTATCTCAAAGGTATAACATTGTCTTCAATAATGAGACAAATCAATAGTAGAGTAAAAAGTTAAATTGTTAAATGTTACTACGATCAAATGTGTAATTAATATTTAAAAGAAATCCAAATGGATTATCTAAAATGTGGTATATTATTCCTCTTAATCTTATTAAACACTACTTTGAAAATTTATATTTATTAATTACAATTAATCATCTGATATATTTATGTGTGAGCATTTGAAGCTCCTTGGACACAATGTCAAGCACCGCGTTTATAACGTGCGCTTAGAGCGCTTTAACTGAATCCACCTCAATCCAACATGTTTGCCAGCTGACATATTCCATTGGTGAAGCAATTCCAAACCAATTGGAAGTGCATAAACGGCCACGGAAGTTGTCTCGAAGCGCTTTATGTGACCTCGTATGAACATGGTGTGATCGCATACGAGTTCCAACTGAATTATTGTAGCAGTTCCGTAGAAAGACGAATTAATTGCCTTGATTTTTTATAAACAAATATGCATGAGTACGTAAGAATTGTATTTGAAATTTAAGCAGAACGTGCAAGTCTAGTCTATTGGCAGATTTTGATAGCTTATTTTCGCTTTGAGAGCAACGAAACCAGTAAAATGTTTAAAAGATCACACTTTCAAATGATTGCGGGAATATTCGTTTAAACGCATTTCTCAAATGGAAGCTATCGGAATCCTGCCATTCAACGAAGGCATGGCAAAACAGGAAAGGCAGCAAGCATCCTAGCGGCCGCTCTCCTATGCAAACAAACAATAACAACCCAGAAGGAAATGTTTCAAAGAGTTTCCGGGATGTTGCTACCCCAATATTTTGCTATGGCTGAAAGTATGAATTCAGGCAATTAATGCCTAACTCTTTGTTATTCAAGTCAAAATTAGAATTCAAATATTCCAAAAAATTCGATAAATTATGAATGGAAGGAAGTTATGTTGCATAAAATTAGTTCCGAAATATTTCACTCGAAAGATCTGGTTTTAAATGTACATACAACGTGCATTTAGTGCAAACATGTTGTATGTATGTGGCTCCTTCAATAACTGATTAACCTCGGGTTTTGATGAGTTCTTCACAATTTGGAATATAAGTTGTTATAATTAGAAACTCACTGGCGTTTTTTTATTCATTCAATAAAGGCACATTCTTGCATAATACATGATTCCACTCACACCTCTCATATTGAGTTTTGCTTCGGTTCAATCCCAAATTCCTTTTGTTAATAATGGCGCTTGAATTCTGGAATTTCATTGACGAACATGCTTTTGATTTGTTAATGCTAAATGTTAACTCGTGCTCTGCTCTACCTGTGCATATACATATAAATGTGGGTTTCTTATCTATTTAAAGTGATTACACAATTTAAATTTAGTTTGACTTTCATATTATTGAATTAAAACGAAAAAACATAAAAAATTATACAAAAAATTGTAGTAAAAAATATGTACATACATATATGAAAAATCATAAAAAAGCAAAAGGGAAGAATATGTACCCATCAAATACGATATAATAATAATATATCGTATTCCATGTACACAGATGCATCCATACATATGTATGTATCCATGTGTGTATACACATATCTATGACACATATTTACAAGAATAGTATCGTAGAGCCCGGCAACATGCTGCGCCGAATTTTGTTCAACGGAACTGCGCCGAACATCTTATCGCTTAGCCAAATGTTGTGCGCGAGCAGGGTGCATTTACTTTCAAAATGGTGGGTAGCATCGTTGGCTCCTGCAGTGTTTGTCATGCAACTAATCGAACAATTGACGCATGGAGATGCAGTTTGGTGTCACGGCAGGCGTCAGTAACAAAGAAAATTTACTTTTTACAATAAGCTAAAAAAAAAACATTTTAAACCTAATTTGTAATTGTTATAATTAATGTAATTGCATGCAAAGTATTTTCATTCTCTCTGTAGTTAAACGGCGAACAATATTAACGTTGAATAAATCGCATTGATGTAAAAGTTAAATAGAGCATTTCCTTCATTTAAAGTGGGTTTTTTATATGATAAGCAGGCATCCAACATGCTGAAAACAGACCATGTTTTAATAGATTTCAAATAAGCAGGTCCATATTTTAGCATCTCAATATAGTTGAAGAGATTTCACACGCTGCACGTAGTCTACTTAAACAGTGTTATAACCATAGAGCGGATTTTTTATGTTGCCGGCGCTATCGCATAATTTACGCATGCAGAAAAGATAGCGAAAAACCAACATATATGTATGTTTCTTTTGCAAATCAATCTGAAACATACTTCTTGACAGTATTATCTCTCTGAGCTTAGTGATCTACAGAGATTTTGTGCTACCCCACGTCTCCACGGGCAATTTTTGATGGCATAACATCTGTCAAATTTGATTGCAATGGTTGGCAATATTTTAATGGTGGGCATTGCGATGTCATGCCATCGTCATTTTGAAAATGTCAATCTAGTACGCTGTGCCCGCGCTTGAAAAATTTGTTTATTTCTACGATGAGGAGGAAAAAAAGGAAACCGAAATTCTGGGTGAATCCTTTATTACAAAGAATGCAAATGCACAGTCTCCATTCATTTTAGCGTTTTTATTAATTTAATAGATGCGGTAAAACGAAAATGTCCGATGATGCTTCCACTGTGAGCGTCACGAAAAAATGAAAAATGGCTGTCAAACAAACAAAATGACAGCTGATTGCAACACAGCACGTTGGTAATTTATGGCATAACATATTTCATAACATAAATTGCCAACTTGAAGCAATTTGGAGTCTCCATTGGCAATTTGCTTGAAATTGCCAATGGCATGCCATCACAAATTGCCCGTGGAAATGTATGGTAAGTTACGCTTTCAAATTAAACTCATATTAAAACTTCATGCGTGTACCGCGCAATTGCCCAGGACACGGTTTCTCTTTCTGTTTTTTTGTAGTCGAATTGAAAGGTTAAAGTGGTAATATTCATTGTGTCAAACCATTGCACACATAATTAATTACAGTGTACTGTATTTATATTCTAAAACTATTTGCATTTTAAAACTACAAAATTTTTCATTCTCCAAAAAAGCATTGCATTTAACCCTTGACAAACGGAACTCTCCATCAATTGATTTTTCACTTGCGCTATCAAATCACAGAGGTCGCTCAATACGCAAGGTTGAAAACGCTTCTAGAATTTTCCAGCTTTTGCAACCATGTGTATTGAATTATTATATACATTTGATGCTGATTTTAAGAATTAACAAAAATAATAATAATTAATTATAAACACAGCAAATATTTAAGTATAAAGTAATATTTTGTCACTTTGCATTTTGTATTTGTACTACTTGACCTCAGATAGTACTGCTTGCGGCACGATTATTAATCGATTATTTTTGAGATGTAACATGCCCAGCGTTGTTTTTTTAGTATTAAGATATACTTCTTAAATTAAATTGCAAGGCATATTCTACATATGGTAAAATAATGCTACATGCCACGTTACAGTCAGCATATTTATCTTTTTGATGATCACATATTGACAAAACAAAAACGTCTAAAGCTATGGGAGTAAAAAATTTGTTATAACAGATGTAAATAAATTTGGAAACCAATGAGGTAGCAATTGTTCACAGTTAGTTAAAGGGTTTTATAAACAATTATCATTTAAGGGCACTGCTGTATTAAATTTGCTATGCGCTCAGCTGACGATATGATCATGTAAACTTTTGTGATAATCACAACCAACTTCAGTTGACTACGAGTATTGCTCATGTAATTTGGATAACGCTACGATATCTTCGTACGTTTGTAGACTGAATTACATCTAATTGCTTTGCTATGGTGTAAGGTAAAATCTTTCTTTTGGATAAGAAAAGCAAACATATATTACTGTTAACTGCATTTTCGAGCTAAATAAAAGCCAATTTCTAAAGTTGCTGATATGTTATTAAAATCAGTATATTCCATTGGATGATGCTGGGTGGACATCTACAAACATATGTACAGAGAATATCTCTACATATGTATGTATGCAATTGAAAATATACATATGTAAATAGTTCTAAAAATTACAATATATGTTAACTCATTTATTTAATTAAACTCTGCAAAGGCTTTTGTGATAGTGAACAATTTTAAAATAAATGTATATACATTTTTTCGTTGACGGCAACACTGAACGTCCCGTGGCTCTTTTGCTTGCTCCTACGGAAAAAATTGTAGACTGAAATGTTCAGTTCGTTCTCGCCCGTGGTATTTTGTGGTTATACTTGTAAATCCGTCTGATTTTACAGTTTGGTATTAAACCTGGTTGCTGCGCCATTTTGTAAAATTAAATTTACAGGCGATAGAAAAAGATTTACTTATTACAAAGACTTTAATATTTAATTCAAGACAGGTGAGTGCTTTTCTTAAAATTTATTAATATTACAATTGTAGTTAATTGGAATGAAAAAAGTTTACGGAAGACATACATATATTAAATTTTCTTTTCATTATTGATTTTTTTGTTCGTTGTAAATTTTAGTAAATTTTAACTCGTATATAATATTTCTACTAGTTATGTAATACTATAAACAATCCCATTAATTTTGGTATTTCATTATTCTACGGCTTTGCAAAATTTATATAGTTTGATTTATTTGCAAATGTGGAAGTACAGTTGTCAGCAAAGTTATGGCATAAAGTGTTAAATTAATTATAAAGTGTTCTGTTTATGTCGGGGAGAAAGAAAACTTTTTTTTTTAAATAAAAAAATCTAAAATCTGGTGGCAATCATGCACGAGTGCCTGTATTTAATAATAATTCATCAAAATTTATCCGGCCGGCTTACCGAACCTGCCTATTAGCGCTCCGCCAGACTGCGAAGTTGGCAGCGTATTCATTCGTGAATGCGCCATTTTGTTTTCGGTTTTTCTGTATATCAAGTTCTTGGCATAACCTTTTTTCGCTTCTACTGGTTTTATATTTTCCTTCCAGCACTTTCTGGCCTTTGTATTAAGGCTTTGCTATGCAAATGGATTTTCGGGTTTCTAGGCACTGCGCGACACCGCGCGGCACGTGTACATACGTACGTGTATTTTATGAATACACCTTTGAAGACTTGATTACTCATAATGTTTTAATATAAAGATATACTTAGTATAGAAGATTCGTGTTGTGCTGCGAAAAATGTATAGAAAATAATTAATAATACTGTGGTTCGTATGGGCATATTTAAGTTTTTGTGAAGTGCCGATCATCATCGTTCATAGGGAGAAATTATGCTCTTATGGTATTAACGAATGTTAAGTTTCTTTTTATTGTTTTTGTTTCAATAGAAAAAGTAACATTTGACTTCGATTTAGAGCCAAGCCGCCTCCTCCATCCGCTAATACCATTTTTGTATTCAGTTTATTAGTGAAATAATTGTTTTGTTTTGAGGTGGTCTATCCTATAAAAATAGTATACGCGTCCCGGGTATTTGTGTATGTACATAATACGCTGTTTTTTCCTTCTCCCCAGAACATAAATAATTAATTGGGATATTTATTTTGCCGCCTCAGTGGCTGTATTCACTCGAGTAAATTATCTTTATTTTTTCTTTCTGTACATCTATTTTTGTAACATTAATTCTATCTGTAATTTTTTCCAATCTTTCCTTTTTAGTTTGCTATCACATCGATTTCCTTTGTGTAATTTTGTTTTAACATTTTATTTCTGTTTACACTTTGTGAAGTCAATTCTGTTGATTAAAATTTTAAATATTCGCTTTGCTATTTTTGTAAATTTTTATTTTCAGATTTTTTCAAAATTTGCTTAAAACTAAATCAAATCACACATCACAATAATCAATCGTTATAATAATTTTGTTTTATTGGTCTTCTCTAAATACATTTTAAAAAAAGAACCTAAAGAACAGATCAAATCGCATGTCCCCAAGGTATGAATTTTTTTCTTAATCATGAACCATCAAATTTGCGAGCACATTTTCGCAATGGTTAATAAAACTGTGCTTAATTTGAAATTTTTTTGTTCTACTTTTAAAATTAGTGATGTGACGATTTTTATAGTTTTCTATCGATTAATTTGTGATATTTAGAACTGAAGCGCGTGTACATACGTGAGTATGTATATCGATAACACAGAGGTTGAAAAGAGGCCGGCAGGGAAGTGCGCGTGAACGTTTGGAAGATTCTAGCATACATTTTTTTTCTCTGCTTTGTTTCAGTCTGTACATTAATTCTTTTTAACTTTTGTGAGATATTCTATACAGAAAGAGGTGATTGTATACCGGTGTAATTAATTATTTAAAATATTAATTTATTTGATTGCAATACGTATTATACAAGAAAAATCTTCAATTACTGCAAGCAATTGAAAGAGTGTGTTTCATTACTTTTATATAATAAATTAATTAATCTGTTAATTTGAGGGTAATCAATATAAAGACGTTGCATCACTAGTTACATGTGTAAAAAAAGATTATGCTTTTCTTGCATTTTATATATTTGGTTTATTTACTTTTTATTGTAGCGTAAAACAAGTTAAAAACAACTACAGCCCCAATAATATGGCATTCCGAGGCAATCAAAACCGTAATCGGAACTTTGGTGGAAACAACTATGGCGGCGGTGGTGGTGGAGGCGGCGCTGGTCCAATGGGTGCCAATCGCATGGGGAACATGAACATGTCACCTTGGGATAACCAAAATGTGGGAGGTGGTAACTTTGGGGGCGGCAACATGCGCCAAGGTGGCGGCGGTGGTGGCCAAGGCATGAATGCCCAAGCCATCAATTTGGCAAACAACTTGCTTAACAATCTATTCAGAAACCAAAATCCACCATCTTTGTTGGATTTGCCTCGCGGAGGCAATATGGGCAACCGTAACCAACGCGGCGGACCGGTATGTATTCGATTATCTTTTCTTTTCCACACTTATTTATGGTTTTAAGAGGCTTTATCTTACTTTTTGGTGTCAGTTATTATTTAACTATTATTATTTATTATATGTATGTTTTTAGTGTATTACGTATAAAATTATGTTACGGAGTGAAGTTGGCACATAGGTTTTTGACTGCGTTGTATGAAAGCACACAAATTTCCGATTAAATATAAAAAACTTATTTTTATTTTGGAAAACTGAAAATATGTATTTGAATGTCTGGATAATTGCTTTTACAAAACAACTCCATAGTAGGATCCTTCGCTGCTGCGGCTGCTTCCGGGAAGTCTGATACTTTATATTTCACACGCACACTTCTTTGCCTGTATAGCGTGCGCGCGCATAAGGAATCTCGAAACTGCTATTGATTTTCCCAGTGTTCGACATGATTTCTCCATTTTTGAAATTTTCAAAAACTGTTAAAGCCGCAGCAAGAAATTAATGGGTTAAGTCGCCCTAAAATTGCTATAAATACCAACAAAATTGGCGAGGATGTCTCAGTATCCCTGTGTCCAAATACTAACATGGGCATTATCCGCACAATGTTGAAAACAGACAATCGCGAGGACAATGTGTCTTCATTAACTCTCATTGAGTGCGGGAAACTGCAGTTAACTTACTTCGAGGACAATGTGCTCATTAACCTACCCCCGTGCAGGCGGAGATGGCAAATTGAGTGACGAAAAGACTCAATAATTGAGAGAAAAGAGCGAGGCGGTGAGGATTACCTCCATTATCCATTTGGAGATCATTTCAATATTTATTAATTTAAATTTTGCCAAACATTCGTCCTTAAATGATTATCATTTTATTACCCATTTTGTGGGAAGGGGACGACGCCGTGCGTGCACTTTCGCTACTGCGCCGGTGCAAATCTCGGTTGCTGTATGCCAAAATGGCGATTTTCTATTTCTGTCTGGTTTGTGAACTGTGATTATGAGCGCTATAAAAAAATCAAATATCGATTTGTTGCAATGTAAAGCTAAAGCTACTATTATCCACATTTTTATATATACTTACTTTTTAAGTTTGTGCTGATGCAGCGTCCGTTGAACTCTCCTCCCTGCGCCACTTGTTTCTAAATTGGCACTTCTTTCTTTATTTTGTATGTTTTATTTTGGATTGTCTCGTACACATTAACAAACCAGGTCTCTTTTTAAGTTATGTGTTTATAAATTTATTTAAGTTCCTTTTGCTAATATGCTTTTATCGTAGAAATTGTTTATTGGAGCTGCTTCTCCAGTGCAATAAACGGAATTTTCATATTCCCTTTTCTTTATTTTTTGTTGCATTTAAATAAATCTTTAAAAAATGTGCATTTTCTTTTTAACGAGTGAAATGTTATTTTCTTTTGTCCAATTTCCAATTTTTCTCTTTTTTTTAAATAACTAAAAAGTACCTTTTTTAAATGGCTTTTAAAATATAGCTAAATATATACACACATTTGTACCCTAAAAAAGTACCAAATTAGCAGATGTTTTTTTTATGAAATATTTCTACAAATTAATATTCATAAATATTTCTTACTTAATTTAAGATTTTTATCAAGTACCAAAATATAATAAAATAATTTAATTATTTTTATCTACTACATTCGTTGGAATATTTCCAAATTTCTAATTAGCAAATGTTTTTATTTTTATTCTCTCTCTTCATATATAAAACCAAATTTCGGTTGAATTCTGCGACTTGTTCTCGGTACTTTCAACACAAATGTTGTCGCATTGCCCACACATTGATTGCTGGTTGTGTTGTTGCCATGCATTATTGTTGTTGTTGTGGTCGATTGTACACCGTGCTTTTGGGTTTTTGAATACAATTTTTTTATGTTGCTGCTATGCAACAAAAAATCTTCGCAAAAACCAAACACCACGCACGCAAACCATTCACGCAACAACCTTTCTGCACAACCGGCCCACCAAAATCAATCGAATCAAAAACCGAATGAACAATGTGTGTGTGTGTGTGCGTGCGGATTCACTATCACGTGTATGCAAATGCACTGCAATGCAAACTGCTGATGCCTTCTACTACCGCAACACTGCTATGCAACTACTGCTCCTCGATAATACAAAATCAAAAACTACAATGAATCCGCTGGTGATGCCTACCTACGACGAAATATAAAACTATATGCAACCAATGCAACCAATGCAAATGCAAATGCAATGCAATGCAATGCTTACCGCAATCAAAATGAACGTTTTGATGAATATTATGGTATCTCCTTGCAACCAACCGCACACAAAACTGGCAAACGCATACGTTTCCCGTATGTGTTCACGTGTGTGTATACGTATGTATTCGCATTCTTCCTGCACCGTTCCTGAATTGAATTGAATTGAATGCACATGCATCCGAATTATGGGTATCATGCACTTCAAATGCCAATGCCAATGCCACAAAACGCATACCGACCAAATCAAATTAATTGAATCGTATGCTGCATACACGTGTGTGTGTGTGCATGTGTGTGTGCGTGCGTGTGCATATGTAAACAAATGCACGAAACATTTTATTGTTTCAATTTGTTTATAAAACAAAAATTCAATAATCGCAATTAAAAACAAACGAACAAAAATAATGAAACTAAAAACAAAACCAAAACAACCCAAATATTAAATTCTGCCCCACGCCACGACAACGTTTCAAACACTCACTGTGTGCCGATTGCCAAACTCGCCAACGAAATTGACGCATCTTATAACTGAATATCAATTAAAATAAACAAATTAATTATTTAATTAATGTTTATTGACTAATACCAATGCACTGCTGCATCACAAATGCTTCTACTTGAAATACGGTGTCAAAAACGAAAACAAAACAACTGTCAACTGTTCGTTCGTTCGTTCAAATGCAATGAAAAATGTTCATTAAATTTATGCTGAAAATGTGTTTCTGCCTAACAAATCAAAATGCTACAAAAATTGTGCTGCAAATGATAAAAAAAAAAAAACAAACAAACAAACAAACAAACAAAAACACTCGAATATAATTCTGAAATTCTATTTCTTTTATATACATACATATACATATATAAATATATATATATTTATTTATATATATAAATATTTACATTTCCTTTTCCATGTATATTTTTTATTATCATGATTTTTTCTTTAAAAAACTGTGTTATCCAAATGTTATATGCGAAACGAAAAAAACATATTGAAATTATACAAAAACAAAATATCACCAACATATCTAATCTACCTACGCCACAACACAACAATCAATGCTGAAAAATGCATTTCCCAACGTTGTTGCTTTTGTTATTTTGTATATTTTCCCACAATGCAAAATGTCTGCCACAAACAAAACAAAAACCTATAACAAAAATATATCTTAAAAAGATGGTCAATCGTGGTGGTCCCGGCAATCGCCTTAACAATCGTCGAGTTCAAGGAGGTTTTCAAAATCGTGGCGCTGTTGGTGCTAAAGCAGCCCAAAAGCAAGGCGCTGGCGGCATTCGCAAGCAGAATGCCTTTGATCGTGCTAAGAAACTTTTGGCTAAAAATGCCACCAATAATAAAAAGAAGGATTCCGCTTCTGGCGATAAAAAGAACGAGAGGTAAGAAAGTTACAAACAAACAAATAAACAAATTTACAAAATACAAGAAAACAAATTTCAATATTTAAATATTTTCAATTTGAATTATTTTCTCTTCATACTGCAACTTTTTCAACAAACAAAAAGCGAAAAACAACATTTTTTGAAATTGATGTGTAACTGTACTCTACTACTTTACTTATATATTTGCTGCTGTTGTTGTTGTTGTAGCAAAGATGATCTATTTTTTATATATACATTTGTGTATAAATTATCCATCCAACAGTATCATGTGGAGCCAGCAATATGTGAAATGATGATGATAATGGATTTGGGTTGGGATTTTGTTGTTGGGTTGGTTTGTTGAATGGGGTTTACAGAGGAGTGACACTTATTATTTTACCATTATTATTATATACTTTCTTTTACATTCTTTTATGTTTTGTCGCTTCTTTTTATGTTTATATTCAATAGATTATTTCATTTGGATTTTTGTCATGCAACAAACAAGTCAAATCCATAAACAGCGGAAAACCGATCGAATCAATCGGTCTATAAAAATACCACCCACCGCCACCAACTCCGGTGTGCAATTCAGTTTGTTTTGTGGAGTGAGTGAGTCTTCTGTAAATCGCGCGCTGATTCAAATGGATTGACTTGTTTGTTTCTTGCAAACAGCGAAACGGCGAAAATGTTGTTTTGGAAATCAGGATGCAATTTGAATGCATTCTGCGAAATGTTTGATAAAAACTCTCCTGCCAATTTTTAGATTTCGTACTCAATATATTTCATACATATTTAATATGGTACATCAACCTCCCCCTCCCCCCTTCTTTTAACAAGAAACCCTCGGAAACAGTTTTTAAAATTTAATTTTTGTCGTTTATGAAGCAAAATTCATTGCTAGTTATGGTACCTACTCTGCTCCATACAATATATCAGCCTAATATATGTTTTAGTTCCAAACATAGCCTCTTTAACAAGCATATAGCAAGTGGGCGTGTTCGTGGTTCAAATAATTACTACTATAGCTCAATTCACTTAATTGTTCCCACCTTAGTCTACATGTGAGATTTCGGCAAAATTTGCTTTTTTCCCCCCCGCTTGAGCTTCGGTTTTCAAGGAGCTAGATCTAAAGAGGCTGGAAGTGAGGCAGGCGACTGATAAGGACTATAAATAAAGTGTTTTTATATGTGTAATAGAACTATAATGAAATCTTAAACATAACAAGATGTAACACATATTTTAATCTAAATATATTATATTCTATTTATTAGAAATGTATGTTTTATGCCATTAATAATATATCAAAACAATTTCAGTCATATGTGCTATGGACGTGATTCCTGATGAGGCTCATTCCGGAAATCCAGTCGCTCTAGTAATGCCTGACCTCACCGTATGTCATAAATAACTAACAATGTTCATTTCCATAAAGCAGCTTTTTAGCAAATAATCAAAGAGGAAGGAGGTGTGTTAAATCACATAACCTTCGGCGTCCATCAACGATCTCTCAGCATTGCCTTGTTTCCTGTGGGAACACATCTTGGTCAAATGAATGGATGTTCATTGCTCGTATTATTAAGCAAATCTTCGTTGATCAAAGTCAGGTCAAACATCGACCACTTTAGACCGTAATGCCAACTCCTGCTACATTTTTAAAGAAGTAACATCCTCCTAATATCACTAATTTGTGCCTTTTTGTGGATAAAATACTGAGCTCTCTTTCGTCGCTTCTGTGCTGGATTGGTCTCATTCCATAGTCAGTAAATCCAGCTGAGCACAATTTTGGGATAGAGAAAACAACGCTAAATCTTGGGCGAACAGAACACTGATTTTTCAAGTGAATTTCCATACTTCGCTGCATCGTAGAAAACGGTCCAAAGCACACTAAATGGAAATGTGAAAATAAATTTTCAACTGGACATCTGATTTTTCAGCGACACTGGTCGAAAGTGCCAAGACGAGATGAACAACAGACTCCAGCTCCCCCCACCAACCGCTATAATATATTCATACCTACGCTATAATATATTCATACCTACCTACACCTCCTTCTACACGTTGTAAATCCGACGTTCGTGTTAAAGTAGTTATTCAAGAATATAAGTAGTGACTAACATGTGAGCGTCTATTGCTATTGTCATAAAATCTAATACATTTGTTTAAATGATCAAATTACGTTCCAAATCGATGAAATTTGCGAGAACTGCCTTTCTATTATCGGTTCAATCTTGAGCCCTACAGAACCAGACCTCGTTTCGAATTTTCATGACAATACAGGTTGGCGGCTGTAGGCCAATGCCCGGCGTTCGTATAACCTGAGGGCATAATCTGCGGAGCTTTTCAACTTTCATATCTGCACATTTCAGCTGTGCATCGTCGTGAATGCTTCAGTCATCACATCACCAACATAAGTGTCGAAAGCTTCACAGAAATCAAATGAGACACTTGATACGGATACGGTATGATTTTATGTGTGTGTGGCTGCCGTACAACTTTGTACTTTGAGGCGCCACTTCACAAATGCAAGATCTACATTTGGGCATGTGTGAGCCTGCTCAGACACTTTAAAACTGCTGCTTCGAGGTAGCTCTAGTGGTGGGAACTATTTCCATAATGTGGAAAAAGGAACTTGAAGTTTTTATCGATATCTCCAACATCGAGAACCAATCATATGATGGATGATACTGTATGACCCAAAAGAACATTGGTGGAGTTAGGTTGGGGGCGCGATGTTCACTTCTCACTTTCATCTTCTTGTCCCGCTTTTTGAAGATTTGGTGTAATTTTTTTCTGGATTTTTTCAGATAAGCTCATAAACGACTTGAAAAACGTAGTTTAAACATGTTTCGCGAATTTGTTCTATTCATTTCCAGTAGAAATATTTATGTTAGGTGGCAAATTTCAGGAGAGAGGAAGAGGTGTATTGAGAAAATCGTTATAGGTGAATTTTATTCTGTGAAGCGACTCCTTTTTTGTTCTTCAAACAAACTGTGCTCCTAAACATCTTCTTTTCAAATTAGCCTTGGTTCGATTTACCGAACTTGTCGAGTCAATCACTCGCTTGAGAAAAAAAGTACGATAAAAGGACACTGAGTCCACACTTGGAAGTTGGTCGGCTGTGCTAAGAAAAAGTCTGACTTGGCAACAACACTGGACTGAATAACTGAGCCGATCCCAAATCCTTTTTTAAAGTACTGTTTTCGCATTCCAATAAAAGTGTCTAAATAAGCGAGCACAGAGAGTATAGCTATGGAATGGGACGTATGGCCAATTGGTTGTCTCCTCCAAAGGTCGATTGTCCTTGGAATGAGGACGGACGTGTATAAACTGGCCTTTAAATAGGGTTTGTAAGGAAATGCAGTGAATCACTGCTACAGTGATACGACATTTTCACTGCTGATGCTCGATTTCTACGCAGCAAAAAACTAATTGTATTGGAAGAAATCATGAGCAACCAATAAAATACAACTTACTCAGCCATATCACTACTTAAATCTCTCTCTTCACTGCCGTCCAAAATTTCTTGAGTTTTGAATTCGTGCATTCGTGATTCTCTTTTGCAAGAATTTGCGCATCGGAATCAGCTTTTTCGGAAGATGCATTTACGAATGTTTGCCTTTTGCACCAACCCAATGGCGCAATAATCGGCACACGAGCTCGCTCATTCAGTCTTTGCGAGTCTTTGGATATCTGCACTGCGAGCTGCATTTTAGAACCCTATTAGGGTTACTTACTAGGCACAAAAGTCACACAGATTTGGAGTGCTCTCCTCGTAACTGAGGGAATTCATTTCGAGAAAATGCGCTTTCATAACAATAAAACGACCTTTCAGCATCGTGGATTTCTCATTATAAAATTCACCCTGTTTTCAGACTGTTTTTGGTTGTGGCATCTCGCTCACACTGTACCTGATCTTGGCAAACAAAAATTCCCGAAAGAGTCACTCCTTATCATTTACCTTCCCATAGTACACTATTCTGATCAGTCAGTAAGAACCGGTCGAAGTGTGGTGCGAAATCAACTGTTTTGTTTTGCCCACTCTCCTCTCAATGCATATATGGAACCAAACTTAACGCCTAAGAACTGGTTATTCTTGCTATTTCTCCCTGTACATATGAATTATATTCGATGATCTTTACCCCTTCTCCACTTCGATTTCATTGGTTGGCATTCCTGACATTGTCGTCCCCTCCCCCCCCAACGCCAAGATTGAAAATCGCCCGAAGCAAGTACATATCATACACCAGTAGTTTCCTACCCTGTAAACACTTTAGCCCTGAGTCTTTTTGATCAATCATTCCGCAGATGCATTCATTTCTCGACCCTGTGTATTTAAATATAATAATTCTATACAACAATTTATATAATAACACTAGAAAAAAAGAAAGAAAAACAAAAGAAAAAAAAGATAAAAGAAAAGAAACAAAAACCATCCTAATAACTATCATCCTAAGTATTTATCCTTGCGACATCTTTACATGAATGGTTACTTTAATATTTGTGCTCTACTATTATTAATGAAATGTTTTTATTTCCTTTTCACTTCCCAAAATTATGACTAAAGTAGCACCAGCAAGGAATCACCCTACGCTACCGTTCCCAATGACATGTTCTATTGTCATCTGTGCAAGAAACACATGTGGGATGCCAACTCTTTTGAGAACCACATCAAGGGTCGCACTCATTTGATGATGCGCGAGGGCATAGAGGAAAGCTACCGTCTGAAGGCCAACATGATCCGCCAGGAGGCCAAAATCGCTGAGCAATTGAAATCCATTGAATTGGATCGCTTGAAGCGCATGGGCAAGACTAAGCAACGGCAGTTGGAATACTGCACCATGTGCGACTTGAACTTCCATGGGCATATCTCCGCTCATCGCAAGTCCGACGGGCACTTGCAGTTGAAGAAGTTCCTTCACCCCAAATGTATCGAGTGTAACAAGGAGTTCGCCACTCGCATTGATTATGATTCTCATTTGTTGTCGGCCGATCATTTGAAGAAGGCTGCTGAAAAGAATACTAAAGTTGGAGAACGCAAACGTAACACTTTGACCATCCTCACCGAGGAAGAAGAATTGAAGGATGTGCGTCCACCACAGAAGAAGAGGAAGAAGCCTGCCGCTAAGAAGGCCGATGGTGCCGAGAGCGCCGAAGGAAAAAAGGACGCTGAAGAAGGCGACGATGCTGATGCAGATGAATCTATTAAGAAGGAAACTGAGGAGGGTGCTGACGATGCTAAGGATGAGGACGAACTGAATGAGACCCAAGAAGAGGAAGAGGTGGCTCTACCTGTCGATCCAGAAGATTGCATTGTTGATTTTGCTGATGGCGACGAAATTCCAACTGAAGTTGATAACCGCTTGCCCAAATACAACTGGACTCGCGCTGTCGGCGCTGGCTTGATCACCAAATTGGAGTGTTTTGAGTGCTCACTCTGCGGCAAATTCTTCGATACTGAGAAGACCGTTGAGGTTCACTCGCGTACTGTCACTCATCATCGCAACTTCTTGAAGTTCATTAATGAGAAATCAAGCGACACTAAGATCGCCCAGAAGCGCGCCGCCGCTGCTCAGGAGGAGAGTGATCGCAAGAAGCGCAAATTGGAGGAAGCTGAGGCAGCCGCAACCACTGTTGAGGCTGGCACTCTCAAGTCCGAGAACAGCGAAGATGGTGGCGAGGCCGGTGACGGCAACGGTGAACTATATGATCCATCAGAGGCCACTGGCGACGATGACGTCGATATGGGTGAGAATGGCGATGGGGCCGAAGGCGAGGAACTAGGCGATGATGAAATCGCTGCTGAAGAGAATGGGGACGAAATGGATACTCAAGAAGAAGAAGAAGAGGTTGTAGAAGTAAAGACTGCAACCGCACCCACTCCTAAACCAGAGCCGACTAAGGCGGAGCAAAAAGCAGAAGCTGCCAAGACTCCAATAAAAACTCCAGTTTCGACTCCAACCCCCACCGCCACTCCAGTCGCCGCTGCTCCAACCACTCCAACCCCATCTGAGCCAGCCACTCCAGCCAAGAAGGCAACACCTGCTCGCACTCCAGCTTCTAAGCCAAATGCTCGCGGAGGTCGTGGTGGACGCGGTCGCTACAACCGTTATTAAACGGCGATTTATTCAACACTTAACTTATAAACTTAGATTGTAAACCAAGATACAGACATCTGCTGTACAATGCATTAACGATTTAACTATGTGTACTAGCAATTAAAAATAAAAGTTTCACCACCGCTTAAGGTGGTGTAAAAAAACTTCAGAAACTTTCATTTGAAGGATGCGGATGCCAATTGGTGGAGAGGAGAGCGGTTTGTACAAAATTTACTACTTTCTTATATAATAATACAACACAGTCCTTTCTTTATATTATTAGCCAGTTCTATCAAGGATTACATTCCAGGTGCGAGAAAGCGGATCCGCAGATTGTCTGAGACTTCATAATTACAAATTCAGTTCTTGTCTCTGGAATAGGATCAAATTTGTTAGATTAGATTAGATTATATAAAGAGTGTTATACACTGCCACCTTCTGAAGGATCTGTTGTGATGCCATACAATTTGCTAAAACTAAGGATCATCTGTCAGGTTTGTTTTAGACGGTTCACAATGTGTGTTTACGGGTAGGTTGGTTACGCTAAATCACCACAGAACCAGCACTTATGAATCATCAACTCAATATAATTCCACACGTGAAGCCCCCCTAAGGATGGACAGCCGTTGAAACAACCCTATCAACGCAGTGATTGATCGCTTAATTAGTTAGTAGTTTGTTTATGATTTGGATTGGGAGTATTTTTTGGAGATTCGTATGTATGCCTGTGATTGTGATGATTCAGTTGACCTTTAAAATATCATTTTTAGATGTGTGGCGTGGTGGTGGGTTTGCGAAGGTGTGGTGTTTTAGTGGGTGTGCAGATGATTTTTAGTGGATTGTGGTGTGGCGTTTTGGATTGGTTTTATTTTAATTGTGGTGTGGAGTTTCCAGAAGTTGTGATATTAGGGTGGATAAGGTGGCCAGTTCTCAAGGCCATAAGGCCTCATGTAAAATTGAACAGCATCAGACGAAGGGCACGCCTATATCTGCCGTATGAGCTCTATTGTTAGACGAGTTGAGAAATATGATTTTGCTAGTGACATGTGATGATGGGGGTGTATAAGAAATTAGCAGTACACTACCACTCCCACAATTCGAACATATTTTTCGCTGCTTTGTCGAGAAAGTCGAAATGGGACTTCGGATTGCAGAACGAGGCAACTTAGTAGAGAATTCGGGACGCCATCTTAGAAATCTATTCATATTTCCTAGTTCTGATATGTGCAGCTTATATAGGGAAGAGGAAGAGTGCCACTGTGGAAGTTCACAAGATCGACGAATCCACTTGGTTTTATTTCTACACAAGTACAAATTGTGTAACGTTCAGTCATCCAATTATTTTTCTTTTTACTATTGTTGCTGGGCGGAGAATCAGGGACCGCACTCTTTGATAAACGAGACGAAGCGCTTCGCATGAATCTCTTGAGCAATTCGCCCATGTAGAACATTTTGTTTCCAATTGTTCCTAAAGCCCCCATTATACCAACTTTACTGAGCACAGCACAACATGATCGCGCACGCTTTGTATATGCGGTTATTAGTTCTTCAAGGATTTTTAAATTGAATGTTGCATCCTTTGGTTCCTTCCGGTAACCATTGCTGAGAGATTATCTGCATTTTATTATTTATTAACGTTTTTGTGACTACCGTTAAATATACAACATAAATATATTGAATTTTACCAGATTTGTATATTAAGTCTGCACTAATCAGACGCATACTAAGCCAAAATAGGGCGCGGTGATTAAAACCGATCTCATTTATATGCCAATCAATATTCGAAGTTACTCTTAATCGGGTATAATAGCGCAGAAACGAAAATTTGTATACATTTATTAATATATATAAATTTAAAGAAATTTTTTCATATTGGTATATATGTAGTTCCATTTTTATTATCATTATATGGACAACCAAATGAGAAACGTGGATATAAATTGATTTCAAATTCTCCAAGGTAAGTTTATATGGCAACTAACTACGATTTAGAGATGCTCAAGAGGTTGTCAGACCAATGCCAGTTGTTTCTGGCACCGAAACTCATGCCCAGAGTTTTTTTTATTTTTTAAAGAAATTATGTCAGCTTCCCGGCAAGGGAGCAATGGAGAGATCCAGAATTACTTCTAGAGGGCCTGGCAAAAACTTTTTTCACTGACGCTCCAAAACTGAACAGGGAGCTGGGGGCTGGCTGGCATCTGAATGAAAATGTCGGACGCTTCTCGGCTATGGAAAGTATGGAAACGGTATTCCAATTGGAAGTAATTGCTATACTGAAGGCAGCGGATTGGGTAATTGAAAAGGAATGGAGCAATAAACTGATTAAGAGTCTTTAGTGACAGAAGGGCATAGAATACGCATTAACCATTTTAAAAATTGTCCAAGAATGTAAGTCGAGACTTATCTCCGTTGCAAGGTGGGATTTACTTGAACTTATTTGGGTTCAGGGACACTGCGGTGTACGGGGGAGCGTAGTAGCTGATGCACTGGGGATATGCGGTTGCTCTAATGGCACCCGAGCCATTTATTGGTATGAGTTTATCAGGGGCTATTGATTGAATCAAGTACCACGTGAACAATATCCTCAGAGACCGGTGGCGCAGTTCGGTTGCCTGCAAAACACCAAATGGTTCCTAGATAACCTAATCAAGAGTTGCAGATTTTCTTCTAAAATTACGAAGGAAGGATCTTCGAGCAATGGTTGGGCTATTCATGGGGCATAATACATTGGGCCATCATATGGCGACCATAGGCATCATCGTTTGTCTGAACTGCGTCTCCGGTCTGGACGACAGAGAGCATTTTCTCTGCGCTTGTCCTGTCTTTGCCAGAATGAGGAGGCGCATATTAGAGTCAGATGTTTTGGGAGTGGACAACGTACATTCCTCATTCCTGACAGACTTCTGAGTGAAAGAAGCTTGAAAAGGTGTAAGTTCCCTTTCACAATATTCTATCTCAACCACCTGTTGGGTAAGTCAACACACCACCAAAGAAATTAAGCAAAGTAAGCATGTTCTTCTGATGGAATTTGATTTGTTGGGGATCGTTTTGCCCAATTTAGCGTTTTCTTTCAGATCTTAACTAAAATTATTGCTATCACCCCCGTCGCGCCGAAACATAACCGACTGCATCCGCCTCTTTATAAGACACCCTCTCTGCTTGATGACGTGGAGTCATTTGCCCCTTCATCCGTATTTCGTGCCATTTCATTCGCGTGGAAAGAGAAGAAAAGTAACGTTGCATTGTTTCCAAGCTCAGTTGATCGAAAGTCTAAAGTGAAGTATATGCAATTGTACTTGTGCCTCCCATGGGCTTGGGTGCACCTACGAGGTTAATTTTATTAATATGTTTTTGAATAATTCAAGAAAAACAACAGGACTACACATAAATTACATATAAGCAACGGTTATGCAGTGGCGCAACTACCGACTGGTTGAGGGAGGATGCTGCTGCGCAAGAAGTCGTAAGTGAAATAAAGCCGCTTCGCCTCTACGGCAGGGGAGAGCCTTGTGCGAAGACCGACTGGACGTTGAAAGCCACAGGCGGCACTCCTTCTACTGTTGTGGCCTCTGCAGCTCCAGCGTTTAGTAGAATCCTTTTTTCTATTACACGAATACACCAATATGAATATAATGAAATAAAGACTGAACAGTGATTTGCGTTCTTTCCGGCATCCCTCACACCCATCCACTAATCTGAATGAGGTTCCATGCATTCCATTAGCCGGGTCGTCTTGTAGTTACGTCACTGATAGCCCGTCTCGACATTTCAATTCGTATTTACAACTTAGGCCTAATAACACTGCTACAATCCTGATTATTATTATGAGGGGAAGAGGAGTAAACATTTTGTTCATATGCAGAAACATTCAAGAAGCACACGTATCGGGGTTAGTATACTTTATGCTGTGGTCGGGAATCGGAGCTCCCACATATTCTTTTTTGTTTGTTTTTTTTTCTTTGTTAAAAAATTGTATCGATCGTTCGGGCGCCAGGTGCTGAGCGCCCCTGAACTCAGGCCAAGCAGTCGATGGTGTGCTGTTCAATGGTGGTGCGCAAACGGCTCTGGTCGCTTTGCGAGCGCTTCAGACCGCAACGCCAGCGCTTGAGGCAGCCCAGCAGATATGCGTGCTTGGTGCGGCTCAGCACGTATACGTAGGGATCCGAAGTGAAGTGCAGTGCCATGAGAACATCGGCCACTATGAAGAAGGGGTGCGCCTCGGGGACACGATTCGGCAGAATGGCCAGCGGTATAGCAATCTGTGAGCGGGAATGGGGGAATTAGTGTTGCTGTGTGGTCAGTGCAACTATGTGAGATGGGTGTCTTACCATTTGAGGCATCCAGCAGATGACAAAAGAGATGCTTAGGAAGGCCATCAACTTGGCGAACTTGATCTCATCGGGCGATGCGGAGGCCGTCATTGTGGCGCTGTTGCTGTGGTGGTACAGAGACGAGCCACTGTTGCTCTCGCCTTCGATGTGGCTGCCTTTCTCGCGATTCACCAGATCGTATTGCATGCTGCGCTTGGTGGAGCGAGTGCGCCCGATGAAGCACAAGACGCGCGTCACGAATAAATTGCACGCCACAATTACAACGCACAAGAGAGTGCCTGTGAAGGGGGAAGAGGAAGGAGGATAATAGTGATTATTAACTAAATTATTAGTATTTTTAATGAAAAGGTAAATTTTAATGAAATTTTGCAAAATCATGAAGCACACAAAGGCCCTGATGAAAGTAGAATTATGCGAATGGTACAGAATAGGGACGTTCGAACAGATGGCGATACTATGAGAAGTTATGTGAGCCAGATCATATTGAGGACAGATCTGTATGCACTCAAATTCTCAATTGGTAGCATGTTGTGGTTGTCTTTCTCCAACCAACTGCAGAGTATTGCGAGGTACGTCCATATTCTGTACCACACTTCATATGTGAACTTTCATTCAATACTGCATTCATTTTGGGGTTCATTCCCTTTAAAGTTACTCGTGCTTCTGTGCTTATCCCCACACTTACAATGCTAGCACTCCTCGTTTGCCACTTCAGTCTGTCTGGAGCACACTTACCAAACATCATGAACAGCACCGCATACGTTTTATTCCAAAATCCCTTGGCGTCGCGATAGCGCAAACATTTCGGTTTCACTGGATCGCTTTCATCCATGTAGGCGCCGAAACCGAAGAACGGCAGGAACGTGATCGCAATGGCAATGATGATTAGCCCGTTGATTGTCTTGCGCACCAGTTCGTATGTTATATGCTGCAAATGGAAGAACATTAAGACAGGCAATCGAAATAACGAGAATATTCCCTCGAACTGGAGTGGAATTCAGGTAGTAATCGAATAGAAACATTCACATCGCTATGCAACTGAATATGATGTGCCGCAGTGGCTTACCTTGTGATAGATAAAGGGTCGCGCCAATGCCATCCAACGTTCAATGGCCATGACCGCGGCAATGCAACCGGAACTCAAGCCAAAGAAGCGCCATAACACTTTGCCAGCACAGTCCCAGCGTATGTAGGACTTGAAGACGTCCTCCGGTAGGTAGATCTTTAGCAAGAGCGTAGTCAACATGCCCAATAACCCGACGAGATTGTTTGTAGACAGGCAGCTGCACAAAACAAATGAGACATTATTATTTTGGAACAAAAGCAGTGCGGAAACTGTTATTAGAGGCCCCCAGAAGTATGCTACAATGTATGAATTGGTGTACTGGGCCATGCATTATGACTGTGAGGCACCTACTCACCGATTACGAGTTATAGTGCGCCAGAAAGAGACAACATCACTAAAGTCGATAATCACAAACGCAGATGTGATATAATCACCAACGCAGATGTGATGTAATCACCAACGCAGATGTGATATAATCACCAACGCAGATGTGATGTAATCACTAACGCAGATGTGATGTAATCACTAACGCAGATGTGATATAATCACCTAGGCAGATGTGATATAATCACCTAGGCAGATGTGATATAATCACCAACGCAGATGTGATGTAATCACCAACGCAGATGTGATATAATCACCTAGGCAGATGTGGTATAATCACCAACGCAGATGTGATGTAATCACCAACGCAGATGTGATATAATCACCTAGGCAGATGTGATATAATCACCTAGGCAGATGTGATGTAATCACTAACGCAGATGTGATATAATCACCTAGGCAGATGTGATATAATCACCAACGCAGATGTGATGTAATCACTAACGCAGATGTGATATAATCACCTAGGCAGATGTGATATAATCACCAACGCAGATGTGATATAATCACCTAGGCAGATGTGATATAATCACCAACGCAGATGTGATGTAATCACCAACGCAGATGTGATATAATCACCTAGGCAGATGTGATATAATCACCTAGGCAGATGTGATATAATCACCAACGCAGATGTGATATAATCACCAACGCAGATGTGATATAATCACCTAGGCAGATGTGATATAATCACCTAGGCAGATGTGATATAATCACCTAGGCAGATGTGATATAATCACCTAGGCAGATGTGATATAATCACCTAGGCAGATGTGATATAATCACCAACGCAGATGTGATATAATCACCAACGCAGATGTGATGTAATCACTAACGCAGATGTGATATAATCACCTAGGCAGATGTGATATAATCACCTAGGCAGATGTGATATAATCACCAACGCAGATGTGATGTAATCACCAACGCAGATGTGATATAATCACCTAGGCAGATGTGATATAATCACCTAGGCAGATGTGATATAATCACCTAGGCAGATGTGATATAATCACCTAGGCAGATGTGATATAATCACCAACGCAGATGTGATGTAATCACCAACGCAGATGTGATATAATCACCTAGGCAGATGTGATATAATCACCTAGGCAGATGTGATATAATCACCAACGCAGATGTGATGTAATCACTAACGCAGATGTGATATAATCACCTAGGCAGATGTGATATAATCACCAACGCAGATGTGATATAATCACCTAGGCAGATGTGATATAATCACCTAGGCAGATGTGATATAATCACCTAGGCAGATGTGATATAAACTTAAAGTAAGTCTGCCTCCGTGGTCTAGTTGGAAACATGCCAGTCTCACAGCCGTGTGGTTCATATTCTGCCCAGAATGAACTCGAAATACTTTCTATATTTTGGTTTTATTTGTAGTTGGTCCAAATCTTCGCAGTACTCACTTGCAGACAAGGTGTAAATCATAATAATTCGATTGTATTGCCTATTCATGCTTAGTCATGAATAGTAAAATAGGTATTCCGTCATAACATATGTCAGAAGAGAGGGTATCTGGCAGCCTGGACACTGCTTGGAAATTCCAGTGCTATGCTGACTACGTTTATGGCATTTCTCTGACAGGATCAGGCGTGCATTTTATGAATGCAGCAGTCAGTGGCGAGAACCGATTCTCACCTGAAACACGGAAGTCCGCTGATACTTATTCCGAAAACCGCCTTCACTGGTGTTGTCAGTGTTCCCCCTTCGAAACACACACACACACGCACACATGTACTTATATAAGTGTGTGTGTATGTTCGAGTGACTGTCGTTCCCTCTGGAAAATATTTGTTTAGTAATTTGGTCTTCAATTGCGGAATTATCGCCGCGAATTAATTAATTCTAATGGTGACATTATCAATTATGACTATTTATATATACTCTTATATATATATATATATATATATGCCTCAATTATTCCGGTCAGGATGTTTAAGCGCCAATTGCTGTGTTTATTTTAGGTAATTTATTGGTGCGTGTTGTTGAAGTTCAATAAAATTGTGTTGTTTGTTTGGCTGCGGCTTTGGCGTCGATCGTAAATTTCGGCCATAAATTTAGGGATTTTTATGTACACAACACTTGCAACAATAAACACAATAAAGGCCCTAAATGGACGAGCGTGGGTGGGCGTGGGTGTGCTGGATACAATCATTTGTTAATGGAACTTATTAACTTAATGTGCAAATAATAAATAAGTAAGTAAGTAATTGTGTGGAAGAGCTCAGCAGAGCACTCCTTGCAGGTTGCTTTGGCCAAAGGATAATAGCAGAATTTAATATGCTCGATAATAACTGCTCCCAAACCGATTTATCCTTGCCGCAAATGACACACGTAAACGAGAGGAAGGACTTCGGCACAGCTGTACCAGTGCCGTGACCTTGTGCGAAGGTCAAACACTTCCCTGCGTTCATAGGCAATGCCATTTGACTAGGATGACGATGTGGGCGCTGTTTGATAATAACAACGTGCATAGCAGAGGCTCCTTCATATTTTGTTCCATTAACCAATAGTCTGAGTGCAAAGTGAATGGAGGGAGTCTGGGCCGAAGACCTCTTTTTTTCTGTTTGTTGGTATTTGGAAATCCATTTGTATTTATTTATTTGCTCTTTATTTGCATTCATTTCCTTCCCGCATGGTATTAAATTCGCACGTTTTTATGACATTCGAAAATTGTGGGAAGTGTTTTCATGGAAATTAAAATTCTGCATGCAGTTGTTGCTCTTGGCAAACTGCTCATTGGCCATTTCGAATTGCTGCTGCCGCAAATAGAAGCATTTTAAGGCATTCGCCAAGGTTTCGCCAGGGAAAACATCGTTTCTATTTTGTAAATCCAACGCTGCATCTCCGAATGAGATCAACGATTTAATAAGCAAAGCGGATGCAGCGGCAGGTCAGTGGAGCAGGACCAGGGCACTCGCGGAAGGTGGTAGACTCGCGATGGGTACTCTCTTTATGGAGGGGGAGGATTATCACTACAAAAATACTGTCATTTACGCGTACTTCTTGATATTGTTGGCGGAGGTTTTTACTCTTTCTTGTGGTCTAATTGAGCTCTGAGCTCTGCTGGTCACATCTGGCATATCCACACAAACAATCGAGGCTGGATGGTAAAGGTGAGGAGGTGGTCCCAGGAAATAAATCGTCCAACAGTGGGAACACAATCGGCGGACCATCATGCAATGTGATGAGTCCAAGGCCACACAAGTCGATGGCTAATTTTCTCAATACGAGTACCTTTTGAAAAGCAAGTGTGACGACTCCGGTATGGTGGGGAACCTACGACTACTGTTTGTGGGCGTTTGATATACAAATTCCGCTAGAGAAAAGTCTCTTTTAATTTACATATCTATCTATCGATTGCTGTGTTTAGAGATGTATAGTGAGCAAGTGAAGGAAAAGTCTTTGAGAAGCGATACCTGACAAATCGACAATCAGATCTTTCCTTACGAGCATGATGAACTACGGTATTAGAACAGTACCCAGTTAGGGTCGAAAGTGAAAATACCATCGAAACATAGATTAGTCCTCCAGAATGGTCAATATTTGTCGTTCCAAGTCCTTTGCTTGATAATCTTAATGCAGCTGTTTATAGTAATCAAGGAAACGAAATCAGTAGTCAAGGAAACGCTGCTCTTGACGCTGATGGTGATGACAAAAAGGATCGTTGGTATCATGATGAAATAGTGAAGGAAGTTAGAGGAAAAATGATTTCAATTTGAATGAAGATCAATCATCATCTTTTTTAGTGAAATCTGCAGAAAAACTGTTTGAACTGTACAAAATAAATTTATCTTTGCTGGTGTACCGCTCCAATGCAATGTTGAACTTTTCTCTCCCACACTCACTAATTCTCTCGCTCTCTTTATTTCTCCCTCTGTCTCTATCTCCCCCTTTATCTATCTCTCTCTTTTGATTTCTCGCTCTCTATTTATCTCTCTTCCTTTATTTCTTTGTATTCCTCGATCTCTATTTATCTATCTTCCTTTATTTCTCGCTCTTTCTTTATCTCTTTGTTTATTCCTCGCGCTCTCTGTCTCCCTCTTTCTCCCTTTATATTGCTATCGTTATCTCTCTCTATCTCCCTCTTTATTTCTCTCTCTCGCTCTCTCTTTATTTATTTTTGTCTCTCTCTTTATTTCTCTCTATCTATTCCACGCTCTCTTTCTCTCTTTATATCCCTCCCTTTTTTATATATATCTCTCGCTCTCTCCCTCTCTCTCTCTTTATTTATCTCGCTTTCTCTATTTATCTCTCTCTCTCGCTTCTTTATTTTGCCCACTCCCTCTTTTTATCCCTTTTTATATCCCGCTCTCTCACTATTTCTTTCTCTATCTCTCTCTTTATTTCTCTCTATTTATTACACACTCTCTCTCTTTATTTCCCCTTTTATCTATTTATCTCTCTTTTCTTTATTTTTCCCTCTCTCCCTCATTTCATATCTTTTTATTTTTTTCTTTATTTCTCGCTCTCTCCCTTTCATTTTTTCTTGCTCTATCTTTATTTCGCTCTCTCTCTCTCTTTATCATATCCTATTTAGATAATTGCACATAAATTTACCAACAGCCACAATGGCTGAGAGAGAATTCCCATTTTGATGTCTTCTTTTTGTTGTGATTTTGTGAGGGAACCCCCTGGGGATCTGCACTGCTGATATGCAAAATGAATCACTTCCCTCACTGAACTGGATTGAAGGAAACTGTTCTCACTCAGAATTGCGTGGACAACGGAGAAGTCGGCAAGAAGACTCTGCACCATTCGTGCGCCTCGCAGTGACACTAAACTAAATTCAGTGCGGCAGAAGGCGCTGACGAAGAGGCAGGCCAAACAGTGCCGTGGCTTGTACTGGCCTGGCATCTGGGCTCTTTCGGAGTGAGCAGTGGAATAACCTCAGATAGAGCGAGTGCAGTTTGGTCTGTCTTGGCGGTTTCCCACCGCTTTTATCAGCACCCCACCCGACGCAGCCAGAGACAGTTCAGCGTGATTTCAATGCGTAGTTCAATGGAAATAAATTATTTAATTGTGATTGTGCAGCCCACCCAGTTGTGAGTCAGTCGCCAGTTGCAGCCACACAACTGCCGCTGATGACCGTTGGCGCTGTGAGCAGAGGCACCAGAAAGCCCGCACTTTTAGAGCCGAATGGGAACGTTTGAATGGCTGCGTTGACAAGGTCCAAATCAATCAATCAAAGGAATTGCGACGAATATCGCAGGCTTTGTTATGGTTATTTGCGAGTACTCGTACTTGTCTAAATTATTGCACACACCCATTTGTGGGGTGATTCTTGGGCCAATATTTCAATTCATGCGTTTCTTTCTGTGGATTTTTTAGGGGTGTTTCCGTTTTTCTCACTAATTTGGCACACTTTTTGCTGTGCCCGCAATGAATTATGGAATTCACAGCTACTCTCTTCCGCTCTCTTTCCGCCAGCGCTGTAACATAATAGCGCATCCGCACATGTGTGGGCACAATTCCCGCGTTCTCGGTCGCTCTCACTTCCGACTGACTGCGAGGACGGTTTGGTTTTAGTGGCCATTCCTGTTAAATGGCGCGTCACTCTTCGCCAGATATTAATTTTCAATTTCAGCAAAATCCAATGGAAAAAGACACAACCCCAGTGCGTGCGTGTGTGTGAGTGCGGGTCGCTTGTGCTGCCAGCTGCTTTCCAATAATGTACACGCACGCCGATGCAATTTTCGAATAGGGGTACACGCGCACACGAGGTGTGATGCTTGGGGGAACGCAAGCCCTGTTACTATTTTGCTTGGCATTCCACTCTTCTGCGGGAGCCCTTCTAATATTTCACGCCTGAGAACGCCCGCAACGCAGCCGCTTGCTTATCTGCCAAAGTCACGTAATCGGAAAAGTTCGCAATAGGAAGAGCGTGTATGAATCGTCTCAGCTGAAATAAAGGGCTGACTTGTTGGTGGATGCATTGCTTTGATAGTGTCTGATGCAATGCAATGATTGCGCTGCTGAATGATTCACAATTGTGTTTGTTATGGTCTCACTACATCACAGAATCGCTCCCCGGGCCCATATTCCTGTAGACTGGTTGGTGCTGTCTGGGATTATGCCATAATTGGCAGCATTGTTATCACCGGCACATGTAGTTGCATTGCACGACCAGGCGCTTCTCAGCCGTTAAGTGCCTTTCCTCAGCTGCGTTTGCCGTTGCATCTTTTACTGCCAGCAGCCTTAATCGCCAGTTCTTTCGAACACTTGCTTAGTTTATTAGCTCGATAATGGGGTATTTTATTATTGCACCAATTTATGCATGTGTGCGGCTGGAATCGTTGCAAAATAGCACCATTCCGATTCCCATCCCTCCTATCAGCAACCATGCACCCAATCATGCTTGGGAAGTAAATTGAAACGAATCCAGGCAACCGAACAATATATTATTCTCATCAATATTTATTCAGACACCACGATCATTATGTGTGTTCAGATAGAATTGGGCAGGCAGGCGTATTGGCCTCGTAGTGGCGGCTTTTAATGCCTTACCGGAGACCACGGTTTCTTCGCTTCCAGTTGCAAGCCTCAATAGCCAATCCCTTGGTTTCTTCGGCTTCCAGTTGCAAGCCTCAATAGCCAGTCCCTGCGCTTTTAACTGAGGTGGTTTCAGCCATTTAAAATTAAATTTACTTCTCAACTACATATCGAGTCGAACACCTCAGCAGTGGTTTTGTGCACTCTCATTATATGAGTTTTGTGTAAGGATTACTTTTGTCTTTGGCGTCTGGTCGGGCCGGGTAGTAAAATGGGCCAATACTCTAACGTTGACCACATACTCCACTATATAGTATTATATATAGAACAGGTATCCGTATATAGAATAGGTATCGTAGGCACATATATCGATGTCCACATCACCCTCCATATTGCATAAATTTGTACATTACTGTATCGGTTTTACAAACGTAGCTGGCATTGTGTGCCGCACTTAAACTTCAAACTGGCATAAAGCAGAAACGGCAACAGAATCCAAAACATTTGCAACAGAAAATACAACATTTAACAATAGAAAATGAGCGTTTGGCGACAGAAGAGCAACAATCCATTGTGAGTTGTTTCCGTTCTGTCGTTAAATTTTATAGTTTCTGTTGCAAATGCACTCGATTCTGTTTCTGTTTGCCGTTTCTGCTGTATGTCACTCTGCACCATTAAAGCCCGCTTAATGTAGGAACATTATGTGGAAAAACTGGCTCTGAATATTCATACTCATGTGCCCCTCGTCTGTTCGATATGCCTCCCATGGATACTCGCATGTATCCTTGGTGAAAGACGATAGCGGGCGCATTGGATGTGCGTCGCTCCGTATGAGAACATTGATGTCAAAATCTGTTATTAAGGCAAAACAAATATATCGATGGTGTTTAAGGAGAGCAAGATACACAGGAAAAGTTGTTGTTTCGGGCTCATGCTAATTAGACTATGGTGTGCACCAGTTCCTAAGAGATGCCAGACTAGTGCCGACCAGAATTGCTTCACATCCTGTAATCGGTTGAAAGCCCAGCAGCGATGTAAATAATTCGGTAGCACTATTCTATCAGCCAGATATCACCTGCTGACAGCTACACACCTAGGCCAACTTTCTACAGGCGTGCTCGTGTTGTATCTGATAAGATAACTGCCACGTGTGTCTGATTGTTTAGTTGACGATTGAAAGCAAATACTCGCATATATTAAGGCGATTATAGCAAATTTTTCTTGGTGTTCTGATTCAAATTTATTTGGTTACTGACTCACTGCGGGGTTGAAATGAACTGTTGCCAGTTTGAAATGAAGTGACTGGGAATTCGGAGACGCTTTCAAGCAATCACAATTTATTTGTTCGTGGCTCAGAACCAAAATCGAACCTTTCAGTGTTTATGAGATATTCTCATTTAGTTCGTTTCGCTCCACGCTCAAAAGAAAGTTTGCTCTCCTTAAAACCGATCAATGATACGATCTTTCCGCACTCAATCCCCCCGATTATCTACAAATCTCCCTTAAGGCACATTCGCCTGCGAAATTTCGGTTTATCTGTAACTGATATCGGAGTCACCCGAGCACTTCCTCTACTGATGGGTGAAGGGGCACGTTGGTGCGGTGCTGCCGTCACAATAATACATTTTTCAGTTTTCTTGTTCGTTTCAATAAGAAATGCACTCAACAAATAGAACAATTTTCTAAGAATTGTCTGGCCAGGCACACTTATCTCTCGGGGAGTCACTGCGGTATATTTGAGTGCGGGTATTTCTCCAAGCAAATATATTTTATGCGTTTTATTCACCTGAGTCGCACAGACTAATTTCACAGTCAGTCAGTTTGTAAAAGCAATTATAATTAATTAGATATTTACTTTGGAGAGCGAACACGTTTTTAGGCACTATTCTAGGGCAGTTCAACTCGATGTCCGTAGCAGGCAGAGGAGCGAGCGAATGCAAAATTGGGCTCTTTCTTGAAAATTATGCACACTATTTGTTTATCGTAGTTTTCACTCCTTTATCAGAGTCGAGGTGTCTGAGTAGAACCCACGCAAACGCAACAATTTAACCCAGAAACCTGAAGTTTAGCTTAGGGAATTCTGCGACCCCACGAACGAACAGGTCCGTTCTCTCTTTGCTCAGACCACTTGCGGGATGCGCACCACAAACGCGGCTTGGCTCACGGGAAGGACATCATTAGAGCGCATATGGGCGTATGAGTAATGCAATGCAGTTCTACTGCAAGTGGCACTTTGTTGATAGCTGCAGGGCCAACTAGCAATCAGGTAGCAGCCTATCTAAGTGTTAATTAAGGTGAGAGTCAGTTTGCATGTGTGTGTTTGTGTGGTGTCAAGAGCAGAACAAACAAATGGTTAAATACATGTCTGAGCGCTGGGCCGGCCTCCTACTAAAACTAAGGCATAGAATTGTATATGAGCATGGCATATTACAGTAGGTGATATCAGTGCTACACAAAGGCAGCAGCGTATTCGGTTGTTTGCATCGTATTGATGACACAACTCGCAATTCAAATGAACATTGAACTGTCCACATTCAGTTTCTACGCCTCTGGGAACAATTCAATATTCGCGGACATTGGAAATACACACGCAAGCCCTATTAAAGGAGCTGATCAAAATAGAGCAAACTTGTGAAGATTGCCCGCAATGACAATAGAAACAACTTTGGGGAATGACTGTGAATGAGGAAATTACTCCGCCCACATAATTCTTTATTCAACTTTTATTTATTTCATAGGGTAATGCGCTGGCTCTGTTCTTCAGTTATCCTTAGCAGCTGATTTTGACACTACTTTGGCTGACAAGAAAATCAGTGGCTCTGTCAGATGGTGTTGCCTGCTATAATAACGCCTTGAATTTGTTTGTGAGGAGAGCGGAGGACTACAGTGAAACTATTTTGTTGCGATTCCAACAACTCAGGACTTGACCAGAAATTTTCGAGTTTTTAGAAGAGAGGAGGAAGAGATACAGTTCGTAGCACAGGGAGAGATATTACCATAAAAGTCAATAAGGAACGATAGTGATGGCCCTAATTTGACCGGAGAGAGAGATATTATCAGAAGAAGTCAATTTGGACAGATAGTGAACTTATTCTATTGAAGTCCCTACTCAGAGATGCCAGCCCCACAGTTGGTTGCGGCAGTTGCACAATTTGCGAGTAAGAAAAACAATTACTAATCTATTTGATATCTGCGTAGGAAAAGTTCCTCTCTGAGTTGACATGGCTTTGTGTAGTTCCGCTGGAGCGGGAACTGTTTGATCGTTTTCGAAACTTTGTCATTTCATACTCATAAAACTCCCGGCGGCTTCTGGTTCCTAATAATTTGGACTTGTCTGAGAATAGAGTAGAGTGCTGGCGGTGTTTTACATAAGTTCAGATAATGAGAGCAGATTTACCACCAGAAAAAAATAGATCTCGTTAAAACCAAACAGAACACAAGTAAAAAAGAGTTCACAAGCAAAAAAGAGTTGATCAGAGCGTTAAAGAAGTTGAATAAACTCGCCGCCGCCGCCTTGAGCAGCGGCCAGCAGCATAGCTAAGCAGCGTCGGATCTGTGCGAGATCTGGGACAGAGTTATAGACAACTTACCGCAACATCAAAGTGTATTTGCTGTTCTTGGTGGACTTTTTGCGCGCCAAAATGATAAGCGCCAGAAAGTTGCCAATGACGCCGAGCCCCAGCAGAACGCCGCCAATGAGAAACCGACGGCGATTGTGGTACAAAGCCAACTGCTGCGGCAGTGTGGCCGCCGCCAGAGCGGTGCTGTTCTCCATTTGGCACAATTACAGCGAACGGAACGGAACTTATTTAAATCACTTCGATGGTTCTGGTTCGCCTTCGCCACAATCTCCTCCGATCCGCGATGAGATGAAATGAAAATTTGAAAGTGAAAATCGAGATGAGCGCTGTGCGAGGTGGTCAACTGGTACTGTAGCTGGAGGAGCGATCGTTGCAACCGGAGCGCGTGCAGTTGCGGCAATTGGAAAATTTCGATTGGCAGTGTGTGTTTGCGTGGCGTGGCTGTGTGGAAAAACTCGTTAAGAAATTCTACAAACGACGACAGCCGCGGCAACAGTTGACACCACAAAATACAGAATCCAACAGAACAATTTTTGCGCTTATATTCGGTATAATTATTTGCTAGCAAATGCAAGCGCCTTTGGATCTCAATAATGCTCCCAATCGGTTGCGCGACTTATTACGGACTGTGCGAATGTGCGACAGTGAAACCATTTAATTGCGGCACTTACTCAGAGCACTGCCAAAAGGCTGAGGCTGACTGAAATGTAACTGGAAGCGTCGGCAGCGCTGCTCTGCTCTGCTCGGCTCGGCTCTGCTGTGCATTGAGCGACTGTCCAACTGTGCATGCGTATTACACTCGTGTGTGTGTTCGTGTGCGGGCTGGGTTGGACAGGCGGCTGGCAGCGTCTGTTAGTCGTTGGTTGTTGTTGTTGTTGTTGTTTTTGGCCGCGTCGGCTGCGGTGGTGGTGGTGGTGTGTTGTCTCAGCGCGCCGACTCCTGGCGTCACATCAAACTGCAGCACCCCACCCGCTCGTGTGGGCACATAATTAGCTGCCTTCAGATGAGTTCCTTAACGGCGGCCGGGCCTTGTACTCGTACGTACCTTTGGCGTAGTTTGTATGGCCCTGACGCAGTGCTGGTCAACTGCTGGTGTTGCTGCTGTTTAGAACACCGCACGCCTCCTGCATGCAAATTGGGTAGAATTGTGGTTGTGCGTTGCATGTCTGGGGTGGCAACGGAAGCTGCAATTCAACCGCCTCGCCTGCCTACTTGCGGCTGCCGAAAACGTTCGTCCAGCTGCTCCATGGAATTTTTCTTGATTGTGTTTTCTCTTCACAATTAAATTTTTCAATTTAATTCTTAATTCGATTTTTGATTCTGCTCATTGGCATTCCTCACTGTGTACGCAACGCATTCAAACGAATTATTTTTCATTATTTCTTCTGTTTGTTCACTTTTTCCTCTCCTATTTTGCCTTTCAGCAATGCAGTAAATAAATAAATTGTTGCTGCTGCTACTGCGGTTCTCGTTGTTCACGATGTTGTCGTCGTCGTCGTTGTTGTTGTTGTTGTTGTATGATTTTTGCATTCCATGCAATGAGATCGAAACTTTCGGTGCGCATTCTAAATGCGAAATTATGCAAAAGATTCCGAAACGCCGATAACGCTGCCGCCACGCAGCTCGGCTCGGCAATAATCCGCATTAAAGCACTTTTCCAGCTGCTAATTGTGAGCTTGCAAAGGTGTCGCGCGCGTGTGTGTGTGTGTGTGTGTGTGTTGGTGTGTGGCTCGGCTAAAGTTGCACGATCGGTGTAAACATTTTTTATTACGCATGCGTTTAGCCACAAACGTGTGACAAGCGCACCCGCACTCGACTCTGGCCGGCGGACGAGCGCCTTTCGACACTAACGCACAATTCGCGGCGTATGAGCATCGCTTCACTTACAAGTAATTGCGCGTAGCTCATACGTCACGGAGCATGCTTGCACTTCAGAATTGCCCCATTAAAATGTGCCCAAGTGCGCTCTGTTTCGCCCCTAGAAGGCAGCTAACGAAACGAACTCTGTGCCCGGAAATGCAGTGTTTGAAAGCCCGAAACCTGAACTTACAATTAAAATTATAAGCTTCGGTAAACTGGTGGTAGAAACTATCAATTTCTTGTGCTGCAAACAATCAAATCGGCAGACGCAGCTGACGAATGCGTACAGCCTCCTCAAATATGTGGACATGGGCACAGTGGTGACGATGGAACTAAATTAACTGATGCTGTATTTGGCTCACAGATACTTACATTGGCGTATACGACAGAACAACATGCAGCACTATCCCAGACGGTTTCGCACTATTCCAGTTCACGAGGCCGCTCTGACTGGGCATCTTGAAATTAAGGTGCTGGCTGCAAATCACTGTTCGAGAAAGATGCTTTCGAATGACTGTGAACGCAGATGGTGCTAACGACTTTATCTATTTCCTCTGTGATCGTCGCATTACTCAGGCAGGATTGCATTCCAAACAGCTTACATACGAGTTCTCGTGCATTCGCCAACTACAAGAAACAGAAACAAGCTTTGCTTCGATGGACTCCATCTGAGCATGCCGACTGCATTGGGAAACGTAATCGTGAGTGTTAACAGTTACTGCCATTGTCCCCTTGAATGTTGACCGATAAACTTCACTTCATTAACAATGTTTGCGACAAAACATCTGTGGGTCTAGGCTGGATTGGGAACGGTTACTTTAAGGATCCAATTCATTACCGAAACTGGTGTTTGCAATGTGCCAGTGTGCTTTATTGTTAGCAAAGGAAGAGTTCCAAAGGAGTTTCCATAAGTTCGAATTACAATTTCCATTAATTTTAAGGAATCGAACAAGTAAAGTAATCGGAAAGAATCGAAAACTAAAGTATCCTGAAAGAACAGAAAAAGCAAAGTCCTTAAAGACTCGAACAAGTAAAATGTCCTTAAAGAATCGAGCAAGTAAAGTGTCCTTAAAGAATCGAACAGGTAAAGTGTCCTTTAAGAATCGAACAAGTAAAGTAATCGAAAACTAAAGTATCCTGAAAAAATCGAAAAAGTAAAGTGTCCTTAAGGATTAGAAAAAGCAAAGTGTCCTTAAAGAATCGAACAGGTAAAGTATCTTTTCGTTTACTTGTGGCGTGGAAGTACGACTAATCAGGTAAGTAAAATGCCTGGCAAACACTCAGGTCCTCGCACTAGTGCCGTTTTGATGCCATATCCTCGCGAGAGCAGCCGGAGGTGCTTATAAATTGTGCTAGGTCTGATAGTTCTCGACTAGAGCAATGCCCCAGACTCTCTAGAAAGGGGCTTCTGAAAAATCCCCAGACTCTCTAGAAAGGGGCTTCTGAAAAAACCCCCAGACTCTCTAGGAGAGTACTTCCTAAAAATTAGGTCTCATGCAAGCGGGGACTGAGGAGGAATCACAAAGAAAGTGGACAACTATTTCCCTCCCTTGGGGATCTTTGCAGCTCCTGCAATGAGCATTGAACGGAATGCCCTTTCTTCAGCTTGCGTGTCGATAGTCCAATGACCCGTGCAGACAGCTATAATCTTGCTAACCTGTCTTGGTTTATTAAGAAGGTGATTCGTTCTTCTTACACTGTAATTAGACCAGTTCATTCTGGAAATGGCAGCTGTCCCAGTGTTTTTCCACCTCTCCTGAACCTTACGGAGGAAGTGATTATATATACTTCCCTTAACGGTTTGATAAATGATCAAACAAGTATTTTGCCACAATCCAGTCATCGAACAATTCGCAATACTAATTCTTCTGACAAATTGGTATCAATTGAGTCGTTTCTTGTGTTTCTCTTGTCGGAACAACTTGTGATATATTGTACTCTGACCATTGTACTATATTTGAGGTTCCATTTTTAGGTTTCTTTGAATTTACCTGATTTGTGAACAAACCTGAGTAGATCCTGTGTCCCTCAGCAGCCAGCAGCCAAAGTTTGCACTGCTTAGGATGTCAGTGCCAAATACCTCGAACCTGATTCTAGCGAAAGCGGGCCATACGCACAAAAAGTGGTCCCATCTTCCTCTTCACCAGCCTGGCAAAGTGCACTGTCTGCAATGACTATATTTTGTATATGCTTAGCCCATGCAAAAGGACCTATCATCAGTCCTACCAGAAGTCTTCAGTCTCTCCTACCAAGTGACAGAAGAAACCTTCACGTTCTATCTGAAATAACAGGCCCATCTGCTGCCTCTTACAGACCCCCCCCCCATTAGCGATTCTGTGCCCAGGAACCCAATCACTAATAAATATGAAATAAACCGTCGTTGGAGTCTTTGTGGACCAATTCCGTAGACGACGTAAATTATGATGTTGGTAAATAATAATGTACCGATCGATTACTGGAACTTGGAGATTTCTTATTTAGAAAGTGGGCGTAGCGCTTTCCACAGAATCGCCTCCCTTAAAACACGAAGCAATATAATCACCAAAAAAATATTCCAGACCAAAAGGACTTTTAAACACGTAACATGGAATCTCTCATATAACCGAGGTACTCGTACTTAAAATAAGGAGTATCTATAGCCATGGAGGCACACCGAATAAGGATCTGAAAAATGCTTCTTATATCGTGCTCGTATATTGCATATCTAAAGTGTATTCGTGATTGGCTTTGAAAATATATAATAGGGGGATTATATTGATTTAGGGTCTTATACACCGCGACCTGAGAGATCTTTTATATATAGGCAAACATCATGTTTTCATTCTCTCCAAGAACAAACTATATAAATCTTCTGCGGTTTAAAAGTTCAGATTCACGCCTTGACTTGCGTACAATTGTCGTGGAGAACTCCGATATCTAAGCCACCAAATCGCCAGCGTTGATCTTCAACTCACGGAATTCTCGCCTTATCGCCCATTCCAATTGCATCTTTGTGTGCTGAATGACGGCTCTGGCAATCAGCATTTATCCACAATTATAATGAAATATGCTTCATAATTGAAAAGAAAACATCAATAGTAATGAGGTCACAGTTGTGACGGCAATGATTGAATCGCTTATGGCAGAAGCCACGCCACGAACAATCTGATTTTAATCATAACTGGGGCCGCTAGAGTGTGGCAATGGAGGCCTCTGACCACAACAGCGTCAGCGGCAAGTTGGCACAAAAGTAGAAACGTGGCGAAGGCTTCAAGTCGGTCCAGTGCAGTTGATTGAGAGTACACGGCAGTCCGGCCAAAATTCGATTTCCATTGCGAAATCAGTGTGGCCCGAGTTGTCTAGTTGAATCCTTTGGAGCTGCCAAATAATGTCCCAGAGCCTTTAATTAAGTACATTAGAGCGGCGCGTATTTCCAATTAATGTCGTCAGTTAAGGCAAGTTGCCCCCTAATTGCGGTACTTAATAATTGATCCCCATGTCTTATTGGATGTTCGTTTTTTGTTTGTTTGCGCAGAAGGACTTTGGATGGAAATAATACATTAATTAAATTGCTTTGGACAAAAGCAAACAACACATAAACAACTCATTCACTGTTTGCTACAATGCTCCTCTCTCCTTCCCTCCCTCTCTCTCATTACAAGGAAGCTCCTCAACTGTTTTCGCGCAGCAGTTGGCAAAAGCAGCGCATACCCTGGATCGCCCCTTGCAGGACAGAAACCATTTTTCCAAGGCAGCGCTCATTTAATTAAAATTATGTAGCAGCATTCTAGGCGCACACAAACACACAACCATGAACACATATACAAGTGTTTTTCAGATGTGGGGCTATTAATTGATGTCCTCAATAATGCTGCTCCACAAATATCCCAGTCACATTTATGGACACGAGTGTTTAGAGCGCTACGTGCGGTCGCTGCAATTCGGGTTTTCTTCTTAGCACCCTGGAAGTGGCTACACTCACTTTGTACCAAATACTTATGACGCCCAAAGTGAGGCGTTACAAGCACGGAATGTGGAACAATCACGAATACTCCAGTTCCTGTGTTTTTGTTTCTTCTGCAAATATTTCAAGGATATTTGTCTAGATCGGGATGCAGCCCCAGTTTGTCGTGTGAATCGAATCGCGCCCACTTGCCGCATATGCAACTGTGGGAAAATCTTTTAATATGACGCCGCTGATGTAGATAATAAATAAATAGCAGACTAGGCCGGGAACTCAATCTGCCAGACGCCCCAAAAGAGCATATATATCTATATACACATCTTCATTACTTGAGACCTTTATAGACATTTTTTTATGTTTGAATTTTAGCAAGATACCGACAGAGTCCACATTTTGATGTTGAATATGAGCATTTAACATATCCACTGCCACGCCCACCTTCTCATAGTAGTCCCCAAATTGTCTTCTCATAGTGGGCCCCCATTGTCTTAGAAACTGCCATGTTCCAGCTCTCAGTTACAAGAGGACATTTTCGTCGCCCACCCACGGGCTTCGTTCGTGGACGCTCAGTCTCCGCCGGTGTAGGGTGTTTCGTAGTCGACCTGCCTTACTAGTTTTTCGGTGCTGCTGCTTTTTCTCCTTTTGGCTGATTCTGCATTTGCGTGCAATGTCATTCACCTCCCGACTGAGCTGGTTGTTGTTGTTTACTTTTGAGGATCGTCATCACGGCGCGGCGTTTGCCTTGTTTGCCAAATTTATCGTCACTGGCATTCCAATAAGTTCTTTATGGAACTTTTTTCCATAACTACGCGTAATTTGTGAGTTCTGCGCAGATAAATGCAATCGATTAGATTAGCACAATAAAACGGGGAACTCGTCCCGTGTTGGCCGCCAGCAACTGTGGTGCACTGTGACGCAAATGGTGGCGTGCTGCCGCCACTTAACGAATCTAGGACAGCGCTCAGCGGGGCAGGCGGGGCTTATTTTCCATGAAATCCTTCAACCCATGTTAATTGAAATTAATGCGGCGGGGAAATTGAACTGCAAATAAATGGAGACACATTCAAATGTGCGTCGAGGCATACATGACAGCTTAACCAGGAAAGCCTCCCTTCACTGCTCGGATACCCTGGCGAACTGGCACTCCGCTCCCCGTGATCGAAGTAATTGCGCTCTAAGCTTCAAACGCTTTATTCGGAGCATGTTATATTGGTAGTTTGGCTCTAGGCGGCAGCATCTCTGTCGGCGTTGCCTAATTGAAAGGCAAATGCGATTGACGTGAGCCCTGCCTTTGTGTATTTATTCGTTTCCCAACGAGGGTCCCACAAACACATTCCTGACGACCACCTTCCGACTACACACACACTCCACTCTAGTTCGGAGGCGAGAAGCAGCTGTCTTGCCATGTCACCCAAAGTATTTTCGTCTTTCGTCCTGCGGTGTTTTCCACAGATGGAGTCATGCGATTTCCCATCAAAGCGCAATCCAGTCATGAAACGTTCTCGAATTTTCTCACTCATTTTGTGGAGTCGTAGCAGTGGGTGGCCCTGGCCCCAATTAACTGATTTGCTACATTTTCCTGTTATAGTTTTCTAGCTAATAGGGCTATATTTGTCGCCTATATTAACTATATTACGGCCCGGCACGCTTGCGCAACAGTCAATCGCTCCTGTCAAGTTGTCAGTTGGCGGTTAACAACATTCTCGTGCATAATTTATAATAATTTACTGTTCTTTGTACGTGTTCCTATGCTAAAATTTGTACCTCGAGTGGTCCGGATCGCACGATCAGGAGTGCGTGCCACACAATAGACCACAAAGATTACTGTAAGAACCCGGCGCTGTCCTTGCGGTGACTATCACCATCCCAAGTAAGATAACTCTTTTAGTCAGTGCTTGAACGGCGCCACACCGTGGTATCGCATTGGGCCATTACGTGTGCTCAAGTGTGCTTTTGGCAAACTGGGCGGCCACTCCTACCTACCTACTGTAAGAACCAAATCAAACAAAGGAGGGACGTTTTAAAATTTGTACCTCGACCTAACACTGTTGATGTCTGTTCCTTTTGGGGGGTTGTTGTTAGTGAGCTACGGGCAGACAACTTCTGTGAGTATCGCTGCTATAAAGAACCAAGTCGCTTGCTTTTCTTTCCAACACTTTTCCAAGCATCTCTCCCCCCTCGCAACACAACTAGTTCCCTACTAGTGTCATGGCATGCATTTGGGATCGTGTGACTCCACACAAGCGCTGTCACGCTGTCGTACCCAATCATATGCTGCATATGGCAGTGTGGCTCGCAGAACCTTAATTTGGAAATAGTTTTGCATATTTCAATCAATGCAGCAGCATCTGAAACTCACTTGAAATTCAATTGAAGCAGCGTGGCAGCTTGCATGAGATTTGGGGTACGGGAGTGGTCTTTTGTGGGAAATAGTGGAGGCATGGAAGTGAACTCGTACTCGTACATTTCAGAATGACATCAATGAAAGTCCAACTTACCGCAGACTTACACACGTCCCAAGAGACTGTGTCGGAATGCGCCCAAAGTTATCCTCGAGCACTCATTAATCGCCAGCGACATAGCTCTCCATATTAACTGGTGTGCCCACTGGATTATTGAACAATTAAAATGGTTTCTTGCGCGCAATTCCATCACTGGATTGTGTCAACTTAATTTAATTGTTTCATCAAGTTGATTGTAGCAGCAATGATTGAACAAAATATTCCTTAACTACATTCGCATATATTTATCACTCTTATCGGCGCTGTGTTCAAGTCGCAACTGCACTCTTCCGTCTTGCTGAATACCTGTACCACTCGCATTTATGGCGGCTGCTTTCAAAGGTCGTTTCACTGCATGCCAGAACTAAGGTCATTGAGGAAAAATGGAAATATATCACTATTTATGACTCGTTGTTAGCACTATTTATGACTCGTTGTTTATGTCTCATTAGTATTATTAATGTCTTCTCATTAATCGCTTGTCGGTACATAGCTGATGACTGACACGTATCTCAAATGACCCCACAGCATTTGACGTTTATTCAGGTTTAGGCATGACTATAGAAAATACTACTTCACAATTTTTGGATCTTATGATTGAACCTTACATTGCTGGAGCCAGAAGTGGGCTTGGTCAAACAGAATTCCAGCTGAACTCTTTAAACAATTCGTCCAATATTCACAGCCGTGTCGCCGAGAAGAGTGAGGACCGTTGTGCCGGTTAGTATTGCGATCGAGGACGCAGAAGGCGGCCCGAGACGAGTTACGGGGAGATTGACATTTGGGCATAGTACGCAACCGTGTCCGTATGTGAATAAATCCGTTCTTAAGCCTGTGATTAAGCAGCCACTTGAGTCCGCCTATGAAATCATTGCCTTTCCCGATCCATCCACAATTCATTCAGTGCATTTGTACCGGCTGCTTGGGTCTGATGTCAGCCAATTCAGCATATTGAAGCAAGGCAAAGTGTGAATGGTTCCAGCCTTCGATATGGCAGCCGCCCATCTTTGGTGGGCGTGTACCAACGCGCTATAAGGCACACACACATGTGTATAGACAGTCGCACGCCGGTGTACTCGCAAAGTACGCGTACGCTCTGCCATTACCTGGCCAGAACTCTGCGGCATTGGCGCGGCACGTGTGTGGGGCGGAAGAAGAAAGCACAGCAGCACACTGCAATTGGAATTTGAGGCACGTTTGGGCAATTGTTGTCCGCCAACAATTAATAAACCTCGCATTTTGCGCCTCGCCAGTCGATAAACAATTTCCAAACGAGTGTGCGCGGAGCTCACGAGTGTGTCTGCTCATAATGGCCAACAATGATGGAGTTTATTTTCTTATTTGATTTTATTATTGCGCTGAAGCGCCCAATTCGCTGGGAGGCATGCTCTCTTCTGGTCGCGTTTATGGTGTGCATTCCTTAAATGCTGCCTGCCTCCGGTGCCTCACTGCTTTTGTGTTAATTGTTATTGTTGTACTCGACGGTTATTGTTTATTTTGATTGTCATAATTTGTGATTGGGAATTGTCACACAATTATTGCCTTAAAGTGCGTCTTGGCTTTTATCGCTTTGGAACTCTTTTGTGATGGAACTGGGAATGGGCTGCTTGGCATGTCGCGACCTCGAAAATATGTTGTGGCAATGGATCGCGTTAATCTAGGAGTGGTTGACCAATTCAAAGGAAGGACAAAACGATTATAGGAAATTCGTGTAGCCACTTTTGCTGTGACCTCCGCAAGATCTTCCGCTCGATTTATACTTTTAGAAAATTAGATTTAGTTAGTTTAGAGTGGGAGCCTTCTCCGGGAAAGATCACTTAAGCTCTTCAGGTCTCATTGTAATACGACAAGAAACTGGCACGACCATGTGCGTGGGGAACCATGGTGATTCCGTTATGAACCTGACTATATTCACAATACCAATGGATAAGAGTTCGATCAGACCATTGAGGAAGGGTCAGACCATCCAGGAGGTTTTCCGTCTACTTCTAGCTAGCGAGGGGCACTGACACGTGAGACGGGGTGCGGACTCCTCTTCTTTACAGCAGCAGCCGCGACGGAAGTCATTAAATGGCAACCCTAGTCTATCGGCATGTCTACCAAACAAGCTCCGTACTTCTCCCCAAACCTTAAGAAAGTGTTAAGTGCATCGGGACACAGTGTTTTTGGATCAGAAAGTGAAGATATACAATTCAGAAATCTCAACACCTGCCTATCCACATACACCGATCAAGTTCTATGAGCCATTATTCACAGATAGGGTGCTGTGCTCTTCCAAGAGTGTCCCGTGAGCACAGAGATCGTTGTGTTGATGGAGTTTCTGCTGAGGTTGACCAGTTTGTCTCTTGTCCATGGCAGTCAAAGTCTGTCTGGTCACACCCAGGATCGTGTTGCTCCTCGAGGTAGTGTTGTTTGAACGTCCATTTTACAGAAGCTAAGGGTACACCAACGGTGTAGAAGAAAAAAATATCGCACTAAATGCAGTGCCCAATTCGTCAGCCTCGCATTTACCCGAAATGTCCATGTCCGTAGTGGTGGATCTGTGAATTGCTCGCCACACCCTTGAAGGAAGAGCGGCACTCCAAAACAAGCTTTAGTGTTTTATACGAAAATTAGTTGAGTGCTAATGGTTTCATCACTGGCTTAGATCAAGGAATACAAACTTTTTGTCTGACAATTCAGCAATTTACTAAATAAATGGCTGAGAATTATTCTCAAGACTTGACGATTGGTATTGTCCATTGCACATCACGGAGGCTGAAGGAGAAGGTGATGACATCACATGGCACAATATAATGGACTCATAATAAAAACTTCCAAAATGAAATCAGCGATGAAACTGTTGAACCACTGCCAAATAAATGTCATTTAAGACGTGGACAAAGAGAAGTCCTAGGGGCCAAACCCACGCCGATTGATAAGCAACTCAGCTGTGTCAAAGGAGAATGGCCAACTCACCGCTATCAAACGCTGGATGAATGTCCTCCAAAAGCTTTAGCATTGCAGTGGAGCACCTCAGGCTACCTCTATATCCAGTTTGACAATCAGAGAGTAGTTTATGTCGCTCAAGATATCCAACAATCTGTCTCCTCACCAACTTCTCAAACATTTTCATAGGAACAGGCACTATGGGCACTTATAGGTCGAAAATCTGAAATTAAATTGGCTTTGGATTCTTTGACAATTGGAGTGACATTGGCCAATTTCCACATACCAGGAAACACCGATGAGGTTAAAGAAAGTTAAGGATATGCAGCAGTGTAGAAAGTAGATTTGGGAGTATAATTTTTATAAATCTAAGATTTATATTAACTTGTCCAATAGTATTCAATTTAGCGGAAAATACTCTCTCCAAAATGTCACAGCGTTAAAGTTGAATTCAACATCCGATTGGTACATCAGATTGCCATCAATCACACGGCTACTATAGCTGTGTTAGTTAGTGCATCTAAACGACTTTGAAGTCTCTAAAATAAAGCAGGGTATCAGAATTCTTAACTTACCTGCCTTATACATATATTTATAAAATGTCAAAAATATCTTTTTGTATAATTATAGATAAACTTCCATACGAAATCAATACCGTCGCGTGACTATGGGCTCGGTCCAAAACGTGAATGTGCTAACGGCACAGGAAAGAAATACGGCGAATCTGGAATTCACAAGGAGCACACCTTCTTTTTTTCTACCATGTTCCAACTACATGTTTGCAAGGTTGTGACGTATTTCGTCGCTTAAGCATACACGGCGAGCAGAAAACCACAGCAAGCCTCAAGCATAAAAATACATCTGCATCAAATGCCGCCAAATTCACAACAATTGCTCTCAATTTGTTGCCGTGCTCTGTGTGCCAAAATCAAATACGATATAATAATCTAATAGTGTATTTGCCAAAATAAAATGACCATCCTAAAAATAATAAAGCCGAGACACACACCTTTGAAATCTGCACACCATATAAATCATTTCTCTGATATAAAATACATACTACATATGTATGTATATAAACGAAATATAGTTTATACGATATTTAATCTAAGAGGAGCAATGCTGGTTTTCATATTGTTGCCAAGCATGTTGCAATTAGCCGTCACAGCGGGTTATTGCTTTGCTGCATGCCATCCTACCAAATATCGTATAATACGATATTTGATTCTACCATAGGAAAGCGACATCTATCGTACAAAATGAAGGAAGAATACTTTGCTGTCGATAATGCGGCATGGATAAAAATATATGAAACATATACCGATGTATGAATATACGATACGAGGTAATATCGAGTACCGCACATAATACGATATATATATATATACGATATGACGTAGGTTCTGTGGCAGTAAATCAAATATCACATATGTACATATGTATGTATTTATTATCGAGTATTTGGATGCGGCTTTTACCAAATGTTCTTTAAAGAACGCTGCAGGGGCTCACAAAACACTTTCCGGCCACCACTCTAATCGCATGATGCCGTGTGCCAGTCTAGTCCTGTGAATCCTTGTTAAATTAATAAACGCACTCATTTAAGCGTCTTTGTGACCGCATGCACTCAATTTCTTTGAGATATATTTGCTACAATTTACTAAAATACAATATTAGAGCTTAGAGCTATATACATAATAAGTAAATATATAAAATCTGCTGCACTGGCGGCACACAATGAAAGGAGCGTTTGTTATATTTGGCCTCAGCCCATCATTTCTTCCCGAGTTCAGTTTCATTGTGTGCCGCCCGTGGACCGATCGCAGATGACGTTCGTGCTCTACAAAGCAGCGCTGTCAAGAGTTTGGTTGAAAATATGCATGTTATTTAATAATAATTAACAATAAAATACACAATAGTTGATAAATTTTCGTATACCAAAAAAAGTATCTATAAACATTCCCTAAATCGACGGCATTTGCCTAAAACATTCTCAGCGAGAATTCGAATTCATTTGAGAACTAGATTCTTGTATAAACTAAAGCGCAACGTTTTGTAGCACTTGCTTTGTGACGACATTGCAACAGAATTGCGTAGGTGAATTGCAATTCACTAAACTAAGGATTAAGATTTAAAGGAAACTATTTTATGGAACATACAATTTACACTACTAGCTGGACTAGTTTGAGAGAACATTGAATAAACTGCTACGCTACGCTACGCACTCTGCACCACAAATTGTGCTCAAACATAAAACTTAGGTTTATGTTTCGAAACATAAAAAAAATTTGGCAAAATTTTAAAGCTTATACGCCATAAATCTATAAGAGGAGACTTTGCCACGTACTTGTATACAAACACTTTAAAGCGTTTGACTTCACCACAGGTTTTCCACAGATGCGCGCAAATGGCTGCTTGCGCGCAGGGGGGACGCAAAAACGTTTCTGTGTAAACAATTCAAAATCACAGCACCACATAAAACACTTCTTTCCGAAAGGATATCAAATAAAAACTACAAAATAAAAAGTAAACGCGCACAACGAGAAATGGAAGCCAGCCACAAATGAAGCGTCGTCGTTTTAGTGTATGGCTTTGACTTCGGTTCGCTTTGTTTTGTTGTGTCCTGGCACTTAAATACGACTGCAGAAATTATAAAGCAACTGCTTATCCTCAAAGTGATAAACGTTATTGATGTGACGCAAGACACGCCCGTCCACCAAATGCTTAGCATAGTGCACCGCCTCCAAGCGATCCTTGGACAGACCCACTTCGATCAGCCAATCCACAAAATCGCTGCCGTAGAACACCTTCCGATAGACCTTGATGCGCCATCTGCCATTACCAGCAAAGGTGCAAACAAACAAAGAAAAGCGTATTTAAATTGGTTTTCAAAGCCACTGGCAGAGCAATTAATGTTCACCTGCGATCCTTTGCTATATCCCTCTTACAGTTCTCCAAATGATGGTTACGGAATTGCTCGCAAATGTGCTTCGTTTCGATGCTGAGATTTGACCAATGCGGCAATGTGAGCACATTCGCACCGTACCTAAAACGGAAAGCAATTTAATTACAATTATCGTATAAGATGAGTGTGTGCCAAAATCTCTCAGCTTACCATATTTTGCGCCAGATCTTCACCAAAGGCATCAGCAATTCACCGGTGTCTGTAATGAACACAGCCAACACAATCAAGCTCTGGCCGTAGTTCAGGAAGGCGTCGAGGAAGCTCAATTCCAAGTAAATACCAGACATGCCATCCATCACCAGAGTCCACACAGAAACAGCCAAACTCTGCGGTCGAGGAGAAAGAAATGCAGATTATAATAAAACACCTTGTAGGGGTCCAGGCTGATGCGAACCAATTTCAGGCCGCCGTGAGCGTAAAACATTCATAGAAATCTACGAGGAGCTAGAGGAGGTGCTGCGGCTTAAGTAAACGTGTCTTTCGTTGCAGCTCCTGAACACTTTGAGACCATGTACAAAGAGTGCCAGCGACAGATGCGTTAACTTAGCTGTGGCTCCTTTCTGCACCTTGCTTAGTGCGCTCGTGCGCCTTCTTCTTCCTGACACTCACCACAAACATTGAGCAGAGCAAAATAATCAACAACACGGTGTGTTTCAAAGTTTGATGCTCATCGGAGTCACTCGAAAACTCTAAAGGCTCCAGACCGCGACGTGCCTGTTCCTCATACCGCTCAATAATATTTTGACAGTTCTGACGCGATGTGCTGGCGCCGCAATTGAAAGCGGGACTGCAAATGCTCGAACGTATGCCATGGTTCCTGCAAAGATCACACAGAACATAACAAAATAACGCCACACACTTGATCGCGGGTCACGTACTCTTCCTCAAACTGGTTGGTTGCTGGGGATGATTGGACTTTGTCTTCTGGTTTGGCACCCGCCAAACTGCGTCTACCTAGCAAATCCTCAATATCCACCACAATTGTAGATGTTGAGGGACTCGTTGTTGATGTGGAGCAGCAATTGCCATTGGCATTGCCACAGCCACTGACACCGCTGCCGCTGCCATTGCCATTACCGCTGTCCACCGTCGATATAATTTCGTCATCGTCTGAGGACGAATACGAGGCGTTGCGTCTGCGATGATGTAAGCCGCCATTGGTGACGGCAGTGGTGTCGGCATTCGATAGCAAGTTGGCGGTAGAAATGGTCGACTGCAAAAAAGCTTGCTCTAAACATAAAAAGGGGCGCAAATATTTGAAATTAGTATCCTTCGGTTTGCGAGTATACAGCATAAGACAGACCTGAGTCGGGATTCGACAGCTCACGAGTGTAGGTTAAATACTTTTCATGGCGTTTCTTGTAACGCTGATGCAAAACCAAGCACCCCACGGTGACTAGAAAGAGACAATTTTTGATTGTTTTTTAATAAGTGGCGGCAGGATACTTGAAATTTGGACCGATTTATAATATTCAGATTGAAAACTTTAGAACATCACTGCAAAACTTGAGGAATCTGCTGCAAATGAAGGCCGATCGACCATTTAAATACCCATCAATTAGAAAGTTCTTTACTTGTGCTTTAAAACCGATGGGAAAATAAATGTAAAATGGCACGAAATTCGGCAGCAGCAACCCCACCAAGTCTCTTCTTAACTTGTCAGTAGTAAATGGTGTTTATCATCACTTTAAATAGGTTGCTCACATCCGAAACTTGGGATTGAACTTAAACTCACCCAGAAAGCACATGACAAGCATGAATACGGAAATAGCGGCCTGCGCATTGCCATACTGGAAGCTGGGATTGTGTTTCTCCCCGGACACTGCATTGTGGTCGAAAATCAAAAGCAAGGCAGATATAATGGCCGGCACACCCCAAGCGAAGGTAACCTAAAACGGCAGGAACGAGGGTAAATGTTTAAATGAAACGAACGCACCCTTTCTCAACTAACCATGTACGGCCACAATTTCAGCACGAAGCACAAGCTGCGGCATTGCAAGAATAACAGAGAGATGGCTAAAATACCGGTCCACAGGCGGCTGCTGTAAGTGCCAATGTTGAAGAGGAAGAATTGCACATATAAAGCCCACTTATCGACATGCTCTAATTTGAACCAGAGTATGACCCCGACACAGCACATGAGCTGTACATATATACAAGTTAATAAATTAATGCCCGGACTTGAGTTTGGTATAAGAAAACGAAAATGAATACTTGTGAGAGCACCAGGCACGCTGTAATGCGGTGCGGCATGCGTTTAAAGCGTTTCGTTGCTATCAGGAGCAACAGCATCCACACACATGCCACCACAGCAGCAATGCTGATGTCGAACGAGAACGCGTCCAACTCGTGCAAGTAATCAACCGGATCCAGGTTTGTCAACGAGATCATCTTGGCGGAGATGAACATCAGCGGCGCCGAAATAAACGTACACAGGACCATACTTTTAGCTATCTATAAACAAGTAGAAATGTGGCCTTGCTTTAATACAGTTCAAACAAAGAAGTACAAAGACTCTCTTACCAACTCCACCTCCATATTGTACTGTGAGGCAATTACAAAGGCACCCGGAGCAGCGGGAAATGTGCCATACAGGAAGCCAAATGTGCTCAACTCGGTGGTGTCATTGAAGTTCTCGCCAGCTTGCATGATGTTAACAGTTTGACGGCAAACCAGTGGCAGCATAAGTCTACAAAATATAAAAATATGCATTTAAGTGGGCCTCCAAAATTCAGTATGTTAAATAGGTAGACAGGAAAATATAATCGACCCTTTTCTAAAAACAAACTTCTGGGAAGCATTGGCACAAGTATATTGCAAGGCCCGGAAAGAGGGCAGATTAACATTTTCCTGTTCAGCTTGAAAGTGTCCGGTTCGAACTCACATCTTCACCAAAATCAAAATACCGGGCAGCAAAAATCCAGAACCGCGCAGCGTATTGCCCTGACCAACAATTTTCAAACCCAACAAAAAGAGCGCCGTGGCCGAGAAAGACTGCCCAAACACACGCAAGACGCTGGCCACGATTTCCGGCAGCCCTTTGGGGAATACGAAAGCCCCGCCAACGCCGAGCAAGGTCATCAGCAGCAATGGATTGAAGAAAAGCGATTTTACGGTGTTCAGCACGAGTATGGTGCGCTCGCCTAAGCAGCGTGAGCGCTTGGATAACTGCTCGGCCGGGCAACTGTCGGGGCAGACGGACCCATTCACTGGCTGTGTTTGTGTATAGAACCAAAATCAACGTTTTATCATATATAGCGAGTGGTATTCAAAGTGACGTACCTCGGTTTTGTTCTTCATTATTTTCGATATTTCCAGCAGCACCAAACCAATGGGATTCAGGATAGCCAACGATATGGGCGCCATTAAATACAAATACGAAGCGTACTCTGGATGTTTGTCCTTGTAGAGAGCCAGCACTGTAAGGGAAATAGGCAATTTATTGGGTTATTAGACGCCAGCCACTTCGATGCGGTGCACGAGTACATACCAATGGGATATCCAATTGCGAAATCATTGCTCTGAGTACAGAATATGCCCAGCAGCCCCGCACGCGCATAGTTTAACGGACGCGCAATGAGCAACGATATGATCAGGACGGCAAAGAATACCACCGACTTGGATATGAACATCGCCAGCAGAAATGTCCAATTCACAGTGCTCCAGTTCAACTCGACCAACGACAGAAATATGAGTGAAGGCAGGGCAAAAGTGCCAACGAAAGTACTCAGGCCCTTGGTTTCCGCATTTGAAATAATCTTAAAGCGTCCGGCTATGTATCTGGAAAAGTGGACAAAGTGAAGCAATGCAATAAATTAGTTTAGTGTCATTTAAAAGAAAATTGTTTTACAAATAAGAGAAACTACAAAACGAATCAATACGACAGAACTCTGTTGATGGCATCGTTGTGTAAAGCGCAAGGAACGTTCAGGTCCATAGTAATCTATAAACTTGAACCCTGTATAAGTTGATACGCATACTAAAAATTTTAATTCACAACTATGTGCGGGAATGTGACCTCCCTCAGCATAATCATCATCACAATCAATTGCATTACCCCGCATATCAGCTCTCTCCATTCGTCGCGAATCCCCCAGATAACTATGTCAGATATGTAATAATTTACATGATGTTTTCCTCTCTTATAGTAACCGCTTCTGTGACTCCTCATACGCTCTGAATGTCCGGCACATTGTGACCGTCTGCTGGTGGATTATCACATAATTCCTTCCAGGTCTTCTCTAAAATCACCGAGAATTCTGGTTAGAATGCGACCACTAAGAGAAAGCAATTGATTTCTTCGGACAGGTTTCGCATCCGTATATTTACACGAGTCTGCTGACGGGTCCATATACACGACATTGGGTGTTATTATATTGGTTAATATGCTTTATTGGCATTCATTCTTTGTTGCAGTTTTCTGTCACTTCATGTTGAATCCTAACTGAGCATTCTGTGTACATTAAAGCAGCTCTTGATCACTCCAACGCGTTCCCAGAAGTTTCCAAAACTTCTGATCCGTCGTGTCTCGTTCTGCTCCGAAGCGTCTCTGATATTTTCCAGTGATGATTTCTGCGTATAATTCCATATGCCTCGCAATTACATTAGTTATTAGTATATATGAAATAGATTTATTGTCCGATTTGTACATAAAGGAAGTATTTTTCACAACCAGCCGAACTTCTTCCTCCACTTCCATCCACATGTACCCGAACTTCTTCCTCCACTTCCATCCACATCTAACCGAATTCCTTCCTCCACTTTCATCCACATGTACCCGAACTTTTTCATCCACAGTGTCCACTTTCCTCAACATCTTTTGAATTATCTGATAGGGAAAATTCAACAGCTGATTTGCTGGAATTGCAAATATGACAGACACACAATATTGTGACGAAATTTATATTGTGCTAATAGTTCAGATCACTGGATTGTCTCAGACAATAAAAAACCCGGCTTTTAGCTTCAATAAAAGAAGTTTAATTTCACAGCAAATGAATTCAATCAGTTGAAAAGTTTGAATTCGGTACAACAATTTCTCTGTTTTACTTTGAAATCAATCATAACGCTGCTGCTTTCAAATCACAATTGAACTGAACTAATTTAGAAGATTTATTAACTTATTTTCATTTCCCATAAAGGAAAGGTCCAATCAAAAATATGCACCGTTCAATTCACAATTGAACTGAACTATTGAAAGACCGACAGGACTCTGTTTATATGACCATTAATTTAAAAGCGACTGAAAGTGACCCTGAAGACTCATCCTTTATGCGTCATAGTATGATAGAGAGAAACAACTCTATTAATAACTTCTTGAGAGAACGGGAGAAACAACTCCATTAACAACTTCTAGAGAGAAAAAGAGAAACAACTCCATTAATAACTTCTAGAGAGAACGAGAGAAACAACTCTATTAATAACTTCTTGAGAGAACGGGAGAAACAACTCCATTAATAACTTCCAGAGAGAACGAGTGAAACAACTCCATTAATAGCTTCTAGAGAGAACGAGAGAAACAACTCTATTAATAACTTCTTGAGAGAACGGGAGAAACAACTCCATTAATAACTTCCAGAGAGAACGAGTGAAACAACTCCATTAATAGCTTCTAGAGAGAACGAGAGAAACAACTCCATTAATAACTTCCAGAGAGAACGAGTGAAACAACTCCATTAATAGCTTCTAGAGAGAACGAGAGAAACAACTCCAGAGAACGAGATAGCCACAGAAACGCGACTTTTAAGGTAACTCCATAACTTTCATTTGATTTTACAGATTGATGGCGTATTCCTTGCAAATATTGAACACCATAAATTTGATTATAAATATAGGAGTGTTTATCCTCTGCTTCGTTGATGATTTGATCCCATCGATAAGGACTATCGATTCCACTCTCTTTTAGAATATATTTGCGGACGCTTATCGCTCTAGGGTTTAATTGATTCTGCTACTATTTGCTGATGTTATTTTCCGAATACCCGATGAGAACATGAGAATGCTGAAGGACACATGAATCATTGACACATTCGGCAGGTAGAACGAGGGTTAACAAACTAGCCAGTTAAATGAGAATGAGTCAGTGACTCAAAGAGTTCTCGAATTCATTTATTTGCTCAGCCTATTCACCAGTTCTCGTATAGCGTATGCGAGCAAATAAATCAGAGGGTGGGGCGAGTGTTAAGTTCAAAACAGTCACATGAAAGATATAAATGTACACATATCGCGTTGACTCGGTGTGCTCGCTGATATTCGCATAATTCGTATGCAAATATGTAGAATAAATCTATTATAAATTGAGTACACACGAAAAACTTATACAAATCCATACAAAGCAGAGTAGTGGGACAACAACAACTGCAAACTAACAATTGCGTATCTGTTGCATTGCAATTTTAACTCTATTTACATATATTTTAACTCTATAACTTTCTTCTGTATTACCGGCAATTTTGCCTTTTTGCCTTTTTGCCAGCCTCATTGTGTGACTAGGAACTTGAAAGTTTTAATTAATATGTTCAATTTGCTCAGAGTGCGGAAACTGTCGTCAAAACAAGCAAACACACAACAACAACGTCAACGACGACTTCCAACAACAACAGCCAAAAGTGAATTTTAAATGCGTACTCGCTCAAATCAGCTGAATATCATTTCATTGGAATAAAGAAGTTAAAGCCACATTGCCTGCAGTGGGGTGCCGCTTCAGGCAGTTTAGCGAGCCCTGGGTCCGTACTCCGCACACACACACACACACACACACACACACACACTGAAACGCAGCGAACGCACATTATTCGAACCGAACCTAACCGAGTCGTATTAATTTCGTCCCCGTTACTCGCTTGTCAAGACACAATCGCCAACAACTGCAGAAATTCTTAGTTTGTACACAAACCATAACTAGCCAAGTCGTTTAAGGCGACTCAATGCCACCAGCTGAGTAAAAAGCGACTTCGCTAAGCTTTGTTGCTTTCATCCCATACAAATTCCAAAATAAGCGACGTTTAGCGAGTTGAGACTGACGCATCGGACGCGACCGACGTCATCACGCTTGTTCGCGCTAAGGATAATTTTCCAGCGTTGAATTTAAATAGGGTTTCGTCATATTTCCATTGACGTTGTGGGCCGCACCCAACAATTAATGGAACAAAGCAGAAAATAGCGAGTAACTCTCCTGTTAATTCACTTATTCGTCGATAGAACAACTGTCGGAGACGTTGGTGGATGAGGGCCGTAAAGCGTAGCTAATAAGACATGCATTCAAGTACATTTCTGTGCTCTGTCCGGTGCGTATGCCTGAGGCTTAATGCGCTCAGCATTGCGAGACTTGGTGTGTGCGCGTGCGCGGTAGGTAATCAAGCAGCAATTGTGACAGGCAACAGATCAAAACAACTGCGAAGTTTTTACTTGTTATTGGCATTTAGAGCAGCCGCAATTTGTGTTAATTTGCATTGTCATAGATCAATTTGTTTTCGTTGTTGTTCTTGTTGTTGTTTTTTAATTGAAAATGCAAAAAGTCCACAAGTATATATTCGTATATAAAATCAATTGAAAACATCCCAGCAGAAAAAATATGCTCACTGGATGAAAGTATGAAATGTGAGCGCCCGCGTTTAGTTCAGCGGGGTGAGATCGATCATGAAACTCGCAATAAAATGGCAGAGGTATATTTTAAGCTGAAAAAGGAGATGTGCCTCTGATATAAGTGGTAAGCATGCTAGACTCACACCCAGAGGGTCACAGGTTCAAATCCCCTGACCCGGGCTTGGTCTCAAAAATGCTTCTTCCTAAAAAATCGTTTGCTCCCCGAGTCAAATGCCTCAGTAATCCTAGCACTCATTCCCCAAAACCCACTTGCAGTCATTATTAATGATAGTGTAAGATATAATAACTATAATCTGATATCAGATTCAACCCCGAATCAGTTGCACCAAACTGACAAGCTGATTACATTATAGACTGGAAGTCAGTCCCACTCTCTCTGTTTACTCGTACATAGACAAATAACATGTGGACTAAAGATCATTGGGGCGCATCATTAGAGAGTGGGTCCTTTAATGTTAGTAATTTCGAAGTCTGGACTTGTTTATGGTCGAGCACCACAGAATGTAGGCAGGGACATTTATCACCAATACCACCAATTAAGAAAGACATTTTCTTAGTGGGTTCAAGCAAGAATATGTTTGAGTTTCTACTTTCGATCCCCATGGAGTTTAGAGCGCTGTCCGGTAAACGGAAATATGATACCATCAATCCTACAGGATTGAGTGTGCATGCATATATTCCAATGGAGCTGTGAATGCATGGTTTTCTATAAGCTGGCTTAAGCTTCTTCAGTGATTCAGAACGAATGTTAAATAGCTCCACACGCCCTCAGAGCATAAAAGGAGAAAAGGACGGGCACTGAGTTAATTGGATTGCAGAGAAAATGGAAGTCGATATTTTGGGAAATTTTAACGTGTCCTGCAAATAAATTTGGATACTTGTTTAGTGCCTGAGTCCAAAAACCTTCATCTGCTTATGGTTTAATGACAGGTCCTCCAGGACTTTTTGTAAATTTAGTTTAGGAAAGGCCTAAAATGAAAAATGTGATTCTCTGGCACACAATAATAATTGATTCCCATGGTCCCACGGGGAAGCAAAGGACCACTATAACACCCTCGATATATATGAATGACCGCGCAAACAAAATGTGAGTGCAATAAACGAAATAAAGAGAATTTGTTTTTGAATCCATGTTTAGAATTCGATCTCAAATAGAGTAAAAGTTATAGATAAAAATGAAGGACCTGAATAGGCGGATATATTTTCCACGAAAAATTCCGCTATGGCACCATAGCACCCTGGCGAGTGATGCGAACTGTCCTCTAATTCGGTTCCAGGACTGATTTGAGGCCTACGAACTACGTTTCCTGCTGGGTCTGGAAATATAGCTTACGACATGTTGTCTGAACAGTTGTGGACAACGCAATTCCAATGCAATCTTCTTGAGTTGTCCCGCCCTAAACGTGGCGTTTCTCCAAATCAGAATCGCATGGAAACGCAAAGAACACGCGCGCGCACGCAAAACGAGTTTCTTGACCTTTCAGACATTATTTATTGTTGTAGCTTTTTAATGGACACCTGCGACAATAATCGCCAGGAAAGTGTTCCAAACACACGCGCATAAAAGAAGGGGCCATTAAAAATCTCAGTTTAATTTTAAATAATACATAATATATACTTATATATATATATATATGTAAACATGTGTGTATATTTGGAGCGGGGGCTGTAACCGAGCCAGTTTTAATACAAAATGCTGAGCGCTGGTTCCTTCTTGGAACGATTCATTCACCTGCGTCTCATGTGACTTCTTTGGACGGTAGCTCGCTGCAAGCAACGCAAAGTAGCCGATTTTCAAGTAAGTTGGTTGGCACTTCGGGCCGTCTTTTGTCACATGATGCGTGATTGGTCACATGCGACTCCCGCTAGAGCCGCCTTTTGCCTTCCTAATGTATTTCCATAGCACTCGTAATTTTTGCAGTCTAAACAGGAATCGAGGACTATTGTTCAAGATAATGATGCGTTTCATAGGATCTTCGATGTGAGACCCAAAGCAATTTAAAATGAAGTGATGATAATTTTTCTATGGACCAATAATAAATATTCACATGGCTAAAAACAAAACTACCGATCGAGGACGTGCAAGGCAGTTCCCCAAGAGAGAACGAAATAGTAGGGTATTTTTCAGTTCCCCAAGAGATAACCAGGTTTTTATGCAGATATGAAATAGTAGGGTACTTTTCAGTTCCTCAAGAGATAACCAGGTTTTTATGCAGATATGAAATAGTAGGGTACTTTTCAGTTCCTCAAGAGAGAACCCGGTTTCTATGTAGATACAATAGGACAAAAACGGTCGACACCTCATCTTAAAGAACCCCACCTTCGCTCTTTTTGGTGTTATAAATGATAAAATTAGGGATTCCATAGAAGAAACCAAGAAAAATGTGGGCAGAACATAAAGACTACCACACCCATAATTCACACATATTCACAAGAGACTGGTCAACGAAATTTCACAGGATTGATCACAGTAATACCATGGAATAGTACCCAATATATCGACAGAGTAGTCCCAGTGTTTAGGGTTGTGCGCTGGGCTTGGAACCCGTCACGGAAAAAACAGTTCCAGTGAAAAGGTTAAAGAAGCCTCGGATCATGGACCTCAAAACTGTTGACGATCACCCCGCAAATGTTATAGGGAACATGATTTAAGGATATGTACCTGGAATATAGGAAAGGTGCCTCTGTGCAGCTGGTTGACATCCTCGAAAGAAAAGGTCGCAGGGTCGTGTACTCAAGATTCAAACAAGATTTACACTATGGTGAATATAGAGCGTAAAATGGGATGGTATCCTATCTATATGATCCCAGAATATGTTTCAAATTGGAATTTTAGGTGGTCAAAAACTTGGTCATTTGACTCCCGAGCGTAATTTGGCACTTACTCGAACTGCATAGGGAGGACCTCTCGATCCAGTCGATCTACCCCACTTCACTCTTCTGCGCTGCTTTTAATAGAATTTCTATGACGTGGCTCAAAGCCAGAACCACCAAACAGACGCAAACACTGTTAAGTTGTGGTAAGCCACGGGGGAGAAGTGTCTGGGGGTGAGTTCCACTCTTACCGTCACGCTTCCGGACTGATCGGCGTGTAAAATGTGAATATTTTATTATTTGCTGTCGTTTGTTAATAAAATGCTACGAGAGTCACATGAGAGTGGAGTAGATGTGATAGTGGGAGGTGAGTGAGGGCAGCGAAGTCAATTTTGAGGCACGCTCAAGCGGAAATCTGTGCACGTGCGAGTATCTTCCAAATGCACGTGCAACAATACGCGAGTAAATCAAATAAAACAGTTGAGCGTAAATCATTTCAAATTCCATAACTGATAGTTCAGTTTGCCACATGGCAATTGAAATCAATCTGCGGCTGTCGCGCGTCACTTGCCAATATTACACAGTGGCATGAATGGAATACTGAGACGACCAATTGATTGATGACCTGGATTCATCTCAATTGGCAGTTAAAACCCAGACACACTCTGCACTCCACTAATGGCATTCCCAGTCTTTTCTATTGACTTTGACATTTCCACCTTGAACACACACAGAGAAATGAGTATAATGATCAATTTATTCATGAGTAAACATGAATAACGGTTAAACGGCATAAGTCATTAGTCAAAAGTTATATATAACTAGTCACAGATGATGCTATAATACTTTAGCACACATGGATCTACTTCGGGAGTGCTAGGAATGACCTCTAAGACGTTCAACATAAATAAAAAGGGCATGCGTCGCGACACTAGAAAGCAGCAGAGATGAGATTGTTATTGAAACTTGTTAAATAGTTAAATTAGACTTAAAACCTTGCTTCGAATTCCTTGCCACAATCCAGTGATCGAACTACTAGCAAAACACATTTACCTATCGTCATGGACCTTCCTCTGCGTAGTTGCAGAGTTGGCTTCTCTTGTGGTAGACACACGCACTGCCTCAAAATAGGGAGTTTCGCACGACCACACCTCTGTGAGACACAAACTGGTTTGGCCACATTCGCCGGGCAGGAATCCATTCTCTCTTCCTTCAGCTGTTCAGACAAAACTAGTTTGCACGTCACCACGAATATTGCACCGCTGCCTCAAAACAATGTTCTGGCTTTGATGTGAGCCTTCGCAACCGCAAACCCGTGTGTGGAACAGTTGTGAGGTGTCAAATAGCAGTTCCTCACCTTGGCAGTTTAGCGGCTGCGAAAGTCTCACTAACCCGGGAATGCAAATTAATATTGCTCTCGGCCGAATAGGAAATGCGGCGCCTAAAGCAGCGTGTCCCAACAACAAAAATTGTAGAAACACAAAACTAACCAAAATGAAAAATAACCCTGACCACGAAAGTTTCTTTTAACCAGAATACCCCAAAAGAAGGACACGTCACAACACATTTAAACCCAAAGGAACCTATTGTTGCCCAACGTGGATGCATCTGGTCGCGAGAGCATGGAATAAGTCTAGCATGGGAATTAACACAACGAAACTGGTGCACCACATGCGCCGGTAGATTAGGGTGGCAGGTATGTTGATACCGCAGAAAACGTGGGTCCCTTAAGCTGAGTTCCCCCCACGACCCCAGTGCGACTCCCTGATGAAGCGAGCGATATTGCTCATACTAATGCAGGATAGCTGAACAAAATCGACGAGAAAATGTGGCCTCAGGAATCGAACTATCTTCGTCGTTAGCGCGGGGCAGTAGCACACTAAGTGTGGGATGCCCTTCTCTCCGTCCGATGACCACCAGCCGGGGCAAAAGCCATCGAAGGGAAGGTTCAGCCTCTGGGCATGTCCGCCAGTGACGTGTAAGGATTGAAGATGTTGTGTTGAGAGAGTCGTGTCCTAGTGGCGGTAATTGAGTTGTTTTTTTCGGTTAAGTGAAGCCCAGGCTTCTCTGGTGGTCCTGCAAGCATGCTCTCAAGATCAGACTCTGTGCGCTACCCGCATATATGCCTGCCTGATGGATACTTTTACAAATGTGAATGCAGCATCCATGTTTTGGGAGGGTACTTGTTGTGTGGCAACGCACCTGGTCAATTCCTCGGCCTCGCAATTGCCAATGATACCTCTGAGACCAGGCCACCACCGAAGTTAAGCCCCGGTTGGCACCGATAAGGTGTTTCGAGCAGACGCCGCCTTACCACAAGCTTAGAAGGGGTGAAGACCCCAGAAGGTGACTTTGGCTGCCAGAGAAAGAGTGGAGATGGGAATTATTAGTGACAATGTGTGTCACAGTTATTCCAACGCTATCAGAACCACCATGACCACTGCCGTGAAAACACTACAATAGACTGGTAGGCGGAAGGAGAGACCGCTATACACACCGCAGTCCGCTCTATCGTTTTGATTTGCACCATCAGTCTGCTGTGTTGGGAGCGGAGCGGTGGCCTTCATCAGCGAGTTTTGCAGACTGCTTTTCAACTGGATCCGTTTAGCAGTGCAAATAGTGCTTTAATGGGACGTGTGCAAAAAGCCTCTGTGACAAGGCGATTCTCCTCGCTTTGTCGAGAGGTTTCTGGTTTATTAGACAGATAACCGCTGGCCACCATGCCACTGTCCCAGTGAGAAGAATCGGTTGCTCCACCACCGCCCCATGCAGCCAGAAAATGATCAAAGGTTGCAGCAAGCAAGAGTATGGAAAATCTTGGTTTGGTTATAAAGAGCAGGATTGGTGTTAAAATGCGGACAGCTACACTAGCAGATCACCAGTGACCTCACTCACATACTCATTCCCAGTGTCACTCCCAATCCCATTCCCATTTCCACGCTCACTCCCGACCTGGTTCCCACTCGTGAGGTCCCACTATCGAATCCATTCTCATATCCCACTTTAATTGCCACTTCACTCCCATTTAGCACACAATTTCATTCCCATCCTCCCTGCAACTCCCACACTCACTTCCAACGCCGTTTTCACTCTCATTCTCAGTCCCACACTCATCTCCCATTTCTCACTCGCACTTTCATTCCCACTTCCAATATGACAGCTAAACTCACTTCGAATCTCATTCCCACCCCTACTATGAATCTCATTCCCACTCCTACTACTACGAATCTCATTCCCACCCCTACTATGAATCTCATTCAGACCCCTACTATGAATCTCATTCCCACCTCTACCACATACTCCCAATCTCAGTGTCCTTCTAACGGCCATTATCCCACACTCACTCTCAATCTCGCTACCACTCTCACTCCTACTTTTATTCCAAATCTCACTTCCAAACTAAAATCCACTTCCACATTCATTTCCACTTTCATTCCCAATCTAACTCCCACATTCATTTCCACTTTCATTCCCAATGTAACTCCCACTTTCATTCCCAATGTGACTCCCGCTTTCATTCCCAATCTAACTCCCACATTCATTTCCACTTTCATTCCCAATCTAACTCCCACATTCATTTCCACTCTCACTCCCACTGTCGTCTCCCACACACAATTGAGCCTTGGCGACAAAATTAAAAGAGGTCATCTGCGAGGATAAGATGCGGCACCTGCGTGTTTGTCCGCTATGGACCACAGGAGACAAAAGGCAACAATAACAATGTGGAATTTTCAGCAGCATCAACGCCATAAGACCAGCCACAAAGGCAGAGATGCCCTGCGATGAGGATGAGTAGTAATTGGCAATTAATGGTGGAGCCAACCAGCCGCGAATTCTGGGACAGAGACTGCGGAGCACTCAGCCCGGTCTTGTGTTATATCATTTGCCCATTTTAGTTGATTAAGTGAAGCACTGCCATTGTAGCATTACAAATTCAGGCAGTTGGCATGATTCCAAACGGAGCAGGCGCTGGGGGGATGCGCGTAGCAGAGCGGCAGCGCTTCATTGAATAGTTTAGAGCTCAAACAAGTGCATAATGAAAGAGCATTAAGAAACGTGCGCTCTGCTGCAGTTAATTGCTGGTGCAAAAACGGACTCGCATGGCGCGCCACGCTAACAATCGAGTGCAGCCGCTTATTCACAGCCATGCGCCACTCCAACCACCCCACCCCACCCCGGGGAGCGAGCAGTTGTGAGAAATTGCAATAAATTAAAAATGTGTTTATTTATTTACAATTTCCAACCGTAAACAGTGAGTGATATAATACGAGTACGAACGAGTGCGAGTTCAGACTTCCAGCTGCTTTGCATGCGACACCGCTGCTTCGCGGAGCCACAACCGACCAGGTAGAATGCGGTGCGATATACACGGGTGAGCAGAGATGTGCGCAGGTGAAGCTGAATTGATTATGGGAACTGGTTGCCAGCCTATTATTTGTATTGTTGTTGTTATTGTGGAAAATTGGATCGATTGAATGCGGGCGGAGCGCTTTCATAATCGCACTCGTACACTGCAAGTCGAATTGCGAGGCGAAGCGATGCGACGCCTCCGTCCTCCTCCCTTGATGGTGTGCAGTCAGCAACAACAACGAAATTAAGCGCGCTTGCTGGTGTGATTTATGCTAACTTAATGCATCAGTCACCCCAACACGATTGCATCTTCAGCCCTCTTCAGTCCAGCTGCATGCAGACGCGGCTTCCGGCACAATGTGCTGCTCCTCCACGCTCGATACTGCTGAGCTGCTGCTGCTGCTGGGTTTATTATCTCTTCGTTGTTGCTTTTTCCCCGCCGCTTGTTATTGACTGCTTGGAAATTTCCCAGTTAAGTGCCACAGTAGAAAAACCCAAAAACCATTGAAAGTTTCCCCACATTTATCAGTCAGTAACTCGGTCGTCAGATCGGCAATCGTTATGTTGCAGAGCACATCAAACATAAAGGCAAAGAGGCGGGATTGATGCCGGGATCTGATGCGTGAATTAACCCAGCCAAGAATGCACGCAACTATTCCGATAGACACTTGGCGGCATCGCGTGCGGCGTCGTCTCCGGTCTCTGTATCTGTATAATAGCATTTATAGTGAGCATCCACAGCTCAGTTGCTCGATTAACTGCTGTGAGGCTAACAGGAGACACAAGTCAGATGACAGACGATTGTTGCAACTAAATCACAGTTGATGGGACTCTGTCGCTGACACTGCTGTCCGTGGATTGCCCCTTGTCAGTGGCTCATGAGGCCTTCTGAATTTCGCTTGATTAACTTTAATTGAGTGCATTTGAAGCACTTCTCAAGTTAAAAATATCGCCTTGATGGAGTTCACTTCAGCGTCAGCCGTAAATTGCCTGCCTTTGTCCCATTCATAACTGTGACTGTGGTTATAGAGGATTCAAAGATGATATTGAAATCTGCTGCAATCCGGGCGTCCTGAGCAAATTCTCACACATGAACCCCTGAGCAAATTCTCACACATGAACCCGCAAATGGAGCCTGGAACAGTTGCCAGTGTAAGCGTAATGGGCGCAGAAAGAAAGCAGATGTTTACAACGGTTTAGCGCTATGTGCAGTTGAGATGTGTGTGTAACGCCCAAAAGGAGCCAGGGTATGTGTGTATATACGGAGATATTTATAAACTTGATCAGCGTCCAGGACTGAGGATTTCGCCACTCAGTCTGGGTCTGTGGCCACTTTTGTTCGCCTGAGCCTTAAAATACAAATTGTTTTATTGCACAAAATCTAACGAAGGTCACGCCCAACTCCTCTATATACACAGTCGAACCCTTATATAAAATAACTTTAATGCAATTCATGGTTATAATAATAAAACTACGTCGAAATATAGATTTGTGCTGTACTAAGGTCCATGGAAATTGTGGGTGGGATATATACTTAACCACGCCCTCTATTCATAACCTGAGACCAATACAAGTGTCACGTGGTATGAAGAACTATATTAGCCATTGGAAGACTTACAAATCAATGTATGTGATTGGACTTGGACCACGCCCTTATACCATATAAAGAAATCAGTTAGTTTGAAACCAACTTACTCCTTATTAATGATATAGTAATCAATTTTAGTGATAATATTCACTGCTAAGCTCAACTTTGTACACCATTGCCACGCCCACTATGCCCAACTGGAGACCTCTGAGAACATTCAGCCACGAAATTTCTGTGCCATGAATCCCGGTAGCAGTATCAAACACTAAGCAATGCAGGGTTGGCGTAGCTCTAATGCCACGCCCATTATACCAGACACATATTCTTCACAACAAATGTTGGTAAAATTTGTGCTGACTTTTGGTTGGAAAATTTCAACTGCCGCGCCCACCCACCTTTAGAGCTGCCGAGGAGTTTCAGCAATGCGTGGCAGCATAATCACACTTAAACTTACTCTGCCAACGTTCGAGTATAGGGTATCTCACAGTCGGTGCAGTTCGACTTCAGCCTTTTTCATTGCTTTTTTATTTTATACTTTTTGTTGTTAATTTGCGATATTTAAATTTAAGTGCTCCCTTCATGCACGCAACGATGCAAAAAGTCACCAACTAAAATGCATTCTAATTGTACTCCGCGAGATATTTCGCTGATTGACTGCTTTATTGTGTTCCGTGAGCAATAAACTTAAACAAATTATGACTGCACACAATTCAGTGCAATTTAAAAATGTGAAAACACCGCACCAACTCTCCCCATCAAGCATGGGGAGAACAGCCCCGGTGCTTGGAGGATGGATGACGAAGTGGTGGGGACACAAAAACGCCTGTCAGTGGTCAATCCTAGTTTGAAGAGCGAGTGCGATTGCTGCAGACAAATCCTGTCCGAGAGGAAGTAGCTAGTTCCCGGATTACTTCCCTAAGTAGTTAACCCCCGAAAAGTCGTCAATGCCAATGCTCCATATCAGTTCTTCTGCGCTCCCGAACTTGGCTGGCTGCCAACGCAGACATCTGCAATCGTTGCAATCTTGTGTGGTTCTTATGCAAGAAACTCAACTGAAGATTTAATCAGTTATTAAGTAAGCTTATCATCAACGCCCAGTCTCAGTGGCTATCGGAGCCTTGATTATTGCACCACACCTCCGATAATTCGATTGTACGGTGGGAGCGGTTCAAGGTACACCCAACTGGTGAATTACCAAGCAATACGCTCGTGCTCGATACACGGAAATAATAAATATAGCTGCGCATAATTATAAATTATTTCGGCGATTATCGAACTGGCTGCTCCATCCAGCTGTTCGGCCGTGTCTGCTCTGGTCAGGCATTTTAAGCTGCCGCTTATCACTGATAAGGAATGCTTCCGCCCGCTGCTCACTTCATCGTACTGTAATAACTTGGCGCCTGCATGGAAACGAATTTTGCTTTGCACACTTCAGTCAATTCAGACCAATGCAAGTGAGGCAACGGCACGGCAGGGCACACACACACACACCGCCAATCGCCCATATTATATCTGCCACCGATTTGAATATACCCGTAAATTGGCACAGACTCGTGCCGTTGGGAGCAAACGGGGCGTGATAGGCGATGACAGTATGGGCGACAAGTGATAGCACTGGCGTCATCCCTAATGGAACACGTCAATTGACGATCGTATCAGGCAGCGGCAGCACAATGGCCACAGATGGCTGACTACAAGCAGCCAAGCGGAAAGCGCACCGTAATTGCCACATTGTATGCAGCTACTGGAAGGCGTTAGAATGTTGGATTCCAAGCTAAAACCTCTGTGGGACACTTATCGGAAGGAACATTGCAGCCAGAGTAGGAAGACGGGTTTAGTCGCACGCAGACCCAGCAGAGAGTTGAAGAGCGATGAGGGTGTGAGGGCTGGTGTAGGTTGAGGGTGAATATATACTACTAAGGTGAGGTTGACGTGAGTGGGCAGGCGCAGGTCTTCCCGCTTAAGGCAGGCGCAGGTCTTCCAGCTTAAGGCAGGCGCAGGTCTTCCAGCTTAAGGCAGGCGCAGGTCTTCCAGCTTAAGGCAGGCGCAGGTCTTCCAGCTTAAGACAGGGTACAACTACATGTGTCAGTGTTTAGATGTGGAGACTCGACATTTGGCTTGTTCTCGTTGCTGATCCCATTGACAGATTTCGGTCACATTAATCAACTGTTGAATTTATTTGTAGTGCATTCTTTATTTGAGCTGTGTCTGTGACCACTTTTTCTTTCGTAACATCTGTTCTCCCCGCCTGCTCGACTTCGATAGAATTTCAATACTAGCGCAACACAAATTACAATCTCAAAAATTCGTCTGTTTCGTGGAGGTGAACACAAACTTTTCCCAGAATTCTTGCCGCACAGTTAACAAAGAGTGTTGACGTTTATGCGGGTCGGCCTACGTGCACGGCAAGTCAATGGTAATGGACATGGTGTATATTATACAAAACAATATGTATTTATATAGTTATACATGAACCAACCATCGTACCACATATTGCAATATAATGTTTCACCATTTGCTTTTTAGAGCTATCAAAATAGTTTACATATGCCTTCTGAGCCACTAATCGGAACTGGCAATCCTGGACAGCTGGGACAAAGCTTACTGGACACTTTCAACTGGAATAGCATATCGATTAAACAAACATTTTGGCTGGTTATGTGTGTGCGAGTGTGCTAGCGAACTTTACGAGCGAGACCAACCCTATTGCTGAGACCTCGTCCAGTCTCTCAAGCTAGGTGGTTCCCAGGTGTGCCAGGCGTGCTTTTCAGATTGCGGGGCACAGGCACAGGATGAGCTCCAAAGTTTCCCTCGTCGTTGTTCGTAAGTCGCATCCTTTTAGCGTGTACCGCCGTCAGGCAGTGGCCCGTAAATATGCCAGCGAATAATTCGCTCGGCCCTGGGTATAGGCTCGAAACAAGTGGATTGACAAACGGAGGAACGAGTAAACAAATTTGGGGTGTTAAGGATACTGGACATTCACGATATTCCCATTCACACATGTTTTCCCTCGAAAGTAAACTGTTGCTTTTGCTGAGGATTTCTAGTCAGCCAACGATCAATAATAATGTATGCAAAGTATTATTGGCATTATCATTCAAATAACTGGAAATGGAAAGCTGGACTTGGTTGGTTGGTTTAAGCGGCGAACCCAATTAGCGATAATGCACTGTTTTATTGCCACCTCATGAGTTACCGCATTGTAGGAGTTGTTGTGTGACTAAACGAAATACGCATAGATGCGTGTTAGAACCATCCCGTCTGGTTTAGATACTAAATCAGCTCGTTTATGACTGATTCGGATACCTCTTCAAGGCTATCGAAGCTTGGTTTGCCCAGGGTCTTCATTCTGGCCCTCTTAAGCCATTTGCAGAGGAAGTGGGTAATGGTTTCCTTTTCCTCTGGTTGTTTGCACCTTCTGCAGCAAGTGTTGCGAGGGATGCCCATTCTGGCTGCTTGTACTCCGATAGGCCAGACTGGACTTAGATGCGTGGTGTAGGCTGGAGAGCCACCAAAAAAGGAGGTCTCCAAGCACTCATCCATTGATGCCCATTATAATACAAGACTGGACTTAGATGTGTGGTGTAGGCTGGAGAGCCACCGAAAAAGGAGGTATCCAAGCACTCATCCATTGATGCCCATTATAATACAAGACTGTGCTCAGAAGAGTGCTCTAGGCCGGAGAAGGAGGTCTCCAAGCACTCGGCCATTGATGCCCATTATACTACCAGACTGAATATAGTACCTAATGGACTCAAGATGGCATAACTGACTTCCAGTGAACACACAAAATGACCAAACTATTCATACACTTTAAAATAAATGTGTTTTTCTTAAAAATTATAGGAAAATGCCCTTCAATATGAAATTCAGAAGTATTTTGATTCAAAGTACATAAAAAAAGAGGTATTCGGTTCCATTGCTTACCCGCAAATGATGATGCCGAAGCACTGCACCAGCGCCGGATAGAAATTGTTCATGGAAACAGATGGATCGTTGTCCGGAGCGATCGTTGTTGGCGCCGCCAACAGCGAAATAGCTGTGGCGGCCTCGTCCTCCAACGTTACTGCGGTGCTCTCTTCAAGTGCAGCTGCTTGAGTGTTTTGCAAAAAACCAAAAACCATTGAGCTATCCATAATTTGGGCGTTGTTTATATCTTTTATTTATTTAGTTATTTGCTAATGCTTATTTGGACAACTTGAGTGGCAGGCGGTTGGTGTGGGGGACTTTCGGCTGATAAGGTAAGTATTGTGTGTTGTTGTATATATTGGAAATTCTTCTCTACATACTCATGTGAGCAGTATCGACGTCACTAAAGTCTTGAAATTGAGTGGGCACCATCATGTGTGGGCAGTTTGCAGAGCGCGCGCGGTCGGCAGAGGGCTCTAAGGAAGTTAAAATTAGCTGCAAGGCGCAGGTCCACTCCCACCAGACGCTTTATTGCAAATCGCAATTGTGAAATTGCTTGTTGGCCCAGTCTGCACTATAATGGCACATTATTTTGCGTTTTTTTTTATAATCAATTGCGCGTCTCACAAAATGGAAAGTTCATTGCAAGATTATTGAGAAATTATTAAAATTGACCTTGCTTGCTTTGTAGTTTAGTTCACTTTTGTTTGCGTTGTGCACTTCACGAATCTGTATTATTTTGACAGCAGCACTTCCTTCACAACGTTTTAAATCTTTGCGTTCACTTAATATTAAATCGTTTTGAAGTGTCTTTGTTTATAGCTGTATGCAGTTAATAAGAACTTTTGTTTAATTTTGTTAAGGAAATGTGCAGAAAAGCACTGTAGGTGTACTTCTATTCGCCTCAGCCGCTTCTTGTCAAATAAACACCTTTCGGCTAGTGCCGTGTAACATCGGTGCCAATTCAAAAATGACATCGGCGGCTGGCTGCAAGTGAAGAAGCTTTTGTGAAAATAATCGATAACTGGCAGGGTTGATATACATACACAGATGCTAGCTTTGGATTTTCGGAGTAATATATTACTTGCGCGTATGTGGCGACATCTAGGTAACTGAAAAGAAACCAAATTTTCAGCGAAACAAAAACAAAAAAAAAATTAGTCATCATTCGGTAGGTGCTCAACAAAACGCAATTTTAGGCAAACGAATTAATAAACATCGCAAACAACTCGAAAATATCTGCAATAAAGGGTATTTGATTTTAAATTCACTTAAATAGACAGTGGCAAAGATTCACAAAACAAAATGAATCGCCTTTTTGGAAAAAGTAAACCAAAGGAGCCTGTACCGAACATCAATGATTGCATTACTAGTGTAAGTGGGCGTGTGAAAATGTTGGTCCTGATTTTCGTTTTAATTGTGGCAATTAATTCTTCTGTGTGCTTGCACAATTTAATTCGGTAGGTTGATGCACGTGCCTCAGCAATTGAAGAAAAAATCAACAAGCTGGAGAATGAGCTCCGGAAGTATCGCGAGCAAATGTCGAAAATGCGGGAGGGTCCGGCCAAGAATTCCGTTAAGCAGAAAGCGCTGCGAGTGCTAAAACAAAAGAAAGCGTATGTGTCCACCACTCACTTCTTCATATACTAACCATACAAATGAACTAATAACACACACACTCATTTGGTAATATGTTAGTTACGAACAACAAGCGGAATCACTGCGCAATCAATCCTTCAACATGGAACAGGCCAACTATGCCGCGCAATCGTTGAAAGACACACAGGCCACTGTAACTGCAATGAAGGATGGCGTCAAGCAGATGCAGAAAGAATTCAAAAAAATCAATATCGATCATATAGAGGTGAAACCACCGTAGTCATAATATGTTCAAACTGTGCAAGTGTCCAATATGATCAATTTTATGCCCGACAGGATATTCAAGATGATATGGCCGACATGTTGGAGCAAGCGGATGATGTGCAGGAGGCATTGGGACGTACTTATGGCATGCCCGAAGTCGATGATGATGAATTGGAGGCTGAACTGGATGCTTTGGGCGATGAGATTGCTTTAGATGATGACACCAGCTATTTGGATGATGTGGTTAAAGCACCGTCAGCTCCTGATAAGGAACCAGGGGCCGACAGTATTGTGCCTGGAAGGGTAAATATTGTCGTGTGATATCTTTTAAATGAAATAATAATTTTGCTTCATAATTTCTTCCTGCAGAACTTAATTGAAACAGACGAATTCGGTTTGCCCAAAGTACCAGCTTCGTTGAAAACTTCCTAAGCCCAGCAAAAGCAGAGTTAATTGAACAAGCAATAAATTACTACGTCGACATAATGGGAACTACACATTTGGCTTAGAAATACCAATTCCATTTGCAAGGCTTAGCCTGAAAATGGAAATGTTGAACTAAATTTTTTGTTTTAATAAGTACACACACACACACATACACATTATGTATATTTTGCTTCAGAATTATCTCATAAATTAGCTTGACATTTCTGTGGAAACAGTTCTTGCGAATAATAATAATAATAAAAATGCCTGACCCCGTATACACAATCAAATTTTAGTGTTTAGTGCTTAGCATTTTTTATTTAAAAGCATATTCAGATGTGCACTGTGAGTCTCATTGAAGCTGGTTAATAAAAATTTGATTATGAATACGGGGCGCAAAACCATAAAAATTTAACAATCTAATTGAAACAAAAGAAACATGTTATTAAATGCAAATTATCAAATGAAATTCATTTTGCAAATAAAGTACTTGGATCGGCGTTTGTGTGAGCCGCCGCATTTCCTTGTTACCCACATGTATGTATGCTTATACAGACCTTGCCACTTGCTCACTGAACTAATCGTTGTCAGGCTACATGATTACATGTCATTTATTCTTAAGGCAAATAGTGTGGGAGGTAACTAAATTGATAGTCAACCATTACTCCAGAGAGTGAGCTGCAGGATCTATACCAGACTTGCTTTTAACATATTGCAACACTACAACTTACGTAAGCACAAATTAATATACATAGTACCATTAAATGCTGAAATCATGTATAAAAAAATAATACGTTTTATTTATAATAGGGAATTCATATCCTATCATATCAGCATTCAAAATCAGGAAATGTCAGCGCGTCAAATTACAATATGCATGCAGGCGCCTAATTGCAGGCAGGTGCCAGCAGCTCTGCTGACTGCGCAGTCGTGGCAAAATCATTACCAGGTAAACGTTCACACTGGCACCGCCCAAAAGGAGTAACATTTTGTGTGTGCTTTGCATTCAAATCACAACCAACAATATAAATGCAAAAATAATAATGGTCCTATATTGACCTGATTAAATATCTTACTCTGTTTGCATTTTTTATTTCTGAAACACACAACTATCGCTTACACTGTCACCTGGTAATTATTTTGCTATGACCGACATAAAAACGAAACTGATAAGCAACAACAAATTGCATGGAATGTCAGGGCCGCCGTGAGCGAAAGGGCAAAAGTAGGTGGTGGGTCCAACAACTAAAATTGTTTTTCGAACCACTTTTTTTGTCAATTTAAGCATTTTAATGTTCTGCACTATAATGATCACCGTGAATTAATGTGAAACTACTCCAAAGAGTATGTACGTTGTATATTGTCTTTGGTTCTGCTCAAGAAAGAGGCAAGCAAACATAACCTAGAAAAAACTTCCTCTCTCCCTCTTTATTGCTGACGAAATTTTTCAATGAAGACCCTGATATAATCTTGAACATGGCATATATGCTCCTGATAGAACATGGTGTATATCAGAGAATATAGAGAATATGTCTCTTGCGCTGCCATTGTATGTAGTGTTAACGTATGTAGTGTGCCTTTCCTATAGTTCAGCCGACACACCACGATTTTGAGTGGACTGACTACGATTTTGAGTGGCCTGACTACGATTTTGAGTGGACTGACTACGATTTTGAGTGGCCTGACTACGATTTTGAGTGGACTGACTACGATTTTGAGTGGCCTGACTACGATTTTGAGTGGACTGACTACGATTTTGAGTGGCCTGACTACGATTTTGAGGGTACCCACCTTTAATATCTGCTTCCTTTTTATCATATTTGCTTTATAATGTTGGGGACCGTATTTACTGGTGTCCTCGGGGAGCGTCCTCTTGCTGCCTGTCCTGGGCGCTCGTGTAGCTGCAAACGTAACACTGTTTCACAGAATAAATAACACTCACTTTGTTTGGTTAGAATACTAATTTATTTTTAAAATACTAATTCTTATACACTATTTACAAAAAGCACTTTCAGTCTGTGTACTGACCTTTCTGGTGTTCCAGTTCCGCACCTGTTAATTGGTGGCAGTTGGTCAAGCCAACTGACCTACGGTAACAGTGTCGACGGTGCATTCTAAATTTCAATGCCCTTCGTCGACTCGACTGCGGAACTGTCACACCCTAAAAGTATACATAATCATTATTACATAAGTTCTAGCTACTTATAATACTCGCACCCTAAAAATATGTGCTTTCTTACTTAACTTAATTGCTTAAAGCTAACCACACCAAATGTGTAGTATCTGTTAGGAGTCGGTGCTGTGAGTCAACTACTCGCAGGCAGCTTTATTCTAACTCACAACAATAATGTTATCATCAATATCAAGTTCTAATAAAACTCAGAGAAAAATTGCTGAGGGTAGAATTTGTTGTAAGGTAAAAGATACAATAATCTGTTTGATTTGCAATTATTAAAGATGCAGAAATAGTTAGTCCTGAAAGTGTGAAGGCTTCGCAAACAGTTTCTTCGTCGCTATTACAAAAAGAATTACCGATTTAGCCATCAACTTCACAAAATCTCATGGATTTCAAGCTCTTTCTATTGCTTGTGATGAGAGTACAGATATCTGGGGTGTTAGCACGTCTGACGCCGATTTTTGCGTAATGAAAGTCATTGTTACAGTAGAGTCGTGCTTAGACCTATATTCTGATCATTCATCTTTTTCTATATATATGAACTCCAAACCAGTGATGAAACAACGTCCTCCATCTTTGCACAGCAAACTAATGAATTGACTGCAATTCTTCATGTTCGTCTCAAATGTAAAGAAGGAAGCTGTAGAAATATTTAAACGGACTACTCAACCAGTAGCATGGATGTCTAATCCAGAGTGACACCTATCGAAATCATGTTTAAAAACAGACGCAGATATTAGGAAAAGACTGGTAGAGAAACGTAAACTACGAAAAGCATGGCAAACTACGAGGTATCCAAGTGATAATATCAAACTTAACAAGGCAACAAAGGCACTAAAACAGCTACTATACGACAGAAATAACAAATGTTTCAGGCCTTTCTGGCGAACCTTTCATCCGCAGAAGTAACGGACTACTCAATATGGACAGCTACTCAATCTTTAAAGCGACCAACTATATATGTTCCCCCAATAAGAACGAAGAATGGGTGGGCCAAGTGTGACGCAGATAAGGCAGTTACCTTTGCAGAACACTTTTCACATGTGCTCGAGCCATTTCCACCTGTCTCGCATCACACCGAAAGCGAACCTTTGAGTTCTTTACAGTCTCCAGGTGAATTAGAGCCACCAATATCACGATGTAAAAATAATATGTGTGAAGCTGAATATGAGTGAAGGCGCCGGGATGCGATCTCACCACAGGCAAAATACTAAAGGAACTACCTGAAACTGGATTGCGGTACCTGGTTCAATTGTATAATGGTGTTTTAACTCTTGGTTGCGTCCCTCTACAGTGGAAAGTAGCACAAATTGTCGTTATGCCAAAATCTGCGAAACCTAAGGAGGAAGTGACATCCTACCCAGACCCATTACTTTGCTGTCCATTGTCTCGAAGTTGCTAGAAAAACTCCTCTTCAAAAAACGAATGCCCATTCTTGATGAAAAACACCAAATACCTAACCAGCAGTTTGGGTTGAGAAAACAGCACGCGACCACAGAAGAGGGACATCGACTAAACAAGGCTATTAGAGAAGCTTTTGGAAGCAAAAAGTGTTGTACTGGCGCATTTCTGGACATCACCCAGGCGTTTGATAAAGCCTGGCACCCTGGATTACTACTTTATTAACTAAAACAAGTATTGCCTTCTAACTATTCCTGTATCCTGAGATCTTATCTTGAAGATAGACATTTCGTGATAAAATGCAACGATGAAGTCACAAGGCGTGCCGCCAGGAAGCGTTCTGGGTCCTGCGCTCTACACACTATTCCCAGCTGATTTGCCAACAACAGCAAAAACGACAGCTGCTACCTTTGGGGACGATGCAGTGTTAATGGTAACTTACTCCAACCATCTGACAGCATCGGCTGATCTGCAATTAAGTCTCTACAATATAGAAGCATGGCTACAAAAGTGGAGAATGAAAGCAAATGCGACCAAGGCTACCCAAGAGAGAACATGTGTCCGCCGGTATTTTTCAACAAAGAGGAACTACCAAAGTCAACAGACACTAAGTACCCTGGTTTTCATTTAGACCGTCGGATGACCTGGCTGCAGCATATCTTTGCTAGAATAAAATAATTGGGCCTAAAACTAAACTCGTTGAACTGGCTCATCGGTCGCAACTCCCAGCTTTCGATTGAAAATCAAGTTCTAGTTCACAAAGTACACTGTTTATATGTATGCATCCTTTTGTGACTAATAACAAATTTAAAGCTGTACATTTTTATTGATTCAAAGCTGTTTGTATTGAAAGATGAATTGTTGAAATTCATATTGTAATGTTCTGTTTTTGTACTCTGTGAGCTATTGTATTTTATAGTATAAGTTTAAACTAAGTCCGGATTATTGTACTAAATGTATCATTTCATGTTATTGGGACAATCTTACAAGGTTTTGCCTTAATGTCCCAAGGTGAACGCAAATTAATAATAATAAAGTCATGCTGAAGCCTATATGGGACCTATGGCATCCAGTTAGCCTGTTCGAGAAGAACAAGCTGGGGTACAGCACTCCTCAGCTCAGCATTTTTATATCCTATTGATTCGCGTAGAAAATTACAAGCAAAGTGCTGGTTTATGTGGCGAATTTGAAATTGTGCCTGCTGGGCACATTTCTATACGCACGTGTCACAATTCAATATTCAAATAGAGTTTAAAACATACAAATGCTTAGTATGAAAGGTCTTGGAACTGAATTTATGTGTGGGAGATGGTGGGCAGTGGTAAGCAGCATGTAATGGGAATATGGCGGCGTTGGAGCTTCTATACAAGCAATCCATTTAATCTAGCATGGAGGGTCAGGTCAGGGAAAGTTCTTGGCACGTGTAGACTATTAGATTGTGGAGTCATAATTCCGTTTAAAACCTTGTTGACAGGGCCTGTTTTTCATCTAGTTTGTTTGGAAGCATCATTGACGCATGAAAAATAAAAAGAACAACAAAAATTGTACACAATTTGAAAACAATGCTGGAACAGTTGTTTTTATTCGCAAGTTTCTTTGCTGTATTTCAGCTGGTTTATTTTTCATGTTTACCTTCAAAGGCGCAATTCACTGTCCTCTTGTTCTCGAGCAAACTCAGTTATTGAATTCCAAAGAAACATCAAACAAGGAAATGAAAATAAATGAGAAGGACTACAAATCTGTCAAAATATTTGTTTTCTTTGGCTAAATTTCAACCAAAATACGTCAATGGAGTTCTCAGCGCAATTGACTGAAAATTTCAAACAACACCACCACAAAATGATTAAAGGTCTCTCTTGGTGCGTCACTGTAGTGGTGGTGCTGGGTCTGACCCCAAATAATATATAAGTCGAACTTATTCTGCAGATTACCAGTGATATTCCATCATAGCCAAACGCCATGTTATCTACCGTCAGACACTCTATTCTCGTGCTGTCGTCACTGCTGGTTAGCAGTCTTGTTTTCATCAATTGTGAAGACGATGTGGAGAAAGAGTTGTGGGATAGTATGGAAGTGCAATCTTACAAAGAAGGAGGAGTGATCGTCAAAATGAATACAGGAATCCCTATTAATTTGATGACAATCTCCCATCTGAACTTGTTCGCGGAAGAATATATAGCAGCCGAAACAAACGATGGATTCTGGATAAATTGCGAGATATCAGCTAAAGCACGCCACCAGTTGCACTTTTACATTACATATGGCGCAGATAATCCTGCAGTATTCGATTTCCATATTGTAGCGGGGACCGCCGAAGGCAAGTGTGTGGAACCAAGTTATAGTTTTGAAGAAAAAATAGAAGTTTCAGAACCTTCGCTAACCAAGCGAAAGGACCAATTGCTGCCAGTTTAACAAAATCTTTTAATATTATTTGACAGTGTTGTGAAGACCTAAATTTTGTACAAATTTAGGTCACACAAAATACCGCCCTCACCGTATACCAACACCATGCGAGCACATGTAGCCAAACCACGCCACACGTGGTTATGCTCGAACACGACACAACGCCGAAATACGGGAATTCCGTATGCGCGAACACGACACAGTGCCGAAATACGGGACTTGTCGATGCTCGCATAAAAAAAGGTATAAAAGGCCGGTGCACAGAGGAACCGGTCTCTCTTGTGATTTCAACAGCAGCGGCGACAACAGCGAACGAGCAGGCGAGTAAATGGGTATAGTATTCGCGGACAATGGCGACCACGGCAGACAGTTTCTGACTTTTGAGACTTCTTACGTGATTGGTGGTGTGAGGTTTTAACCGACATCACTACCACGTAAGAGAGTGCTCCACCTTAAGCGAAGTAAACGCGAGGTATTAACCGGCGTTGAACTTCAAAGAAGCTATTGATCATCTGCCACGTCTACCTCACTTCACCGCAATTAGACGAAGCGGAAAGTATACATGATTTAGTTATAATTAGTTTAAGATGAAGTTATAGTTTACTAAATAATAAAAGAAAGTAAAACAAACTACATCAAACGTGTTTTGTTAAGGTCAATAAAGTAAATATTGTACAGGACTCTGGGAAGACTGAGCGTACCCCAGCTAGAGATTCCTTACAGTGTTTCCATTTTAACTTTTTTAAATTAATTTCAATAAAACAATATTTGCATCCTTAAAAAGTTTCAAGTGAAGAATCATTTCAAAAGGTTTAAGCGCCCACACAGGGACATGAAGATGATGGAGGTGCGGTTCCTGAAGTAATACGATATCGTTTCTACATATACGAGTATATTAACAGTGAAGGATTCGGTACCCCAGTTCCTCCCTTTCGAAAAAATCTTATACAGAATTGTCAAAGTTCGGGCCCTTCAAAGTGATCGTTTAACACTTTCAGATTTATTATTAAATCAGCGCAGTGGCACCAGGGAGAAAATGTTGTGGCCAAATCAATGATCAAATTCATTTGTGTGCGTGTGAAAAGTCTGCTTCGTTGGAGTCATGCTAAGCAGGCTAGTCTGGCAGTCACGGGTTCGAATTCCACCAGTTCACCGTGTCCAACGCGTGTTCTACTCCTCTTGAACTCAGCCATCTCCAGTGGAATAGTTTCAACTTTAACCCAGTGTGGGACTTATTCAATCACAATTTTCGTGAGGATTGGTCCCTTCTAAACAAAAGAAATCAATCACGCCACGAAATGCAATTTGATTACTCGCGATTACTTCAGTATTCCAACAGCTCGAAATCAGCCTGAATGGCGTTCAGATTCTCAATGATTTTTCTATACCCGTTATATTGGCTGGTGATTTCAATTCATGGAGTTGTCTTTGGGGCTCTATTGAAGATGCAATACTCTCTGCTAACTTGGTAATACTTAATGATGGGTCTGGTCCGCCACTCATCATTCAACCCTTTCTCATTCACTCTATGTTCTGCAGGACTTGCGCCTCATGGGAAGTATTGGATGGCCTCCATGGCAGCGATCAAAATCCAATAATAACGGAAATTAATACCCACATGCTTTGCAGCGCATTCAGACCCAAAATTAAGCACAAAACAGACACATTGCCGATTGGCTCAAATTGCAGTATAATTTCAGAACGAATCTCGCACGAGATTTGGTGTATCATCAATTATTAACCAGGAGACTGCTGGAATCCACAAGATCATACGTTCCGCTGCTCACTTTTCAGTTCCACAGAGCAAACGCAGGCGTACAAAAACAATCGTTCGTTCCATGTTGGCATACACAATTGGCGCCTCTTGGATTGGATAACCAAACTGCGTGGCATCAGAATGAACAATGTCGCTCAGCCGAAAATATACAAGCAGGCTAATGCTTCATTTCGATTCCACACAATCCAATCTCAAAGCCTCAGCCTCGAGAAACTTACTAGCAATATCATCCTTCATCGAAAGCAAAATTCATTTGGGCCGACATTAGATTGCTTAAATACTCCTAATGGTCCTCTTTTCTCTCCAAATGATTTGTCCAAACAAGTCGCTATCAATTGCTCAAATATCTCATCAGAAAATCACTCCTCACCTCAATTTGTGATTAATAAATACTCATTTTCTCAATCGAAAGCCGATCTTAGCCCCTGTAAACCCATCTGCGAAAGAAATTGAATCAACCATAACACACTCGGAACTTGACCTGGTACTATCGTCGGTAAAAGACAAGGCTCCCGAGAATTAAATGGAACGTTGGACACCAAATTTGTAACTTTATTCAACTTTTTTATCCGACAGAAAGTGTAAAGTAACGATAAATGGTTCAGGATCTCCTGTACCATCACTTGATGATGGCGTGCTTCAAAACTCTCCTCCGTTTTCTGTAAATGCGTTCATCATATCATTTGATGAAGTCAGTCAACTCACTTCGAAGAACTCTAACATGGTCCTTCTCCTGACGATCCTGTAATATTTGCAAACAAGCAAATCTGAGCATTGCTTCGTTCACTGCACGGTTCTCATCAGCATCACTAGAGTCCTTATATTGTCCAAAACTGTTTACGGATTGCCGATTCGATTAGTGGTCAGAGGGAGGCTTTTCGCACCGTCCCACTGAGCAATTCTCAGGGGTCTCAGCAAAAAAAAAAATCTTAGCAGATGCGGTTTATCGCCTCATCACAAAGCTACTCTTATCGAAAGATCTTAATAGCTGATTATACCGCAAACGTTTACAAAAAAGGACCCTATTTCCGTTTACAAAAGAGACCCCTATCCCGAATGTCATTTGCCTGCGACCCTTCAAAAAGTATACTCGTACAAGGAAAACTCGTTAATGCAATATCCGGAAGAACACACTTTCAGTCAGCGTAATATTCCTTCACGAAGCAGAGTTTTTCGAGGCCACTGGGAGGAGTCTGCTCATTGCCGACGGTTCAAAATCCACGCAAGCACAGGTTTTGCACTGCTCAAAGAGAACGGAGTGCATATCAGCTTTGGACTCCAGCACAACTTATCCTCAGGCAACGCCATATGCAGACAGCACTTGTTATTATAATTATTACAAATAGTTTATTAAGAAAGTCAATCAAAAATAAACTTAATACTCAAACAATAGCGACAGAAAGCTCCAGGAACAAGGCCAGAAACTGAGCGCTGTGCTGTGCTGTGTTTTCACCTTTCATTTAGAAACAATGACGCATATTCATAGTCGTGCTATTAAGTTCATACTAGTAAGTATCCAACTTAACTTAGTCCCACTGACCTTATTCATAGTCGCTTTTTTAGTAGCTACTAAGTACTATAAGCTTAGAAAATCATGTCAGTTGTTGTGGAGATGCGGTTAGTGGATTCAGGGTACTCCGAGTTGAACGCACAACGATAATTTGCTCTGCGATATATATTAAAACGTAAATGGTTGCATACTTTTAGGCTATATTCATGCATTCAATTTTTACTCTTCCTGCTATATGGCTTTTGTTGCATCTATCGGTCAGCCCCCCTCTTGATCTCCGCTTCGTTCATTTCTATCATGTCAATAATGAATTGAGCGGTGTCTTTGGCAAGCCTGTACCGTGAGTAAGAGTCGTCTTCGTCCATTTCGATTGGGTTATACCAAGCGTGATTAGGGTTTCCTCGACTTGGGCCTTCCATCGGAGGCATGGTCGTCCCCTACGAAAAAGTGCACGCTACGTGCCACAACTACACTGACAAAAACTTGCACGGAAATGAATGAAAAGTCAAAATACTTGCTACAAATATTTACAGTATCGAAAAACCACAGTTTGGTCCATAAAAGGTCCTGATTTGGCGGTTACAATCAGAAACTCCTCACCTGACAGGATTCCAAACTGACTTATTTACCGCCGGGACCATGGCGGCGCCTGGTCTGGCTGGATTGGTGAACAAAGCAAACTCATGTCTGGTATTAATTTAGTCAGTTGCTTGGCACGCTGAAAATTTAATGAATTTTTAATTCAGATACAAAAGTAACACAAAAGAAATTAACAATTACATTTACAATTAGTTTACATTCAATTTAACAACATTCAATATGCATTCTGCCTACACTCTAATTTAATACAAAAGTCATGCAATTATTTTTGAAGATTATAATTTATACAAACATTTCCTTGTCTCTTTAACATCTCAATAGAATCATGTTTCATACAAAAGAGTTTTCTCTCAAATCCTAAAAAGTATCACATAAAGCTATAAAATAAGGAAACAAAAACTATTTATGCGAGGTTAAATGGTGGTGCAAGTGAACACAAAAGTGCCGCGGCTTGGCATCGATTGGCACGTGGCAGCGACGCACTGGACAGCCAGCTGCTCAGTTGACCGAGGAGCCTGGAGGATTCGCCTCCAGTTCGCCGCTTTCGTTTTCAAACCGATTTTAGAGCAAGTTGAAATTACAAAAAAAAAAAAAAACATTTTTTATACTTTATGATGTGCGCGCATTCTTGTTTCAAAGATTTATCAAGTCAGCAAACAAGGAGAAAAACAAAAACAATTTATTACGCTAAAAATTGGTTAGTGGCAAGGCACATCTACATCAAATATCGCAACTCCAACACATTTGACTCCTCCCTTACAGGCTAAAATTGAAGCTAAAGCTAAACCTTAATCCGAATTTAAGTAAATCGTAAATTTTAAATTGTTCATTTAAATTGAGTGCGATGCAATAATCTCCTCCATGCTGCATTGCAGCGAATGGTTATAGCTCACGCAACAGGGCCGCATCCAGGACGGTGCGAGCTCTCAAATCAGTAACCGAGGTGACTGACAGAGTGCGTAGGACGTGGTGTATTCAGCAACATCCCACCAGTGTGGTGTATTCAGCAAAATCCCACCAGTGTGGTGTGCTCAGCAACGCCCCAGCACACATGAAACTTGCTTTTATTTTGTTATACAGTGAAGCATGCCCAGGAGACGTGGAAGGAATTTTGTTGCCTCGGAAATGGGCCGGAATAGCATTACGAAAGAGCGAAAGAGTGGCTGAATGTTTTCATAGTAGGAAGAACAAGGACAATGGAAACTATTTGTGAATTATTTTTCACCTATGTTGGCTTTATGATTGTAGTTAGAGGAATGGCCAGGACGCACTAATTTGGTGGTCACCAGGCAAAGTCGCTCATTATTATTATTTGTAAGTACAGACTTCGAAATTACTAACACCAGGACCCACTCTCTAATGGTACGCCCGAATGATAATTACTAACGCCAGGACCCACTCTCTAATGGTGCGCCCGAATGATATTGAGTCCACAGAGAGAGTGGGACTGACTTCCAGTCTATAATGGAGTCAGCTTGTCAGTTTGGTGCAACTGATCCGGGGTCGAATCTGGACATATCAGATTATTATTATTATTCCTTACACCATCATTAATTCTGACTGCAAGTGGGTTTTGGGGAGGCAGGTAGGTAGGTAAGGCGGCCACCCGAAAAGGGCGCACTTAGGTCAACATTGACCCTTTGTGATACCGCATGGGACAACAGGTCCCATCCCTTTCAAAGGTCCAGCCATTTGGAGCTTTTAATGAAGCAGTTGATGGAGCTAATCTTTTTTTTGGGGAGAGAGTGCTGGCATTACTGAGGCCTTCGACTCGGGGAGAAGAAGATTTTTTTAGAAAGAAGCATTTTTGAGACCAAGCCCGGGGCAGGGTTTGAACCTGCGACCCTCTTAGTGTGAGTCTAGCATGCTTACCTGTGGACCACAGAGGGGACTTCAGACAGACTTCAAACTCACCAAGTCCATTACAATGAGTTGAGTTGAGCTTTTTTGTTCAAGACTGTAATGAAATAGCTGAAGGTGAGAAATGAGGCATTTGACAGATCCGACCCCGGAGCACAATCGATTAGCATGCTTACTATTCGACCCCGCAAGTCGACGACCCTTGGAAATAAGCGCTACATATACAGGTGCCTTTTGAAAATGCATAAAAGTAAGTTGTTGTATTCATAATCAGATTCGTGCAGTCCAAAAGGCCTGGGTGACTACTTCCTGGACTCCCAGGAAGACATTCCAAATAAGAATATAAGCTCCCTCAACTGCTTCATAAAAAGATCCAAATGGCTGGACTTCTGAAAGGGATTGGGACTTGTGTCTCATGCGGTATCACAAAGGGTCAACCATGGCCTAAGTGTGCCTCTTTGGCGATCGCTGAATCTACCTTCCTCTGTTGCTCAATTTCATGTCGATAAGAGAGGATTTATTTTTACCACGTTAATGCTTCACCAATAACCCATTGTCGGGGGGATGGGTTTTTTCAAAATATTATAAATTTTCTAAATAGAGATAGATTTATAGAAATGGAAACTTTTATTAAAAAGGCGACTAATCTAATAAGAAAGTTGGGTGTGTTTTTAAATTACTTCAAGACTCTCGGAGTCGAGAAGAGGACTTAATGCATACCTCTGAAGCACATATGTATTAACGTAATATAAATCGTAAGGAAGCACTAATATCCTCACATAAAGGGCAATGTGACTAGACTCCCACACTTTCCCGCTAATTACAATTTTCGGGTGCAAAAATGGATGTTTACTATAGTCAAGAAGTCTATTCTGATAGATATATCAGTCTCGCGATCACAAAAGGAGGACCGAAACTAAAAAACGCAATAAGTACATTTTGAAAAGTTGGTTGCTAAGCAAATCTGCACGCAGGGATGGGCGAGTTTTGGATGCGACCCCGTGTTGCAGCTCTGAGACAAAACGTTGAACAGGCACTATAAAGCAAATATACATCATACATATAATAATACAATCAGTTTTCGAAACTTAACTAAGCGATAATACAATTTTAAACATAAGAACATCAATCAATCTATTTAAATACTGTACTTAACGAATATAGAGTTCGGGGACGTGGAAGAGCACAATGACAATAATTTAGCGTTTTTGTCCTAGTACTATCATGTAGAAGATCAAAAAATATCACGACCTAAGGAAAGCAAATTTTAATTTTAATTAATTAGAAAAAAAACGAAAAAAAAATATACAATTACAAATATTATCTCCCTCATTCAAAATTCACATTGAATTAGCCAAGTGGATTTGGAGCTCAGACACAAGCACATAATAGGACTACTCCCAAACTGCACGATTGGGTGCAGATATACTAACATCATTTTGATTCCTAATGTGAAGATTGTTCTACAAACGATCTAACGGGATTTCAAAAATGTTCATTATCATGGGAAGGAGGAGGTCAGACCGGCAGATGGCATTCCATGGAGAACAGTATTAAATAAGCCAACGCTTGAAGCTGGGACTCTTGGCTGGGTACTTCCAGAGTAAGAAGACGGGCAACAAAGGGCCACCACAAGGCGGGTATGCTGGCTCCTCTTCTCTGGTACCTGGCCCTGGCCCTGGACGATCTGCTCTTACAATTTAATACCACCGGGTGTGAGGTAGTCGCATATGCTGATGATTCAGCTATTGTGGCATGGGGGCGGTATATCACGACCGTAGTCGATCTACTCCAGGCCTTAGCAAGCTTTCTTCGAGGTGCACTCATAGCAATCTGGAGGTTAACCCTTCAAATGCTGACCTTTTTGTCTTCATTAGGAAGCACCAACATCCCTCATTGAGTGCACCCAGGCTGAATGGCACAAGGCCGAACATTAGAGACACCTGGAACCTCTGCTGAAAGGCTAACAAAGAGGCCACAAAGCTACAACAGCACTTATTTCTGCAAGAGAGCTGTCGGTAGGAAATGAGAACTGGAATCGAAAATAGGTCAACTCTGTCACAACTGAAACAGTACAATCCACCAGACGAATATGTACAAATCTTCACTGACAGCCAGGCGGCTATTAAGGTCCTAAACAAGGCATCCATCCACCTCCCCGAAGTTAATGCTCTTTTGTGGTACTTTCGGCAGGACACTCTCCATTTGAACGACATGCTACCAGGGTGCGACCCGGTGTGCGGGGCTCTTGTTACAGCTGTCAAGATGAGGATGAGGAAGAGACTGAAATCCACCTACTCTGTCACTGTTCATGCGGAGGTGGAAAACCCTAAGGTGCCCGCCCTTCAATGACGAGGACTACCACTATAAAAGGACTAGTGAGATTCGTCGGCTCTTTAGGCTCTACACAAATTCTCGGGAAGTACACACATTTTCCCCATATTGGGGTGTCACAATGGGCCTTTGCAGGGCCTAAGTGTACCGTCTGACCGATTATCATCGGCGCCCCTTGACACCCACTTAAACCTAAGATGCGCTTCAGACGTTCCGACAACACTGTCGAATCCACTAAACTAAGCCGCACTTAATTGTGAATGCGAATGTTTAATTTTAAACTTAAAGTACTTTTAGTATTACTTAAGCTCTTAGCTTATCATTTGTAAAGGTAGTTAAATAAAATAAAGTCTTTAAAAGTTGTCGATGCACACACACAGATGCATTGCGCGTAACTGTGGGATAATTGAAAGAGGAACAACGTGGCCGCTCATCACTCACAGCTGTTCTTGCGCAAGCGTATACGCTTGAAATATTTGCCTGGCGACGGACACTGGTTGCTGGTGTTCGAGACGAATGCATATGCCAAGCCGTTGCTGTTGTACTTCATGCCATGTTGTGTAATTGTTCCCTTGAAGCTGCAGTAGTCGGCTTCGCGGGTGTAGTAGAAGAGCGGATGATGTCTGCGACGCAGACGCATTTTATCAGCACAGAGTCCCGTGACATAAACATCCTCCAAATAAACCAGTGTTGTATTTAAAGCGGTCTCATAGAGGCGCTGCACAACATCTATGGTCATGAGGTAACCCGAACCGGACAGGTATTTGGGATACATGTCCTTCGGATACATGTAGTACGGCATGTACCACTTGCTTCTTACGTCCGCGACGGGATGCACTGTGCAGAATAGATGCCCGACGAGGTAGTTGCTTGTGCTATTCATGCGACTGCGCGGCGAAAGCGTCTGATACGTACGCACATCATAGAATTCCAGAGTATCGTTGTACAGGGGTACGGTGCCGCCCAGCAGGAAATGCAGTAGGTTCGGTATGTTGACAAATGTGTCGTCGTCACACTTCATAAAGAAGGCGCTTTGATTCAGACAGCGTCGCGTCACCCACTTCAGCGCCATTACCGACTTCAACGTTAGATTATTGTAGGTGTCGATGAAGTTCTCCTGAATAATGTCATTGTATTGCTCCGATTCGCTACGCAGACGTGCAATATTATCCTTACCTATAAGCGAATCGTCATCTTTGCTGCGTCCGACGAGGAAGACCACACGTACTGGCATCACTGCTGGAATTTCGGTTTGCTATTGTAAAATTACAAAGATTGTTATTATTCCGTTATTCTCCTGGCCCACTCCTACTTAAAGACTAAAGGAACGGAACTCTGCACTGTTTTTGACTATGAAGCTAATGATTTCCTTAACAAAGGCACATCTGCAGCCCGCAGCAGTATCGGTAGCCAAATGTAAGCTACTCCAGACAACTTCGACATTATCTGACAGCCACAGAAAGCCAAGAAGGACTCATATGACAACGTCCACTTCGCCAATGAAAGAATTCGGCGGAGAATAGAAAGCTATCTCGTGATTTAAAACAACAAGAGACATTTTGCCAGGCAGATGCGCCTCTCTCCAGGATATATATAAATACTAAACTAACTCCTTCTATCTAATACTAAACTATCTCTCTATATATTTTTATCTCTCCCTCTCTCAATATATTTGTCATCTCTCTCTCTCTTCATCTTCATCTCTTTTTCATTTTCCTTTATATTTCTCTCTATTTATTTTCATCTCTCTCCCTTTAACCTCCGATTTCTCTTTATCTTTATCTTCATATTTATCTTTATCTTCATATTTCTCTTTATCTTCATCTCTCGCTTCTCGCTTCTCGGTATCTTTATCTTCATCTCTCGCTTCTCGGTATATTCAATCTCTCTATATTGGTATCTTTTTCTCTGTATCTTTATCTACCAATATCTCTATCTGTGTCTTTATCTATCTCTCTCTTTCTCTGTCTCTCTCTTTCTCAATCTCTCTTTCTCTATCTCTCTCTTTCTCTTTCTCTTTCTTTGTCTTTCTCTATCTCTGTATCTTTATCTTTATCTCTATCTCTGTATCTTTATCTCTATTCCTGTATCTTTATCTCTATCTCTGTATCTTTATCTCTATCTCTGTATGTTTATCTCTATCTCTGTATCTTTATCTCTATCTCTGCATCTTTATCTCTATTTTTCTATAGCTTTCTCTTGTTTTCTGTATCTTTCTCTATATCTCTCCTTCTCAGTATCTCTCCTTCTCAGTATCTCTCTTTCTCTACATCTCTCTTTCTCTATATCTCTCCTTCTCAGTATCTCTCTTTCTCTATATCTCTCCTTCCATATCTTTCTTTCTCTATATCTCTCTTTCTCTATATATCTTCTTCTATATCTCTCCTTCTATATCTCTTTCTCTATATCTCTTTCTCAATATCTCTCCTTCTATATCCCTCACCTTCTCTGCCTCCCTTTCTCCTTCTCTCTCTCTAAATATTTGTCTTCATCTCCATATTTGCAACTTTATTTTTCTATCTCTCTATCTCTCTGTATCTTTCTCTCCTTCTGTGACTTTATCTATCTCCCTCTCTTTCTGTAACTCTCTCTTTCTTGTCATATCTCTCTTTCTGTAATATCTCTCTTTCTATAGCTTTATCCCTTTGTATTTTTGTATCTTTATCTCTCTCTGTGCATCTTTATATCCCTCTCTCTTTATCTCTCTCTCTCTCTGTGCATCTTTATACTCCTCTCTCTTTATCTCCTTCTATACATATTTATAGCCCTCTCTCTTTATCTCTCTATGCATCTTTATACCCCTCTCTCTTTATCTCCATCACTTGAAAGTATTGAGTGGGAATTGGAAACAACAACAAATGTTTTCGTTTACTTACGTTTTCGGCTAAGCTTAAAAATTCGCTGTAGAATTTTAGGCGTGTTTTCGTTGGCTCCAAATAATGTCCTTTTAAATGGGCGTGCATTTTGCTGAACATGCCGTAATTGAACTCCGCTGTGTTGCCCCAGCTGTCACGAATAATTTGCCTGCAAGGAACACATTTTATAAATATCACTTGTAAATGAAAATTATACAGCATTATAATTATGGACTGTTTGTTTGTCTAGCAAAGGCATGGAAATATGAGAAGCCTGTATCACGTGATGCATGCCTGTCGAAAAAGGGGTGGGTTGAAACTTACTATAATCCATATATGTATGTATATGATAGAAATATACATTTTGTGGGGGGTAGATAACGAATTGCTTTTTAGTATAAAATTGTACGTGTCAATACATTATGCCCCTTATCTCTTGGATGTCGAATTGACTATTAGTACGCGCCTAGCTATTACCTTCAACCCGTATCTACAATATTGATTACTGCTCATTCCACTTTATAATGTGCGGATATCTGAGTTACACCTCGCAGCAGATAATAATATTTGTTAATTCTCTTATCAACATTCCTCTTGGCATAATTTTGTTTCTTGCGTGTGAAATTTGTTTCAATTTTCCAATAGATCAAAGTAACAGATAAAATGTCCTTTACGACAATAGTCACAAATATAATTCTAAGCAATATAAAATTTGAGAATGGAAAAGGCACACTTTCCATAAGTGAATTGACTCCTCCCTAAAACCCACAAATTTATCTTCTGAGCCACTTCGAGATATGTTTACTCAGAGTGTAGTTTCACCACTTCACTTTTCAAATTGTGCTCGAGTTGAAAACTTACCTTGCGGCAAAATTTTCTAAACCGGAACACACGACAATTAAAACGAAAATTTTATGGCGGCAAATATTGCGTGGCTCCAAAATGGTCGTATCATTCTCTACCACATAATCGGCTATATTTCTAGATGTTTCATAACCCCAACTGGATAAGGCAACTGAAAGTGGAAAGCGATATACATATGTATTTTGAATTTATGATTGAAAGGCAATGCACACTGTTATCACAAAATGACTCACCATGACGCGTCGGCACATTGGAGTATAAGGGTAGGTAGAGCATCAAAAACAGCACCGGCACCACCAACGCACATAATAACAACCGTGCAATACGTCGGGCTCCACGATGGATTTGATATCGACGCCTCTTCGACGAACGCAATGTGGAGAGTAATTTTAATTTAATATTACCGGCATTTGCCGGATCATAGTCCCTCTCCAAGGAGTCCTCTTCATCGTCGGTGTCAGAATTAGTGTATATATCCACGCCAGATGTTATAACTGTCGCTGTAGAACTCTCAGGAAGCAATGTACGTTCTTCGCATGTCTTCTGTAAGGCCATTGCCTGGTTGCTTAAATTAATATCACTGCCTGCACGCCCTGTAACTCCGATAGATACGGTTTATGGTGTGTCCTTGCCTCCAAACAGCCACTCGCGAGTGCGACTAGATGCTGTCGTATGTCCTTGAAAAGTTGCTTCCTTTGTCTTTCAATATCTGCTTTTCTGCACAGGGTGCATCTTGTGTCAGACAAAGTGCTTTTTTATTTGGAAAACAAATTTCAATATTAAAAATTCAAATACGGCTATTTTTATATATTCAAATTGTCACACACTGCTCTAACTTAAAGTAGTCAAGTACTTAATTGATTGGCTTGGCTTCACTTTGTAATTTCATACACACTTACCTCTGGCAGAGAGATACCGTTTTATGAAGATTTTAACGGAACATTTTCTTTTATTGATTACAGGTGGTACGTCCTCACAAATAAATACAACAAGCAACTAAGCCATGCTTTTTTTCAGTTTTGTTATATGCTTATAATTGCTTATAATGCCCTACCGCCTCAGCTGACAGTGTCCGAATATGCTTACTCCGAAGAAATCATTCACAAGCAGCAGTGCCAGGCCTAAGAAATTTGTTTCCTCGCGAAAAATAAGAAAAACCAAACGATAACTTCAAAGTCTTCATTTCTGCTATTGCAGTGATAAAGGCGAATTCATTCATACATTTCTATTATTATTTCAAATCTATATTTATTTATTATTTTTTATTATGCCTACTTATTTTTAGTAGCTAGAATGTTATTTATTATTTATTTAATACACAGTAATGCCCTCAACACTCATGACTCTTAACTTAAATTTTAACTTAAATTTATTTGTTTTCGTTGAGCGAGTATTCCTGACTTTGATTTCTTGAACAAATTAATCAGTTGTTTTTTAACTTTCGCTTACTTTCCGTAACGAATTTAATTTCGATAGGTTAGGTTACTACTTTTGTTTTCAATAGTTATTATTTTTGTCCATCCACACAACTACTCCAACTGCAGGTGGTGAATTCATTCGGCAAAGCCTTTATAATACAATACAATTAAGTTTTAAACATAATGTAAAATTAAATATGGAAATATAAATATATATAGCCGTCGTCTGTGGTCTAGTGATAAGCCTGAAATTTTATGAATGTATATAAGAAAGAAGAAAATTATCAATTCCCAAATGACAATTTCCTTTTTCATTTTCGATAGTTAACGCCTAGTTACCCAATCAGCAAAACATAACATAGCATAGATGGCTGTCAAGTGAAAATATGAAAACACCTGATTTGTTGTGGGTTGTTATGCTTCGGTAATCAACGCATTATTCAACAGTGCTCTGCTATGTTTTACTATATTTGGGTAACTAACTGGGCCTTTACTTGATCGCAAAATCACAATTTGTCTATTTTCTTCTTCACGATTGCAAAAATTGATAATCTTGTTTCGATTAATAACTTCCTATTAATATATTCTCTAAAATATATTTATCTTGACAGCCACTTTTTTCGATAGATTTACAACCATCTTCCAAGTAATCATACATTCTCACACTTGCATCGAGTAGTAATATATTTTGGAATTTAGCAGCATAAAAATAATATCTAAAATATAAATATATAAATTATCGAGAAATGTACGAATAATATTGAAATTAAAGTAAAAAGGTTTCACATTTGTTATCGAGGGGAAAACTTTTAAGCTGGCAACACTGTGTAATGCAATAGTTCCGAAAAATTCGAGTGTGCTACAAGGCAGCTTTCCGGCCCCAGATATATGCAGCTGTTTATGTGCAAAGCTTTGTATGTTTTGCGAATTCTTAGATTTAATTTTTAGTGTGAATTTGAAAAGAATTGTGTGAAAATGGCATCCGACAAGGCAACAAATTCTCAGCCTCCTTCGCCTAGCAGACGATGGAATAGTTTACGGAACATGCTAGAACGTACCGGGCCCTTTTGCAAATCGGACTTCACTGCGTCTCCAGAAAATTTGGAATTCCTGCAGACAGTTTGCAAAATTCTAATTATAGGTACAGGATCGTAATTATTATGTTCTTGTTTGGTTGCTCGCAACAAATCCTTGCTGTTTCCATTCAGGTGCCGGTGGTCTTGGTTGCGAGCTACTCAAAAATCTGGCTATGATGGGCTTCGGCGATTTGCATGTTATCGACATGGACACTATTGATCTCTCCAATTTGAATCGACAATTTTTATTTCGACGGGACGACATTGGCCTCTCGAAAGCAGAGGTAGCGGCGAGATTTATAAACGAGCGTGTGCCCTCATGCCATGTCACACCGTATTTTGCCAAAATTCAGGATTTCGATGAAAAGTACTATCAGCAGTTCCATATCATTGTTTGTGGTCTAGACTCGGTATTGGCACGGCGTTGGATTAACAGCATGTTAGTGTCTATGGTGAGTTACTTGGAGGACGGCAGTATCGATACCGCAACAATAATTCCAATGGTTGACGGGGGCACAGAGGGATTTAAAGGAAATGCACGTATCATTCTGCCAGGCTACACCGCCTGCATCGAATGTACGTTGGATCTCTTTCCGCCACAAATCACCTATCCTTTGTGCACCATAGCGAATAAGCCACGTTTGCCGGAGCATTGTATCGAATATGTGAAAATCATACAATGGGACAAAGAGAACCCGTTCAACACAGCTTTGGATGGCGACGATCCTCAGCATATAGCCTGGGTACATGAGCGCGCTGTAGAGCGGGCGAGTCAATTTAATATCACAGGCGTTACTTACAGGTCAGTAAAACACAAGCATATTAATTACAATGCATTCATCCAATGAAAACCACTTCTCATTATTTCAGGCTGGTTCAGGGTGTCATCAAGAATATAATTCCAGCTGTGGCCAGCACCAATGCCGTTATTGCAGCAGCATGCACTACCGAAGTATATATTATAATAGTTTCATTGTTTTGCTATTTTGGTGACCGTATTCATTGTTGTGTATTTCAAAGGTTTTCAAGATTGCGTCCAATTGCTATGAAAACATGTGCAATTACATGACATTCAACGATTTGGATGGCATTTACACGTACACATATCCAGCCGAGAAAGTGCCTACTTGCTTGGCTTGCAGTAATGTGCCACAAGTTGTGAATATCGAGGATCCGAATACCACAACATTAGAAGACTTGATCAAGATACTGCGTGAAAGTCCACGATTTCAAATGATGAGTCCAGGTGCGCATATAATTTGCTTTTGCTATCGATTTTTGTGGTCTCAATATTTCAAGTTGTTCATTTGTTTCTCGACACGGTTGTATTCGAGTTAGCCAGAACAGACAATACTGGAAATTGTTCTTTTGGGGGCCGAGTTCATGGATGTAGTTGTGAGAGATACGAGCATGTAATGGAAATGCACGTATCATTCTGCCAGGCTACAGCGACTGCATTGAATGTACACTAGATCTCTTCCCGCACCTTAGGTCTGCAATCAACTCGGTTTACTATGGATCAGAGTTGATTTAAGGTTGCCAGGCTAGTGTTAGCGGTTGGCACTCTAACACACTAAATATAACCTTCCAAGTACTCGACCAGAAAACTGATTGATTTGTGTTGATACACTTTGGCTCAGTGCCGGTCCACATTAGTCACATGCGCACACAAACAACTTTTAGTTTCAAACTGGTCAAGCAAATCCTGCGCCTTATTAGGGCTTTGAAGTGGTTTCGCGATTAAAATTAGAGGTTCAGTGTTACGCGGTGGTATCGCAATGGACCCATAGGGTCTGACTGCCACCAAAACCTAACCTAACCTAACCTAGTTTCAAACTGACTGGCATAAAAACCTAACCTAACCTAGTTTCAAACTGAGCCCCCCGGCAGAGTAGAACGCGGAATGTTCTTGAAGTTAATTATAGTATCACAATTTTTGTCTATGGCAGGCACATTGTTTGCACTTTTATTCTAGCTCGTGTATATTAAGTTCTCTTAAGTTCCTTTAAGGGCGTAGACGGTTCCCTCTTATCCAAAATAGGGGCCTTTCACCTTAGCGGCGTATAATTAATTGTCTTATTGGTTGTTTTCAGGTCTGACCGCCACCGTGAATGGTAAAAATAGAACGCTCTACCTCCCAGGCGTCCCGAGTATAGAGCAAACAACGCGCCCCAACCTAACGTTGTCCCTGGGCGAATTGGGCCTTTGCGACGGTCAGCAAATAGTTGCGGTCGATTTGACAACGCCGAATTCATTGACGCTGGTGTTAAAGTACAATGCAAACGAGGTTGAGATGAAATAAGTTGAATCGGTTTGGTAGCCATCGGAGCCATTAACCTCGGCACAGTAGATTGATTGCATTAATTAATTGTAGACTAAAATAATAAATTGTACATAATCGAATTCACACATAACAACAAAAAATAGCGTTTAATATGGAGCAGTAACTGAGAGATCTTAAATGAAAACCAACACAACGTGAATTAAATGATAAACGCTCCGTCGCAGGTCATTCGCTGATCTCCTCGATGACCGGCACATTTTGGAGCTCCGAGCATTTGCGCTTCCACAGCGCCAGTTGCTCCTTGAGTATCTTCTCTTTGGCGGCGGCGCGTGTGAGCAGCACTTTGGCCTTTTGCAGCAGTTGAGCCTTCTTAATCAGTTGGTCCTTAATGTATTTCAGTTCATCACTTGTCTGAGTCTCAATCTTGTCAAATAAACATATACAAGCAAAATAAAATAGTAAAACTAATTTGTGGTGTTTTTATTGTTTACCTTGCCACGACTGCCGCAATTTTTGCACTTTGCCTTCAGATTCAGTTCAATCTGCAAGGTCGATATCTTGTTCAGGGACTCCGTGTACATTTGCTGCAGTCTGCTCAGGTCCGCATTTGTCTCCGTGGAACTCTGTGTGGAAGTTAGAAGGAAGAAAAGCAAAAAATCGGCTTTTAATTTACGCCCTCGCGGATTCCAAATAAAACAATCGGCCTACTCTCGACTCGCACGAACGACGCCCATCCTTGAGGTACTTGTTCTCTGCACGCAGCTTCTCCACGATTCGGCGCAGCGACAATATGGTCTGTTCGGCGGCTTGCTCCTGCTTTGTGGCTAGTTTGATGCCGGCGCATTTGCAAATTTCACGGCGTGCCTCCGCGTGCGCCATTTCCTCCTTGAGCGCTATTATGTAACTGAGAGGGAGATGAATGAAGAGCCACTCGTCGTTCTATTCGTACTTACTCTTCCAAGTGTTTGATGCGCTTCTGCAGCCGGTCGGTGGCGTCTCCCTGACGCAGCAAATCGTTGTCCAATTGAAACTGTAAATTTTGCGCCTCCAAGCGTATGTTCTGTGCTTCGATTGCCGCGAACCTCTCCTGCATCTTGTCCAACTCGATGGTGAGAGCATTGGTGCCTTTGCCCTCCAACTCCATGGCGAGTATCTTGCGCTGTTGCAGCTCTATGCGTGCTTTCAGCGCCTGGATCAGTTCGGCATGCGGATGGTGCTCCGCTACAGCGGCATACACCAGATGGTCGCTCTGTCTTCTGACGCTTGGGGCGCTATGGGTCGGCGAGCTGCACTCACTGCTAGGGCCAGTGTATATTTCCGGGCTCTCGGAGGGCGTGTACTTGCCGCCATTACGATGCAGATTCGGGCAGGAGGGCGTGCGGCAACACTTCATATTGTTGGCGCAGCCGTGAGCAACTGAAAGAGTTTAAGAGCGGTCGCAAAAGGAAAGCACAACTGAAATTATCGCAGCTTACGTCTACCCAACTTGGCCTCCAGCACCTGTTTGTCCTTCTCCAAACGTGTGATTGTGGTGCGTGCCGTCTGCAGCAGGGTGCGGGTTTTCTCTAGCATGCACTCGCTTTCCTCCAGTTTCGCCTTGAACTTCTCGGCATTCTGCTGGAAGCGCTTCTGCTTCTCCCAAAGGCTCACTTCGGAGGCACTCCGGGCACGCTTCGTGTCGATGACCGCCTGCTGGCGCTGTATTTGGGCACGCGCCTCCTCCAACTCCAAATCCAGCTGTTGCAGACGCTTTTGCAGATTCTCATTCTTGACACGCGTATTCAGTTCGGTCTTGATGGAGACTACGGGACGCTTAATCAACTGATTGCGCAACGATTGATTCACTTCCCTGGCCTGCTTCTCGCGTTGAGTCAGATTGGTGAGTTGACGCCGCAAGGCTTCCACTTGTGTGTGGTAGATCTTATTTGTGGCGTCTGAGCGCGTCAGATCCGTCGCTAATTTGGAAATTTGATCGGCTGAATAGTTGGACGTCTGCTCGATAAAGCGCTCCTGATCATCCTGGAACCAGACACGGGGTTAGAGAGACATGTATACTCTGCTGGGTTAGGCACTTTGAAAGCTAGATACTTCGCTTAAGGCACCAAGCTTGGCATTTTTGACTACGATAAGACTTCAACTTACGTGGAAATTATTCAAAGTCTGCAGTAGATCATTTATGTGCTTATCTTTCTCCTCCAGGAGCTGTTTCGTCTGATCGCTATCCGGTGTATTGGCCGTCTCCATTGACTTTTCTCGTTCCTGGTATATGGTGACTCTGCAGAGTCGTACGCAATTTATTGTTTGCTCGGCTGTGCACTTCGTTTCGAGAACTTACCTTTCTTTCAGTAGTGATATTTCCTCTTCCTTCACCTTTAAAGCGTTCTCCAAATAAACGACATTATCTTTCAACTCTTTCACTTGCTTGACCAGCGTTGGCAGCTCTTTCAGTGACTCCGAATCCTGCTTCTCTTCGCCATTATCGGCATCCGTAGCGAGGGTGATTATTGGTAACGTTGGTACAGCTTGCTCAGCAACGATCGCTCCGTCCTGCTGGAACATCTCCTCGATCTTCTCATCGGTCAGCTCGTTGAGGCTATTGTCGCCGCCGTCGGCATTCGTTGCTAAGTCGAGCTTCTCTTGCGAGTTTCTCCGCAAGCTCATAGTCTCTAGACTGGTCTTCAGATCGAATATTTCGATGTCTTTCGTTTTAATGTTGAAGTTCAAATTTCCGACAGTCGCTTTCAAGCTCTCAATATCGGCGTTCAGTTTGATCAGTCCTGTTTGGCTCTGTTCACGTTCACTCTGAAGCAAGTCTTGGTATTTACTAATTGATTTGTCCTTCTCCGCAAGTAGTGTGTGGAAGGAGAATATGGTTTTCTGGAGGGATAACAAGGAAAAAATTAAAAACATCTCTTATGAATTGGAAATCTTAAGTGACCTCAATTATATCTGTCGTTTGGCTCAGGTCCTGCTGATCCGCCAGTTTCTCTTCCGAGGAATGGGAGGTGTTTTTCATATCCGCTTTGAATGTCTCTACGAGCACTTCCAATTCCTCGATGCGATTGTGGGCTGCTAGAAGCCTGTAAATATGTAGAAGCATTAACTTTCGTGTTCCTATTGATCAGTTCTATTGTACTTACGCGTCTTGAGACCTTTGCAGTATAGTCTCGTGTTCATCCGTTTTTTGCCGAGCCTCCTCTAGTTGGTTAGCAGCGCTTACCGAGTGCTCGAGCCTTTCCGATTCTTCAGGTACCAAGTCTATGGTTTGGACTGCTTGATCTTCAACGTTCTGTAGGCAGGTTTGTATCAGCGCCTCTGCAGTTTGCTTCTCTTTGCCTGCTGGCTGTGGTTGTTGGGCATTCTCCATCGCGACAACTGTCCCGATAACCGTCTCGACAACCGTCCCGACAACTGTCTCGGCAACCATCTTAGCAACCGTCTCCTCAGTTGTTTGTGTTGCAATTTCATGAGCTTCGACTTTGTCCGCTTTCACCGGTGAGCCTATGGGCGACATATTCTTGTCTACCAGTTCTGATGCCGCTTTCCTGACAGCAGTTGCGCCAGTGGACAATTTTCGCTCGGCTGGAATCGGTCCATCGGTGTTTGTGGCCACATCCTGCAGCTGCACCAGCTGGTTGTCACTTCTGCCTGCCTCATCGCTTCTCTCAGCCGGCACATCTTCCCGGAACAAAGCTGCTATCGTCTGCCAGTGTTCGTGCTCCGTCGCATGGTTCACAATTTGCTCCGCCAACTCATGTTGCAGCTGAGCATGCTTTTTCTGCAGACTCGAGAGCTGCTCTTCGAATAGTTTGCATTGTGTTTCGGTTTTTACGATCTGAAATTATAACAGTGTCCTGGCTGTAGATCTGTTGATCCAGACCGGGTCGTCTATTACCTTTATCAAATGCTCCGACTTGTCCGGATCGCAGCCATATTCCTCCAGTCTGGCAGGTATGATCTCTTCTGTTTGCTGTATTATGCGCTCTGCTATCGCAGTCTCCTCAGGTTCCCTGGACTCTTTTACGAATTTGGTGTATGCAAAAACAAAGTTTGTGAGGAAGATCAGAGGCGTGTATTTGGAGTATTTCTCCCTTAAAATAAATAATGACTTTTTCAAGAATCTGAAAGCAAATAGATTAGTTAATATTTTTGCAGAGATTTGCGCGAAGACGAAAACAAATTTAACTTTATTTTTAATTCTTTGTTCTTAAATTCGATTTGGAAGTTCTTCGTTAATTGCTCAGTCGTTGCTTCTTTGGCATTTAAGTTGATTTGATGGCGTTCACATTTTTGCTTCAATTCGTCTCGCTCCATCTTCAGATTGGCTGCATCAGTTTGAACTGGAAAAGGTGTTTAATATTATACAGTGGAAGAACAGAAACTCTCCGGGGATTTGTGCTCCTTTTCCCACACCGAAGCCTGGGATGAGGACACCTCCCGAATGTTTTTGTTCAGATTATGACTGAATGTGAACTAGGGGCCCAGTTGCAATTGCTTGACATGTCCTCTGGGCGTGGGGGAGGTCAGTTTACTTACTCGTACTAGGGATGACAAGCGAATTAGTTGCACACGGTTCGACAACAAGGTGCCACATTTTCCTTTGGAGCTGAACTCCTGCTACTCAAAGTAGTTAGTCACCCAGTAAAGAGCAAGTTTGTGACACAACGCCCCTCTCCCACCGCTGAGTGTTTTTGCTACCTTCCCCCCTTTTGCTTACCACTATCCAGGTCCCGCTGCATCTTTGCCATCAGTAGCTTGTCTCCTGCCGTGCTTTGTAGGTCCGCCACCAAATGTCTGAGGTTGATGTGATTGTCGGTAATCTCGTTGAGCATTTTCTGCTGGGATCGTATCTGTAGCGATCAAAAGCATGTGTTAAACTAAGTTCGTGGGCTCCGTGCTTTTGGAAATACCTGATCCTGCGCTATTTCCAGCAGGCTCTCCAACTGGGCGCTCTTTCTGCTTAACTCTTGCTGCTTGTCGGTGCTCAGCTTCAGCTGCGCCCGCTGCTTCTCGTATTCGGCGGCGGTTACGTAATCAAGTTGGAAGTTTTCGCTGATAATGCCATAGTCGGCGCAAATATCGGCCAACTGCAATTCCGGCATTGCTTTGCCTGCCAGCGCCTGCTCGGTGGCGAAGGCCAACTGGGCCAGCAATGCGTCATGTGACTTTTGCTGGGCGCTGAAATCGTCCTCGTTGTAAAGGCAGCCATTTTTCAGTTTCGCCAGCTCCGTTTTTAACTCATCCACCAACTGGTCCTTGCTATTCAAATCTCTCTTCAGCTCTGCCGTTGTCTGTATGTGGTGCAGCTCCCATTGCTTGGCGTCCGTCAAAGCCTTATCGAAATCTTCGCGCATGTAAGCGTAGGAGTTGCGCTGTTTGGCCAAATCCAATTCTAGCTTGGCTCTTTGCTCCACCATGTCGGCACAAGAGCGCGCCAACTCCACTTCGCTGGCGGAGATGTGTATTTGCAGCTCCTCATAATGCTTACGATAAATGCGCAGCTGATCGGACACCTCCTGCGATTCCCGCGTCTTGGCGATTGGTTCGTCATCGGCAATCGTAATCACGGGTACGACTGTTTGATGTCGGTTTGTGTTCGGCGTAGTTGGACGCGTAGAGGAGTCCACAAAGTTAGGTAGCTCGTAGCTGGGAACGTCATCGTGGTCGAGCAGTACGCTGGTATGGCGCATGCTCTTGATGGAGGCCACTTCGTCGGTTTCACTGGTAAGCGGCGGCATTGCTTCTGTCAGAAACGACTTCAGGAATTCGTCGCGTTGGTTGAGGAATTGCAGCTCTCTCTGCAGACGGACGGGCGTGTCCGGCGGCGAACGAGCCTCTAGCACCTGCAGTAAGCGACTAAGCATTTGCGTGTCGATTGTTATATGTTCTGAGGAAGCTGGGGGATGAGGGGTGACGTATTAGCGGACGACTTGGCAACTGGGAAAGTTGGAACAATAATACTCACAATCGTACGATCGAAGCTTCTCCAGTATCTCGTACATGCCATAGCGTAAGGTGTCGTTCTCCTCAATCACTTCTTGATATTTGGTTTGCACTTCCACCAGAATGTGACTGGAGTCGTTGGATGATAGCTGTGGAGAGAAAAGTGTGCGAAAAATATGAGTTCAAATTTTGACCGGGAACAAGCACAGTTTGAGATTCATTTACATTCAGACGCTCCTTGCAGAGAGCGCACGTATTCGAGCCGGATTGGGTGGTCAACACAAAGGGAGCAGCTGGGGCAGATGGAAAATATAGTATAGATGGAGCAGATGGTGCGGATGGAGCTTCCGCGCTTGGTGCGCTGTCATCGGTTGGCAATAATTCCCCTATTTCGCTAGGTACTTTCGGCGTCTCCATAGTCGGTTCTTCTGCAGTTGTCTGCCGGAATTGCTGGTGCATTTCGAGCATCTCCCGTCTATAAAGAAGCAATATTCAGTTAAAACTCCCACCATGGAAGTGGAACTAGATGTGGCCCACCGCAGATCCGTCTTCTCCAACTTCAACTGCAGACGCGCTTCCTCCGATGCGCGCAACTTCAACTTCAGTCTGTCGATTATTTTATCCTTGCTGCGTTGCTTGGCCGCCAAGTTGTTGGCAGTTATGATCATGTCGTCGGGTATTTTCAGACGCTTGCGCAATACGCCGTTCTCGTATGAGATTTCGTGCATGGAGTTCAGCTCCATTATCAGAACATTAATTTGCTTGTCTCGCGACAGGATCTTCTCCTCCAAGGCAGCAGTCTTACGCAGCGCCTTGGTGAGAGTCTCATCACCACGCTGGAAGGCTTCCAGTGTGGAGACGGCGTCTACGGCCTGTTTCGATTTCAGCTCATTGTCCTCCTCGGAGCGTTCCAGCATTTCGGTGAGCTCCTGACATCGTGTGTTGGCTGCCCTCAGGGACGCTTCGATTATCTTGCAGCAGGAGCGTGGATTCTCTGGATTTCGTTCGTCCTCCTTCTCGGCAGACAGCTGATTCATGATGTTCGTGCAGGACATCATTTCCTCCGCCATGGTCTTGATCTTGAGTTCCAGCCGATCGATCAGTCGGTCGCGCGTTTCAATTGCCTGCAATTAAACGCCAGTTCAGGAGCTTATCACCGACCGGAAGGTGAATACTTACGTGCAGCATTTTGGTGCTTTCCTGCACAGCACCACTACCGTCTGCGATGTTCTCATCCATCGTACTGTCCGACAAGCTGAAGACGCCTTCGCCGTCTATCTTGGCACGCAGTTTCTTCAGCTCGCTGTTCTTCTCGTCCAGCATGTCTTTGTACGACTGGGTTTTTGATTCGATTTTCGTTATGAACTCCTTTAACTCCTTTTCGGTCTTATCGCGCTCCTCTTCCAGATAGCTGATGTTGCCCTCCAGCCGAGCTATCTCCACATTCAGCTCACTTGCTGTCTCCTTGAGCTCCTTCCTTTCGCTGTCAATTAGCGTTATGTCGACGCTGAGCTGCTGTATTTTCAGATTCGTCTGCTGCAGGTCCTTCTCGGCCTGAATCATCGACTTGGATTGTTCTATGTTTTTGTTTTGGAGCACCTAAATAAGTACACAATAAACGGAAATGCTCGAAATGAAGAGCTGTGTGTGTGCTAACCCACCTCTATTTCTCGTATTAGTCGTTTGATGTGCTTGTTCTTGGTGTTTATGTTCCGCAGCAACGCTTCCTGCTTGTCCAACTCCGAGAGCGGGTCGGTAGAGTCCTTGTCGCTGTTTTCGGCTGATATGGCGGCATCTTGCAGACGTTTTTCCAGTTGAAAGATTTCATCCGTTAGCTGCGAATTATTTGATTGAGTTGCGTTAGTTGCGGTTTCGTTTTGTGTTTAGATTTTCGTTCCTCACCTCTTTTATTTTGTCCCGCTGCGCCGCCTTCTCGTCCTCCAGGTTTTCAAGCATGTGCTTGAGTTTCTCATTCTCGTCCAGTAGACGCAGTCTCTCATTATCCGATTCATCTGAAATAGCAAACATATTACCAGCGTTCGAGCAGTCGATCGACTTCCAGCAAACCTTCCTGGCTGCCTTCCGGAGCTCTTCTATTCAGCTGCGTTTGCAGACTTTTCACCTCTCCGCCCTTGTACTCCAGCACGGCCAACGTAACGCTCAAAGTCTTTCGTAACGACTTCTTCGGTATTTCCTCAATAACTCCAGCCAAATCCAGCAGAGTGTCGTACAGTTCTTGCTTTTGGTGTGCGTTGAACTCTCTGAACTTTCGCACCGACACCACATCCGGAATCTCCATTTCCACAAAGCCCACTGAACATAAAGGAAACTGGCGGAGTGCTGCTGCTCACAAATCCCTACATACGATTCCGCTGAATGACTAGTTTCGATTCAGCTCAAATGTTTCCCCATTGCACAGTAAGGAGTTGTCCTGGCAACTGAGCGACACAAAGCACAACAGAGTGGAGCGCCCACTGCTGCTCTCCCTCCTGCTTGGTGGATAGCGAGCTCACGTGCGCGTTGCAAGGGTGAGTGCGACGAGTATCATTGGCGTCGTTGTGGTTGTTGCTGTTGCTGTTGCTGTTGCCATTGTTTGTGTTTTTGTTTTGGTTCACAGTTTCGGTTGCGAATGCAATCGACCGAAACATGTGACAGGATAATTGCTGCCAGGAGCGCAGTAGGAGTGAGTAATGCGTTCGCGTTGCGTTGTAACTGTTCAGAATTCAAATTTCGTACCGAAGCAATTAAACTGCGTTGTTTTGAAATGAGAATGGGAGAAACCCAAACGCATTCGATTTGTCCCACACTGCGAATTGCTCCACCATAAAAGTGCTGAGACAGGAGTAATTGACCAAATATTTCGTGTGTTTCCGCCAACATGCCACATGAATTTACTGCGGGCCGCATTCTTTCCTCACTTGGTTTGTGGCATAAACACGGCGAATCATCGAAACTTCTGGACTGTGACATCCGATTCTGTGCAGCGAGGGCACACGCTGTTCTGTTTGCAGAATGTTAAAGGCTTCTTCGCCTAACATACCGACAGCTTTAACATGCTGTACACACAATGCCGTGAGCAGACGCCACACGGCTATAAATACCATCATGCATCCCCGCTATGCCTGGAATGCTTGATGGGCCGTTGCAACAACTGCAATGGAACTACTCAAGCTAAAAATAGTACTTGACTTAGTCAGCTGCTTTTAGTGCACTAGGGGCCAATTTAGTTGATGTGCCATCATTGATTATAGAGAGGCTACCACTGTTCAGGAACTGCACTTCTTCGCAGATTGGTCGGCAGTGCCATTAGTATCTACACACAGCAGCAATGATATACATATACATAAAAAATGTACATAAACATAAAAAATGTACATACGAGTGAGTATTCAGTCGCAATGAGCAGATTATCAAATTGGTGGCCGATTGCTATTGTAGGACTTTCTGAACCTTAAGGACTTAATGCAAAACTTTTGGTGCAGGAGCTCAACTCATGGATTGTCAGAGTAAATGGTTGTCTCCGATCTGTATTCCAGTCTTATAGACACGTTTATTTTGGCCCAGAGATTGATTTGAGAAAGAGTCCTGCTCATGGACTGTCTGAGTAGTGAGATTGTCTGGGATTGTCTTAGATCTGTATTCCAGTCTGATAGACAGCATTATTCTGGTTCACAGATTGATTTGAGAAAGAGTCCTAATCATGGACTGTCAGAGTAAATGGTTGTCTCCGATCTGTATTCCAGTCTTATAGACACGTTTATTCTGGCCCAGAGATTGATTTGAGAAAGAGTCCTGCTCATGGACTGTCTGAGTAGTGAGATTGTCTGGGATTGTCTTAGATCTGTATTCCAGTCCTATAGACACGTTTATTCTGGCTCAGAGATTGATCTGAAAAAAGAGCAGTTACACGCTTAGGAGCTTCATTATACACCTGTGCTTAGCCCCGTAAGTTAGTTGGTGGTCCTCTACGAATGACTCAAAATATTTCTTGCCGCCTACTTCCTAGTTCACAGTACTAATACTGGTAGTGAGGGTTTGTCACTGGATGACGATGTGGGATCTATTAGTAGCGGAAAACGAACATCGTTATTGATATCACTTTTTGAGGTCTTTCCAAAGGATGACGGTACTGATTGTAGAATTAAAATGGATAAATTGGTGCTATGGGAAGCGAATGATTTATTTGATCGCGATTGATATGGTTGCCGCCTTCCAACGGGGCCAGAGAGTGCATATGGGAAGCCAAGAGTGAAATATTTATGTGAATTGGAGACAGGCGACATTCTGCAAATTTCAATAACTCGTATAAAGGAAGCAAAACAATTGGTCGAATCACATAACACATTATACTGTTGCATCCTAAAAGTAGGCTTGTTCTGTGCGAGAAGGCGATTTAACAATTGCGACTGTATAAATATTGCCTACTTTTGGGGCACATCGCATCCATTTAATGACAACCATCTATTCAATTCCAGGTACTGTGCTCTTTTGTTTCAGAATTGCCATATAATTCATTAGAATGGGGGCGTAGCTAAAATCCAAAGTGCATACAGTGCCGTCTGTAGAGGCAGGTACCAAGCAAGCGGCTGCACAATTGCACTTTTCATGCTTCGCGTACCGATTTATAATTCAATAAATGTGTTTAATTGAAGCTTCAACCAATGAAAAATGTTCGCTATGTAATTTATTTCAATAAAGCAGCACAACGATTCTTCTGTGTCATTATTTGATTGGGTGAGAATGTATTGATAGTTGAATAAAGTTGATCAGAAGCGTTTTGCACGCGTCTGGGCCAAGCTGGAGCGGCTCTCATGTAAGTACCGTTATCACAACTTCCACTCCAAGAAGTTTTGTGATTGCAGCAGGATGTGGAGAAACAGGAGTCCATACAGTTAGCCACACAGATCGGGCAGCCCCATTTTTTCACTATTTGCATCGAATTGCAGCAGCATAAACTCGTAGGTGACAATGGTGGCTATGAGCTGGAAAAAGAAACAAATACTGGGTTGGTGTGATTTCAGCTTCCTTATTAACCTTTACTATAATTTGTGCTTAATGTGACCCTGGAGTGGCCTTGTTTAACCCTAGAGTGACCGTATGTTACCCTAGAGTAACCTTATGCAACCCTGGAGTGGCCTTGTTTAACCCTAGAGTGACCGTATGTAACCCTAGAGTTACCTTATGCAACCTTGGAGTGGCCTTGTTTAACCCTAGAGTGACCGTATGTAACCCTAGAGTGACCTTATGTAACCCTAGAGTAACCTTATGCAACCCTGGAGTGACCTTGTTTAACCTTAGAGTGACCTTGTGTAACCCTAAAGTGACCGTATGTAACCCTAAAATGACCGTATGTAACCCTAGAGTAACCTTATGCAACCCTGGAGTGGCCTTGCTTAATCCTAGAGTGACCTTGTGTAACCCTAGAGTGACATTATGTAACTCTGGAGTGACCGTATGTAACCCTAAAGTGACCGTATGTAACCCTAGAGTGACATTATGTAGCCCTGGAGTGACCGTATGTAACCCTGGAGTGGCCTTGTTTAACCCTAGAGTGACCGTATTTAACCCTGGAGTGACCTTATGTAATCCTGGAGTGGCCTTATGTAACCCTGGAGTGACCTTATGTAACCCTGGAGTGGCCTTATGTGACCCTGGAGTGGACTTATGTAACCCTAAAGTGATCTTATGTGATTTGGAAGTGATTTTTTTAAACCCGTTTTGGCATTATGGGACCATCAGGCGATTATCTTCTACTTTTATATAATGCTGTGCAATCTTGAAGCTCACCCTATCTAACGTGATCAGATTTTACCCAAGGAGACCTTATGGGACCTAGCGTAAACTTATGTTACATTATATAATCATGGAGGGACCCTATGTGGCCTCATTAGCTTCAGTAGCCAATGAACACTTACGCCAAACAAAGCCCTGCGCGTGACCACGAAGAAACGTTTTCCAGTGAGTCCAATGCATTCGTTGGCGATTTGAGCGGTGAAACGTTGGACCTGCACAAAAGAGAAAATGCAAGAAAGTTCAAAATTAAACTGACCGACGAGACGCACCTCCTCGCTCCAACAGTCGCTGGGTACCATATACAATGTCCGAAGCGGCTTCGTCGAAGCGCCATGAATCCCGTCTGCACACAAGAAAACGCTGGCACTACGCAGGATGAGGAATGTCAGCGAATACCAGAAATAGATGTAGTTAATGGGCCAACGCAGTTTGCTGCAAGGACACGAGTAAGGAGTAAGGAAAGATTGGAGAGAAAACAAAATATCCTCTGGCATTACGTAAATATATTCAATAGATGATTGCAGATGAAGTACATATTAATCAGCGATGACATCAGCACAAGGGTCGAGAGTTGCTCATCCACGCGCTCCATGAGTTCGCAGAGTTGAATGTGTTGTTGTCGCAGTTCATACCAAACGGCATCGGGAACGTACTTTAAAAGTAAGGAAAAATACATTTTTCATTTAATATTGCACAAAGATTACTACCACGCCGTTCTAAAGGCTGAATCGATTCTTTTATAACTCTAGGACAATTATATCTCTGTCTCATTGACGAAATCCATCGAAATACATACATAACAGAACAACGTCCGACTATGTCAGTCCCACAGTTCAGTTGGGGAATATGTAAATAGATCTGACTCGAATGTGAGATATGACTAAACTTTACTAACATTGCCCGACAGCGTCTCAATGTACTCAGCGAACTGTTCGAAGCGTACGCCCAAACTTAATCCAACGAACATGATGAACAAATCCAGGAAATTCCACACGAATGTGAACGTCCAATTGAGAAACTGAAAAGTGAGAAGGGAGATTTGCATGAACACATTCCCAAACAGTAGCCAAGAACACATCAACAATTGTGTTTCTTAAATACAAATGCATAGAAGATGAAGCAAATGTGGTACGGCACATAAGCGAAGAAGTCCTTGAAATCGTCGTTCGCCACATAATCAATAAACGACGGATGCGTGTTGTTCTCCCTGCACTGCAAGGCATGCATGCGATAGTTGTAGAAACCGGAGACGTAGTACAAGCAGTGATCCACTGCAAAGGTAAATACACAAATTAGCAGTACTGCGAAATAGTCCACGGAAAAGTGCGTTCTTCGCTTACGAAATGCGCAAATAGCAAAAAACCAAGCGACCCGGTTGAGTCTGCGCTGCAGCAGCCATTTCCCACTGCCATACGGCGGAAGCATGAATACCAAGTCCACGCGCGTCCATTGCCGTATCAATTGCGGCCAATGCTTCGCCAGACGGATGAAGTTCATGCACGTAATGAGATTACTCCAGAAAAAGACGATGCCAACTGCAAACAGAGGCCAAAGAACAAGCATGAAAATGCCTCATACGAAAGCATTTACCTACGAGCAGCAGCTAATCATGGAATTTGTAACACGCATCCAATTTACGTCTCAACCATTATCGGCAACGGAATAGAATCCTCAGTGCACAGATAATGTTCTGATCAAGCAAAGCGAACCCTAAAAGTAGGCTAACATGCTTTCAACGCGCATACACCACACAGTTGGAAGCAAAAGACACACTGCGTATAATGTAAGTAACGTTCGCACCGTTTTGGCCGCAAGCCCAGTTCAACCAAGCTGCGATAAGCGAACATTTGACGAAAGCCCACTTTTGGGGCTGAGACGATGCGAACGTTCCTTTCGCCATACTGAAGGATGTCATCATGTGCCCTTGATGAAATTCTATTCTCGAAAGAATTCTTCAAAACAGAATGTCAAATTAGACTTGGTTACAATTTCCATCAGTCACTAAATCTGCAGGTGTCCATACTCACCAATATTTTTGCCATTTAAGCCACTGGCAAGGATACTTGCTGTGACATTTACTGCCTTAAAGCCGCCAAACAGCAGGAAAAGTGCTGTGAAGAACATCGCTATGGATTTGACGCGGAATTCCAGACGATACGGATTCGGACTGAGCGTATTGACCAGCGGCATAACGCCAAAAAGATGCGCAAAGTGCATGTCTGGAAAGGTTTTTGGTACATCATTATACTGTGACGTCATTACTATTCTAGTGAAAGCGGCGAGAACGTGTCCTCTTAAGCTCTATAATAATACACGCTAAAATGCACCCATTCTCCATTGAGCATATTTTTGAGAATTGTTGCTGTGCATCGTGAGTTTTTAATAGTACCTGAAAATTTTCGGAGCCCTGGGTAAACTCTGTGACCTCTGTGCAACCATGTGCAGCATGTGCAGCAGTGGCTCAAGAAAGCATACACAAGGTAACTGCAGCTATCCTGCTCCCGTTTCATAGCAATTTCACAGACATTTCATAATATTGAGATGGCAAAGTGCAGCATACTTTTAGGAGCCTCAAAATAGGTGCCCCAAATACTCGTGAGAACTCCAGGCCTCTGCAGTGAGTACTATTATGAGTGGATCTCATTACAGTGTTGGAGACCCATCCAAATGTGCAGGTCACTTTGCACCTAAATGTAGTAGTCATAGCGCTGCATACTTTTAGGTGCCTCAAAATAGGTGCCACAAATACTCGTGAGAATTCCAGGCACCTGCAGTGGGTACTCTTAAGAGTGGATCTCATGATGGTGTTGGAGACTCATCCAAATGTGCTGCTCACTTTGCACCTAAATGTAGTAGTCACAGCGCTGCATACTTTTAGGTGCCTCAAAATAGGTGCCGCAAATACTCGTGAGAACTCCAGGCCTCTGCAGTGAGTACTCTTATGAGTGGATCTCATTATAGTGTTGGAGACCCATCCAAATGTGCTGCTCACTTTGCACCTAAATGTAGTAGTCACAGCGCTGCATACTTTTAGGTGCCTCAAAATAGGTGCCGCAAATACTCGTGAGAACTCCAGGCCTCTGCAGTGAGTACTCTTATGAGTGGATCTCATTACAGTGTTGGAGACCCATCCAAATGTGCAGGTCACTTTGCACCTAAATGTAGTAGTCACAGCGATGCATAATTTTAGGTGCCTCAAAATAGGTGCCGCAAATACTCGTGAGAACTCCAGGCCTCTGCAGTGAGTACTCTTATGAGTGGATCTCATTACAGTGTTGGAGACCCATCCAAATGTGCAGGTCACTTTGCACCTAAATGTAGTAGTCACAGCGATGCATACTTTTAGGTGCCTCAAAATAGGTGCCGCAAATACTCGTGAGAACTCCAGGCCTCTGCAGTGAGTACTCTTATGAGTGGATCTCATTATAGTGTTGGAGGTGTGCAGGTCACTTTGCACCTAATTGTAGTAGTCACAGTGCTGCATACTTTTAGGTGCCTCAAAATAGGTGCCACAAATACTCATGAGCATTCCAAACATCTGCAGTGAGTATTCTTATGAGTGGATCTCATGATGGTGTTGGAGACTCATCCAAATGTGCTGCTCACTTAAGACCTAAATTTAGCAGTGATTGGCAGACACAGTGTAGCATACTTTTAGGTGCTTCGATAATATTCATTAGCAGAACTCGCAGCATATTTTACTTATGGTCTTTGATGTGGTTATTTACTGTGATGGAACCCCCCACTCTTAGGGCTACTAACGCTTCGCAGCCGAGGCGACCAGTCACTTCGTTTTACAGAGTGATGGTTGCCCGCTTAGTCAATAAAGGCACTCGCAGATGTTTTGATATATATTAAAATTGAAGCCTTTGCTACTTAAATGTGTGACTGTGCCACATGCTTTCACTTAGATGGATTAATGGAGGGAGTTCGGGGTTTGTATAAGGGAATTTTGATAGCATACTCGTATAATATTTAAGTATAATGCTCACACGGTTTGACAGCTCGATGAAAAGTGTCCCAGCTCGCGTAGTCCTTTTGGTGACACAGGCCGACTTGGTGTGCCACTACCAGCTGCTGTTTCCGACGTCTCACTTTCAGATTGCACAACACAAACGCTTTGTCGTCTAAGAAAACATTGTTTGTGGTTCGCCAGCGCACAACAACGCCACTGCCACTGCCACTGCCACCACCAATATGCGGTCTAGGCATGTTTTTGTCAGCTGCAGCAATTGTTGACTGTGCATTTGATTTGGTTGTTAATGCCGCCAGCGCCAAATCCGTGCGGTTTCGCTGGCGTGCATTTAACCGTTATCGGCGCGAACTTTGTCTGAGTGGCAAATTGCCACACGCCTTTATAATTAACTGCAGTCAAGTTCAGCTTTAAAGCCAGCTCTTAATGAGCACTTTCAGCATTTATTTGTTGTTGTGCATTTATAATTGAACAGTTGGTCCTTCGTTGTTTATGGCTTAGTGTGAATGCCTGTCTATGAGCGATCTGTTGGCCAGCCAATTCCGACATTATGCATAGCGTGTATGTGCCACAGTAGAAGGACTATTTCGTGGCCTGTGGCAGTTTGCAGTTTAAACGTCATTCCGGAGCTGTAATTGACACGTATGCCGAGCACACTGCAGGTCAAAGCAGGAGCAAACTAAATATAATATTTATAAATACAGAGCCTTAAAAATGGAACGAGTTGGGACTGCCTTGTGGCAGGCAGTCTGACTTTCCATAACGAAATTGCTGTCGATTTGTGAAGCACATCTTGTCCGAACTCCACTTTTATGAACGTTGGCATCTAGCTGGGAAACGCATATGGACACATTTTATGAACTTGAGCCATGCTGCAAAGTGCAACGGGCGTGTGCCTCCCTGCATATTTTACACAATTCAGCCACAATTTTGCCATTGCAGACTTTCCTTGCTGGACTTGTTGCTGAAGTGTTCAGCGCTTCCTGTGTGCCTGCCAACGTGCTCAGTCTAGTGGGCTGCTTGGGTAGCCCGGATAACGGACGGCCTGGCACTGGGCCAATACTTAAACAGATTTGGCTTTGATTGTGGTGCTGCGCTTGCTGTTGTTGGCTTACTTGCAGACAGTTTTGCTGGCATTGACGATGTCTGCCGCACAAAGAACCGCATTTGCCTCAATAGTATCGAATGATACTGCTTCCTGCTGGCATTTGTTGGCAATTTAAGTTGAAATCAATTTGAAATTTGTTCAAATTTGCCCCCGTCATGTTGCATATATTAATTTCAAACGAATGTAAATAAATTGCTTTACCAATGCGCTATTTGCATTTGCCGCCGCAACACCAGCTCATGAGGGTCGGACGTCGCAAGGGAAGGTGGTATTATCAATGAGTTTCATCAGTGTAATTAGCTGTGTTAATGTAAAATATTGACTTCAAATGCAAATAAAAGTAATTATGTACGAGTAAGCTTCAGAGCTCTGCAAAGCCTGAAAGTATGCTACTAATTCAGAAGTCAATATTGCATTTGTGTTTGCGTTTGCCCACTGCGAGCAGATTGGTTTGCGGCCGGAACGCACTTCCGTTCACAAACGATTTGCCTTTGTGCATTTTCCGCACTTGGCGTTAATAACATCGGCCCATCCTCTCGGATAATAAAGGGTCAGGCCACTTGTGAACCGTTCGTCCTGCGACTCAGCACAGCCGACAATTTTGCTGACATTCTCTGCCTGCAGGCAGCCAATTTCACTGCTCCTGCCTACGTCCACGACGACGTGTGTCTGTGTGTGGGTGGGCATGGGCGGCTGAGCGATTTGCACGATTTGCACGATTTGCATGAGTTGCTTTAATTGTTGTTTATTTGCATGCAATATTGTTGAATCGTTCACTGATATGCAGTTTGCAGTTGGTTTTTTGAAATAACCATAAAAATAAAGACACGCCCAACCACACCCACCTTTTGAGCAAATATGAGTGATATTTAATGAAATGCGCATGTGAATTGTAAATATCCTTTTGAATCGTTTCTATATGCATATATCTGCTGAAAGTACTCGCTTCAGGGCAAATAACTTTAGTGCATTTAAGGTGACCATGTGTGCACTCATTTTGTACGAGCATGACATGTGTCTTTCATACAATATTGCTGAGGGGCCCAACACTGAATGTGGACCAAGTGGGAAAATGGTTTCGAGTGTGCAGTTGGACTGACTCTATTGGTTGGTGGAAGTAGTTGAGCCATGAGCGAACGAACTGGGCTTTAAAGTGTCTCTAAGTGAGTTTGTAGGTCACGCACATATTTTGAATGTGGCACGCTTAGAGTATTACCAGTGATATCGGTAATGAAAGTCACTTGTCGGTGCGAACAATTCAGGAGCAAGAGCACTACTAATATTGCCACAGTAGAGCCTCATTTTAACCCAATATATCAGCGATAATTGCATCTTACCAATGCGCACAGCCCAGCGCAACCATGTTCGACATCGAAGCGGTGTGATCTGCCAGTATTAATGGAACAGTTTGCACTTTTACCGGCAATGGAACTAAAGCAGAAATTCCGTGCGGTTTGGTCTTAGTCAAATTTGAAAATTCTCACACTGAACATGGAAAGGAATTGGGTAAAAGACATCCAGGAAAGTGTTGTCTTATATAAGCAATCACTGCAGTGGTATCTGTCAGACTGACGCGTGCTTAGCTTGGTCTATTGGAATTTTGACATTATTCTGGCATAATCCATTATCATCAGAGCAGAAACCTTGAAGTTGAAATAATTAATACTAACGAAAGCTGGCAGGTGATCTCAAGAAGTTGGCGCTTGACAGTAGTGAATTGAGGAGACTTGTTGTGGCCCTTAGCTCCCCCGCGGAACTACAGGAATTAATTATCATCCATTATCATGTGGTTCCAGACACCTGGTCGTCCATTAACACATGTCTGTATAAAACTCTTTCCCTCACTCTACGAAAGACTAGCCGAGAATGGTCTGGTTTATAATTAGATCCACTCTCCATTGCGCCAAGTTGGTCACCTTAAATTTTCATGGCGAACATAGTTCAACTCATTGCAGTGGCACTCCGCAATTGCGGCAACTGCGACAATTGATACGCCACGATATTTCCCCAAGCAGGACTCACTTAAATAGTTTGTTTGTTATTAACATCTTCCGTACACAGTAACGACACAAACAACGTGAACAACAACAACCACAAATAGAGGCCCTACCTTCGCATTGATCGTTTGGTCAGTTGCCTGCAGTCATATCAAAATGCTCAGTCGCCGAGAATTGAGACGCATTTTAAGAAAACATCAGCACGAATTTCAAAAGTATAAACTAAATATCAGTGTGATAAGTAGTGATCACAACAACATCAACGACAATAACAACGACAACAATAGCAAAAAACTGAACAGTGACCGGGCCGAAGCAACCCTAACACATCGATTCACTAAAGTTGAGAAGGATGAGAGCTCCGTTAAAGCTGATACGCACCCGAATAATGGCGAGATGCAGGCCGACACCTTCCATCGTGCGGTGTGCCCGAGTCAGTATGCAAATAAATGAGAAGTATAATAAATATATATATATATATATATATATATATATATATATATATATATATATATATATAAATATAATTTAAAGTTGCAATAAAATGTCTAAATCCTTTGCACTGTCAAACGAAACGCACGAGCATGCGTCTAACACACAATCACTGAGCATCCTGAAATTATTCTATTTGAAATTTTGATATCACAACTTTATTAAAAGAGGCTCATCAGAGGCCTCACCAGATATCTGCAGTGTATACAGTCAGGACTGTACTGAGGCTACTGAAACTTCTGAGATTTCTGTTTAATTGGTATGTAAAGTGAGTACCTTCATTTCAAGGGCCTGTGAAATAGTTCTGAGATCCAAAGTGGGCGTATAATCCCTGCAGATCGCTGGCACACTCGCGAGAATTTCTGGTACTTTTTTGAGGCACCTCAAAATATGCTGCTGTGTAAGGTGAGTGCCTTCATTTCCAGGGCCTCTGAAATACTCCTGAGATGTCCTCCAAAGTGGGTATATACTCCCTGTAGATCGGTGGTACTCTCACGAGAATTTCTGGTACTTTTTTGAGCCACCTCAAAATATGCTGCTGTGTAAGGTGAGTGCCTTCATTTCAAGGGCCTGTGAAATAGTTCTGAGATGTACTCCAAAGTGGGCGTATAATCCCTGCAGATCGCTGGCACACTCGCGAGAATTTCTGGTACTTTTTTGAGGCACCTCAAAATATGCTGCTGTGTAAGGTGAGTGCCTTCATTTCCAGGGCCTCTGAAATACTCCTGAGATGTACTCATAACTGCTTCTCCCACGAATTTACTGCATACTTTCAGGGTGCTTCAGTGCTTTGTGCACGAGCGGTGTTTTCGTTTCGCTTTTGCTATAGTTTAAGCTAAGCACATTGTGAGTGGTCTGTATTTTTATTTTCATTCTTGCTTCGCTTGCGTCCAGTTTTAATACTGGCCCAATGTTTTGCGGTCATGCCCGTGGTCGGCGTGCGTCATCGAAATCCGCGCCATATGCGATTTTCCAGCAAGTCCGTGCAAATGATAGTTACATTGCTGTTTTTGATCTGCTCCTTAGTGCTGCTGGTGACCATGGTTTATCATCTCTCAATAATTGGTGTGAATGCAAAGAATACCGGTGAGGGCTCCCACACGTGTTTCCAATTCGAAAATATTTAATCTCTCAATTCTCGTCTCTTGCAGTTGGCGCGGTGTTCTTTGCGAACGTTCAAATCGCCTGTATTCTGTTCCTTTTGCTGGCCCCCAGGTGGCCTCGTCTAATGCGTTACTGGGCACGCACGGAGAAAATATTCAACCGCCCACCATATAAGAAGCCGAAGCGAAAGTTGGACGCCCGAGTGCGGCACGCAGCGGTGGCGATTCTGCTGCTATCCTTGCGTAAGTGTGTATTCCCAAGTAGGTATCCGTGTCACTTTCAATTTGCTTGCTCATCTGGTTCTATAGAAGAGCCGTCTCTCTTTGTATTACCACACCGGAGGGACTATTTGTCTATGCAACGGTTATTAAGATCCGTGGCTACTTGTTGCCGCTAAACAGTGACTACACTATACTGCATACTTTTAGGGCGCAAAATTATCGTTCCGTAGACAATCGTAATTTCCGGGTGGAGATACAGATAGACGCTGCAAACATTTCACACTCATATACGTGTATATTCGCGAATTAAAACTGATCCGTTTAACACGAGAACGACCACTGGGGTAAATAAGGTTATGTACAAAAGGCGTTTTACAAATTTTGGTGGCAAATAATTGAAATTTAAGTTTAGGCATGTGGGAATATAATGTTTAATTTATTTATTTATTAACATTTATCTATATAATTAATTATACAAATAAACTTACAGATAGGCAGTACTACTATGGTCTTCGGTCCAGTATGTAATGTTTTTGTAAGAGTGTATTGAAAACCCGCCGCCTTGGGTCCTTCTGCATGGCCGACAAGTGCCCCAGGAGTGAAACATGAATAAAGTCCAAAGGTGCGTAGGAGATTTTCCATTAATAGAAGTCCGAAAAGAAACCAGTCACCAACTGGCTAAGCAAATGATGAGCTATTCACTACGATATTTTGGCTTCCTTACTGTTTGTCACACATCTCATGACCACATAAGGCACAAGGAGGTTTGATATTGTCAGCCACGCTCTGTGGTCTAGTGGCAAGCATGCTAGACTCAGACTCAGAGGGCCGCAGCTTCAAATCCTGCCCGGGCGTGGTCTCAAAAATGTTTCTTTCTAAAACATCTTTCTCTTCGATTGGAAAGTCTCAGTAGGTAGAACTCATTCCCCAAGCCCTTGCACTCATCATTAATCATGGTGTAAGATATAATGATAATAATGATATTGTAGTCGTTGTTGTTGTTGTTGTTGAGCTCCAGAATTGCTTCATTGATTTGAGACCGTCTGAGGATCTAACTCGCGATTATGAGCAACCCTAAAACTAGGCTGCATTACGCGTTGCTTCACATAATTCTGCCATTAATGCCTGTTTCAGCAAACACCTTTTCGGTCGTTCTCGTGTTAAATAGGAAATATTCCAGCCATCAAAATAATTTTAGTCTTATTATACACATTCTTCCTTCTATGCTACTCAGTGGAACATGGTCTCTACATGACGTCGGCCATCTTCACTTACAGACGCAGAGCACAAACCTGCCCCACCGCCTACAACACTACCCGACCCATGAGCTACCGCGACTTTGTAATGCAGAACTACGATTACGTGTTTGAGTTACTGCCGTACACCACCTTCATTGGTGCTTTTATATTGGTGAGTTCACACCCCCGAGCATCCCCGACTGCCCTCAGCGAGCGTGCATTATAAAGCAATCACATTAAGTGGGTTTTACCACCTGCCATGTCCTGTAAGCGCACTTCAGATATGCTTATTTACTGGATTTGACTCGTAAATGCTTTTCCTGCATCTCTGACTGCCCGAATTAAGGTTTTCTAGTTATTTAGTGTTTTTTATTTGTTCAATTTAAGCAATTTTGTTCACTTTGAACTTCGCATTATGCTGCTTGCAACCTCACGGCATACACTATGAGAATCTCACAAGTGTTGATAGAAGCGCCACAATAATTTCTCCAAGGAGCAGCAAAAGCAAAGACCGACTGACCAGAAATAGAAAGGATGTTTACAGTTTTTACTAGCGTACCTTTGTATGAATTTGTATATATGTGTTAGTGTGTGTGTGTGTGAGTGTGTGTGTTCCCTTTGACAATGTATCCTAATTCCTTTGTGTCCTCCGCCCTTTAAGATGACAAACGGCGCCTGTACTTTCATTTGGAATTACATGGATCTCTTTATAATGATGATCAGCACAGGCATCGCCTATCGCTTCGAGCAAGTAACGGAACGTATCAACAGTTTGGCGGACAAGGTGAGTAGACAGTCCACAAAGAACTTCTCTATTTGCATGCAAAATCCTTACGCTGTATTATTTCTACATCTCGGTGATGTTCCTTCTGTTTTATTTGTCCTTTTTTATATGCATTCATGCCTTCTGCAGGAGGTGTCCGAGTCGATTTTCATCGAGATACGTGAGCATTATGTGAAGCTGTGCGAGCTGCTGGAGTCCGTTGATGAGAACTTGTCTGGGATTATTTTGCTGTCCTGCATAAATAATTTGTATTTCGTTTGCTACCAATTGCTGAACATATTCAAGTAAGTTGGGTCACAAGCTGGGTCGTGTGTCAGTTGTGGTTTGGTCTGTTCGCAGTGCGAAGGTCGGGCAGAAATTGTGCCATTCTACAAAAGGCCGGATTGGAAGCAAATTTCTTTAGTGTGACATAAAATGAAAAGGGTTGAAAGGGACTATGAATAGACTTGGGAAGGTAAGGCAAGTGTGGAAATTAAAAACTTCTTTATGCATGTAATTTCGTGTGTGGAAAAGGAACTTAATCCTGTCCGCTGTGATTGTGATCGAAAAATATAAATTTCTTATTAACGAAGATTGCTTTCACAATTCTCAGTCATCCAATCACAAAGCGCAGCTATGGAAGGTGCGGTTTCTACTCCTGCTATTGTGGAGAAAATCTGATTTTATTGTTTGTTTATTGTGTTGAGAGATAAGAAAAGAAAATGTCGTATACGCACTTCGAGGTTTTTTTTCGGACCAAATTTCAACCCGTTGAGGAGATGGCAGAGCACAGATATTTATGAATGCATTTTTCAGTCTCCAATGTTTTAGGGAGTGAACTGGTCCGAAAACTGTCTCTATTCCTCCGGTATAAGTGCTAAATACTAGTGATGAGCTTAGCAGCGATAATTTGGTGGCAGTGACTTCCAATTCAGTAATCATTTTATCAGGGTTCAAAGTCTTTGGCTACTTCCAACGTACATCAACGTCTTTTTAAGTATATAACTTGTCTGGGGCCACAGGCAGTTAACTTCGATAGACTGCCTAAGACTTCATTTTGTTGGAAATTCTTTGTTAGAGCCTGGTTTTCTGTACAGATCTGGTAAAAATGCATATGAAACTAAACAAGGATCAAAGAATTAACAGCGCAGCTCAGAGCGAGAAAAACTCAACAGCGATCAATTCGCTCTTAAAGAGGTCAATGCATTAACAGTGGAGCACTAACTTACAACTTAACAGCGATCAATTCGCTCTTAAAGAGGTCAATGCATTAACAGTGGAGCACTTACTTACAACTTAACAGCGATCAATTCGCTTGTAGAGAGATCAATGCATTAACAAGCGGTTGCTCACACGTGCAACTTAACAGCGACCCATTCGCTCTTAAAGATGTCAATGCATTAACAGTGGAGCACTTATTTACAACTTAACAGCAATTCGCTCCTACAGTGATCGGTGCATGAACAGCGCAGGACACGGGCGTGAAAATGAACAGAGGCCATTTTGATTTCACTGTTATCAATCCATCAAAAGCGAAGGTCAGAGGAGGTTAAACTTTGCAGTGATTAATTTGCGTTGACTGTGGAACTGTGTGACAACAGATGGAGTAGCTCCACCATGAAACTTTAGACCTTCTTCGGCTTCAATTCGGAGTTGGGTTGGGAAGTTGATCTTTGTATTCATCATCAACATCAGCGCATTGTGGTATATTTGAGTATTCTCACTACTATTGCAAGAATACCACTTTTGTGTTTCATCAGTATTTCTCCTAAAATTCTGTTAATTCGTGTACTTTTCGAGCAGTTCGATCTTTCGAAACACCACTTTGCATGTGGGACTGCATTTTTCCGCAACCAGGACTACACGAATTTATTGTCCTTGCTTGGTTCTAATATTATGTTCCGCTTATGCTTACATTACAGCAAATTGCGTTGGCCAATAAATTATATATACTTCTGGTATTCGCTGCTGTACCTCATGGGGCGCACCACGTTTGTGTTCCTCACAGCTGCATCCATTAACGATGAGTCGAAGCGCGGCCTGAGTGTGCTCCGGCGATTGTCGAAGGACATATGGTATGTGGAGGTAAGTACCACAGTGATGAGTGATAGTGAAATAAAATTAAATGCAAAGAAAATCCATGTGTGTGCAACAGGTGGAACGACTGATATTTCAAATGACAACCCAGACGGTGGCGCTCTCGGGCAAGAAGTTCTACTTCCTTACACGCAGTCTGCTGTTCGGGGTAAGTGGGTTTCTTTCACCGCCTCTAAGCAGGGGATTATTACATATTCGCTCTCATCACTTTGCAGATGGCGGGCACGATTGTAACGTACGAGCTTGTGCTGCTGCAATTCGATGAACCGAATCGCGCAAAGGGGCTGCCTGAATTATGCGCCTAAAGGGCGCTGGGGTGAGCAGAGCACAGGAGAGGAGAGAAGGGGAGAGGAGAGAAGGCGAGAGGAGGGTGTGCAACTTCGAGTGCTGACAAGAGCGACAGCGTTGCTGTCGTCGTCGTTGTCGTGTACGGTTACACCCATTTGCCAAATGCACTCATTAAATATTTTAAATACCAATCCACACAAACAAACGCACACACCCACTCACAGGTACATTGCTGCGGGCCCCTTGTTGGTGGCTTATTTGCAATTGTCACACGATTTAATTAGCGACACGCAAAGCAGCAGAGATTACACGCCTTCTGCGCATTAATACAATAAATTATTGAAAGTAAATACATGTTGTGAGTGTATTTGTAATCGGGTAAGTGCGAAATCAGTCCTTACATATTTCTATTGGGCACGTCTGGCCTGCAGTGCCTGGCTGTGATTACTCGTAAGTTTGTTCCGTCGAATCGCAGAGCGTTGCAGTTGTACGTCGTGAAATGTCCACACTCGCAGACATACCGGATCAAACATTCCACCAATCCATCTCAAAAGGTAAGCATATCCGTTAACAAGTTTCACCGAGTGTTGCCAGAGAAAATTGGATCAAGCATCTCGGAATTTAAAGGACGATTTCAGTGGTTATCAAACCAACTCTGCCGTACATCAAGCGAGCTGTTGTGTCCTTCGACGATTCGGGGTTTTTATCTATAGCCAATTGCAAGAACAGTGCCAGATCTCCTGGGAATGGGGAATCTTAGGGAAATTGCCTACGAATAGCTGAAGCTTCTTAAGTCGTGTTGAGTTCACCCACCAATCCAGCAGATGTCTGAGTCGTTCTGCCATTCCGTATGAATGAGGCCACTGTAAACCAGAATCTACTCCTTCGTGTATAATGGGCATCAATGCCTGAGTGCTTGGAGACCTCCTTCTTCGGTGGTTCTGTATTAGTGTATGTTGAACTTTGACCTTAAATACCCTCCCGTTCCCCATCGTCTCCTGCAGAACTAAAACAATATTTACTCAATATTGTGGTACAGATTCTTAATGGAATTTCCAGCTGATGAAGCTTCACCAATCGCTGTCATCAAACTTCACTTTCCGAGTCGAACTCCTTCTCCTGCTCAAATGGCATGAACTGGTGTGGTTCCATGTGCACCAACAGCATCAACTGCAATGGACAGCATTTAAATCCGAGTGAAAGGCGTTCCTCTGTGCTCCTAGCTTGAAAACACCGACATTTGCCTTACTACGTAGCACTCCGGGTCCTTCTGGTTTATCTTGACAAAGGAAAAATAGAGCTTTGACCCTTTTGAGTATTCCTCTTGGTTTATTATCGTATTAAATTCACTCGATTTAATTGACTTGGTTTGTCTTCTGCACTCCACCATCAAAAATGTACTCTACTCCGTCCCAGGATTTAATACGGCAACTCAAACTTTTTCATTTCCTGTTAACAAACGCATTAAACACTTCCTTCGCCCTCCCTTAATCATTTGCAGTACTCTTCATATCCCAAATCTTTGCCCTGCTGCCGGTCTCCAACGTACTCAAAGGCAATGTGGAAGCCTTATGCTACTCCCGGTTAAGTCTGCAGAGCATCTATGCGACGGTAATAGTTGCGTGGCATGTCCTGGAATTTGGGGCAGTTATAAATCTGGTGCTTAAGGAAGGGCTCAATTTTCACACTTCAGGTAAGTCCCTCGGGAAGAAGCTGTGCGCGGCCAAGTGGCGATGCGGTGGGAGGCGCTGTTTGGCTTTAGATAATTAGCTGCCACCTTTCAACAAACGCAGGTACACTTTCGCTGTTCGTGGTGTGCGTGCTGGAGCATGTGTACTTCTGGCGCTTGGCCACTAAGTGGCCATTTATCATGGCGACCTGGCGCCAGGCAGAGGAGTGCTTTCTGCGTGCGCCTTATCGATTGTACGCGACGTTCAATATGAAGCGGCGTATGTATGTGCTCGCTTTTGTGGTGGTGACTTCGGCGTTCGGTAAGTACGGCAGTGCGACGGTGCTGTGGAGCGGGGGTGTGAGGGTGCGTGGCCGCACGTACTGATACGCACAGACATTTGCAACAATGATTTTGTTTCATGCTTCCTTTTGGTGGATCAAGTGGAGCACATTTTACTGGTGTCCAACTCATTTCACACCATTCAACTGGAGCAGTCGCAGTGCAAATTAAACATCAGCCTCTGGGAGAGTCTCTACCGGCGCGAGCGGTTCCACTTGTATGTGCTACTGCCATTAAGTGTGTGGTGGTTGCCCTTTTTGGAGGTGGGTCTGGAGTAAAATACCTCTAAATTGCATGCAAATCAGCATCTATCTTTGTATGTGTTTCATTTGACAGTGGGTTAATCTGACCTTGGCCTATCCGCGCTCCTATACGGATGTTTTCATCATGTGCGTCGCCATTGGTTTGACAGCACGCTTCCGCCAGCTCTACTTGAGAATCGAGGCAGTGCACATGAAGGTTTAAGTATATCTTATTGCTAGCCTCAGACACACTAACCGGGTGGCAGCCTCCGGCAGAAGTTCGCTCTTCTTCCCCAACGGTGCCAAAAACTCAAAGACCGTGTTGTTTGTTTGCTTTATAAATTGCCCCGAAAGAGAGGCTGCCACCGTCTCAGTGTATCCGGTGCACGTCGATGTAATTAATAATGATATGATTCTATTTAAACACTCACAGGCTATGCCAGCGCTCTTCTGGACCGAAGTGCGCCAACACTATGTGATGCTGAAGCACTTGGTGCGCCTTATCAACAACGAAATAGCTCCGCTGGTGCTGCTGGCGTGCAGCAACAATATGTACTTCATATGCTTTCAGCTCTTCAACAGCTTTCAGTATGTGCTACTGCTAGGTGTGCATGCCCAATTGGAATTCGGCTCGCCGATGCCTGATGTTCTCATTTGCGCATTTGTGAATAAGCTACCAAATACCCGTTCATATCCATTGTCTGCGACAAGAACGTGACAGATACTCGTCTGCTTTATAGCATTCATGGACGGACCCATCCCAGCCTTCCTTCTCCCTTATTGGATAAATCTGACTACTCCTGCCTTTGTCAATAGACTTCACTGGAAAGTTTTGTATATTTAAAGTAATGGCATAATTTGGCACGAAGACGTAAGCAGTGCAGTAATTGCATCTGTTGTTTGACATAGTTATGGCATGGCATAGATAAATCCTACTTTTAGGGTGCAACAGGACAATATGAAAGATCCTTTCATTATATGAAAAGACACATGTTTTGAGAGAAAAAACATACGATATTCAATTTATGTTCGGGTATACTCTAAATATCTATGGCTCTATGGTGTAATGACGTTACCGTAAGACGTGGACCGTATTTTGTGCGAAATGGGTCGATCTTATATTGAATTGTGTCTGCAAGACAATTCTGTCCTGGGCAGAATTCGAAGCTGTGACTCCACGCATGCGAGCCCGCCCATCAACTGCGGAGGCCGGAGTGCTGTAAACATATGCAGTAAGACCGAAGGCACACGTTAGTAGCGGGTTTAACCAGAGCTCGTAACGGAGTGGAACCTTCAAATTCATTGTGGGCAATTCTTTGATTTTTTATAATTCTTTGCCAACCGGACCTAAGTTTTCTATAATTTCCTTTTATATATGAATGAATGAATGAAATAACGAGGGAAAATGTACCTCGAACAATTTGAGCCATTGCACTCCTCTTGCATGTGCCTATTGAAGGTCTTCTATTAGTCCAACAGTCCTAAGGAAGCTTGGTACTGAGTTGGGGCTCATTGCTCTAATGTCTCTGCCCACGGACGATCCTTTTATATAAGTGTGTCAGTACTTGATTTATTGGTCTCTCTCCAACTCTTTCTATTTGTTCACTTTTGCATCTCTCTCTCTCTCTCACACACACACACACACTTTCTATCTCGCTTCACTTTTGTACATGCTAACTTCACATCTTGTGTCCATTTCCAACTGGGTGTGCGCGCATTTTTATGCCCGCCTTCTAAATACGAGTACAACATTTTCAGGAACATTGGTGTGGATCTGGTGGTCATGGTTGCCTTCTGGTACTCCCTTCTGTTTGCCATTGTGCGCACAATGCTAACACTTTATATTGCTGCGGCGGTTAATGATTACACCAAAAAGATTCTATTGGTGTTACGTGATGTGCCGTCAAGGTCCTGGTGTGTGGAGGTACATTTGCCAAACAGCTTTTCGCGGCACACTTTTAAGAGCGTGAACCTTTGCATACGTGTGCGTGTGCCTCTTTTTCACTTTCCAGATTGAACGTTTCAGCGAACAGCTCTGCGTCGACCTGACGGCCCTCTCCGGCAGTGGTTTATTCTTTCTGACACGTAAACTGATACTAGCGGTGGGTGGTGGTGGTGGTGGCGGCAGTGCTGGGATGTTATCCTTTTTTTGTTACCTGCACAGTTAATGCCAACTTGACCCTTTTATATTCCACAGATGGCCAGCACAATTGTGACTTATGAATTATTGGTGACAGATATCATTAATAAAGGTGCCATTCAACAAAAGACCACCTTTTGCTCGGAATATTGGATGGACGAATCAACAAGTGCTCCTGGTAATCCTGAGGAGTACGTTTAGGGACAAAATGGTTTCTGAATTATGACCTTGTTATTAATAAAATGTTAATCTCAGCTAAGTAGCTGTTTGCTTTTATGTATTACTGCCTCCCAGTGTCTGTCAGACGAACAGCAAGGATCGAAAAATGAATGGCTTCAACAAATGTTGGAATTGCATAGCAAGGGGTGCGGTGCTTTCCTCACCACATACACATCTTATACTGATGCGGCTTTCACAAAGCATTGGTTGGTGGGCTCCTCGCTGGCGATATCTGTGAGGGTCCTTGATTTTTATCACACCATTATTACCAGTATTTAGTTTCAAGAAAGCGGATAACTCTTCCATTGGATTCAAGTTGTCCCGCTCGTCCGTCCGCTCCTTTCTCTCCGCGTCAACTGCCCAGAAACAATAAGATTCCTGCCGGCTTTCCCCAAGTAAGCAGATCTTACAGATCTGCTCTACTAAGTTGGGAAATACCAAAACTCAGATTAGTGGGGTTTTGAGAATCTCTCTTCTATCTCTCCTCAATGATGTTGACTAACTTTCCCCTAACTAATTAGAGGGGGTGGGCATCTCCCCATAAATTTGTTCACCCATTCTTCCAATATGGTTGCTAAGTGGACAATCCATTTGCGCTTTACTTCCACCGCTCGCTTATGCATGAACAAGTAAATAAAAATAAACAATCAAATTGAGTTCCGTTTGCAAATATTCGTACTCCTTTTCTGCATGTTGGCCACACCCTCTCGCAAGTCGTCACACACATATCGACTGGGGTTTATCTCTCAATTTATCAGCGTCGGCAGTAGCCAGTGCGGTCAATTAACCTGGGACATTTGAAAACATTCGCCAGTGTGTCTCAATCGTTTACGAGCACCAACTTTTGGCATGGCTCCAACCCTTGCCAATCCAATAATCTAATATGATGTCAGGTATAATAATAATACGGATAATTTGATTCACGTAAGGAGTAGTCAGTAAAATTTGTCCCAATAAACTGGGATCACAAATTTCTCTTTCAGGGTCAAATCTGTTCTTTCGTTGCTGCTTTCAATTCCCAACTGAACAGTGCAATGTCGGCTATTTATAGCACTAACCTGGTTTCTTTGAATCGATGCCATCGGGTGGGCGGCGTAGAAGGGGACGACCATCTCTACGATGGAAGGACCCAGTTCAGGAAGCCCTGACTGCACGCGGTGTTTCCAACTGGCATCAGCGTGCCTCTGGGAACGGCTCATTACTCGGCAATGATCAACAATGATTGTCGGCCAACGATGATGATGATGCCCCACCGCATTTCACGGCCTCCTCGGTAGAAATGTTGAGTCCCCCTGTTGCAGTAAACATAGCCCAAAACAACAGCCACACACAAGCATGTCCGTCGACTGATGTCAATCAGCAGCAAAATTGTCAATTTGCCTTTGGAAATGGCGCTTGCAGCGCACACTTACTGCAGCAGTGTTCCATAAGTCGTGACCATTGCAGCACTCCCATCGAGTAGTCGCTGAGTGATTTGTGTCAAGGATAATCGTATTTGGTCTACCACCTCGGCCAGCATGAAGCAGCAAGTGCAGCAAAGCGGAGCCTCGTCGGCCAACACGCTGCACCATGCCTTGGGTCCATGTGAGTGCTCTTAACGTATTTTTTCCGTTGTTAACTTTAACTCTCGGCCGATTTGTGACCTTTCCGCAGTTCTGGCGATTTCCCAGTTCTTTGGCATTTTACCCGTGACTGGCGTTCGGGCCAATGGCCCGGTGACCCATTTGAGCTTTCGCTGGCGCTCGCCGGCCGTACTGATGTCCTTGCTGCTGCAGTGCTTCGTGGCAATTGATTTGCTGCTTGCCCTCAGAGTGGTTCTGGAGCACGGCATGAATCTTTACACTGCCAGTGAGTGTTGATGTCGCCTGAGTGCGTCGCCGCAGTTTGGTAACATTTTCATTTCATTTGGTCGCAGGTCTTTTGAGCTTCACCGTCACTTGTCTGGCTGCCTTTGTTGTGTTTTCGGTGCTCGCCCGTAATTGGCCTGCTTTGATGAAGCAAACGCATCGCTGCGAAAGTGTGTTCCTGCAGAAGGCATACCAGAGCCGAGAATCGCAGCACTTCAGTTGCAGGATCCGTACAATTGGCGGCATTCTGCTATGCGGCATGGTAGGTGAGAGCAGTGCAGTGATGTGTTGGGTTCTCATGTTTTAAGCCTCTTCATGTCTCCAATTATCTGCCGCGGATAGCCGAGCACTTGTCCTATGTGGGCAGCGCCGTCTACAGCAATCATTTGCAAATTGAGGCGTGCAATTTGACCGTTGATTTCTGGGAGAACTACTTTACGCGTGAGCGTCTGCACACATTCTCCGTAGTGAAGTACAATGTGTGGATGGTGCCGTTCGTAGAGGTGAGCACTAGTCCGAAGTGGTGGGGTTTCACAACTCAAAGGTGGTTTGTGCAACTCAAAGGTGGAATTCATGCCCAGGTAGCTCACTCACTGAGCAGACCAAATAACTCAAACCTGACCTAACACGGACTCACATCGGACCCACACGCGCACACTAAGTCACAGACATCCACCCACGCATTTGAACACAATTTATCGTAATATAATTCTAACGATTTTGCCATGTTTTTGTGTAATGGTGTGCGTGCGTGTTTGGCCGCCAGTGGATAGGAATATCGATGACCTTTGCTTGGAGCTTCCTGGACATTTTCCTGACGCTGCTGTCCTGCGGCTTTGCAGTGCGTTTCCGGCAACTGCATTGGCACATTGCTTGCCACACGAAGCAGGTACGAGTATACAATGATGTATATGTATATAGACTATTACAGTCGGTCGTACCGACTACACAAATGCACTACACCTATGTATGTGTAGGTCTGGGAGCGAAATATTCCCACGCCTTCTATTGGTCATAGTATAAAACAATTCGGCGCGCATTAAAATGATATATATACTATATTGAATATAGATGTGAGCTGTATTGTAGGCGTGGCAGGTACACTTTTCACATTGAGTGCAGTCATTTAAATAATGTTCTATAAATGTCGTTTTAGAAGATTTTTGATATTTTTAGACAAATCATTAATATACAAAATGGCACGTAAATTGGATGGGCGAGTATAAAAATGGGCGTGTCTGCTGTGTGATCTGTACCATAGTTCGTATACTTTTTCTTGTAACTGCCTATTCGCCCGTACAGTTAGAATTGCTTTCTGAGCTTTGTAGTTCTTTTGTTGCAAAAAAGGGCGCGCAGAATGTGGGTGTGTTTCTTGTCCGAGTTTCATCAACATCTCTGCAGTTCCGTAGGGAGATCAGTCTCAACTAGGCCCTAATAAACCTCTATAAGTACCGTATTCCCTGTGGCCGCTGAGTAGGCAAGAGTAGAAGTCTACAAAGTGGACCTGAGAATTTCAGTTCAATATCTTCTATGATCTTGAGAAGGAGAGGAAACTTATATAAAGTAGTCGAACTGAGTGCCATATGTCATCAGTTGATTTGGGTATTTCATGTCGATTACATGTCTGCTATCTTCTATGGTTTAAGAGTTTTGGTCTTTATAAGCAGTAGTCTAAGTAGGCTGGGGTGTAAGCAGGGGTGCCGACTATGAATACATTCACTTGCTCAGTAAAACGTAGGGTTTCCGACTATGAATACATTCACTTGCTCAGGAATAAGTATGCGCCGTGCTTCATCACTGCCACGCCTACTTAGGGGGCATTGATAATATCCGCCCAAATCCGGTATGCACTAGAAGTAGGTGAAGTGCCTGAGAGAGCATAACCTGAGCGCCTCTCACACTGTGCTGTTCAAATGTTCACAGCACATGTCCGCTGATTTCTGGTTGGAGGTGCGTCAGGATTTCATGTGCTTAACCGATCTGTTAACGCAGTACGACGACAAGCTGTCTGGCCTGGTGCTCCTGTCCTGCACCCACAATATGTACTTCATATGCATGAAAATCTACTTCAGCTTCCAGTGAGTTCGCCAAAATTTTTCTATTCTTCTCAATTTTGTTAAAATTTTTTCTAACGCACATTCTTTTTCACCAGGGATAAAGGACACTTTGCGAATGAGATTTACTTTTGGTTCTCGTTGATGTTTGTGCTCATACGTGTGCTGACAATGATGTTGTCCGCTGCCTCGGTGCATGAGGCGGCAAGTGGCATCCTGGCCACCATATACGAAATACCCACGATGTTCTGGTGCTCCGAGGTTGGTATAACACTTAGCCACTCCCGCATGCATGTTGTTGCCGCAAATTGTTGTTGTTGTTATTGCTGGTTTATTCACAGCTCAGACGCTTAAATGAAGTCCTCACTGCGGACACAATTGCGCTGAGTGGCAAAGGATTCTTTTACTTGACGCGTCGTTTGATATTTGCAGTAAGTCAAAATGTGGCAATTTGAATTTGGCACACACACACATACAAAACACACACACACACGCCCATGTACACGCTCATACCCGTGTGCCCACATAACTCACATAAGCGAATTGGTATTTTTCAGATGGCTGGCACCATTGTCGCGTACGAATTGGTGTTAATTAATCGAGTACATAACGAGGACGATGATGATAACGTTTGTGCTGCCAGGAGGTTTTAGCCCGCCCAGGGAATGTGTGGAAACCATATTAGTGAATATTAAAGCTCTTGATTATAAATAATAAATTTGCAAGCCGGCACAGATGTCGCACTCAAAGAGAGTCCACAAATTTGCTGCTGAATTGAGTAAAGAACATTTATGCCACATACTCAGTGAATCAGTTGTGGGAATTGCTGATATGTCCAGGGACATGTAAGTGGGTACACAAAGCGCCCAAGAGGTGGTGTGCAGTTGTAGTCCTTTCCACTTTGTTTCCACTGTTCATAACTCTAAGCTCAGACCTTGTTTGACTTCATTGTTGGTAGCAGTAGTTGAGTGTGATTTGAGGGATTCCCATTTTTGGAATGGTGGAAGTTTAAAATAGATTTAGCAATAAACATAATGGCATCCTTGGCAAGTTCAAGTACAATCGATTCCCTTACTAAAACATCCTCCAAGAACCCAGCTCGACTTCTTGGAGTGGTTCACTTCGCAGAGGTTGAAGTAACGATGACAGTCAGATATGAATGAGTGCTTCGTGGTCTTCATCTCTTCCATCGTTCTCGGCTTGGTGGCATAAACTAAGTCGCTCATATATGCCAATCAATCACGCAGGATTCAAGTGCGGAAGGACACCATAGAACACGTAAGTATCACTTAGTTGACAAGAAAAAGGGGCCAACATATTTCCATTTCACGATATTTAAGGCTAAGTAAGGTTCCCGCTTCGTGAAATTACGGGTCGAGGGAACTTTTCACCTAACAAAAAAAAACATTGTTTACCAGCCCAGTGTTCCAGCCCAAGTTCAGAAAACTTATCTTGGAGATCAACCCAACCGGAAGACAACAAAATGAAATGAGATGGTTAATCATTCTCTCCTAACCTCTCTCTTCCTCTGTCTGCGTTCCTCTTAGCATCACCGACAGTCTTCTATTCTATTTGTCTTTAAAATCTCCCAAGGATCAATGTATCAGTCCTCTCCTACAGTGACACTGGAGAGCCTCAAATCAAAGTTAGATAAGGTACAATTAAGCAAAATAGTTGTGGTATAATTCTAACTGGGAGTTACTCTATAGAAATCAGAGATATTCTCAGAGACAGGACACTTGTGTTTCTCTTACTTTTTGATTTTCCCTATTCTTTCAATCAGAGAGTCAGGAGAGAATTCTTTTGCGATTGGGATGTATCTGCTGAAGCTGGCACAAGACACAGAGTGGTAAAGTAAAGCCGTATAAATAAATCTTCACAGGATCGCGGGTTCACACCCAGGCCAGGGCATGTCCTCGAAAGATTATCTCTACCTCTTTATCTCTTCGAATAGAAGGCCTTCAGTGTTGGTGCTCTTCCTAGAAAACCCCTGTAGGCGGAAGTCAATATGGTGTGAGGTGTAATAGATCAATATATAAATAGCTATCTTCACACTCCTACGCAATAGAGAGGATGTTGTCAGCAACTCCTTGTGTGCCTATGCACGCATCAGCATTCCTATAAAAGGCCTTTGCTCGTCAGTATTAAGTTCTCCCAAGTTGGCGTCATCTCGCAGAAATCATGCGGCACACAGCTTTGTATGTGTGCCCTGTGATCTGCGGCTCACATCCGTTTGGCGTTAGAGAGTCCGCAGGCGTGCGCTCCAATCAGCCGGAAACATGCCATTTAAAAGCAGCTTCATTCGAAAAATCATGTCGGTATTTTTAATGAAAATGAATTCACATGGAAATGAAGGATGTGTCACGGAACGATTGGTCCACAGCAGATCTTCAATGCAAATCTGCCGCCTGCATTATATGCTTCAATTCTGGTGGTGCAGTGTTATCCTTCAAGTGTCAATTGCTTCTGGCGCTCAGTCCAACACCTTCAGTATTGATTTTAACTTTGTTGTCAGCAGCACGTGTTTGCAATACTTTCGCAGCGAAGCAGCTACGATACACCTGAAGTTCCGCATTTGGTCCTTGACACGTTGGTCAGTTGCTCGATTGCCTTAAGCGCCGTTCAACCGTAATTTACAATCACAACTTAATTTGATCGACAATTATTCCAGTGGCGGCCTCGTCACCACGCCCCATAATTGCATAACAATTTCCATTACGCCTGATTCCATTGCATGTAATCGTGCGGACTTTATTGGTTGCCACAGCAGCTGCCTCCTCAATTTGCACGCAGTCCTCCGAGGGAAATTAAGGCAATTTTGCATTTGCACAGCGTGGGTGTTTCGCTGCCTGGCGGTCGAATATTCGTTACGTATTTCCACGAGTCAAGGAGCATTTCAGATTGTCGGAGGAGTCAGTGCGGCGCATTTAAGTTATTCGACTGTTGGCATTCTGAGCACTGAGTGTCCTGCCAGCTCTGAAGCGCACTTTTCATGCCGGCGTCAGTGCGGGAATAATATTTAATATAAAAGCAATTGGCGACAGTTGTAAGCAGTCGAAGGATTTGATTGCATTCGAGGATGTGGAGCGAGGGGTGAGGGGATTATGTTTTAATTGAATTGATTCGAGGATTGGCAGAGCTTTGTTGAGGCAATATTTCAATAATACTTTCAATTTGTGGAAATATTATGCAATGCGAAAGGACGCTTGCGGCAATAATTCTGCATTGCTTGAGCGTCAGGATGGAAGTTTTCATATGAACCGTCGTTGACAGGAAGAGAATGATGAAAATATGACTTATCGAAGGCGATGCAGGATATTACTCTCATTCTTGCTAAATACATAAATTATTAATGGTAAAACTGCAGCTTTAATGAAAGGACGTTCCAAACTAAGTTTTAAGCCGTTTTTAAGGATTCTATTTTAGAGTGGAATTGAGTACGTTTATGGACCTCGAAAGCGGCACTGTTAAGAAATCCTTGTGAAGGTTTGTTTCTAAAGGTGCAACTTACGAATTAAACACGTTTATAGTCTTCGATTTGAGTCTTAAATAGTCCACTCCTATAAGCTTCCTTCGACTACATCCAAGACTATAAATGTGTTTACTCTTTAAGGAGAATTCCTATAGAGATGATACTATGAGCTCTGATCAGAAACCTTGTTAAGTGAATTGAACGTTTCAACGGTAGAATTGTGTATATTTTATAACGCTTGTGTCCTTAATGCGTGAAACTTACAAGTCCTTATATTGCTTCTTGTGGGTAGGTTCAGGGCTTGACCCGTTGTTGGTCTGGATTCCCGCGTTTATTAATTGCATCTTGGCAGATCTTAGAGCTATGTCGGACACGCCATATGTCCTCATTTCTTTCAAATTGTCCTTATAACTCCTTCAAATTTATGACCATAATGATTTGCGTGTTGTTGAGGGGCGTGTTTGGCAATATTTCCAATTGAAAACGTGCCTGGACATAGTCAGCAAGGCCACTTCTGCTCTGCATATGATACTTTACTGGATGCGCCCATTACCATGATCATTTTTTAAGCACAATACAATCTGCGTATAGAAGGCGAATACTTTTAACTTGACAGAGTTGTGTCCAGTGTCTACGGCTACTTCATGAGAGTAGCGGGAAGAGCCCCAATATAAATACCTCCTCACGGATGCCACGTGCCTGTGGGATTATTCTCCCTCGTATTTACTATGCAGTTATTAGCTGCCGGGTGGTTGGGCGACCGCCCCTCCCTCATGTAGCTGGGCCGAGGTCTGATCAGAATTAAATGCTTAAAGCAGCATAATCTGAAATGAGAGCTTAATTCTGATGAGGCTGGGCCAGACTGAGGACTGCTGTGGCAGGCAGCTGGGAACAGTTCATACTCGCACTTTTTTCTTTATTTTATTTACTTTACATTTTTGCTGAACTCCTTAAAAGGAAGGAAATATTAAGCAAGCAGCAATTTGTGATTTCTTCCCGTCGCACGCGGCACACAGCTTTGTGTGTGTGTCCTGTGATCTGCGGCTCACATCCGTTTGGCGTTAGCGAGTCCGCAGGCGTGCGCTCCAATCAGCCGGAAACATGCCATTTAAAAGCAGCTTGAGCTGCACGTGCCGCTGAAAGTAAATATTGCGCATTTGATTTTTATTTTTATGAACATATTGTTCGACCAAAAATAAATAGCAGAGCAGCCGCCAAGAACATCAGAGAAGACATCGGAAACGACAACACAACATTTCCCAAGCCCGTTACGCAATTCATTGGATTTGTTCATTCCGCACTTATTTTCCCATTCCTCACTTACCACGCGCGCTACTGTGACGTGCCTTGTTTTTGCCCGCCTCCGCGGCTGCTGCTGTAATTGCCTTCCGCCCACAAGGAATTATGTGACACTCGTGACATTGTCATAACCACTGTTTGCGCCAACACGCCCACACAATGGCATGGCTCCAACTAGGGCCGCTGCTGCCACTGGCAATCGCAGACTGTTGCTGCTGCCTGAACGAGGTGCATGCACCAGTGATTGTTGTAAGCGCTACACTTGCCGCCTGAGTTGGCAAGCACAGTTTGCTCATTCGCAATTGCAAGGGCATTAAAATCTTAATGAACGACCGCCAAAGCGGTGATGTAGCCGTACAATTCCTTGAAAGCGACAACAGCAGCCACAACAACGACACCAACACCAACACCAAGAGCAAGAAGTAGGAACGGTTCTGAAAGAGGGCACAAATACTTTTGTATCCGAATAATTCTACTCGGTACCCGATTACTCGGCTACTAATCAGCAGTCGCCTCCTTAAAGGCGAAATAGTCAATGGCCAACTGACCCAGTACTATAACCTGCTATACCAACATGCAGTACCACTCTTCAGACACTGAAAGGGACATATAATAGCCACGATTGTCTGGGATATAACTATTAACGGTCCTATCAGCACCATTGGCATCCTTTAAGGCTCTATGGTGTGATTTATGATACTAGTACTACTCGCATATATAACCTTACAGTGTTCTGTTCTTCTTAGTGAATATTTGACATATTGCCCGCTAGGCAGAAAAAGTGTTGCGATGGAATAGCCTTCTCATCAGTCATAACTAAACATGAATAAAAGTTGCAAAGCTTTTGAAATGCCATTAGTAAGAATCCTTAGTGATAAGTTCTTAGTGATAAGGCCTTACTGATAAGTCATTAGTGATAAGTCCTTAGTGATAAGTCCTTAGTAAAAGGCTGTAAGCAACAAGTCGTAAGCAACAAGTCGAATCAGTCATAACTAAACATGAATAAAAGTTGCAAAGCTTTTGAAATGCCATTAGTGATAAGTCATTAGTGATAAGTCCTTAGTGATAAGGCCTTAGTGATAAGTCCTTGGTGATAAGTCCTTAGTGATAAGTCGTTAGTAAAAGGCTGGAAGCAACAAGTCGTAAGCAAAAAGTCGTCAACTGGTAGTTGTAAACAGCGAGCCATAAGTCATAACAGTGGGTGGTCATAAATGCTCCTCTCGCCTTTACACGCTTGGACTTAGCTCTGGAATGTGTTAGACTGATCTCGAAAGTAACCGAAATATATGAAAAACAGACACATCGTGATGCGCGCGAGCGTACAGAGCAGACATGAAGGCAGAAGTGATCAGAGTGAAAGTTGATTTTCTCATCTTTTGTTTAATTGATTCAAGCTGAACTATCAATTACTGCACACAATCCAGTGATCGAACTAATGCAGCACTATTTCTCGCAACAGTTTTATTCATGTCTTGATTACGGCAACATTCCTGCAGTTGGTGATATTTAATCCAATTCCGAGAATCATGGTGAGGATATATACATTTATATACGCGCGTAGAGGCGCTTCGGGCACTCCCACATCCCTGGTACCCAGCTACCAGCACGTATTTAAGTGCGTGGGTGCTCTTGCGTGCGCTTCAAGCGTGGAGTTGCTGTGGGATGATGGGGGATATTACTGGAAGGCTGTGAATGGTGGTGGTGGTTTACAATTGCGAAGATGTTTAGCATTTGTTGCCACAACTGACAATGTCTGATTGCATTCTGCAAGTAAATATGGCAATTTTAATTTGTACATTAGCATTAATTGAGCCGCGGACGCTGACCAGACCAGACCAGCTGGAATGATGTGCGCAGTTGCTCGAATGGGATGGAGTATGCCGCATTTGCTGGCGCATTTTGTACGAGCACATGTACTCGTTCTCGTATGGTCCCAAGTCAGTACTGTTGACTGCGTCATATGCCTCCATACAAGGCCACTCAAATATTAGAGCATATGCCCATGTACTACGGTATGCAGAGCACATGTTGTTTGTGGTTCCATTTCCTGCTAAATTCAGTTGTCAGCTCCAGCACAGGGACAATTCTGATTTAGCGCCTAATTGGATACATTTTAATATGCAGCAGCACGCACGTGCAGCTGGCCTATTAGCATGCAGTTGCCCACCGCTGCATGGCACTAGTAGTGATACCAAATAGGCGATGTATGTTGTACATCGAAATAGCGCACAATGAAAATAGTAATTTTGCATCGGAATAGTAGTGCACCTAATCAAATATGTGTGTCACTCAACATGGATGCCGAATGCGCCATTTACAATGAGTTTATTAGCTGCAGCACGACAACGCCAATCACAAGGAGCACCATAGTCATAACAACATAACAACAATGAAAACAAGCACGCCCCCAGTTAAGTGGAACTTCAGTGAAGTGACGCAGGCACTTGGCTCACTTGCTGGAAAGCGCGTCGAGTGGAACGGAGCGCAAACATAAAAACCACAGCATAGTTTTAGGAGCAGACTTACGCTCCCATTAATTAGGATCGAGATAAAATCGCATTAGAGACTTCGGCAAACAGTTTAATTGCGTAAATTGAATATGGAGTACGCTGGCAGTGCAGAGCGGCACCGCTCAATGAAGAATACATTCTGGCAGCCGCAGCGCAAAGTTGCAAGCGAGTAAATTAGCAGCAACTTTAAAGCCTTTTTTCATTTTTGTTCCTCTCTGTAGTTTTTTCCCTTCTCTTTTTTGCGCATTTAATTTAATTAAAATTACGCACGAAATTTTTGCAGATTAACCGTGCTGAAAGTGCAGAGTGCGGCCGCGTTGAAAAAGAAGCAGCAGCAGCGTGCGTTGCAAGGTGAGTGGGCTCATTTTTTGCTCTTCTCCTGGTTGCCGTTGCCGCTGCCGCCGCCGTTGGTGTTTTTGCTGTTGTTTTTATTTGTGCCATGGTGCGGCTAAAGCGTTTAAAACTTTTGCAAAAACCAGGTCCAGCCAAGTGATAGCAGAGCGCGCATTTGCGGTCGCAGGTGGCGAAGTGGCGCGATGCCATGGCCTCAGTCAGCCACTGCTGTGGATTTGTTGTCAACTTTGATTAGATTGGCCGTTGAAATGTGCTCAAAATAGTTAGTCACTTTGTTGCGCGGTTGGGCATTTCCATGGGTTCACTCGTCACCCGCCCCACAGTTTGCACCATCGGCAGCCAAAGGCAACGGAAGGGAGTAGTGTGGTTGTGTGCCTTTAAATGTTCAATGCCCTCAAATGTAGTCGCAAATGCCAAAATTCATATTTTCAATATTTTCAGTTACTAAAATGCTCTTTCGCCGAGGCACCAAAAAGGACTATGAATATGCGGGCTCATTTCAAGAGGCAATCGGACCTGGTGAGTGAATCCTAGCAATATTTATCTTTAAACCGTTTAAGTGTTAAGGGAGTATACAATGAAAATGCAAAGTATTAGGGAGAAGGATGGTGAAAACTCAAATTAAGTACCAAGAGGTAGAGCTCCGTGGATATACTAAAAGGATATGGTTGTATCAACATGTCAGTTAACTGTAAAAGATTCACACTTGTATACGAAAAGTAGAAAAGGGCCTTAGGAAGGTTCCTGCTCACGATCCTTTGGTGCTATGTTCCTAGTTTACTCAAGTGTATGAACTGAAAATATCCCTGCTGCAAAACCTTCTGCTGAATGCCGTCGTTTATATGGATGGGGGTCCTACTATACCTTTTACAAAATATGGGCGGTATATATTCACTTCCACGCCTACTATCAACGCATATTCATAGCTTAAGGGCGATAAGAGATTTATAGACGAAGCATGCGAAGAAGCATGTGAAGGAGCATGTGAAGGAGCATGTGAAGAAGCATGTGAAGAAGCATGTGAAGAAGCATGTGAAGAAGCATGTTGAGATTATAAAGCCATATGCAAGAAATGAGGTTGATCAAAGAAAGGACTCGCCCACTTTCCCTATAAGTAAGTTTAACTTCAAATTGGTCTAGTTCTGTTCCAATTAACGATATTTGAGTAGTACTGCTCACTGGGTCCATACTAGTGCAGCACTGGGTCCATACTAGTGCCCAGCCCACAATTAACCAATATTCATTACTGGCTCCCTCTACAAGACTCATCATCGAAATTTCACACGATGACTCAGAGTACTGGTGTAAAATATACCAAAAATATGGGCGGGATATTTTCACAGCCACGCCCCATGTTGATACATGTAACTGTCGCCATATTCTAATTAACATTTTCTCTATTTTACCCCGCAAAAATGACAGTTTTACTGGTAGCCCAGGTGTTTGCCCTGCTGCCGGTGAAAGGAGTTACTTCGAAGTCAGTGCAGGACCTGCAGTTTTCGTGGAGGTTTGTACGCACATTCTACTCCCTGGTGGTGGTAGGATGCTTTGGCTTGTATTCGGGAGCTACCATCGCTTTTGCCGTGCGCGTCAGTTTGAATTTCGATGTTTTCGGTAAGTGGCTCTCTTTGATTGTCTCGGCAGGTTATCAAATTTTCGCAGAGACCATCGTCTTCAGCGTGTCGACTTTTCTCATTGGGGCTGGATTTTTCCATCTGGCAACCAGATGGCCGGCTTTGTTGCGTCAGTGGGACTGCGTGGAGCGTCAATTGCCGCCATTGCGGTCGCAAAAGGAGAAATCTCTGCTGGCGTACCGCATTAAGATGACCACTCTGGTGGCGACCATGTGCTCACTGAGTAAGAAATGCCAACAAAGTTTACGTCACGCATCGCTTCCGTTCTTTGATATTCGTGTCTCTCTCTTCCCAATTCCTGCTACAGTTGAACACCTGCTCAGCATGTTGTCCATCATTTACTATGTGAACGCCTGCCCATCGATGCCTGGCCATCCCATTGACAGCTTTCTGCAGGCGAACTTCTCACAATTATTTTATTTCGTCGCTTATACCACGCCACTGGGCATCTTCGGGAAGGTAGTGAATGTGCTGGCCACATTCGCCTGGAATTTCAACGACATTTTCGTGATGGTGGTCAGTCAGGCGCTAGGGGCGAAGTTCCGTCAATTGAACGAGCACATGCTGCTCACGATCAAGCACGTAGGTAGTTGCCGAGTCCATCGCTAGTTGACTGGACTGGCATATTTTGTTCCTTTTCTAGGCCACCACAGAGAAGTACTGGATACAAACCCGCGTGAACTACCGGAATCTGTGCAAGTTGTGCGAGGCGGCCGACGAGGCCATCTCCTTCATGACTCTGCTCTGCTTCTCAAATAATTTGTTCTTCATCTGCAGCAAGATCTTCAAGAGTCTACAGTGAGTAGCATTGGCAAATTGTTTTCACCTTCACATTCTGCTCTGTGCATTGATTTTGCTGCAGGAAGAAGCCCTCCTTCACGCACACGGTCTACTTCTGGTTCTCGCTTGCATACCTGCTGGGACGCACCTTCATTTTATCGCTGTTCGCCGCCGCCATTAACGACGAGTCCAGACGACCGCTGCTCGTGTTTCGCTCGGTGCGGCGCGAATTCTGGTGTCCGGAGGTGAGCGCATAAATAAATTAAAAATTTCCTTTCATGCAGTTTTTTGCGCCATGTGAGTCTGACTACTATCGATCCATTCATTGCCTCGGGTGTCCTCAGTTCATTTTAATATATTTATGACCACTCCATTTTGCATGTAAATTGAATATTTTTTGCGTGTGCGTTGCAAAATATGCCGTAATTCTTTCATTTCCATGGCAATTAATAACCATAATCGATGCTGCGCATAACCTGGGCGGCTTATCATTCAGAGGCAGCTAGTATCTGCACTTAAGGGCCATTCAACTAGCGAAGCAAAGTTGAATGGCAAAATGTAAGAATCGTCATTAATCACATGAGTTTCAGCAGACAGAAAGTAAGCATTGCTAGTACAATCGGTGCTTAATTAGAGTCCTTCATTCGCAGTGGCGCAATCACACGAAAATGGGTTCGTAGAGTTTGCTACCTTGTTGCTATAGAAGATTTCACTGTAGCCTCATTATGTGAAACAAATCGAAACTCTCTTGTACTCGCGAGGTGAAAGTGGCAATGATTTTAGAGGATATTATTACTGTTATTCGCTGCCGGTCTCATAACGGAAAACGAAACTAATGCATCCGTTTACTCAAGAGTGAATGTGTTGCACCCAAAAGTGGGTTTTTCTTCACATTCTCTTTCCACTTCACAAGTTAGCTAACTAGCTCACAAAATACAGCCACCACTTTCGCCTCTGAGAGCAGTCCGCCAATTGTTCCTTTTACAGAATAGTCCAATAACTCTGGCGTAGTTATGAGAACACAAATGCGATGCCTGCTTTTAGGGTGCATAATGTTGCTGCAATAGGCGGTAGGTACGCTGCTGTTGTCGCTGCATACAGAAGGACAGAGTTGTGAACGGTGCGACGAAATTAGCAGGCATTTTGGGTCACTGATGCCTCGCATATGGGCATGTGGGGTAAAGGGGTCATGACTTCTAATTTCTTTATATGGTGATTGAGTACAGTCATTCCCATTAATTTGCAATCACTTGAAGCCATTTGCAGTCACTTGAAGTCATTTGCAGTCAGTTGAAGCCATTTGCAGTCAGTTGAAGCCATTTGCAGTCACTTGAAGCCATTTGCAATCACTTGAAGTCATTTGCAGTCATTCGCAGCCAGTCAGGAGATCATCTTCGCAGAAAAGTGTAATCAATTTGAGAGTTTTCTAAAATCCGCCATTCACTAAAACTTAGTAAAGCTTGCTATCATTTACTAAAGCAGTCAATTGACTGAACACTTCAATTCATTGCAGTTTTTCCCATACCTGTAGAAGTCGGCAATTGACTGAATCCTGCGAGCAAATGGTACCATATTACAAACTGTCTCTGCTCTCTGTTACTTTATAAGCACATATCTCCACACTTCATTCAGTAAGAAATAATCCAGAGTACGTGTTTCGGCTCAATAGGATAGGGGTGGATTGCCCCAATTAAAGCAGTTGACAAATTTTTTCGATCTATACAGTTGCCACTGTTGTTATTGAGGCCTGCAGACAATTACCATGCATTCTATTCGGTGTTCCGGGTCTCATATTATCCTATATACTCTAATTTCTTGGTTTGTTATCAACTGTTTTCTGTTTACTTATATCGTTTTATATATTATTCTTATTAATTATGCTTATCTTATTATTCTGTTCTATTGCAAAATACTCTGTTCTATCAAGTTGTCTGCTCTTCTTTTCTATTTTATTCCACTTATGCTCTTCTATAATAGTCTTTTCATTGTTCTATTATGTTATATTATGTTGTATTCTATAGAATAATATTATATTGCATATGATTCTCATGCATCTGATTACTTCTACTCTGTTCGATACATTATATCCTATTTTATATTGCTCTCTGCTATTGCTTGCTCATTCTTCAATTCATTCATTCGTTATTCAATAGCAAGAATTGCTATTCTATTGCTCATTCATGTCTATTTTATTCTACCATAACATTATATGTTCTATTTGATTCCACTCTATTGCCTGGCAATCCGATTTATTAGTTTATATTATATTCTGTATATTTATTCTATTCTATTTTTGTAATTTATTCTATACGAGTACATTAAAGTCAAATGGATTATTATATTGCATCATATTCGATGCCATGTCCACAATTCTATTCCATCGATTCTATTGTATTATATCATATAGTATTCTATTATGCTATATTGTTCTATTATTCTCTTATATTTTATCTATTCCAGGTATTATACAATATGCTACTTTATTATGTTTAATCATTCACATTATATGTTGTTCCAATATTGTATATATAACTATATTTTTTTGTTTTCTATTATTATTTTATTTCTATTTTCTTTCTATCTGCTTTATTTCGATATTAAATATATTTTGACTGATTCTATTTAGTTTTCTTTCATAACTTTCTAATATTCTATTCGTTTTTGGTGTGTTTTAGTCAGTATCTACTCCAGTCATTCTGTTTATATACGAGTATATTCTATTCTTCTCAGTAATATTATAGTTTATAGGACTCCATTATAATGCAATCCTTTATATTCTCTTCTAGTTTATTATGTGTTTTTCCCTTCATTATTTTCTATCTTATTATATTCTATTCCCTTCAATGATATTTTCTATTTTCAATTTGATGTTAAAGTATTTTGTAGTTTATCACATTATATTCGATAGTTTAAAATCTTATCTATTGTATATAATTATTCTGTTCTATTCGATTGTATCCCATTGTTTTCTATTACATTATATTCTGTAGCATTCTATTATGCATTCAGCGTTTAACTTTGCATATTTTCTGGTTGTTTCTCCTGTTCTGTTTGCTATTTTTTTCTATTATTCCGTCATCTGTTGTTTTATTGCTGTCTTTGTTACCATTTCTAAATCTTTTTTGCTATTATTCCATCTGTTGTTTTATTGCCTTCTTTTTTATCACTTTTCTATATTTAGCTTGTATTCTCTCCTATTGGATTACTGACTGCTTTACACGTATTGTCTGCGCTCGTCTATTCTATTGCTCTTTTGTGATATGAAAGTCTTTGTGTCTGCTTCTTTTTCTACCCACTGTTCTATTCTACTCACATAGTCTCCACACTCTTTTGTTCCGCAGCTCAAGCGCTTCTCCCAGGAAGTGAATGCAGATGTTGTTGCCTTGTCGGGCATGAAGTTTTTCCAAATCACCCGTGGTCTGGTCATGTCGGTGAGTAACATCCTGAACCGGTGCAAGTGAATGTCAAACTGCAAAGTGGACAACAAAATTCCTTTCATCTTCATAGTCTATTTTTAATAATTGTTGTTGTTGTTGTTGTTTTGGTTTTGTTATGGTTTTGCTTGTGGTGTTTGATGTTGTTGTTCTGGTTTTGCTTTCGTAGGTGGCGGGAACGATTGTGACATATGAGCTGGTGCTGTTGCAGTTCAACAAGCAGGACAAAGTTAACGATTGTTTCGAGAACTGAAGCAGGACTTTCAAATTAAATGTATGTTATTTTATTTGTTGCATTTTACAATAAACAACATTTGCAGGACATAGTTAATGATTGCTTTGAGAAGTGAAGGAAGGACTTTAATTAAATTTATGTTATTAAATTCGTTGCATTTTACAATAAACAACATTTTGAGGACATTTTCGGGTTTCAGTTGTGCAGTGCAGACGTGTTTAAGCTCGCTCCGCAAAAATTAATTCTTTAATACAAATTTATGAAGTTAAAGTAACTTAAGTTGTAAAGAAAAAGTGCAATAGTGCAGTGATCGAGTAGAACTAATCTACCGGTCACTTACTGGGACACATCTTTTAAAATAGAATAAAATAAGAACAAATCACAAATTTATAATGAGTGTGGCTGACACACTTAAACAAAAAACAGCAACAAAAAGAAACGCATATTTTTCTTTCGTCTCAAACGAAAACAACGGCAACTCCAAATTGCCGGTCGAAGTGACAGAGAGCAGAGCACGATCTTGCTCTCCCGCTCTACTAGGTGCCAGCAATTCCCTACCTTGGAGTGTCCAATGCGCGACTCCCACTATGGAGTTTTATCCACCAGTTACTACTCCAGCAACCACAATAACAACTCAAAGCTCCTCTACCACAACTGTAACACCGGTGACTGCGACGGTAACGATTAGCTGCAACTCACCAATAATGGCAATCGGAACAATACCAATTTCATCAGCAACAACAAACACGCAAGTACAAAATATATGTAAATATTAAAACCAGTAATAAAATTACCGAAAATAAAAACACAAAACGAAACCGCGAAAAACAATCGCCAAACAAGTTAAATGAACAAAATACTAGTAACAACAGACAGAAAAATAAAATGTTCAACACAACACAAACATCACTCCAAAAATATTGGCTGAGCAAGCCTATCCCTCTAAACACAACAAACAGATTCGAACTGTTAGCTGTCAATGACAAAACGGACTCTCAAGACAACAGGGAAGAACAAAACAACAGTGGGACAAATGCGAACATTAATATACAAAAACCAATTGCGCAACATTTACAAAAACCGCCTCCTATATATGTTCAGAATGTTGAAAATATAAAAGCCTTATCTGAAGCACTAAATTCCATGCCAAATATATTGTACGAAATGAAAATTCTAAGCAAGAACGAAATAAAAATTCAACCAAAAGAATCCACACACTACACAAAAGTAATTGAATTATTAAAGCAAAAAGGGACAAAGTATTTACACATTTCGACCAAAAGATGAGCGAGGCTTTAGAGTGGTATTACGAAATATGCACCATTCAACCGACACAGAAGACATTAAAAATGAATTAGCCGAACTAGGCCATGAAGTGACAAATATCCATAACATCCAAATAGCTAATGGTGCCAAAATAAAACAACCACTTTCACTATTTTCAATTGAATTGAAAATAAAAGATAACAATAAAGGCATATACTCACCTCCTACACTGCAAAATTAGCTTTGAGCCACCCCGACAAAAGAGAACAATTCCCCAATGCACAAATTGCCAAAAGTACGGCCACACAAGAAACTACTGGCAGATAGACCCGGCGTGTGTCAAATGTGCTGGAAAACACAAGACAAACATGTGCACAATTAAAATCGACGCTGATAGAGTAAATATTAAATGCGTACATTGCGGTGAAAACCACACGGCAAACTACAGAGGATGTGCGATATATAAAGCTCTACAAGTCCAGAGATACCCTACACTTCGCAAGAAAGAAACAAATGGACAAATCAATATTGAAACAAACCAAAACAATCCCAATACAAAAATAAATCGCCAGAAAATCATCTCTGGTATTTCGTACGCTCAAGCTGCACAAATGGAAACAATATCACAGGAGCCAAATCAAATAAAAAGCAACAGCACATATGAAATAATATCAAACAATGACGATCTATCCGAATTAAAAACAATGATGTAACAACTAATAAATCAAATGACCAGTATGATGAACATAGTAACTATGCTTGTATGCAAAATAGATGAACGCAGTAAATAAAATAAATTTGGCAATATGGAATGCAAATGGACTGTCGCGCCATGAACTAGAACTAAAGACTTTCCTAATAAATAATTCAATAGATGTGATGTTAATCTCGGAAACACATGCTACAGACAAAACATATGTTAAACTCCCTAACTTTGACATCCATTACACAAATCATCCTGACAACAAATCTCACGGTGGAACGGCGATCATTATAAAAAAAAATATGAATTACATTGAACTTGACGCATATAAAAAAGAAAACCTTCAAGCAACCACAATAGCGCTAAAAGACTCGAAAGGACAAATCGTAGTATCTGCTGTCTATTGTACACCAAAATATAACAACACAAAAGAACAATATCTAGACTATTTAAAAAAACTGGGGAATCGCTATTTAGCCGGAGGTGACTATAACGCTAAAAATGTTTTATGGGGATCAAGGTTGACAAACGCAAAAGGACGCGAGTTCCTTAAAGCTATACGATATAGTAATGGTCGATTCATTAGCACTGATGAACCAACATATTGGCCAACAGATACAAAAAAACAACCAGATTTAATAGACTTCTGCATCACAAAAAATATTCTTCATAAACAGCTAACTATTAAATCATGTTTAGAATTATCCTCAGACCACTCCACAATCCTAATGACATTACTAGGATCAATAGAGACAAGACTTTTCTCAGGCATCTATAACAATAAAACTGAGTGGAATAATTTTCGTCTAGCACAGGAAAAACAACTAAAAATAGATATACGATTAAAAACAAAAAATTAAATAGATTCCGCAATCGCATACTTCAATGATAGCGTCATCGAAGCAATCACAGCTTCAACACCAAAGCTAACGTTAGCAAATACGGACACTACACCAGCGTTCATCAAGGGAAAAATTAAATGGAAAAGGAAGCCCCGGAAAACATGGCAAATCACTAGGAATCCGGAAGATAAACGCAACCTAAACAAAGCAACAAATGAATTAAAAACTTTACTTCAGAAAAACAGAGAAAAGGAACTAGAAAAACATATGCTGAACTTGGGAACGACCACATCAACAAATTACTCTCTTTGGAAGGCTACGAAAAAACTCACTGGTGCAATAATACACAAACCTCCTATCAAAACACAAACCGGTACATGGGCGAAAACAAGTAAAGACAAAGCCAACACACTGGCCAAACATTTCCTTGAAATATTCACAAGCGAAATGGACAATCAAACCACTCAGCTTGACAATGTAATAAATATCCCGCAATCCAAAACAAAAAAGACATCAGTAGCAGAAATCAAAAACAAAATTAAAAAATTAAAAGACAAAAAGGCGCCAGGATATGATCTGATAATAGATAATCAGATCATAGATAAGCGGGAAAATGCTAAAAGAAATGCCTGATATAGCTATAATATATATCCGAAAGTAAGTATTTCTCTCGCTTATGGAAAGTTGCACAGATAACAGCCATCAGCAAGCCAGGAAAAGATGCCACCAAAACAACTTCTTACCGACCCATCAGTCTATTGCCAATACTATCGAAAGTATTTGAAAGGATACTACAGGACACATTAGAGCCAATCTTAACAACAAAAAATTTAATACCCAGTCATCAGTTTGGATTTAGAAGACAAACTCAACTGTGCCACAGGTCCCCAGGGTTATAAACAAAATCCTTGAAAGTATAGACAACAAAAAATACTGCGTATCTGTATACTTGGACATTGCAAAAGCATTCGACAAGGTGTGGCACAAAGGACTTCTATATAAACTTAAGCGAATATTTCCACAAAATTATTGTGACATTTTAAAGAGCTATATAAGCGAACGACAATTCTACATAAAATATGACGAGGATAGCTCAGACATCCTACCAAAGACAGCTGCAGTACCACAAGGCAGCGTATTAGGACCTCTACTATACTTAATATTCACAGCAGCTATACCAATTCCAACGAAAAGTAATGCGATGATAGCAACATTCGCAGACGACACAGTTTTAATGGCATCACACAATGACGAAAAAAAGGCAACAAATGCAATCCAACATACATTGGACAATGTAGTAGCATGGTGTGACTTATGGGGAATAGAGATAAATAAAGACAAAACTGTACAAGTTGTATATACAAACAGAAAATCGACAAAATACAGCCTTGCTATAAAGGGCAAAAAAATAAAAACTCACTCTGCTGCAAAATATCTTGGAATAACCATGGACGAAAAATTGACTTGGAAGCAGCACATCATAAACAAGCGAAACGATGCAAAAAATAAGTACCGACAATTAAGCTGGCTACTTGGACGAGCATCTAGACTATCTCTCTACAACAAACTAATAATATACTAGACAATAATAGCACCTATCTGGAAATATGGAATCGAGATATGGGGCACAGCTAGCATATCAAACTTAAATTGAATACAACGAATGCAGTCAACAATACTACGAACTATTACAAATGCTGAATGGTATATCCCGAACGAGGTTATACACCGAGACCTACACATTGAAACCATCACGGACACAATCACAAAATGCAGCACCAAACATATACGCCGACTGAGAGGCCATCAAAACCTGGAACTGCGTAGTGCAGCAGACACGGAGGGTGCAACTCCAAGAAGATTGAAGCGAATTACCCCTGCAGAACTTACAGGAAGGTTTAAAAAAATAAATGCATAACAATAACAAAATAAATAATTAATTATTATGTACATAAATAAAATGATGGATAAATAGAGAACATTTAATAAACAAATAAATAAAAGAAGTTCTTTTGGCATTGGCAAAAAGAGCATATTCAATCCAAACCTGCACAAAATATTACTTAATATTATTGTTATAGATTGTAATATATAGAGGAAGAAATAAAAAAAAAAAAAAAAATGTGCATTCTCGTATGATATACTCGTATGCATGCTGAGAGCAGTTTCACTTCGTTTCGTACAATGCTGATTTGTTGGTAGGATTTGTTGTTGGGTTGATTTCCAAACAATTCTGCGCAAATTCAATTAAAATCTTATGCACGGCAATGCTGCACAAGTAGCTTCCATTGTGCTATCCTGGAAAAGGATCAATTAAGCACAACTACAAAGCTGCAGAAAGGCTTCTCAATGGAACCCTCAAATCTGGCACCGTCAACACGCAAATCTGCCGCACTATGCACACACTCGACGCGCCTGACTGCGGCTGAATGAGTGTGTGTTTGTGTGTGTGTGGGCGGGCAATAAAACTGCAATTAAATATAATTGCTTGAAATTCCGAGCTCATGAAAAATGGACGTCTGCAATTAGGCGGAGAAATTGCGCCGATAAGCCACATGCCTGCGACAGGTGCCGCTAATTATCTGCGCACTTCTACCAATTGCGTTGACCGCATTCAGGAGCAGTTCCGCTGCACCGCCAAGCCACCAGTAGAGCGGCATTTCGTTGGCAATGGGAAATATTGGCGCACATACGCGTGAGAACGCAGCAAAAGACAACACTAGCAGGCAACGCGACGCCCTGGCGCAACCAAGGACACTGCAGCAGAAGAGAAGCATGAAAATTGTGCCGAAGTTTTGTGGCAAATTGCGCAAATTGGGGAAGAACTCGCGCGTGCATATGCTGCACAAGCAACGACACCAGCACCAGCACAGCGGTGTCGTGAGGTAAGCACCAAGAAGCCTGCTACAACTGCACCTGCACATCAATGTATTTACCCTTATGCATGTGGGGAAAATTTTAATTAACATTCAATCGCAAGTAGCAATAATTCTCATTAGCCATTTCAGCAAGGATGCTGTGTTGACTGGCACCGACGTTCGCAAGGACCACGTAATTAGGGGCACATCTGAGGATTATCAAGAGCAACTGCAAGCGAACTTCTACAACGATAAGCCACCAAGTAAGTGCATGTGTGTGTGTGTTTGTGGGTGTGTGTGTGGTGAATGTAGCTGCAACTGTTGCATGAGGATTCCACATTTTCGCTTAATAACGAGCAAATTTTCACATAAAAAATGCACGTTGCAGAGTTTTTACCAAAGAGCACCAAGGATAATTTCATTTATGATGGGACTTTCCACGAGGCGGTCGGAAGCGGTAAGTGTGCAGCTACAAATATGAAATTTCAGCAGGAACAGCGCGCACGGTGGGGAGTCAGACAGAAAGGGAGTTAGTTGTGCTCCAGTGGAGTGTTTTGTGCCTGGCGTCGTTTATAAAGTGAAAGGAACATTTATTTTTGTGGGATGAGTTCCACAGGCATCCTCACAACTACGAGGATCGAATTTAAAGTCATGCACTGACGCTGATTTCAATTAAACGGACTTCTGTGAACGAACTTCTGGGTCTTCGAAAGAGTCCCCCTTACATTTTGCGTACTCAGTAGGGCAAGCTCTGGATCCATCATTCCAAGAGCACCTCAGAGAACAGTTGTGCAGCTCGGCTTTGGTTTTACTCATAAGTTCCTCACTAGACAAGTTTAGAAAATCAGGCGGTGCATTGCTTTGATGAAGAAGGACCTTCAGCAAAACTTATTCCCAAATAGTCTGTCAATAATTGTTGGTTATGTTTTCAATCTCAATCGCTTTCTCAATTTCTTCATAATTTCTATCTTTATTTTTTTTTTTCAATACCATAATTAATCCCTCTTTCTGTCTCCCTCTCTCTCACTCACTCTCTCGCTCTCTAAATCTCATTCTCATTCTTAATTTCATTCTCAATCTGAATCTAATTCTCAATCCATTTCTTAATCTCAATTTCTATATCATTTCTATCCTTATTTCTTTCGCGCTTTCATTCTAAATCTCATTTTCAATCTCATTCTCGATCTGGTTCTCAAACTCATTCTCAATTTATTTCTCAATCTCAGTCTCATTCTCAATCTTATTATCAACCTGATTCTCAATCTCATTCTCGATCTCATTCTTAATCTCATTCTCAATTTAATTCTCAATCTCAGTCTCATTCTCAATCTCATTCTCAATCTGATTCTCAATCTCAATTTCTTAATCATATCTATCTTTATTTCTTTCTCGCCTTCATTATTTTTTAATCTATTAATCTTTCTCCCTCTATCTCTCTCTCTCTCTCTCTTTCCAAATCTCATTTTAAATCTCATTTTAAATCTCATTTTAAATCTCATTCTTTATCTCATTATCAATCTGATTCTCAATCTCAATTTCTTATTCATTTGTATCCTTATTTCTTTCTCGCTTTCATAATTTGTTAATCCTTTTCCCTTTCCTATCTATCTCCCTCTCTCTCTCTCTAAAACTCAATTTAAATCTCATTCTCATTCTCAATTTCTTATTCATTTGTATCCTTATTTCTTTCTCGCTTTCATAATTTGTTAATCATTTTCCCTTTCTCTATCTATCTATCTATCTCTCTCTCTCTCTCTCTCTCTCTCTCTAAAACTCAATTTAAATCCCATTCTCATTCTCATTTTCTTATTTCTTTTTCGCTTTCAACATTTTTTAATCCTTTTCTCTTTCTCTTTCTCTCTCTGTCTCTCTCTATCTATCTATCTCTACCACTCTCTGTATCTTTCTCTCTCTCTGTCGCATCTTGGATCTCACTCTGACACTCTCTCTCTCACTCTCTGTACCTCTCTCTCTCTCTCTCTGTACCTCTCTCTCTCTCTCTCTCTCCCTCTCTCTAAATCTCATTTTAAATCTCATTCTCAATCTCATTCTCAATCTGATTCTCAATCTCAATTTCTTATTCATTTGTATCCTTATTTCTTTCTCGCTTTCATAATTTGTTAATCCTTTTCCCTTTCTCTATCTATCTCTCTCTGTCTCTCTCTCTAAAATTCAATTTAAATCTCATTCTCATTCTCAATTTCTTATTCATTTGTATCCTTATTTCTTTCTCGCTTTCAACATTTTTTAATCCTTTTCTCTTTCTCTCTCTGTCACTCTCTACCTATCTATCTCTCTCTCTCTTTCTTCCTCTCTCACTCTCTGTATCTTTCTGTCTCTCTGACGCTCCTTGGATCTCACTCTGACACTCTCTCCCTCACTCTCTCTATCTCTCCCTCACTCTCTGTATCTCTCCCTCTCTCTCTCTCTCGCTCTCTCTCCCTCGCTCATTGGATCCCACTCTCCCTCTTCGAGGCTACGCAATTTTAAAATTTCTTCTCTGCTGGTACTGTTCCCAATCAAAGCGTACGTGCGCGGAGGGGAAACTCCTCATTCCTTGTCCCGTAGACTCCGAAAAATCACTTTCAATTAAACTTCATGTAGGCAAATTAGTTGTAATCCTCTGGAAAGTGACTGCAAGTCAAAGCAGCCCCAACAAATACAAATATACTCGTACACAGTAATGCTCTCAGCTTTGTCTTAGACTTCCAAGGCCACAATCACGTTCAGCCTCGCTTTCAATATCCCTTTTGCGTCTTCTGTCACTCAACGAGCCCCGTCTTCTGCATGTCTGTGCCCTTAACGGTGGCGATGGTGTGGAACGCTGCGAAGCGTGTGTGTGTGTGTGATTGTCTGGCATAGAAAATCATTTAAGATGTTGAACATCGTCGTTGGGTGCAGTTAAAATTAGTCCTTAATTGGAATAATAAACTAAAAATGCGTTGAAAGCATTCGTTCGCGCCGGATGCCGTTGTTAATGAACTTATTGAATGGAATTGAAGACGCGCAGCACACACACAAGAACACGGGCCTATGTTGGGTGGAAGGACTCGGGCAATTGGCATGAAGTCAACAAGAAAATTTAATGGAAGATGAAAATGGCGCGGCAAAAGGCACCGTGGAGAAGCCAGTGTGCTCATAAATATGCAGGAAAGTTTTAATTATTGGACAGTTGGGGAAGAATGATTAAGGCACACTCGCTGTGGTGTGCGAGCACAGAAGTGGGAGTGGCGATGCTTAGCATAATTTCACGTTCGACCCGGCGAGAGTCCAACGAAATTCTCTAAAAGCCCTCTTTCTTTGTTCTTTGCTCATGTGTGTGCATATGCGGCTTCATGTGTGTGTGGGTGTGGGTGGCGCGAGCAGTACTGCTGATGGCGGAATTTTTCGCCATGATGCCGGTGAAGGGTGTCACCGGGCCACATCCGAAGCAGCTGTCCTTCTCCTGGACCTACGTGCGCACTTGGTGCAGTCTGACGTTCATTGTGGTTGGGCTGAGTGACTTCGCCTTGTCCATGCACAAAGTGCTCAATAGCCCAATCAAATTTAATAATATCGGTAAGTTAAAAATTTGTCCTCTTTTATGCTACTGCTCAATACTTCCTTATAATTTTTGGTTTTTCTTCGTTTTGCTTTTACACACATACGTGTGTGTGTGTGTGGTTGGCTTGTGATATTCCTGGCAGAGCCCCTGATATTTCGGCTGTCCGTTTTGCTCGGCTGTGCCAGCGCATTGAGCCTGGCACGCAAATGGCCGGAATTGATGGTGTATTGGTATGACATTGAGAGCGATTTGCCACAATATTGCACACAAATTGACAAGGGTCGCATGGCCCATAAAATCAAAATGGTGACATTTGTGGCCATGGTCCTGTCGTTGGGTAAGTGTACCATCCGGCACACAAAAGGCAATGTGCCGACTGCGTGAGTCCTTTTGTGGTGTTAGTAAATTACCAAATCATAATAGAAAATATATTTCTATAGACTCTATAGAGTGGAGGCTACTTTAATGCTCTCTCTCTGTCTCTCACGGTCTCTCTCTTTTTCTCTCTCTTTATTCGTTTGCAGCTGAACACGTTTTGAACATAATTTCCACCATACACTACTCCAATTATTGTCCCATCACAAAAGATCCAATTAAAAACTACTTTCTCCTGGCTGAGGATCACATTTTCAACGTTTTCCCCTACTCGAACTGGTTGGCCTGGTTGTCGAAGTTGGAACAGATTGTCGCCACTTTCATATGGAACTATATAGACGTGTTCGTCATGGTAGTTAGCATTGGCCTGTCATCCAAATTCAAGCAGCTCAACGACGATTTGTACAAATTTAAGGGCATGGTAAGTACCCTATAACTGCATGCAAGTAAGAGATCTACTCAGGGAGGAGCAGGTCGGGACCTAAGGGTCATTTTAGGATAACGTGTTTTGCGACACCTTGAAGCGGTCTGGTCTATTGTTCAAAGAGTAGGGAAATACTGATTATATGAGAATAGACTTTCAGACCACCCTTGAATGAATATCTTTTGGTCTGGTGTAAAACGAAAAAGAATGTTCTTTGTTAGGGTTGTGTCCATGTTTGATATCATGCAAATATATATTTAGTTAAATAACACAAAGCTAGGATATTTCGTAGGGATTCTATAATCCGGGTCCGAATCATGGAACTAACGCCAGAATAACTACACTCAATATACAAGACGATTAGCACAGGTTTTGTGATGAGTAAATGAGCAATTATTTGCAATTTTCAATATATATACATATATACATTTTGGATCGCAAAACTCACCCACTTCCCATGTGCTCATATTCATGCAAGAACATATCTCAAGACCCCAATTAGCTATTTTTACCGAAACTTGATGTGAAACTAAACTCAATCACTCGTATGATCTGAGAGAGTAGGACCAAAAACACTCCAACTTTCTATAAGTTCAGTTTGTTGGAAAAAGGACTATGGCAACTAGGAACACACCCACATAAGTAGTTCTCAGTAAAGAGTGTTCCCAGTCCTATCTTGTTCTGGATACTTAATTCCCGTATAAATTCAAATCTGCTCCAATTATAGTCGAGTTAATAAGAAAGGAATACTGACGTCACTACATAGGTGTGTAGAGTATTTGTACTAGTCGGTACGACCGTGTATAAATATTTCTCACTTGTTCCTTGTGAACATTTCTTATCTTAATGTTACGAGTAGAGTCCCATTTGGGTGGTCATGATTCGATCGATGTTTGCCTTACTTTCCAATCGGGTCAGAGAATGAGTACTTGGTCGGGCCTATTGTGGACTATGTGACGCACTTTCCTCAAGGTATCAGCTGAGTATATTATCACTGATCGGTATCTAATAAATACTATCTATGTCATAAAATTTGGAAGAGCAAAAAGTGAACGCAAATTTACTAAAATTCTAGTCAGGTTGGCTCCGTGGACCATCGATGGGTCGATAGGGATGGCCGTGAGGAAACGCGTTACATGATCCATGCCAGGCATGTGTGCTGCGGACGGCATCTGTTTTGCACTCAGTTTAGATCTCATCGGAATATTTGATTTCTCTTACAGCAAATGCCAGCGTCCTTCTGGGCCGAACGCCGCATACAGTATCGGAACTTGTGCATCCTGTGCGACAGAGTGGACAATGCCATAGCAGTGATCACGATGCTCTCCTTTTCCAACAATTTGTACTTCATTTGCGTCCAATTGCTGAAGAGTTTAAAGTGAGTAGTAACGCGTCATTCGCCAAGCAAATCACGCAGAGCTTATTTATGTATTGTGCGATTTGAATGTACGAGCCTGTGAGCACTAGGCGTGATTTGGATTCACATGCGAGTATTTAGGAACATTTATTTAATCAAATGAAATCCTTCATATGCACTACTCGGATATATAAATGAGGTTAATGAAGCATTCTCCCCTTCCAGCAAAATGCCGTCCTTTGCGCACGCCATGTATTTTTACTTTTCGCTATTCTTTCTGCTCAGCCGCACCCTCGCCGTGTCGCTATACTCAGCAGCCGTTAATGATGAATCCAGAAAACCACTTCGCATATTGCGTTGCGTGCCAAAGGAATCCTGGTGTCCGGAGGTGAAGCGTTTCTCCGAGGAGATTAGCAACGATTTGGTTGCATTGAGTGGCATGAAGTTCTTTCACTTGACACGGAAATTGGTGCTGAGCGTAAGTGCAGTGTCATGTTGGCGCAAATGTTCTTGCACATTCCATGCTATGCCACACCATGCCATACCACACCATGCCATACCACGGCATGCCAAGCTATACAATTTGATTCTATTCGCATACCCATTCACATTTCCGGTTACCCTGCACATTTCACTCATCGAATTCCAACGCTCATGCTATTGTTTACACTCCCACAGTTCACACACTCGCACACTCACACACTCGCACACACACAAATCAAGCACACCAGTGCGAGCATGCTAAGTGAGATATTTCATGCTTTCTCTAATATGTAATACAATTTGTCGTGTGTCGTCCTCAGGTTGCCGGCACCATTGTCACCTACGAACTGGTCCTGATACAATTCCATGTGGAAAGCAACGTCTGGGACTGCTCTGAGAATTTCGATCGCACTTTCGCCGAACTGAATTAAATAGAATTACGATGGTGGAAGTAAACGGGGTGTGACGATGTTGTGTGGTCTCTTTTGTATTTCGGCAGTTCATTAAATTCCGCTTCTGAGCAGCATTGCTGCGCTTAAGTACGAAAACACATTAAACAAGAAATTCGTTTTATCATTCGCATTGTGCCAACGAACAAAGGCTCGCATTGACAATTTGTAAATTTGGGAATGTTTGCTCCGTGGCGCTGATTCCAGCTGCCGTGGGCCACCACTCAATTTGCATGAATTCGCTGTTAAACACTCAACTAAGCAGCTTAACTAAAGTAATTGCCTACTTAGCGGCTGAAATGAGTCCACACAATTCTGTATGCTTTGCGTAGGGTGCACAAAAATATACGTTTTATGACGAGTGAACATGATTTATTGTTGCCTTCTTGAGGCGAAGGTGGAGTACGTTGTCTCAGGGCTGGAGTGGGCAGAGACTTTCCCCCGGCTTAGACCGCAAACCATTTGCCGCAATTATTGCCACGTTAGCATCGAAACAAAGGAAATTTAGTAAATAAACAAATAAAAGTAACAAAACAACATTACTACACGTCAACAAATCTGATAAACTTGCATGCAGACAATCATTTACCAAGGTGTGGACTGGGGTCCAGGCTGGAGTTGAATCTGGTACTGTTTAGAGCACCCTCATGAGGGGCCGGAGCAAACTCAGGGAGCCATCAGAAACTGTTGGAATCTCACAGCACCCCAACACATTACTCGCAGGTTGTGCCATATGATGTGCTTGGTATCGTTTCCCACTTGAATGATGAGTTCCTAAGGGTGTTGTTGGAATATAATATGGACATGGGAAGGACGATTTGGTGTGAGTTTCGGATGGGTTAGAGGATTATTATTATTATATCTTATGCCATAATTACTTATGACTGCAAGGGGTTGGGGCAAGAGTACCAGCTAATAAAAACCATTTTGGAGACCAAGCCCGGGACAAGATTTGACCCTCTGAGTGTGAGAGCCTAGCACTAGACCACAGAGGGCGGCGTGGTTAGAGGATATATATGTATTCTTGAGAGACGACGGGTTGATTTTATCCGTCTGTGGTCAACTTTTCTCTTTGCAGTATTAAGTTGTTATATGAACCCTTTCCGGAATAGGACACGCCTCGCGACTCCTCATTTAAAGTGATCACAAGTTCAATAGAAACGAAGATATAATGACACAAATTGATAGTCTGTCATACTAGAGTTTGTGTAAACTGTGGGCATTATGTATACACTGACACGCCCACTATATACACATATTCATAACTTGGGAACTATACTAGTTTTATGAATCAAATGTTGTGGGCGGAATCATATAGGAACTATAAACCCAGTTGACAGATATGGGCAGCATCACACAAATAACACTCCCATCTGTCGTAGAGATGCTTTCCGAGATCTCCTTTGAAATGAGCCCAGTTAGGGTTGTGATGTGGTAGTGATGCACGTAGTCACGTCCACAATTTTCACATATTCGTAGCCTAAGATCTGTTTAAGATTTACTGATGGGATTTTACGAGTATATATAAAGGAGCACAGCGACTCCTTGAAATAGTCAATGAAAATTCACGCCCATTATTGACCTGTATGCGTAACTGAAGATGTGAGCAGGATTCATCAACAATATTTCCCAAAAAGTCCCATAATGGAAGTATGCAACTGAAGTTTAGAAGTGGGTTAGGCCGGAGAACCGCCAAAGAAGGCAGTCCCCAAGCACTCAGGCGGTGGTGCCCGTTGTCCTGCAACTAATAGAATAGAAGTGGGGTGAAACTGAAGATTAATGTGAATGGAACATATCCACTACCACGCCCACCTTCAATATACTTTTATAATACGAACAAACAAAATTCTTTCAAAGTGAAACATTGAGTCTCATGATAAAAGTGCCCAATTGCGTCATTGTTTAATTCGTACTCGGGCTCCATATCACACTTCTTCCATGTTGCTTATGGAGCATAAATGTGTGATTCGTAGAACCCGCCTTCCGGCCCCAGAAGCTGCCTTGATGAAGTTGTTAGCCCAAGGGTGCTTCGTTATCTCGCCCGTTACACGATACGGAAGTACGTTTCGTTTCCCCCATTCTGCTTACTTAGCAGGTGGTCCCATAGTACTCATCTAGTGTCCAGACAATACAACAGTGGAGTGCTCCAGAAACGAGCAATGGGAGATAAGGAGGAACTGGAGTGAGTATTGTTGGGACAACAATGGAGGGCTGGAGATGTCCTTGTTGTGTTTGTTGTTATTGAAAGTGCATTTTCCTGGAACATGGGTGACCTGTCGCAAAAGGACCGTTTTACAGATGTAATGAATGACTTTATTTTTTCTCCTGCGACAGCACACACACAGACACACACACACACAATTATAGCGTCTGAAGATTCGTCTCTGGTGTGAAAAGTAATCAATCAAAATGCTCAAATTGCCGTCTGTCGGCATCGGTGACTAACAGAGCTCTGCGGTTGTTTGTGTGCTCAGAGAACAATCGGGGCGAGGGGGTGGGAATTAAGAGATAAATGCCAGAATTTAATATTTGCTTTAAATATTTATTAAGTGGCTTATTTTTCATGCAAATATTGCGCTTAATTAGTGTGCATAAAGAGAGAAATCGCAGCGGGGAGCTAATTAAAAAGCCATTTGCATACTGGTGGAAGCGGGCTGGGAACTGCAGAAAAACCTTCACACACAAACCAGTGCACACACACACTCAGCCAAACACACACACACATATACGTGCATATGTGCAGCAGGCCTGAACTTAAGCACAGTATGGCAGGTATTTCGGTACAGGAGTCCGTACGTGCTGTTGTGGGCAGTTCAATTTGTTCGTGGAGCATCCTCATCCATATCCACAAATGCTTTTGTCCTCATGAAAGTCAATATGCAAAGAATGTTTACTTGTTACATAAATAACCGCGTAAATCCTATTTTTATTCTCTAAACACTTTTAGAATCTCGGATCTTTACAGTTTAGCGTGTTTAGTACGATCAGAATAGAAGGACTACTCACTTGCACTACTTTCTCATGAACAAGGATGCGGATGTGGGGTGAAATTGTGTGTCGAAATGTTTTGGAAAACGACCCTAAAAATTTCCATTGAACGTTTGAAGAACCTTAAGACAAGCGGAGAGCCTTGAGACAAGCGGATAAATTCAGGTCGCTCATGTATAAATTTTCTTGTTTTTGTAGCGCTCTAAGGACCTTGTTATTCGGATTTTTAAGTCCTGAAAATTCACAGCGCTATAGTTTCCCGAACTTTTAGTAGTGTGCCCATAGAAAAACACAGAAATATTAATATCAAGTCGCATAATTTGAGTTATTTGATCCTTAATATTCGTGCACTCCTTCAAACATTACATTATTCAAAGTATTGACATTATTCTAAAATCGATTTTTATAGAATTTTCCTATCCTCCGACTAGCCATGCTTGGCGTGACCCCATAAGCACAGCTTTATCTTAATTTATTTGTGGTCCCTGTGGTGGAGGAAGATGATTTCTCATTGTCCAAAGTAGTCTCCGGCTTTAAAGTGTGGTTTTGTAAAGAGTGAAGTTTTTACGGTGATTGAGCTGATGTTGACAAGAGTTTAAAAGCTGTTCTTCATTGTTGGATCTGAAGGTTGTTTAAAAGAACCTGTGTTCCACACCTACTCTGCACTAGTGAAGTAGTCTTAAAAGGCCCGTGAAGGAGTCACCTACGCTTCTAACGCAGTCCACAACGGAACGAACGTGCTTTATTTAAATCGGTGTATCGCCGCAGCAACAGGGCCGCTTTTTTTCTCACATACTAGTAATGTGCCACTGCTATGGCGGACAGCAGCGCAGCCAGGAAAATGTCCTTGATAAATTTGCACTGATAACGTCAGATTTAATGTCAACATTGCAGGCATAACTTATTGCAAATTTTGAATGCGCAGCAACTCATAAAGCATATGCCGCAATATGCACAACAACAATAACAAAAATAGCAATCACAATAGCAGCAACAACAACAATAACCAGGACGCAATAACAAGGACACCAACAAGCCCGAACTCGTGTATTTATATGAAGCTGCTGAGCGCCCGTTCGCAGTAGTCTCACTTCAACATAGCAAACTTTCGCCTCCGTTTCGTCTCGTGGGTGTTTTGCATAGCAGCGGCAAAGAAGGAAAAAAATAACTCAAATTATAACAGGATATGCTGTTGGGCCATTGTCAAGGCAGCGGCACATGAACGCTTGTTGCTTGAGTAATTCTTACACATATCCAGAGACCGACACTTGAACACTCACGCACAAGCACACATCCAAACAGAGCTCAGAGAATATGCAGACAGCTCACTGCGTAACGTGAGCATTTCACTTCTCAACTGCTCAGCTGCCCAACCACGGGCTTAGTAGTCCGTGCAGCCACTGCTCGTTTGTGTAAGCCCCACTCGCCCGGCATCCGTCACCTAAACACTCACTTCGCAGCCATGCACAACTTACGCAGCAAATACGGATGCGTAACGAAATTGCAAAGTTTCACAAAGTTTTCGAGTGTTTTGCAAATTTTCCATGTACGCGCTCACATAATAAAAATGTAAGTTTCCTCGCACTTGACGCTGCCGAGCAGGGGCGTTGTGTGGCGGGGAAGGACGTCAAATTTCTAAAAATTAAAACTAATTCAGTTACTCGAACAAAAAGAGCTGCAAATTTTAACTTTTCGGCAAACGATGCTGCATGTGAGCGCATTAAAAGTTAACTATTACGTCCTTAACCCTTGTGTGGGCAGCTCCTTTCGAGACACTTTCCGAGGATGTCAGGCACTCTGATCTGGCCTGAGTAGGACCAGTCGCTCTCGGGGATATTTCAATGGTGATGCACTAGGGATGGATATTATTTAGAACCTTTTTCAGCTTGAGTGAATCCCATCAAATGCAAGCATTGCCCAGAGATGCTTTGTTGTACTGGGAGGTTCCATTGGTGGCTCTTCGTAAGAAGCTTCATTTTCAAAGCGATACTTTAAAACACTAAACTGAAGCCGAGAAATTGCTCAGAGGCTACTAAAACTAGTGTGGGGAGTCACTATCGTCAAGGTCACGACATATTTCGCACTAAGCTTCCGAAAGGTGGGGGAAAGAATTACCAATACTGTAATTATTGACAATTTCTTTAAGGAATCAGTAGTGCTACCACAACATGAGAGAGAGAGAATATCTCTAAGGTCGTGGCATGTATAACTGGTCACTGGCTTTTCGGCAGACATGCTCTCAGGCTGGGAGTATTCTCTCATGAATACTGCAGAAGCTGTGGGGATGAGGAGGCGGAGGAGACTGTAGAACATCTCTTCTGTAGTTGCCCCGCTCTGGCCAGAAGCAGAGCGGGCTCTTTAGGCAAATACGCTTTTAGCTCTCTTACAGAGGTGTCTAGCGCGAAGATCAAACAAATCCTGAGCTTTATTAGGGCTTCAAAATGGTTCGACGAGTGAATCGGAGGTGCGTTGTGGCGCGGTGGTATCACAATGGACCCATGGTGGTCTGAGTGAGCTGGTCCTTGAACTGGCTGCCACATTAACCTAACCTAACCTACCACAACATGATTCCCCCAGTTGGGCTTCTACTGCTACCTTTATATAATTAAAGGTAGCCAAGCTGCTGCTCCGTCGCTACCAACGCATCATCATAGAATAAAGCACAGAAGCAAACATTGTAACCTATTGGTGGCACCGATCTCTGTGGTCCAGTGGTAAGCAGGCTAGACTCATACTCCGGGGGCCGTGTGCGCGAACCCTGCTCCGGGTATGGTCTGAAAAATGCTTCCTTCTAAATCTTTTTCTCTTCGAGGTGCCAGTACTCATTCCCCCAACTCCTTTTACACATTATAAATTATGCCGCAAGGTAGACATGCATTCTCTTCAGATTCACAATTTAGTTTGGGATTATTTTAGTCGAGACTGATCTGGTGCCCACACACGGGTTAAATGCGTAAGAAATATACGTTTGTATGTACTCCGACTACATTTCCGTAGAATGCATGCCATTTCTAATTAACACACAATTCTGCTAACCTGAAATAACGTCCGACGACCGCCGCCTCCTCGCGACCTTGCAAGTGTGTGCTGCCTTCAAGCACCAGCCCGAGGAATACTTGAAGCCAGCACTAATTAGAAAATTTTCATTTTTGCATTTGATGAATAAATTTATTTCTACAAAAGAAAACGAAAAAGGCAAAAGAGCCCAATTGCCAGGCAACTGCGGAGCGCCCTGCAGGATTTGCAGCAGGATGGCCAACAGCACTTGAACATACGTAAGTGAATCATTAGCAATAAAACTTAATAAAGCGGTTGCTTTTGGTCCTCAATCACCGAAGAGCAGCAGACTCAACAGTTTAGCCACATAGCTGAGCACTTTAACCTTCTCAACTCTTAACTCTCTAATTTTTAATTCCTTTAATTTTGAATAAAAATTTCCACTGGATTGCGGACCTCCTGCATGCGCTCCTGCCGGCAGGTGGCATCAAACCGGCCACCCGCGCAGATTATCTACACAACGGCAGCTTTCATGAGGCGATTGCTCCTGGTAAGTGTGCTTAAATTGTGTGCTCTAATTTAGTGGGAATCTAAAGTGGGCATTTAACTGTTTGGCTTTTTGTGTGCATATTCGTTCTTCGATTTTCTGAGGGTTTAGGTCAAAGAGTCATGCTTCCTAGTATATAAGCCAAGCAAGCGTCATTGAAAATACGTGCTTTGAAATATTCTGGTTATGATGAGGCAATTGTCTTCGGGGATGCAAAGTACACATCAAAGGTTAGCAATGTTCGGAAACTCTTAAAGGTGCCGTGCTTACCAGCTTACAATAGAAGATCAAGCAATTAAAAGTTATCGCCCACATTCGCCTAAGGTTAATATATGATTTTCGCTTTCGAAGGTGTACAATTTTAGGTTGCTAAGAATACTTTCAACTAGCAGAGCTGCACGGAAAGCTCTATCGAACTATGTTTTCTACTCCAAACAGCCCACTCTTTACTCTTCTGCTGTATTTATACGGACATACAATGATGGCCAAGATAAAATGAATTGTCCTGTTATAGGTGTACACACTGGATAGCTCCATAGATTTATCTGCAAAGTCAACTGTAGTGACAACGAGCAACTTAATTATGTACAGTTGTATTGTGTATTCGCTTCGTGGTTGATCTTAGGAAACACTGCCACTACCGAGAAACTTTTTATTGCAAAGCACAGTATAAATATAAATGAGGTCCTTTTGAGTGTCAACAAACCGCTGCCTGTTTATAATGGCTGCCAAGTATCAGGCAGTCAAAATGCCATTATATGTTTTAATGCATTGACCTTTTTAAGATCGAATTGATCGCTGCTAAGTTGTTACTGAGTGCTCCGCTGTTAATGCTTTGACCTCTTTAAGAGCGAATTCATCGCTGTTAAATTGCACGTGTGAGGTCCGCTGTTAATGCACTGATCTCTGTAAAAACGAGTTGATCGCTGTTAAGTTGTACGTGTTAGCTCCGCTTGTCAATGCGTTGACCTCTTTAAAAACGAATTGATCGCTGTTAAGTTGTAAATATCTGTTCCGAAGTTAATGCATTGTCTGTTGTACAAGCGAATTGATCGCTGTTAAATTACATGTGTGAGCTTCGCTGTTAATGCACTGATCTCTGTAACAACAAGTTGATCGCTGTTAAGTTGTAAATATCTGCTCCGATGTTAATGCATTGCCGAAGTTAATGCATTGTGCAGGCGAATTGATCGCTGTTAAGTTGTTACTGAGTGCTCCACTGTTAATGCTTTGATGGCCTGTGACCTACGCTGACACTGCATTGATAACTATTAAACTTTACTCCCACTTCTGACCTACACTGTCACTGCACTGATAACGGTAAAAGCGAATTGGTCGCTGTTCAGCAGTGTTTGTATTTCTTACTCTCTTTCACTGGAGACTTAGTCAAATAGTATCGAGTAAACCGAAATCTAAGGCAGCAATCGAAGTTACCTCTCTGTGGGCACAGGCAATTTATCTGCTGCAAATCTTACGAGCTCCCAAGTTTCTCGAAATGAGACTTCCAGATTGAGCAGCATTGTCCTTATTAGTAAAGGTTATCCTAAAAAATGTTCGGTCTAAAATTGTGTTTTCTAACAAAAAGGATATTCTAACAAATTACATTTTGTATGTGAATTTTTTGAGTCCGAAGTTCCATCACGCTTTAAGAAATAGCTCGTATGTGCTGGTGGACCAACATCATCTCTTTTTACTCTGGCTTAGAGCTGAGCAGCTAATTGATGCTCGCCCGGTCAGTTAATGTCAAGTAATCTCTGCGCTAGCACTGTGTCGCATTGTGGGATGAATCACTAATTCATTTGGCCACAATGCTTAGAGAATCAGTTTGAGGCACCCACAGTTCTGTGGTATCACAACTGAGCTTCCTTTTGCTGCCACCCCAACCTATCCGAACCTAACCTTAGTGATTAACCACTTCCTGGCTTATTACTTACCCATATTCTTCTGTTTTGCCAGTTGACCCTCTTTTCCACGGGGAACAGTGTGTATATTTGTGCATAATATGAGATTACTCTCGAATAACACCACGCCCATCTCCCGTTACAAGCAGATGTCCAAAACATGATTTCAAGTGTATTCGTATTCGAAACCATGGGCACCATCATCGTTGCTCCCTTCATTCTCCTTAGAGCGTACCTCGTCCTCTGCCTGTCCTGCTTTTAGTCCTCTTACATGCTTCCCGACTTCTTTGATAGTTGAACATGCAATCTCAAGCAGTTTGGTTCTGTGCAGTGGAATTCGCCACTCATCCCACTGTGCGGATTAGGGCGCAGACTTTCGATATGCCTCTTGTTGTTGCAATTTAGTTTGTTTCACTCTCATCCTCGTTTGCCTTTAGTGCTTGTCATGGCGCAGTGTTTTTGCCTCATGCCAGTGCGTGGGATTTGCGCGAAATCCAGCAAAGAACTCTCCTTTCACTGGCTTAATTTCCGCACATGGTGCTGTGTACTGTACGTGCTGACCACCGTAGCGGACACAATACTCACCATTCGGATGGTGATGAAAGAAAAACTGGATGTGAGAAATCTGGGTACGTCCGCTAGCGCCTGTTGCCACTTACCAACGCAAACAAACTTTACTAAAACTTCGTACAATTACAGAGCCGTTCATATTTCACATTTCCATACTAATGGGTTCCATCGGATTTCTGCATTTGGCGTCCAAATGGCCAAGATTAATGCGCAAATGGGAGCGCGTCGAGCGGCAGATGCCGGCTCATGTGGACTGGCGACGACGCGAGGAATTAGCACACAAAATAAAAGTTGTGACATTCGTCCTGACAATAACGTCGTTGAGTTGAGTCTCAGCTGGACTAATTCCGCATGGACACATATTTACAGGCTTTTTCTTTCTGTCATTGCCACAGCGGAACACCTGCTGAGCACCATTTCGGTAATACACTTTGCAAACTATTGCCCAGCCGACAAGGACCCCATCAAATCCTATTTCCTGTCTGTCAATTCGCATATTTTCAACACATTTGAGTACTCCAACTGGTTGGCTGTGCTGGGGAAAGTCCAGAATGTGCTCATGACTTTCGGCTGGAGTTATATGGATGTCTTTGTTATGAATCTGGGCATCGGTTTGTCGGCGCTGCTCAAGCGGGTGCAGTCCAGCATGGAGCAGACGCAGGTTAAGGTATGTACAGGTGGGTAGGCCGACTTATGAACTGCTACACTTCTGAACTGCCCACAGGCAATGCCGGAGAGCTACTGGACGCGTACGCGTCTGCAATACCGCGTCATTTGCGAGCTGATTGAGGAGGTGGACGGCGCCATTTCGGGAATCGTCATGCTCACTTTTGCCAACAACCTTTACTTCGTGTGCATACAATTGCTGAAGAGCATCAAGTAGGGACACCGCCAGTCGTGTCAGCCGTGCGTGCATTCATCTCTTGTCTCCACTTTGTCTTTGCAGCAAAATGCCATCCGTGGCACATACGATTTACTTCTACTTCTCTCTGCTGTTTCTGCTGGCACGCACTTTGGCGGTATCACTCTTCCTCGCGGAAGTGAATGAGCGAGCGCGTTTTCCTCTGCAGCTGCTGAAGCAGGTGCCGACGAGCGCTTACGGCGTGGAAGTGGAACGGTTCGCGGACGAGGTTGCCAACGACGTGGTGGCAATCACGGGCCTGAAGTACTTCAGCATCACAAGGAGTTTGGTGTTGTCGGTAAGTGGGCATTTGAGGGCATGTGTGGGCATGTGTGGACAAGTGTGCAAATGAGTGTGAGCAGAGCACTGAATTAACAGGAGTGGGGGCCTCGGGCTGTGATAATGTACGAACTTCTTCTTTTAGAAATTCTGAATGAAATAGGAAAAAAATCTCTCCCACCAAGTCGAAGCTTCAGCAACACTTCGGTCAAATAGTAGACGAAAAACTTGTCAAGCCGGCTTCCAGGTTCTCCATTTCTTATATGTTTGGTTGGTTGTAGAACACTTCATTTCATTTATTTAACACCATAATGGTTTATCTGTACGTAATGGTTTGGGGAAATAAATATAAAAATGCATTTCGAGATCATTTTCGACCTGAGGAGAATTCAAATCCACGACCCCACGTCTTTGAGACTAGCATTCTTACCGGTAGACGAAGGACACCGACTTATATTCCTTACAAATCGACAGATGAGGAATACTCTCCGCGAAGCCGGCCACAGGGGTCTCCATCGAATACTACCTGATATATAGCTGTCTGGGTTGCATATCTTCTGCAGCTTCCTGATGCTTTCTCGTTTTTCCGTTTCCTCGTATCTCTGCTCAAATTATTGAATGACTGAAAGTTAGGTTAGGTTATCGTGGTAGTCGGTCTACAGACCAACTCACTCAGACCACCATGGGTCCATTGTGATACCACCGCGTAACAATGCACGTCTGATTTACTAGTCAAACCATTTCGAAGCCCTAATAAAGCGCAGGATTTGCTTGACCTTCCGCCAGACACTTCTGCCAGAGAGTTAAAAGCGTATTTGCCCAAAGAGCCCGCTGTGCTTCTAGCCAGAGCGGGGCACCTACAGAAGAGATGCAGAAAGATAGATATACCTAACAGAGCGAAATTGGATGTCTCTATAATTTATGTGTCTGAGAGAAGTTCCACAGTCTCCTCCTCCTCCTCATCCCCACAGCTTGTGCAGTATTCATGAGAGAATACTCCCAGCCTGAGAGCATGCCTGCCGAATAGCCAATGACCGAATGAATGAAATGATTCAGACTTCTCGACATTTTCATGTCAACCTTTTGTTAAGGGTAAGACCGGTGTACGTTCCCGAAGCCCCCACCGCTAATATGGCTCTGCCGTAGAGTATGAAGTGAGGCAACTTGCAGAGGAAGTGATGTGGTTACGAGTATTTTTGGCTTTCTTATGGCTATTTTGCAGGTGGCTGGTACCATTGTCACCTATGAATTGGTGCTCATACAATTCCACGAGGATCAAAAGCTGTGGAATTGCGGCAATGATTAACTAATCAGTCCGAGCACCCATGCGTGATGCATATTTTTATGATGTTACGGTCAAAATAAAAAGATAGTTTCTGATAAAGTATTTGACAAAGTTGGTGTTTGATATACAAGAAGTCGTCTCAGGCAGTCAATCGTAGCAAGCGAGTCAAAACACCCGGGATACCGATACCGATAGATTCGTTCAAAATTGAGCGATGGAAGAGTGTGCTTTGGCGTGTTTAACTCAGTATGTCCGACTTTTCAGTTGGCAGGAACTCCCCTCAGAGGGCAGTCAGACTGAGCTCAGCGATGGCAGCAGTGGTTTCTCAAACTACCTTGGTTTGGATCATACGCAATATTATTAATATTTTTGTGTGTGTGTGTGGTCACTTCATCGAAAGTTACGCGAACTAAATGGATCAGTCTCCACGGACTTCAACGAATGCATTGCTTGTCGCTTGTTATGGTGAAAGTATTTTTATTGTTTTATTGCGCATAATAATAAATGTGACAAATCAGCGGAGCTCAGCCCACAACGGGCCATAACCGACCACAATGGACGACAGCGGACCACCACATTCCTTAACCTACTCCAATTTGTCTGATAAACATACTTTACACTTCCTTTGGCCGTACTCGTATTCATGACAGTGTCAGTTGGTGTGCAGCTGCCAACATGCCAACAATGACATCAACAGCAACAATGACATCAACAGCAACAACCTTCCTTAATCTAACAATAACACTTTCCATTGACTACTTGTAAATTCAAATCGATCGTAAACTGAAACGGCAGCAATTGCATCACACCGTGCAGTCGGCTCTGCCGCTGCTGCTCATTACATCCATCATTGTCGTTGAATATGCTGCACGCGTTTCAACGAAGGTAATGCGATGTTTTCTGGTTTCACGCTGAGCGGCTGCTAGTGGGTTGTACCTGGCGGCCTGAGCGCTGCGGCTGCCTTTAGGCTTCCGGCTTATCCCGTGCCAGCTCGCCTAACCCAATTCAGCGAAGAATGTTAAATGTTGTTGCGTTTTCTAAGTCGTCGACGTCATTGGCGTCGCTGGCGTTGTTGGAGTCGTCTGTGCCTCGGCATATATGGCCGCTTAAGTGGAGTAACTGGCACGAAATATGCGGCAGCTGCAATTCATTTGTGTACAAGTGCCTTCCTAATTAGGGCAATATCCAGTGCAAATCCTCCGTTCGGCAGTAGCAATGGGCATGTGTTGGGGCCGCTTCAGCTTGCGTACCAGCTCACACCGAAATTCCATGCTAAGTTGCAGCAGAATGTTGCAGCGACTGCCACACTCGGGTTTCGGGTAATACAATTACGTTAACATGCATGTAATTAGTGCGCAAAGTGGCATTTTATCACACTCCGCTTCATTGCTTTTATTGGGCTGTCGTCTGACGAATGGCACGAGTAGCGCAGGTATCGCTTAATTCAATTTAGTCAGCCAAGTCAAGAGAAGGAAGTGATGTTCGTAGCTCCTCAGAGCGCAGTTCCCTAATGCTCGACCGAAAATCAAACTGGGGCGAAATCTCTTGGTAGCGGAAGCTGATCACTGCATCCACCTAGTACGGGCCAGTGGCACAGAGAAGCAATTCCTGCTGTCTTACTTGACCTGAATATGGAGATAGGGAACTTACCTCAATTTGGTATTCTGTGATGTACTCGTATAATCGGCATGTAGCGGGAGAAGAAGCCTGCCACTTACCGCTTGGAGTATGCCTCTGTGAATCTTCTCCTTCCAGAGTCACAAAGGACTTATCCATTTTTAGAATATGAGCAGGAACAAATTTAAAGCATGCATATGATTTTTTTGGAGAGGTTTCATAAACAAAATATCCTGAATAGACTCACTGCCTGAACCGATTTGGCGCTGTCCTTGCGCTGACTATCACCATCCCAAGTATGGGCACTTTTTATTCAGTGCTTGAACGGCACCACACCGTGGTATCACAATGGGCGATTATGTGTGCTCAAGTGTGCTTTTGGCAAACTGGGCGGCCACTCCTACCTACCTGAATCGATTTAGCCAGCTTCCACATGGCTCTAAACTTTAGAGCATTGGTTTAATACTCCAAATTTTGTGTGGATGATGGATGACTTACGATTTTCATTCCACACAGGGTTATACGAGTACATGAGAGTATGCTAAGCTTAACTTATATAGATACTCCCTGAGACGATCTAGTCTTTAAAAGAAACTCTGAGCACACACCTCCTTCCTACTCCATTCTCTTCATCGAACTTTCGGAAGTTTTCTGACAAGGAATTTCTTCACGTGCTTCTGACGTTCACTAGCATTCCAGTAGGAAGTGCATTTCAATTGGTCCTACGCCCTGTAGGCAGCCTCCGGAACAATTGTCGAGAGTCCGACTCTCCTTTTCAGTAAAAAGCCACCTCATTCATTGCCTTCGTACCGCTTCGTGTTCTGTGACCCAGTTTACTGGCTGAGTTGGGTACATCGCAAAGTCAAAATGACAATTATAGGCCAGACGTGATGGATTGTTCGTTGATTTCGGGGCCTTGGGTGCGGCTTAGAACCAGTATATGAGTATGTGAGCTTCAGTGCAGCGATTTTCTAGGATGACCCTAATTTCGTTTCATACCAGAACTGAATACCACAAAAACATATTTGAAACTAAATTTTCCTATTCTTGGTGTTTGTATTAACACAGTTTCTGTTGGGTTCATAATCCATCAATCGAGGTCTCACAAAGAACCCACAATGCAAATTATTCGGTCATCCGCATTATCTTGAAAACTAAAGCGCACATTTTAGAGCTTTTCAAGAAGTTCGTTTAGGACCACAGAAAGGGAATTAATGCGAATACTCCTCCTTCCAGCTCCCAGGTAATGATTCTAGTTTTGAACTTCCCTAATTTCCACTTTATAATCGATACACAGGAACTTGGAATGTGTTTTTGGAGATTTGATTCCCTTACAGGGTAGTTTGTCAAAAGTTCCCGAAATGTCTATGAATGTCCTTTGGGCTATTTGTATGGCCATCAGAGCCTTTCAGCAATTACTTCCATTAGAAAGTTGTTACGCGTGTTTTATTCGGCAGCTTCAATTCACTAAAAGTCGCTTATGTGGAAATTTGCGCGGGAACTTGGCGAAGATTCTATTTTTAACGAGTTGGGGATTGGTTCCCTTCTAAGTCTTGGTGAGTTGGAACTGGGGTACCATGGATTTTTTTTCGTCTTAAATATGTGCATTGATAGAATATTTGCTAACAATGCAGCCAAACTTCTAGCAGGCGTGGCCTTAGCGACTTCTTTGTTGTTCGGCGCGACACTGACTGGGAGGCGAGCAAATCTAACTCCGCCACTGTTGATTTGCCAGTTGGATGATTTGATAGGCAAGTACGAATATATTGGACACTCTCATAAGTTGGTGCCTCTTCTATGATTGTCCAGCATATTCCATGGTTTTAACAGGACCAGGAAGTTACTCTTATTGTGCTGAATGGTTTATGCAAACGCTTGGGGAAACTAGAAAGTCGTTGTCGTTGCGGAAAGTGTGAGTGAGAAAGCAAATTGCTCAATTTCCCAGCTCTCTGGGACCTGCACTTGGAGTAATACTTCAAAGGCTTAAGGGTAATCGGCGCCTTCTTCTTGGCGGCTAAAGAAGGACAAGCGTAGGCTCCGTCTGCAGCACATGAACTCAGCGACAAGTTTTGGCATCAGGATGGCACCATGGTAGACCCAATATACGAATTCCAGGACGAATAATTCGTAGGTGCCATAGCCATGATTTGCGATGTTCACCGGTCACTCAGTAGCTGTGATTCAACGTTTCTGGATTGATTCTTATGCGGTTGTGTTAAATTGCTCATTTACGCCATCAAACAAAGAACAATTCGGGAGCTCAAGGTGAACGCTGTGCTGGTACGAGTTGAGTCGTAGATAATTCGATTTTCTGTGAATATCGCTAGGAACAGTTGACCATGACTGTTGTGGTGTTCTTCATTTAGAACCATAAAATGTAATTTCAGTGTTGTAAACAAGGGAAATCTCATCTATACTACATCTGCAATCTGCCCTTTTGAATGCAGAACCCTGTATAGTGGTGGTGTGGAGCAAAACAGAATCCCGTTCTACGCGTGGATTGGAGTGGCTGTTGGAGATATACGAGTATATTCGCATGTACAGGGAAGAAATGCACTGTAGAAATATTGGTTGCCACTACCTACCATCATGCAGGGCATGAACGAGAGTAGACACCGGGGCGTGGCTGTCTCGTTCTTTTCATGCATGATGGTAGGTAGTGGCAAGTCTGTCATCTCTGCTTGCGAATTATCTACTTGCAAGACGCACAGAGTCAGTGTGAAAGCATTGAGTGGTTTCCTTCAGCGAGTGCTCCAAACAAAATATATGGAAGTTAAAAACTGGGCGTGGTGCTTGCAATTCAAGCAAGAATTGAATAAGTCAACAAAAGGTAAAGAACAATGTTCCGGTAGCTTCAAATAACCTGCGTAAATGGACGTGTGCCTTAAAGGCTGCTGCGTTCATGGCATTCTGGACCGATTTAATCCTTAAAATGAGGTGCGCTACTGTTACTAGGAGCTGCTCTCGTAAATGGATAAATACAACGACGTGGTTGTTGTTGTTGTTTTTGTTTGAGCGGTTGTAGCACAGCTTCGAAGTTGGTGGCGGATGCAGCCGCCGCTATCAGCCCACTCCATTCACAGTGCCCTACTGCAGAAACGTTGAATGCTAACGGCACAGAGCTGGGAATACCAAACATACTGGCAGGCGCACCACATTCAAGAGCCAAAGAATTGCCTCCGGCACTGCTGCGGTAGCTGTCCATAAGCAGATTGACGCGGATTGACGCAGAGTAGTGGAGAGCGGAGCAGCGCAGCGCAGCACACAGCAGCTATTCGCATTGGACGACCAAAACCTCGAACTAGAAATCGCATTTCCCACCGACTCGATTTAGCTCCATTGCACTAAACTTGATGGAAATGCACATCACGTGGCTTCCTTGAAATAAGCTTAAACGCCGCACATAGCTTCATGCTGGAAATGAGATGAGGAAACGCAGCTGGTAAGCCAAATGGTGCAGCTGCGACTGCAACGGCTCTTGCCACAATTTGATATTTGGATTGGCAGCCGCAAATGCGAAATGCGAATGGCAAAGCCAAGCGCTCCACGTGGACTTGATGTGTTTTCGTGCCACTCGCAGGGGGGCTGTGATATAAAAACAAACCCCAGTCGCAATGTGTGCACAGTTAATGGAACATACGCAGCGAGCGAGGTGTGGCAAGCAGCAGTAAACAGTGAGTGAACAGTAAATACGAGTAACGTGAAACGCGTTGTGATAAATTGCAAAGGCTGCGGCTACACTCAGCAGGATAACAAGGATAATCGTTGTGGGTGATTGCGGTTTTGCACTTCTGCTTTGAAGTAGTGTGATTTTTATTGCTGGCGCGTGCGACACTGGGCATGACCATGAAGTTGCAACAATTTGCTGTGAGTTGAGGAGCGTGCAGAGCGCCGGCGAAGGAGGGACTCGGTGCTCGCCTTTTAAGTTAAACCAAACTAATATCCCATTTTGTGTAGGGTGGCGCGTTGCTGGTGTGCGGCTTGCTGAGCTGCGTTGGGGCGCAGTATCTCTACTCCAGCCCGCATGGTCCACGGGTGCACGTGGAGCAGCAGCAGCAACAGCCGCAGCGTTCTGCATACGGGTTACCCGCGCCGCATTTCGAAAGGGCTCCGCGTTCGTTGTACGCTCAAGGTTGGAATGGCTGGAGTGGCGGAAGTGGCGGAAGTGGCTGGAATGGGGGAAGTGGCGGAAGTGGCTGGACTGGCGGGAGTGGCTGGAACGGCGGAAATGGCGGGAGTGGCTGGAACGGCGGAAATGGCTGGAATGGCTTAAGCGGCAGCCCCTTTGGTGTGAGTCACGTGACTAAAGATGAACTGGTGGCGCTATTGGAAGCCTGGAAGGAGGTGGAAAAACCGGCGCCACGACCCGAACCAGAAGCAGAACCGGAGGCAGAGCCAGAACCAGAGCCGGAGCCAGAGCCAGAGCCTGAACCGGAACCAGAGCCTGAACCAGAGCCTGAACCAGAACCAGAACCAGAGCCTGAACCAGAACCAGAGCCTGAACCCGAGCCAGAAGAGGAGCCGGAGCCCGAAGCTGAAGCGGCGCCAGAGCCTGAGGGAATGCCCGCAATGGGAGCAGAAGGCGGCCCTGGAAATATGCCAGCCGAAGGAGGTGCTGCCCCACCACCGGCCCCACCACCGGCCCCACCTCTGGCTCTTTCACTGCCGGCTTTCGTTCCCATTCAGCTCTCAGCAATGGTCACCGGACCTGTGCCAGTGCAGAGCTCACCCATAGGCCTGGGACTTGGCTTGGGTGGAGGATTTGGAGGAGGGTTTGGAGCGGGTGGAGGAGCGGGAGGCGCGGGAGCCGGTGTAGCTGCTGGTGCTGGTGCAGGCGCAGGTGGAATGGGGGGCGCCGGTGCAGGAGCTGGTGCTGGAGCAGCCATGCAGATGGAGCCTATGCCGGAAATGCGTTCACGCTTCCCCTCGATGAGGGCATTTCGGCCACGCCTTCACAGCCCCACCGTTAGACAAAGAACACCGTTTGCCACACGCAGCTCACCAAAGAAGGTGAAGGCGGGCCGGAAAGCGACCAACACCCGGTGAGTTAGTGCTGCTTTAATGTGTCCATTCAAACTTTACCGTAATCTCTTGACAGCTCCTACAAGGCCAGCAAAGCACGGTAAGCATTCGCATCCACCCAAGTACGTTTTCCCGCTTCTCTAACGCTTTTCATTATTCTCATTGCCAATCAGCACCACGTCCAAAGCTGCGAAGAAGGCTCGTTTCTCGAAAAGGGCCCGCATCCAAAATACCGCCTCAAGTGCCAGGTACATCGGCTCCAATTCGAATGGGTCTGAAATGCAAATAATAAATTAACGCATACTTTTCTCTTCCTTTACAGAACGTTCGCTTCCACCAACTACGTAGCGCCCCGGCTCAAGCCCAGGTAAGGGCGCTCACTCCTTTATCACTGTAAGGCATATGACATATTTTCCAATTTCCAGATCCCTCACTGAATCCTTCCAATATGCTGGCTCCAGTCCGAGGTAGAGACGGCGCTCCTTGACTGTCCCCTTTGCTTTTGCTCATTCGTGTGTATTTCCTATTCCAGAATCTACACCGCTCCCCCGCCACCAGCACCGCCGCATGGCGCAATGCTGCACTCCGCCCCGGGACCGCTGAAGCTAGTGCCCTCTTCCCACCTGCTGAGCAATTGGCATTGACTCTAGAACTGCGTGCGGAACTTTCTCGTTATATTTGGTGATTTTTGTGCTTCAGCTGGCCTCATGCAGCTCTACACTATTCAGCGTTATCCTTTAAATGTATTTTAATTTTAAATTTTAACTTAAATTAACTTTAAAGTAAATGAAGTCCCGGAAAAGCACAATTTAATGATGTTTTAAAATATTTTATACACACAAAACATTCCATCCAGGCACGGGAGCCACACCCACATACGCACACACACACACGCAAAGGCTCCCTTAGACACACTCCGATTCCACACCGTGCGCCTGAACGTGCTGTGTTTGCCATTAATTATAAAACATTGTAAAATAGAATTAAATTGACTTCGATTTGGTGTATAAAATATATTTCGAAAAACAAAAATAATCAGATCTGTCCTTTAATTGAATGAAAATGAAATAATTATACACGCATGAGTATGTCCGCAAATAATGAGGCCTCAAAAAGCAGTAATTGAGTTACCAGGCCAGTGTATGCCAGGCTTCGTGCAAAGCGCCCGAAGTCTGGGAAACAGTTGGATTGAAACGGATTTATAAAGGCACTAAAGTCAGCCACTGAAGTGAATTGAACTTGGGAAGGCTTCAAAATATCCTTGAATCGCACTCGAACGCTCTCAGCGAGTGATGCAATTGGGCACCTCCGATTTTCCCACAGCATATATAAATGAAGGATAATTTGGGCTCTTTTTGAGAGGTTCGGAACGGATTTTCTTCTTACACACAATTTAGGACAAACTTGGCGCATTTTGGAGCTCCCACTGACGACCACTTTGTCAAGCAATCGTCAATGTTGGCTGCGGAAAACCTCAATCGTCATTGATTTGTCGGCATAGAGCAGCGGCTTATCGCAGCGACTTATCCCAGCGGCATTCCAAGGCGTTTAATTGCATGATCTTACTGACCGCCTGACTGGTCCACTCCAGGCATGGTAAGTAACCTGTTTCGACATCCTCTTGAAACCACATCTCATCCAGCACATGTTGTGTGGTGGCCTCGATGAGTCGCGTCAAAAGTTGTTACCATAACTTTGTTTGCCTTATTTTCATTGCGATTCCGATTTTCACCTCCACTCTTCGTGAGTCGACTCACACTTATTCGCCTTTCGTCTCTAAAACACCACAGATCAGCGCTTCAATAGTCTTTTGTATAACGAAATTCGTTCTCCTGGAGATTTGCGGGCTCCCAGACTAATGTCACTGGATATAACAGCTTATTTGTTGTGTCAAAGTAATTTACCTGAGATCATCGCTAGAGATGTACGGAACTCCAGAGACACGCTTCGCAGATTGAGTGAACCAAATAGAGTGATGACATTTGAGTGGTCAAAAGTGAATCATCAACATGGAAGGATCCGAATTGAGTGAACAAAATTGAGTGAACAAAATTAAGTGAATAAAATAGAGTGATCAAAATTGAGTGAGCAAAATTGAATAATCAAAACAGAGTGACCAAAATTTAATGAACAAAATAGAGTAATCAAAACAGAGTGAACAAAATCTAGTGATCAAAAGAGAGTAATCAAAATTCAGTGACCAAAATTGTGTGAAACAAATTGAGTAATCAGAATGGGGTGATCAAAATTGCGTGAATAAAATAGAGTGCTCAAAATTTATTGAATTAAATTGAATAATCAAAACAGATTGATTAACATGGCGTGATCAACATGGAGTGATCAAAATTGAGTGATCAGAATTGAGTGAATTAAATTGAATAATCAAAACAGAGTGAACAAAATTGAGTGATCAAAATAGAGTAATCAAAATATAGTGATCAAAATAGTGAAACAAAATTGAATCAATTGAATCAACAGAAAAACACTCCTCAGAAATAATTGAATGAGTGAAAGTTGCGGCCATTGAGTACCAGCGACAAAGGTCTTCGACTCGATGAGAAAGTAGAGATTACTATAATCATTGGCAGACACGCCCGCATATTCTAAAAATGTTTCTGGGCTGCCGATCCCCGGGGACTACGCGTAATTTATAATTAATCGAAAATTGCTCAGATTGCTGGACTCTTTGCTGAAGACTCAGTCGGTCTCTGTTTAATAGATATCTCCTTCAAAGGACATTCCCGTAAGTGATTTCAGAGCAGATTAAGAGTCGCTTTGAGCACTCATTGTTGTATTGCATTTGGTGTGTTGTTCTTCTCCAGATACGCTCCAACTAATTTCGATCTTCTCGTAAAATCTGGAAGGCGTTTTGGAGCAGTATGATTATCACTGGAGTTGTGCGGACACATATTCTGGCATTCACATTTAAGGTCTGTGATTAATGCTTGTAACTGGAACTTATGTCTGAACACCTTAGAGCCAGCGCTGCTGTAGAGCAACTTGGAAGCGTGGAGTGGGAGACAGGTAGAGTTTCCTACGAGTGTATCAAGTGTCTAGAGATGATGTTATTTTGAATCACAATGTGAGCCACATTCGAGTATGCTCTGTAAATGTGAATGAACTCCAAGTTCTTTCGTGTCTGTGTCCTACTTTCTGCGGTGGCTAGTCTCCAGTGAAGTGGCCTCTTACTGGCCTGCAAAAGATTGCTTGTTTCCTCTGTTAGTAAGTACAGAAAGGCGGCCACATTCACGGTATACGCATACGTTCAAATGCTGACAGCTGCCGCAGTGCCTGCGTCCTGTGTCTACCGGGATCCCGAGTTAATATTTATATTTTGCTCCATCAAAATTCCAAGAGAGAATGGCCAAATTGCTCGACTTATTGCACAAAGACCAAGCACATACTTAGAATAAATGATTTGATATTTGAGGAGCGAGCCACATGACTGGATTACGTCCCTGAAAGATGTGATGGTGCGAGTCTGGTGGAGTTTCATGCATGATGGCACGTTGCGTCACAGATGAACCGAGAGGCTTGACACTGGCATGTCAGAAAGTACAGTGGCCATTCACGGAAAGGCCACTCCTATTTGGCAACTATAAAAATAAATGATGCCGGCTTTAAACTGCAAACAAGAGCAGCATTAATAAAATTCCGTACGCCTGTGCCCGGCGCTTGTGTGCTCCAAAGTCAGCAAAATAAATGTGCCAGTCCGGCGGGTGGAGTGTCGAGAACCCTGCATGCAATCGTTTTTCCCTCCAGCGCGCAACAAAATCCGAGTTATGTGGAAGCCCAGACAAGCGGCAACCGTGCGTTGTGGCGGCCTGAATCATGAATGGCGAAGGACAGCACAGCATAGACTAGCGGAGGAGAGGAGCGGAAAGCACCGCTTAGATTACATCACAACTGGCGGCCATGATTAATTGTGAGTGCGTCATGCGTGGGCACCAGGGTGAAATATTTCAAAATCTCGTCAAATTTCTACGGCGTTTAAGGTTCATTTAATAACTGGCACCACAACTGGGCGCCTGGAAGGTGGGTGGGGCCGCACGGCACTACTTTCCCCGCCGTTGTCGTGATTGTACGTATGGAGGAGATTGCGAGGCAGGAGATTTACGGCGGCAACCGTTCCATTGAACTGGCTCCCAGCAATTGTGGTAACTTGCTCAGCTGTCGGTGGAGGACTGGATTAGTAGGCATTCTTACTTGTGAGGGTCATTAGTAAACGCGCACATGCACATCACAGGACAGCACAGCACAGCACGGCACGACGCGGCACATCACAGGAGACGCAGTGGAAATTGTGTCAAGTGAAAGAAACTTTTTCGTATTCGGTTTTATTGGGCATTAGGACTAAAATCGCTGCCGAAGTTGCATTAGCAATTCAATATTTGCCCTGGTGGCCGTTTAACTGGACACATTGCTTATGGCTCTGGCCCACACACACACTCACACACGCATCCAGTCTGCTGACATTTAATGACCCGCATAAACCCAAAACAGGGAACATTCTGTGCGACTGGTGCCCCGTTCGCTGCTGGCAAAAGTGCCTGCCGTTGGTCTTTTGGCAGTTTTCCTTCGGTTTTATTGTCTCCTGCGCCGCCCCAAATCTCTGAGCCTCCGCTTACACTTCCATTTGATTGGGTTTATGTGGCCCGCTGCCGGTGTCGCTGATTGTGTCACTGGCATTTGGCGTTTGGGTGATGTGATGCGAACTGAAGTGCCACGTGACAGCGAAACACGAAGTTATAAGGACCCTATTAAAACTTGTGCGGTCTGTGTGAGTGTGAGTGGGATTGGGGGCGTGTGCAAATTGGTTGCTCCTGCCACTTTACCGCATACTGCACTGCATTGTCCTTCGCCTTCGCTTTGATTTGGCAATTTGCAAATAGTCTTACTTCGCACTCACTTTTATGGGAATCGCTTTCGCATGGTTTACGACTCTCATTCCGCTCCCATTTGGCGGCACGTCTGCTGCAGTGTGATCATAAAATGCCTCCGAATAGGCTCAAACGATATGTCGGTCAATCGATTGCCTGCTTACTCGGTCCGCTGGAATCTGCAACTATTTAAGGAGTCGATACGATTGGCCTGCATCTTTACTGACGGAGTTGGCCACGTCAATTGAGTCGAATTCGCTGCTCCACACATTTTTATGTCCAATTTATTTATTTATTTGCTTTACTGTGGAGCATTGAGCCCGCGTAACTAGGCATTTGGAGGAGCGTAGGCGACAAAAATTGTTGCACACTCCTATCCTTGTGGCAGGCGAGTGTACATCGACAGCTTTAATATTCATCTTTTCGAGTTGCTCTGCCAGGGTAGGCGAACAAAGGTTTTATCAGAGTCCTGGCAGACACACGCACGCACACGCATACCGGAATGAAGTGATTTATGAACGTCTGGTGGCCTTCATTCCCACTGTCACATTCCGCGATTGTTCTTCCTGTATTGCGGATTTGTGTGGCTTACATGCGACCAACTGTGGCACGGTTTGTGGGTGACGCAGGAGTCGCGCCTGCTTGCATGCCAAAGCGACTGAATAATTTATGAAAAGTGGCAGTCGGTGAGGAACGTTCAAGGAAGCAATGCCGTTTTTAAAAGGATAGATTACGGAGTCGTTGGCTGTGAAATTTGCTGCGTAGGCATTTTTCTTGATATACGCTCTGATATTGAAATACTAAGTGAAATATGCCAACCCTCCCAAAGGCATTGAAGCCAATCTAAAGAAGTTTTTTATAGTTATAAATGTGTCTAACCATGTAAACTGTTGTAGTTGTAAAAACTTGAGAAATACAAAGTTTGCCGAAAGGATTTTCTGAGTTTGTTGTTCAAAGTCATCATTTTTATAATTCTTCTAACTGTATAAGTTGAAGCGTATACAGTTCTAAAGTGGCTTAGTGTATAAGTTGAAGTGTATACAGCGTTACAGTGCCACAAAGCCTGCATAAGAATTGAATCCACAAGGAATAACTTCCACTTTATAAGCATTTCACTTTATAAGGTGGACTTTATTCCACCTCACAGTGCGTGAATCTCTTTAACTAAACTTGTTCTGTATGGAAAAATACCAAATTTCGTCTTCCTGATGCCTGCACCTTTATAAGCTGCAATTTATGTAACCCTATAGAGTGTTTTTATAGCACTCGCTACTCTGTGAGAGTTCTTCACATGTAAAGAAACTTCCAACGCTGCACTTTATTCTGGTTGTACCTTTTTATATTAAGCCTTATAGTGGCTTCAACATTATACACACAGAGTTTGATACTCGTATGTGCTATAGAAGCTGTCCTACAGTATACGAAACTTTATAAAGTCCTGCATTTGCACCTAAAAAGGCTGTATAAGTGTAAAGTCTTTCTAAGGTCTTGTCCAGTTTGTGGAAAAATCTTCGAATTCATCAAAGTATATTTTGAAGGCATTTCAGAGCTCTTATTATGGCGTCAGCTGCTGACTGAGCCATGCTCCCTGAAGCACATCCCTTCCTCCTGCTATAAGGACTCTACACCTAGCTTCCACAAGACAAAGATGATTCAACTATTTCAAATTAATTGAACAATATTAACCACGGCTGAGCTGCTGCTGCCGTTGGGCTCCAGTGAGACACAAATCGTGTACAGCTAAAAGCTCCTTTAAGTTACGAGCATTATTGCCCACCCCACCCACTTGTACCGGAGCCAACCGCATTGTGGCAAACCATTCTGCCCACACACATCTCCCAGATGAATACTCGCAATTCCACTTGTGGCAAATTTTAACAACTTCCCTTTTAATAACCGGAAATAATCGAAAATTTATTAATTCCTCTTTGTTGACAGGGGCGGGCGACAAGTGTGCTCGACACTGGTGCGGACGTCCAAGTAGCCGGCGGGCGGGTGCAGTGGGGGCCTATGAATAACATGCTAAGCACATAAGTCAATGCGGCGGTCCCATAAAACAAAGCGTCGCGCAGAAAAATTGAGCCAAAGTGTGTGTTTGGGCGTTTGCAAATGTGCCGAACAGAACCCACAAGCACAGGACCTGCAGGATGTGGGGTGGCACAATAGCACAGTTGTGTGCACCTTCCTGTGAGTGGCGCTGTATTTGTGTGTGGGTGTATGTGGGTGTGTGTGCGTGTGTGAAGTATTGTTTCAATTGTATGAGATACTTTTTCCCTGCACCTTCCCTCCCGCTCCACCTACGCTTTTAGTTGGACTTCTGGTTTTGTGTTGTCGCAAAGTTTAAACTTCATTTGTATACGTCGTTGTGTTTTCGGCTTCAAGGGGTGCTTAGCCTAACGTAGGCAATATGTTTGCTGTTTTCATTGTTATCCTTGTCGGTTGCTATCATCACAATTGTGATTTGCAATATATTTGCGGAAAATTACTTAAACACTTCACTTCGAGTGGAGACAAATGACCGAATTCATGTGTTTAAATTGTTATCTGGAAACCGAGCTGCCTGGCAATAGCGGCAATTTGGTTGGAGATGCAGCACAGATCCGTGCAGGTAATCAATTTTAAATTGGTGGCTTATTTTGTGATTTGCATTCCTAAAACCATCACATGCAAATGAGACTTTGAGCAATGGCGATAATCAATGCAAAACGAGGGAGCAACAACAGCAGCGCTGAATTTGAGGCCTGCCTTCATTCTAAGGACGATTACAAAGATTGAGCACTCGGTCCCGGTAGTCTTCATTCGATTGTCGGCTGTGACGACTAATTACCAACAGTAGTCGCCAACTAAGGGTGGGCACTATCGTTGTTTCTGTGCAGCGGATGGATGTGGCTTCGCATTCATTTTGTTCTCGGAAATCTGAGCTCTGAATATAATTTAGTCACGCAATGCCACAGAGGAGCAAACAACCAGAGTCAGTACAGTTCAGTTTCCGGAAAATGTCATTAGAGAGTTACTAAGGGAGTGTGTAACAGGACTCCATGCAGCCGGTGCTCCACTATGCTTTATGTGCTTTCCAGGCATCTGTAGAATGCATTCAATAGTCACATCATTCCATACGCACAGAGAGTCGACATGTACGCAGAGTGTCCTTCCGCCGCAGCTGCTTTGCGCACATTGTATTTGCTGCAAACACACGTGCACTTAAGCTGACAATGAAATATTATACTAGAGTACGCAGGTTGGCTCCGGAAACCGCTTGCGAAGCAAACAGACACCGACAAGCAAGTCACGGTGACTAACAGAGGAGCTTGTTGCACAAAGTTTTGCGAAACATGCCTGAACAATTTCAGTTACGAGCTGAAATTTCGGTGAAATTTTGTAACAATGCGCTTTTCATGGTTACGAATCACCACACACACACACACACAAACACACACCCATAGATGAATTAATATATATATTCTCACCCATGTAAATATCATCAAACATATGCATACTTATGGTATGCGCTGTGCTGTGAAGAAGGCCCCGTGCTGCAAGCGAGGAAGACTTCTGTGATAAACACTTTTAGGGTTGCCAAATCCGCGGATTGAAATGATGGCGTTTTCGCGTCTACGGACTTGGGAGGGGTTCGAGCGAAAGGTGCGAAGGTTCGAAATAATGATGCGAAGGTTCGCAATAATGATGGTCCCAGCTACCAAAGAAGCTGCGTCGCCACAAAAGGAAATTTTGCTGTCTCCTCCTCTTTCTGTGTGTGCGTGTCTCTCACAAGGTAATTTTGCATTTTCCTCCTCTTTCTGTGTGTGTCTCTCTTGCTCTCTGCTTATATATAAAACCTTCATAGGTAAGGTGAATATCTCACTGCCAATATAGTGTTGTATTCGCTTCTTCTTAGATCAGGTGATGGAATATTAGACTGCCCCAACTGAACAGGAACCGACCGTAGTTTTCTAAGGCAGATCATCGGTATTGAGCCTTGCTATCCAGTGGGATGGGGAAAATAAAGTAAATAAAGCTTACTCTCAGATTTATGACCGACTACAAAGGCAGGATAAATTTGAACTACCATCCACAGATCGGATGCAGTTGGCAGCCCTGTGCCGCTTGCACGTCTGTGCTCCGGCGCTCGTGGCATATTATTACTTCGTCTCAAGCGTATTAATTTAACAAGATGCACTTCAAAAATTTCAGCAGCGGCTTTTGTCGCAAGTTGTCCTTGGAATATCGTACGTGAATTTAAAGTTTAATTGGTAATGAGATGTTGTCGTGGGATTGTTGTCTTTGTGGCAGCAGCATTTGTTATTGTCATGTTTTATATTGTTCTACACATGTGCGCGTCTCTGCAGTGGATCAGGGGAAAAAGGAAGACAAGCGTTGCACCGCTGCGCTCAGCAGTTGGATTGGATTGGGGTTAGGAAGTCGTTGTAGCTGCGCCAAAAAGCCATCGCAGAAGGCACCAATCAAATTTGAAATAAATGATAAGCGGCCAAAATGAGGCCAGCCTGGAACATGGCAACGAGAACAGGTGCAACTGGATGTTTTTTGTACTAATTTAGCAGCTGTGAGTTGCCTTCGATGTGTTGTGAGTGGAACGTACATGTGAGTAAGTATTAGGAATGGCAGGTGAAACTGCTTAGTGGGTGGTAAATATCGTCCCACCATTCAACATTAAATCCGCATGTTCTCAGCTGATAAGGAAGTTTCGCACTTTTTGGATATAGAATGCTCTTGTTGTCTTAGAAGAGCGCGAAGTTGTGTTCTGGATGTTCTGTTTTGATACTTGAAAGATCTGCTTTAACTTTAAGTGCAAGAAAAGTCAGAGATATAATGAAGCAGTTGGGAAGTACATTCTTCTAGAATGCATTCGATCTCTTTTTGTCGGCATTCCGTGGCTATGACCACCGCATCATTGTAACTCCTGTTGGTGTTGATTCCATTCTTAGACTCCACTCCATTCTAAGCCGAACCCATTTACAGTTTATTGGAATATATTGCAAGCATTTCCGGATTTTTATGCTGGCACTTATATATTGGGTCTAAGAGAGACCTTACATTAGAACAAACACAAAAACATTTGTCAACGGGAATGCCCTCAGTGGGTTGGAACACCGGAACAAAATAAAAATGTGTCTGAAAATAACTGCATTTGAGACATTGAACCCCCTCCGAAACGTTTTTTGGGTGCGCCCCTGTTTACCAATACTGTCTGCTCATACTCTGTTGCATCACTGTTGCTTACCTAGTAGCTGCCTGGGCCTCACTTTAGCTACCTTGCCCACTTTCCTCCCAAGATTCAATTAAAATTCTTTTGTCCACTATTTTCATTCACTTAAAAAGTTTTTGGGTAGCACAATTTTACCCCCGCATCCTAATTCATTGTAATTAGAGTCCGAACTTTGCGTCAACGTAGCGACATCAACAGCAACATCAACATCAGTAAAATCAACAACATCAGCAGTCGTGGCAGAAAGTTCACCAACCCAGAAGCAATTCAATTAAAGTTCCCTAACAGCCACGGTCAACAACTGTGGTATTGACTTTGGTCTATTGCATGCGCCCTTGGACACTCGAATGGAGGAACAGAAATAGCAACTGGCATTTTTCGAGGATTGCTATTTAAAGAGAATCACATTTAAACACATAAATACGCTTGCACGGATAGTCATGCCGCACCTTGATCAACAAGGAGTACATTGCTACAGATTTGGTGGCTTTGCTGACACTTACATATCTCCGCCAAGACACTTTACACACTGATACAACAAAAGATACCCACCTCACTTCTAGGTCATCATAACTGCATGCTATTGTTGGTAAGGCGGTGCGACAGAAGCTACGGCATGAAAGCCAAAGCTGGGATTTGAGACAAATTATGTATAATTTACGTACTCTCGTTACGTACCCTAGTCACCATTGACTGGGTGGCACTGTTAACTGGCTCGCACGGTAGGTTAGGTTAAGTTACACTGGCTGGCCGTGAAGCCACACACTGACCTACAAGGTCCCTTGCGATGCCAGATGGATATCTATTTAAGAGTCGTAATATGAAGTTGTAGAAAGAGAGACGCTCTTAGCGAACTATAAGAGCGAAACCATCCCTAGTGCTAAGACCTCTTCCCGTTCCTTAAACCAGGTGTGCCAGGAGTGGCTTGCCCGGTAACTAAAACGTTGACTGATAGGAGCCGAGAATACTACCAGATTATGAGAAACCAAATATTGCAGAGTTTTATCCAAATAATCGCTGAACAAGCCACACCTTCTCAGGATACGAAATTCTAATATAAATAAGCTGTGGTATTGCCTGGAACAAGCGCGTCATGCCTGTGGCTATTTCCACTCTTGAAGCTGCTCCAATTTAATTCAATACACACAATGTGCGATTTTTCATTTGTATCGTCTGTTGTTGACCTCAAAGGTCGACATTCTTTAAATGGTGTTGTGCTTTATACCATTATTGAACGTTGTCAAGGATTCTCACCAAGGAACTACTGCACAATTACAATTGGCTACACAAAATCTTAGATAAACTCTTTGTTCGTTGCTTTAATTCATCGTCCAAGTTGCCGAGGCCAGCTGAGAACATCACGCCAAACCTCTGTCTGAGAAACAGATCTCGTTAGTCATTTCATAAAATGTGCAAACGAGTCATTATGAGCGGTATATCCGATCTTGGTAACGTCCTCGTAGTCACTGGCCAACGTAACTTCGGTTTCTAATTGGCGACCTTCATTAACAATGACTTTCCAACATTTCTGTTAGTAAGCAGCATCAGGACGAACTGTTTCAACATCCAGTGACGTTGACGCTGAGCAATCGCTGCTCAATTTTACCACCTGTGCCTTGCGCTGTTAAATCATTGATCACTGTTAGAGTGAAGACGTTACTGTAAAGTCTTATTACCCGCAATCTGCGCTGTTAATGCATTGATCAATGTTAGAGTGAAGACGTTACTGTTAAGTCTTACTACCCGCAATCTGCGCTGTTAATGCATTGATCACTGTTAGAGTGAAGACGTTACTGTTAAGTCTTACTACTCGCAATCTGCGCTGTTAATGTATTGACCAGTTTTACGGCGAATTGGTCGCGGTTAAGTTTTAGTGCCTGTTTAAACAATTGATATACGAGTACATCTATTCAAGCACATCGCTATTTAAATGAGCGAATTTGAAGTAACCATTGCCTTTGTTCGCCGTTAATATTACCGGTGATTTGAAAGTGATTGTCACCATGTCACCGGCTACCAAAAGGTCTCCACTTAACTTACCATTACATAAGAGTATATTGGACATCACTATTGTTGGAACGTCGGACTGTAGTTATTTCTTACCCAGACTGATTGGTGTTTTCCATCTATATCTGGTGAAGTGACGATGAAATTTGTATATTCACATTCTTTCTACATATTTTTCATCCACACAAAACTTAAGCCACTCGATCTGCCGATCCCACCTATACAGATTATTTAAAAGGAAACTTCTACATTGAAAAATTATAGCAAAAACTACATTGGCGCTGGTTGACAAAACCGGACCGAAGCATGGAGCGAGGAATCTGTTGTCGCACCAATCTCACAGTACTGCGCCGTAAGAATAATAGCGTAAGTATCGAATTCGAATGTTATGGTGAAACCCCATGATTTACAGACACATCGACAACGAACTCGCTCTTCTGACTCCAGCACTCAAGGTAGACACATCGAGTGGGAACGTCTTCTCGACTACAACGAATACATACTCCAGTCTAAGGTTTTCACCGATTCTGTTGAGACTTACATTTACTCCAGAGAGAAGATGAGTCGAAGGATTTCACCGATTCTGCTGACACTTACATATACTCCAGACAGAACAGCAGTCGAAAATTTTCACCGATTCTGCTGAGACTTACATATACTCCAGACAGACCAGCAGTAGAAGGTTTTCAACGATTCTGCTGATACCAAAACCCACGTACACAAACTAGACCGTATACCGGGTCCAGGTCTTTATTAACTAACCAATAGTTTTAGTCGTAGGATTACGATGTGAATAATTTCCTGAACGATTTCTGTTAGTTAAAAATTATCTGTAACCGACTGCTGGAACCCGGAACTGCTGGAGCATACCCCTGCAATTCGAGACATTACAACATGCCAGCTGTATGTGAGTATGCGAAATGATGCACGCAAAGGACAATGGTGAAGAGAAGGTTGCTCGCACTTCTGGACATCCTGACATACTCTGATTTAATTACTCGTACTGTGTGAAAAGCACGATAAAATCGTCCTCAATGGTGTTGAATTCGTTTCGCCTGGTAAGGGGCGAGCCAGTGTGCCTCAGTTATTTGGTGAGGTACAGCCTTGGTGCTGCTTGCGTGACCGCACTTTCACTTCCATTGGCAGTGCGAATTACTTGGCGTTACTTACCTGACAATTTGTGTGCACAACACTGCCACACGCTATGGAAACAGGCATCGTTCGAAAAACATCACATTGGCGTGCCGTGGAGCTCGTACCTGAAGTCTGTGCTCGGTGGGGCCGTTGCTTTTCACTACCTACCTTTTTAGTGACAATCGAGTTGCATGTGACAAAATAAACACTCTTATATATATATATATATATATATATATATATATATATATATATATATATATATATATATATATATTTATTAAAGTTTTCAATATTTATAATACATCGATACTTGGTATAGTTTATGGGTATATCTCACATAATAGGGTCTATTATTGAATTCGTTGGGGAATGTTTTAAAAATGAAAATAAAAACATAACTAAAAATCACAACGAAAGTCAGTTCATGTAAACATTGGGAATGACCGTATAACGAGTCATTTGTTCGACTGCTTTGGTTGACCGGAATATGTGGATATTGAAATGCTGCGTCGATGATTGCTTCATAGCTTTGTGTGCCTGTGATGCTGTGTGACCGGCGATTTCGTCCGTGGATCGAAGAGTGTGTCTGCCATTTTATATGGTCGCACACATTGTCAGCTGGAACCACTACGGACATGGGTGTGTCTGTATTTCTCCCCGCACCACGTAGTTAACGAATTCAATAACAGACCCCTGCGGTTTTATTACTAAATGGGCTTCATAACTTCAATTCAATTACAGCGTTTTCTTATCGGTTTCTATTTGTTTCTCTGCGTTCTGATACAGTTTTTTATCATCTTCAACAGGATCACAATCAATCACATTCACATTAATGGGTTTTAAATAGAATAGTGTGGCTTTGTTTCTAACGTGCATACGTAAATTGTTTATATTCTTATTTTAAGCTGGGAACATTCACATATTTTTATGTTCATTTTTGTTTTTTTTTTTTCATTAAGAGTAAATTGAAATGATGTGCAAGCGCACTTTCATGGTTTTTCCGATAGTTTATTTAATCGTTTTTCTTTCTTGCTTAACTCTAAAATAATTAAATATATTTTTTGAATGATTTGGAACTCCAACTTTTATGAAAAGGAAAAACGGACGAGAAAAAGCGGTGCTCAGTAAGTTCTCTCTAATAGCTACAGTGAGGTCATTGGTCGTGCGAGTGATCTGCACCAGACACGTTTAAGTCCGTAAGCAATTGATTGACTGGAAAGATGTCCCAAACAATACTTTCAATAAATTTGTGTAAATTGTTGTCCGGGTAGAATGTAAATTCTGTATATATATGAATAGCTTTGTATATTAAGTATAACTTCAGGTATGATTTTCTCAAAATAGCAGCTAAGACCAGCTCCAGCTTCACTCTCAGGTAGTTCATGTATAATAATGTATGTTTTTTAAACTGTTTGTACCCGTATGCACCCGTATGTATCCTTATGTATCTGCATGCACTCGTATGCACTCGTATGCACCTGTTTGTAGGACAGTTTGGGTTTCAAGTGTCAATTTTACGGACACCATTATCACATCTCATTCTTTATAGCCACGTACGCCGTGTTTGAAGACAAACATAACTTCTCTCTCGTCCTCAATTTTCATCACATACTTCAGTTGCATAAATCTTAAGCAGCGTTGGGAGGATATTTACTAATATAACTAACTTCACTATGGGGTGGTGCTGGCTTGCACATCCAAAGTTAAATGGTGGGTTACTTAAAGTCTACTAAGATATTTACTTGACGTAGTTCCTTCATGTGAGTGCTTAAATACTCCTATGATATCCTCTCTATTGACAGATTTAGTTCTCTGACCAAATCGTTTCGATTTGCCAGATTGATGGGTGTTGCGTGAACAAAAGCGTGATTAGAATTGCACCCTTAAATGTGTCAATGGCTCATTTTAGAGCAAGTGTGAACAAAATTCGGAAAGGAACTAAAATACTGCACACTCGTATACAATTTGAAGTTTCCCACCCATCTGTGGCAAGATCTGGGATAAACCGCGCGAAGCAGTGAAGCAGCTTACCTTTATTTTCTAACGACCTTCTTGGATATTGTATGATAACCCAAATCCGTTGATCGTGTATTTTATACACCAGAAATTCGGACTTCCCTATCCCTACTGCAGGGGTTTGACCCAGCGGTTCTCCTGTCGCAATTACCTTCCATAGTCTTTCTACACTTATTGGTCTAAGCTTGATTAAATATGAGGGACTCAAATGTTGTCAGTACTCGTAGTTTAGGAAAAAATTGCACAGACTCGCATTTGGAGCAAATTCTACTGGCTACAAACTACTATATACTATATTTTGATGTCTGAATTCTTAAAGTTAGTTGCAGGAGACCAACGGAAGAGGGTTGAGTGAAACATTAAATGGAACTATATTTAATCTACACTCGCTTGTACCGGAACTAATATCAGCAAACTTCCTCATCGATGATTTCTTGATGACTTTGTGTGCCTGTGTTGCAGTGTGATCGGCGAATCAGAAAGGTAATGGGAAATTATGTGTTATATAGCGAATTGCTCGAATTGATGAGGCCAAGAAACTTTCGGAGATCGTCCACTGATGTGAATGTGGCAAAAGTTAATTCCAGCATCACTATTCGAGAGGTTACCAGAAGAGATTGGAATTTCATGTGAGTTGGCACGGATTTCTACCGTCAAATCGTACAAGTCAAGAAGCAGCAGAAGGATCAAGAGGAGAGAGAAAGTTTACCTCAATTGGCTTTTCCACAGGTTTTGATGACTCTCTACACCAAAGGGCTGCCGTGACCACTCTATTGGTCGACCCTGTGACTCTCTACATTGACAAATGGAATTGGAACGGATTGAATGGAAAGTTGCACAAAATATCTGCACTGAAAGGAAAATGAACTCTACTTATCGATAACACCTCGCATGTTGTTCCATCGTTTGCAGCAATGTTCGGAGTGATGGACAATATTGCACGGGAATCATCCAAGGATTGCGAAGACTTGGGTCTGTTTTACTACTCGTATACATGGAAATGTTTGCTCTCACACTTTCTTTCTCTCTCTCTTTATCTCTCTATCGCCCTCTCTCTTTATATCCCTATCGCTCTCTCTTTTTCTCTCTATTGCCCTCTCTTTCTCTCACTCTTTTTCCCTCTTTATCTCTCTTTATCTGTCTGTATCACGCTCTCTCTCGCTCTCTGCCGCTCTCTATGTATCTCTTTATCTCACTCCCTATCTCTCTATCGCCCTTTATCTTTATCTCTCTATTGCCCTCTCTCTTTATCTCTCTTTCTCTCTTTCTCACTTTCTCTCTCTTTCTCTCTCTTTCTCTCTCTTTCTCTCTCTTTCTCTCTCTTTCTCTCTCTCGCTGTCTCTCTCTTTATCTCTCTCTATCTCTCTCTATCTCTCTCTCTTTATCTCTCTATCGCCATCTTTCTTTCTCTCTCCCTTTTTCCCCTCTTTATCTCTCTTTGTCTCTCTTTGTCTCTCTCTATCGCTTTCTCGCTGTCTATCGCTCTCTCTCTTTATCTCTCTCTATCTCACTCTCACTCTCTCTCTCTCTTTATCTCTCTATCGCACTCTCTATTTATCTCTCTATCGCTCTCTTTCTCCCTCGCTTTTATTCTCCCTCTTTCTCTCTCTTTCTCCCTCTTTATCTCTCTATCGCACTCTCTATTTATCTCTCTATCGCTCTCTTTCTCCCTCGCTTTTTCTCTCCCTCTTTCTCTCTCTTTCTCCCTCTTTACCTCTCTATCGCCCTCTCTCTTTTTCTCTCTTTATCTCTCTCTCTCTTTCTCTCGCTATCTCTCGCTGTCTCTCTCTTTAACTCTCTCTATCTCTTTCTCGCTCTCTCTCGATCTCTCTCGCTGTCTCTCTCTTTATCTCTCTATCTCTCTATCTCTCTCTCTCTCTATCTCTCTCTCTCTATCTCTCTCTCTCTCTCTCACTTTATCTCTCTATCGCCCTCTCCCTTTATTTCTCGATCGCTCTCTTTCTTCCGCGCATTTTCTTTCCCTCTTTCTCTCCCTTTATCTCTCTTTATCTATCTCTATCCCTTTCTCGCTCTCTCCCGCTTTCTCCTGGTCTCTCTCTCTCTCTCTCTCTTTATCTCTCTCTCTCTCTCTCTCTATCAGTTTCCTTCGTTTACTCTCCATATGGAGCGATCGCACACTGAAAGTGATGCTTTCGTTTGCTTTCCGTTCAGGATGTCCTCCTTCAGAGGACTTTCTTACAGCTAAAATACCATAAATTTTAATACTTTGTTTTTGTTTTATAAGTAAAAACGGACTTTTCGCAGGGATGTTTCTTGGCTGGGAATCTGTTTGTCTTTTTAGTTATTTCTGTTCCGGGCTTTTATGCTCCTCTTTTTCATTGTAATTGGAAATGTTTGCGTACTTTTTGTATTACTTACAATAAAACTTTTTGTTTTGGTTTTCATTTTCTTTTGGTTTTCCAGTTGTTGTTTTTGTTGTTTGTTCTTTTTCTCGTTTTTGAGTGTTTTTGAGAGGATTCCTTTTTATTTTTGGCGCTTAGATGCATGTCTCGTTGCTGTTGTTAATTAAAGTCTCCTGCGCCTCGTTCTCGGTGTAAACTTTTGGACGTCCATTAACGCTGCTATCAACGACAACAACAACATTGGTGCCCACCGGCGGCATGGCCTGGGATAATTCCTGCAACGAGAAGAGAAACGCACGCACACGCGCGTACACATAAATTAAACACTCATAGCACAGCGTATTTTTAAAGTACAATATATTTATGGCCAAAAGGGGGTGGGGGTGGGGGTGGCGCGTGTTACTTGTATTTGTGGGTTTTGTTTTTCATTTGTGCTGTTGTTGTTGTTGTTTTTTTCGGTTTCTACTTAAAGTGCAAAATGCAAATAAGTAATTTGTTATTTTCAAACAAGTTGAAAATTGGAAAAAGTGAAAATTCAATTGAAAACATGACTCAACGAAACGCGCTTCCAACGGAATGCTCGGTCGTCCTTTAACTTGACTCAATAAGGAAGAAACCGCTTCGACAACGCCAAACAGCGCAACAACAGTTTAGAGTGTAGATACCTCCACTGAAAGGAATGCACGTGCAGTGGGAAGCGGCGCCGTCGTTTGTTTCGGAGGGGTTGGAGTGAAAGCAAAGTTGGGAGCAGAAATGGAAAACGCGGAATGCTGAAGCGCAAATTGCGCTGAAATATTTATGATATACGACCGGGTTGGAAGGAGTAGTGGTGGTAAGTAGCGGCCAAGGAGGTATTGTAAAGTCTGGCCTCCAGGCCTGGAACAGTCTGAGTGGGCGTAAGAGGCGATCTTTCGGTGTGCACGAGTATTTGGAATGACGTATGACATGAAATTACGCAAAACACCACTTCAGACTTGCTGATACTGGAGTGATACTGAAAGCCGAGCGGTCCACACCAGAACTAAGGTAGATAGTATAAAACTGTGAAGTCCTTCCATGTATTTCGCTTCGAATGCAAGAAGTGCCTACAGTGAAGCAATGTATATTGAAATCATCGCCCAGATCCACTCTATTCATGTGGAAGCCCGCCTAAAGCGCCACTTTTTACTCTAAAAGAATTTTGTCGAAGGACGCCCATGGAACTAAAGTGGGTGTGTGAGTGGAAAATTGCTTTACTCAATACTGAACATGACGCTTTGTAGGGAGGTTTTTGCCATTAATGTGGGCGTGTTAGTTGATATATTACGCCTACAGTGATCATAAAGTGTCATTTCTACACCCAAATTGGAAGCAAGTCAATATACATGACCAATGGACCGGATTGAATGGACCGGATTGAATGGAAAGTTGCACAAAACGTACTTTGAAGGAAAATTAAGTATTTCTCTACCTATCGATCACACCTCGCATGTTGTACCATGGTTTGCAGCAGTGTTCCTTTATCAGTTGCAGTCTCCAAGGGCTTCGCATATAGGGGTGGTAAGGGCGCATCCTCTGTCCGATCGAGGTCTTTTGGTATGGGAATGTGTAATCCGTGGGCGTGGCATGCCATCCACAATTTACATGGAGCCCAGTATGGCGCCAATGTACTCCAAAAGTGCCGCCTATTTTATATGAGTGTCAAGAATTGCCATCAGACGGTGGTAATTTGAAATGAGGTGCAATTAGTTGCGTGTATAGAAGGTAGGCGTGTCCTTTGCCCGCTTGGTCGGTATAGGAATCTGGTTGTTTTTAGGTGCTGGAAATTCCCATTTAAGCTCACATTTTCGCGCATCTGACCAAGTCCAAACTCAACGTTAATCAGTGGTTCTACCACTGCTGCGGCAGGAAGAGATTGTCAGACGTGCCATGATTCACTGTGCTGTTTCAACATGAAAGTCACGCAGCAAGCTGGGTTGCCAGGGCAACGGCTGTCGTTCGCATATTAGACGAAAATTTATTTCAGTTCACAAGCAAACGCCATTCCGAGCTGGCTACAGAAAAAAATCATTTCTTTTTATATTCATATTTCTGAAATATATTTTTATAAGGACAATAAGAAAGGATTCAACGCTCAGAAATCTGTAATTAATTTAATTGAATTGCGAAATTCGTCCTGCGACTTAATCCCACTTAATCTTTATTTGCAGTGTCAGCAAACATGGAACAAAAATTGAAATCTGAACAGAGAAAATGGTCTCCTCCTTCCAGCTTGGAAGTAGAGCCAAGTATCAGCGTTGGTTACATGACACTATACGACTTGCAGTCCCAGAAGGAAATGGGGTTACAAAACTTTCTAGAACTAGAGGTGGCAAATACAGATATATTGCTCGAGCGCTATTTGATGGAGCAGAGCCTCAGCACTAACCAGGACGACCCCCCTGAGTGGACTGAAGTACCGGATGAGCGAAACGACGACCTTAGATGTGACATGGTATACGCCGGTAAATTATCGAAAAAACAATATGTAGACCTGAAATGCGGCCGAGTACATGATGGTGCTGTGCTAAAGGAGCCAAAGGGAAGCTTGAATCCGGTCCTGGGAGTTACAGTTGAAGAATGGAATACTCAAGACGGTGACCAGCATTATGAGCGGTCAGCGGGCGGTGCACGACCGAAGAAGCACGTAGTTCCTCAAAACTGGCGACTAACCTACAAAGTTAATATGAAAGGTGTCCCTAAATACAGGCAGCCAGCGATTCGAGAGCAGGAGACGTATGAAGCTGTTAGTTACGGCCGCCAATCGAAGGATGAAGCTCATCAATTAATCTGGCCATGTGACGAGCTGACATACAGCCACACAGCAGGAATTGAACGATCGAAAGGCAAAGCTGAAGCATCGAAGGATAAAGCCGAAGGCGCAAATTACCATGAGAGTGTCAGAACACCACGACCGATGGATAAAAGAGAAGCAACGCAATTCGATGTGGAGGTTACAGGAGCAGATCCAAAGGAGGAGGAAGCCCGAAAATATAATGTGAGGGTGAGAACACCGCGACGGATGGGCAAAGAGAAAACCCTGAAATTCCAGCTGGATGTTAAAGAAGCAATGCCAATGGGCAAAACAGACTGGAAGGAAAACGAAGAATCCCTGAATGATCTAGATGAAAGGGGAGGAAACCGTAAGAAAGAAGACAAGCTTCCTACATGGCACTCCCCGAGGAGAGGAAAATCATCGCATCCGCCGACCAAAGGCCTAAATCGCAATCGGGCAGGGGGTGATGCTCTGCCAATCGATCGTAAATTTCCAACCGAATCCGGAGAACTACTTAAGGAAGGTGTGCGACCAAAAAAGGAAAATGGCGACGTTGCGAAGCCGGAGAAGGTGGTGCAGTCGTCGAAGCCGGTCCCACCCACGAAAAACCCAGATTTAACGCATTCATTTGAACACAAGCCCATCTCGATTGCGGTCAAGCGGGTGAGTACTTCGCCGGTGCACTGCCCACTGGGCCGTTGCCGCCATGTGCAGCTAGTGCCGGAACTGTTGCAGCACTTATTGTACGATCAGCACGTCGACCACGAAGTGCTCTGGCAGGAGTGCTTCGACAACACTCAGTCGCTGGTTGTGTTTCGTCATTCGTGCTTCGCATATGCGTCCAACCGCTGCTTATGCATACTGGTGTATGGCGGCGTAAGCGGAGACCGGTCCAGTCTGCCAGCGGAGAAGGAGCTCTGCGGATACAATAAAATGCTGCCGAAACGACTGCAACACCTCAACGCCCATTTGCCGATTTTGCTGATGGGCACTCAACTGCCACTGTTCAACTGTGGCGCAGAAGAGATAGAGAAGCATTCATTTTTCCTGTGGCTACTCAAGCCGCCCACCACAAGGACTGTGTATGGTGTCATAACCGTCTTCAATAAACAAATGACATATTCATGTAGCGCCAGCGTCGAAGCGCACGATTTGAAAGACAAGAAAACTCAGCCGAATGGGTGCCTGACTGATGACATCAGCTACTTGCGACTGACCTACGCTGAAGTGAAGCGTCTGACGAAAAGTGGCACTGATAGTTTACTGGTAGACGTCAAGATCAGTGTGGACTATAATTCCAAGAATTTGCGATCAAATTATTATTGAATTAAAAATTTCAAATCAGTCTTAATTAGAAAAAAATTTATTTGAGTAAAGAATATTGAATCAGAATTGTTAATCCTGAAGTCTTTTAATTCTCTTTGATGCTTAGGTTAGGTTATCGTGGCAGCCGGTCCACGGACCAGCTCACTCAGACCACCATGGGTCCATTGTGATACAACCGCGTAGCAACGCACCTCCGATTCACTCGTCGAACCATTTCGAAGCCCTAATAAAGCGCAGGATTTGTTTGACCTTCGCCACACAAGCCCTTGTCCTGCAGATGGGTCATCCATTAACGCAATGGAGTGGCCGGGCATGAGGCGTCTGTCCATTAAGAACAGCTTTTGCAGGCAACTGATGGGGAAAATGCGAAGGCACAACTGGGTGACTAGACTAAGGAATCTAGAATCAGCCTCACCGTTAAGACTGTGAAGCAACATCTGTGGTGGCAAGCTGGGCTGTAGTTGTGGCCGAGATTGCAGCCTTTTTTGACCACTGTTGTGACCACGTTGCGCTTCCATATTACCAGTACGCTTTAGTGTTCAGAGTGGTCCTTGAACTGCAATTGGAACGGTGAAATTGCGCTTACTTTCAAAGTAGTTTTGCTGGTGTGCCAAGCCTTGCTTCCTATCCGCTGCACATATTCCCACTTGCACCAGAAGAGAGAACTTGCCACAAAGTGATTCGCAGATTCAGCGATTTGATGCGGGAGCTACTCAGCCGTGCAAGGGTGCTTTGAAAAGGCGATTGCTGCCTTGCTTTGGGGCTTAGATTTTTCGATTCTTCATCTGCTGATTGGTTGTATTCTTGCGGAAAAATATGAATTGTGCTGCCAAAGCGTGGCATGTCCATTCTATTTTCAGTGCACCCAACATCCAAAAAGCGGCGAGCATTTTCCTCTTTATCTCCTGCTGCTTTGGTCCCTAAAGCGCACGTCTGCGAAGCGCATAACACAAAAATCGCACATGTCTGTGGCATTTGCGTGCTGCCGGATTAGAGTCCATACAAACGAAATTCACTTTGCCCAGAAAGAATTTCGATAGAGTGCAAAACAAACGGCCAACAAAATCCTCGCAAAGAGTTGGTGGCATTTCCTTCAGGGATCTATTCGGATTGTTTTGAATGGGGCGGTAAAAGTTGAGCACCACTCCTCTTTCACTAAACAAAACTCAGGGATTTTCATTTCATACAAAAATGCCACTCATGCATTAACTTAATTAAATACAGCAGAAGCCTACGACAACAAGAATCCCCCCACCACACATGTCACGCATCATCGCCAGCCAGCAGATCCTTTCAGTTGTGTGCTTACGGAGATTACATCTACAATATCCAAACTCGCACAATCGCACACTCATAAAAAGTAGCTGCAGTCCATGAGTCAAGCACAGAGTTTGTTTGTGTGCCATTTTAGCATTCGATCCTAAAGTTTAGAATCTGAAAGTAATTGTATTGCAATTTTATTTAATTTTATGAGCACTCGTCCTCATTCCCTCTCACTCGCAGTGCTCGTCTGCGTCGACCTCTCCACATGTCACATGCCTGCAGAAAATTCTTGAAATCAGTCCTCTAAGTAAGTGATTGCAAGTGGGCGGCAAAAGTTACAGTTGAGTTGTAGGTGTAAACGGGTTTAAAGAGATACCGGAGACCCGATGCAGAATCGTACGTTCCGATATCTCTGCAACTGTGCATGTGTGGTCCAAGGCACTCATACATTTTGTTTGGTAGGTTCACCCAATCTGAATTACCGATTGAGTGAACCAATTGGCGTATATTTCCATGCTTTTGTTGAACCAGTATCGAAAGGTCGTTATTTCCCTGTTTATGTTGAACCAGTATCGAAAGGCCATTATTTCCCTGTTTATGTTGAACCAGTATCGACAAATTTTGTGTGGTAAAAATATATGATTATCAGGGAACTAGTTCTATAGTACATCCAATTGAACAGATACTGAACCAGTTATTACGAGACTGGATCGAGAGAAATCCGGGTAACTACCAACGGATTATCTATGAACTAGTACTGAACTAGTTATCAGAAGTTGCAAGAATCATATCTCTCGTATGCAGTTCATAGCAATGCTCTGTTTGGAAATAGTTGCACAGTTGAATTTACCTGACTTCTGAGGTAGGGTCTCTTAAACAGTCAAAACATTTACTCCTGGGAATAGTCTATACTGGATATATTGGAAAATACAAAGTATTGGCGATGCTGTGTCCAACTCACTGATGGGAAATCTTCTTGAATGCGTTGGAATGATGTTGAAAGGAGCAAAAGTTAAAAAAATGTCCTGCCGCTTGGATGCAGAATTGATAAGAGTATTTTAGATGTAAATGGATAAAACTCGACTGGTTGCGAATTCTTAACTAAACAGCCACGAGTGTGCAATGAACCTGCTTCTATTAAGGATAAATTATCACATTATTTAGTTTATGCATTCATTGCCACAATCCAGTGACTCGACCATAGATCGGAAAGGATTTCCGTAACAGTTTTATGGGCCACTGCTGTTGCATACACGGCGTGTTATAAACTGAGCATAGGGCCATTTGTGCAAGTTGCATGTAGTGATTACTCGCAAGGACATGGAATATACTTCTTTTTCATCTTTTTCGTCTTGGTCCCGACATGGAATGTGGGTAATGGTGGAATTATTAGCGGTTTCAGTGCCATGCAACTATGCAGTCAAGTCCGTTTCACTGCAGGGATTTGTTAAGCAACGGCTGTGCTAACATGGCCACACAAACACAAACACATACACACACATATTCACACACACTCATACGACACAGCTGCATAAATCAAAGAGTCAACACAGCTCCTGCCAGAAGTTTAAATTTATTCGACACTTGATCCAAACGTTTTCTTAAAGTCATCATTTGAAGTGGTGGGGCTGATTGGGTGGGTGGTCATATGAGTACGAGTGGGTGGGGCGGGATGTTGCTTTTGTCTTGCTTGCTGTGGGAATACGTGCGGTGTGGGGGCGGACTGTATTTGTGTATGACAAAACGTTTGCAAAGTACTTTGCCGGCGGCTCAGTGCATTGTTGTTGCAAGTCTGCAGAGAGCAAGCACAGACTCCGGCGTGTAGCAGCAGCTCTTTGCAAGGATACTGCAGAAATGTCGCAAATATTTGTGGAGTAAAATTGTTTCACGCTTTGACTTTTTTGTTGCGATCTATTTAAGCGCCATTCCGCAGTTGCTCTGCATCAAAGAAAGAAACTAAAGAGCGTCTTTATGCCGGAAATTGACGACTTTTTTGAGATTGCTACGCGAATATGTGGGCAAATAAATGGAATATGCTATTTTGAAAGCAAAGTTAAACAATTTATACCATTACATGTGAAAGCAGAGCAAGGCTATGATAAGAACACAACCACAAAAACTACAACAAGAGCAAATAAAGGGGAAAAATATAGAAAAAGAAATAAGTTCAAAGCCTTCTTTAAAACATTGCTGTCAATGGCAGCCCTCGTCCTGCGACGTTTGACAACAATACAAATCATACAGTAATGATGCTCTGCCAACAGTAGCATAGACAACAACTGAATTACAACAACAATTGCGAAAGGAATCCGAAAACCACAACGAAAATGACAACGCCAACGAAAAAACCCAACAAATAACAAAAGCCACCACCACCACAACAACAACAACAACAACAACAACAACAACGAAAACAGCAACCAAGAAATAAAAGAAAGGAAATTAAAATTTGCCTCTTTGGCTCATTGCTGTAGAGAAAGCGCCAGGATCGCTGCTTGTTGTCATTTTAGCAGTTGTACGAGAATCGCTGAGCAAACTCTTCCACTGCGCTAAAGTTGTCAACATGTTCTAGCTAAAGTTCTATACGTGCATATGTGTGTGCGTTGGTGTGTGTGTGTGTGTGTGTGCGACAGCAAAAGTTTTCGCTGCTTGCGCGTAGCGGATGTGAAAGTGGCAGCAACAGAGCGCAGCTAGAAAATCATACCAGAAATGTGTTGCCTTTGGAGCCGCCCGCCATCCATGGGAATCATTTACTTGCATGTGTGTTATACACGCCCACCTACACACGCACACATTCCCACAAACACTGTCAATGACGTCATGTCAAATTAGATGCTAAGATTTTAATTACTTCATTGTGTAGAAAGAAGCTCAGTCAATTGTGTAATGAGCAGTAATCCGGCGGCGCTGCAAGTCTGCAATTTCTTGGATTTCACTCTTTTTAATTATTAATTTTTCGTTTCAAAATCCTTACACAGGAGCTTAATTAAAAATCGACAAAAGGGCAATTCAATTTGCGAGATTCTGGCGGTGAACTGATTAAAAATTCATATGAATTTCTGGCAGCAGTCGGAACGGAGCCAAATACCAATCCACATTAGAGTCAACTGGCACGCCCGCTGCAGAGACATGGCATAATGGACAGGATAGAAGGAAGTTAAAGGAACTCGTCACACACACACACACACAGAGGGCACTAGACTGCGAGAAGTTGCTTGCGTGCAGTGAACTGGATGCATCCGCAATCAATAATAGGCTCCGGTTTAGAAGTGGGGTCCAATCCGGTGGCAGTACTTAAAGAGGACATGACGGGAAAAGAGAGTACGAGTCTTTTCAGACGACCGGCAGGAGCACCACTCCCAACTTGGTACAGGTGGCATCGGATGGTTATTAACTAGAAGCTGCACCAGAAGTGTTGCAGTGGGTATGAGTAACATGGGCGAATCAGGAAACTACTCTTCAGCTTTTTGCTTCAAATTTTCCAGGTACAATTGAGGATCAAGTGAAGCTAAAATAATGAGCTCCATTTTGAGATGCTCGCCCTGCAGAGTTGCCGCTAGTGTGCTTGATTACTCCCAGTTAGTGTACTGAACTCTCTGTTGTGCACTCCGTTCTTGCACTCGCAACTGATGTGCTTCGGACTGATTGCGACTTACGTCATAAAATACCGGAATCAATTCAATTCAATTTATTGTTCAAAGTTGTACAATAAGACAAAGTCTTTAAATATCATATTAAAACAAATCGAAGATCGAACGTTGTCGAAAGAAATGGAATACTGCAGGCAAATGGAAGAATCTTTTACAAATACCTGAATCTTGGAATGAACTTCAATCGTGGGTGGAGTTGGGAAACTCTAAATCGTGCCGGAGAGATGACACCTGAGTATATAAGTGGGGCACTGCGGATAACCGCCGAAGAAAGAGGTCTCCAAACACTCAGGCATTGACGTCCGTTGTACTATTACTAAATGACACCTTAGTACGGAGAACAAACGCCTATTTTGTTGTTGCATCATAAATCACAGCTTGACTTGGAAATCAATTTGAGACGGGAGAAGTTCAATGCTGCAGCTTGTTTGGGATTCCACTGCCAGCGAGTCTAATGTCGAGTTATTACAGCGACGTTAGTCCAACGACACTCGCAAAGGAACCTGGCTATGTGTCAAACAAAACTGTGCTCACATAAGGACCTAGCGATGCCAGAAGTGGTGATGCCAGCTGTAATGGAATTGATCTACCAATTCTCCCTCTGCCCTCACTCAAATTTAGCTTCAGCCCATACAGCTGTCAAATTAAGGACTTAGTTGTAAGTGACGCACACGCACAGATGGGAAATTGCTGCGTTTGGATGCCTTGAGTTGAAATACAGCGCCGAATTCAAATTTGCCTCCTGGCAGAGTAATTCATCACAGCAATACTTGATGTGTTTGTGGATTGAAAGAATGCGTCTGTCCAACTGTTCACTGCCACACTTGCACTTGCAATAGGTGTGTCTCCCCTGGTTAGGGTGACACTTGGGCATTTTGTTCTTATATACGAGTCAGTTCAGTACAGAATTGGGCTTTAAATGTTCATCATTATTGATTGGGCTGCAAGCTGTTAGCACCACTCGACCCCTAATCCCCACGCTTATCGGTGTGAATGAGTATATAGCTGAAATGTTCACTCACCTGCTGGAGTGGCACATTGAATTCGGTTTTCTTCTGCCAGTTGGTGTTAGTTGTTGACTTAGTCGCATCTCGACTTTTTGGATTATTCTTGTGACGTGCTGAATGAGCGCGCACCTACATAAAACGAAACAAACAAATTCAAATGAAAGAACTGACAAAATGCACGAATATACGAATAAAACAAATGAATGAAGGGATCAATCGCGATTAAGTGAGACGCTAAACATAATTGACTTCGACATGACCCAGGTAAGTTGTCATTGGCGCGCATATAAATAACTTTCGCTCAAATGAACGCCTGAACAATATGAAATTGCTATGCAAGCTCCCACATACACATAAACACACCAACACACACACATGCACACACACACGCACATGCCCTTAGCGTGCAGAGGAAGTAGATTCGATTGTGCTCCTGCAGGCCGTGTTAACAGTTCGCTTTGGGCCCGTGGCGGCAGCAAGTTTCTGATATAATTTCGTTTTCCGCAGCATACTTTCGGGCACTTTATTTTGTTGAATTGTGCTCCTCTCTGCGATATCTTGCAAAGTTCAAACAGAACTGAGCGGAAGGTCACAGTCGTGTTTATGCGCCCTGCTCCGCGAAATTGTGTAAATTTAATCTGTTTGAAGTCTTCACTTCTCCCAGGCAATTCTAATTACCCACCGCCCACCGAAGCAACCAAGCAGGCACACATCTACCTGTCGCCAGCTGACTGACTCCCTCGCAACTGAGACTGGCTGCCTGTGGCTGTAGCGCGTAACGCAGTAACAGTCGCTTTAATTAAGGATTGCAAGTGAAAAAGAAAGGCTTCAGCGTGGCAACAACGCATCTTGAATAATTAAACAGAAAATGTTATTAAAGTAATGATTCATTGCACTTAATTATGGTGGTAATTGTGATTGATAGCATTGGGTGATGTATTCTCTCAAATGAATGTGCCAATTAAGATCTTCCGCAGAAATGTTGTGAAACAAAAATTTACACAATCAGAAATTAAATTCAGTAATTTTAATTGCGACTTGCGAGTTCCCTCTGCAGCTGAAGGAAGCATGATAGGGCACAATAAAGTTGGAAGCGTTGGCGGCATGAAATCTTTAACACAGCATAAGCCGCATCGGCACTAATGATAAGCAAATTCAAAGGCAATGGAAACTGCCTACAGACTCAACTGAACATGACGGGGCAGAAACTCTTTGAAGCAAGCCAATAATGCTACCAAGAGCTGTTTCTAAGACATTTGACCACACACAGAAGACTAATAAAGGGAAGAGCTCGAAATTTTCCATCGCAGCGGTATCTATGGAAGTGGCAGCGAAGTACCAAATGGGCAGATCAAACTGACTAGGAATCATATACCACCTACAACAGATACTTGGGTGCTTGAGTTAGCTTAAAGCATGAAGGTCCGGTTTCTCAACGTCAATAGAGATTTTTATTGACAAACAAATTGAATAATTTCCCTGCCACTCCCATTTAAGGTTTGGTTAAAGAGACGTTAACTCAACTGGGAGCCGAACGTGCTGTCTTCCCTACCAAAAGCGTCAACAAGAAGGTTTTCTAAGTTGTCCATTGGTAGTAAAGAGTTGTCCATTGATAGTAAAGAGTTGTCCATTGATAGTAAAGAGTTGTCCATTGGGTGTGTCCAGATTTTGTGCTATGGTCATCTGACAATTCTATATCTATCGGAATGGTTGTGTTATAAACGGTCCTAGTGTCTGAAGGATATTATAGAAGACTCGCGGAGAATCATGAACAGGCCTATTGTCCGGCGAATATTTTAGAAGTCTCGCGGAGAATCTTGAACGGTTTGCGAAAGGCGTCTTGAGGTTCCGCAGAGCGTGCATCGAAAACTAAATATAATAAGAACTGGGTATGAATAAACTTAGCAACGGATTTTACCTGAATAGTCAGGCAGATAAGTCTTATTTTGGATTATGTAAAATGATTTCATTGCTTAAATGGACAATATACCACATCACCATCCCTTGAAGATTAGATGGATAACTTTTTCTCAAGGGAAACTAAACCAACAACTTCAAATCATTGCCCACTCAGAACGAATTAATTTGTTTTTATTCACAATGGCAGACAAAGGACGATATTGTTGCGAGAAGTTTTGTGCCGCTGACAACCCCATCAACCAGTTTTGGAAGGTATGAAAGAGCACCCCTCTAAGATATGCGCTTGCGATGCTGGTCACTGTTTGCCGTCATACTCGCAGATGAATGAATTACACATCCCTTGCACTGGCACACCACATCCTTCGCTGCGTTCGTAACAGGTCGTAGGTGTGTATTGGCATGTGCGGCCTGCATTAATTTGCTTCTTATTCCATGCCGTCAGAGCTTTTCTCTTCAGTTTCCTATTTGCGGCTAATAATCATGTGCTGGAATATGCTCCTGCATTGAGTCCTTCGAAAATCTAATCGCAATCAGGCGTACTTATTTAGCTGTCTCACGAAAACCAATCACTCACACTGGACACAATTTCACATTTGGACTCGGCGGTGCGGTTGGGATCCATGAATAGGTGGGCAAGTGTGGATGTATCAATTGATGTAAACAAAATTACACCCAAAGCAAATTGTCTGCGAAAAGCGCAATAGAAGCAAAGTCATTGCACAATTCGGCAGAAAGAAGCCGGTGTTCTTAGTCGGAATAATCAAGGTGGGCTTCTCCATGGCAGGTTAAGACGAAATTTAGATTCGATAAGGAACGCAAAAAATTCCAGCTCCGCACTGAAAGATAAGGTTGGTTTATTTCCGGGTGCACCATTCCGCAAACAAGGTTCGGTGAATTATGGCCCAAATCTGATGAGAAGGCAAAAATTGTGTGAAATATGAACGAGTCCATCTCAACTTCGGTCGAAATGAGACCCTACGATAATAAGGATATGATCGGAAACAATTTGTTCGAATTGATTATCGGTGCTTCAGTTGGCGAAAAAGTGAGGACCGACCTTTTGCAAAGGCTCCAGGATATAAATGAAATGCAACATAAAAAGACGACTTGTACGGAGAAGAGAAATGTTTCCACTTGGACCGAGGAGATTATGATCTAATCTGCTTCCATGTTGAATGCTTCAAAACAATATAAAGGATGTCTTAACACTTTCGTGTCTTATAAAGGGTTCGTGTCTTTTGAGGGCTCTTTAAAGTTTTCTTGGCGATTCCTTCAACCAGTTCGGTGACTTAGATGGGGATTCCATTTAATTGCCAAGGCCCTTGTCTCAGTTACTCTTAGGATGTTATTTAATATGTTTCGTGACTTGTAGATGGGGATGTTCTTCCATAACGAAAGCAGACATTGTTATGGTTTCGCTTAACCAGTCGCATCAGTAATCTGTGCTAAGGAACTTTTTGTTATTTACTTACAAAGTTTATGAACATTTTTCTTGGGCTGTATGTAGTTGTCCATAAATCCAATTAACATGAAGTAAGCCACTCTTGCGTTAATATTATAATTATGGTATTACATTTCAATCAGTCCTGTAAACATGTACATGTGTGCCTGTGTGAGTGAGTGTATGTGTGTGAGTATTAGCTTGGCTCTGCATCTGCGTGTATGCAGGCATGAGTGTCACCGGCTTTGGTTGGCCTCCAGATGAGGCACAGACCCCTGTACTGCGGCACACAGCCGTCAGCTTCCCTTTGGCTGAGTTGTGAACCAAATGAGCACATTCCATTCTTGCTTGCAGATGACTTCTGGCAATTTACAATACAATCATCATGCGTGCCAGATGAGAGGAGGAAAATTTCCTTGCCAGAGCATATTTGTGGGCAGACGGACACGCTTGCTCAGAAGTTCAATTAAAATGCGAAAACAAGTAAACAAATAAGAAAATTAACTTTTGTAAGGCCACTCGTGCCAGAGACCCATCTCACATATGCATGAAGGACATTCCAATTATACTCGTATGTCCGCCCTTCATATGCCTATGGTAAGAATCAGATTTGTTTCTACTTGTATATATATAAAACCTTTATAGTGTGTTGATGAATCGAGAGGTCCTTTTGAGTCCCCACATTTCGTGGTGTTATTCTCACAGTCACAAATACTTTAAGCACTGTTCGGCGTGTGAAGCAGTGTTGTTGTGTCCTGCATTTCAGTGGTCATCGGCAGTTAAGTAACATCTTCGCTTCTCATAACCAATCTGTCCTCAGACTCAAGGATCGCAACACGTTCTGAACGCTTATGAAGCTCAATAACACTGAGGCGAAGGCTGCTGAAAATTCCATGACTGAGTTACTCCATCTCTAGAATATCTCCTTTGTATATGTCCTGCGCTATCAAAAACGCGCTTAAAATGCTTAGGAGTTCCACAATTTGGAAGATTGGAAGACATCTCAGGAATGGAGCTGACAGCACTGCTTAAATTCGCAAAAAGCGTTGACATCCTACGAGATGTCTACTGGAAATCTGCATAAAGGTCAGCCATGGAATCAATTGGACACTGCTTCGGAGCTAACACCAATAGGAACTCTGTCCGTGACCACCTAAACCTGGAATCCAATTTGTCATTCTGAAGAGGATGGGTAAAAGAAATGGCCCGAGCTAAATTTTTCACTTGCACTCCGAGCTCGATTATTGTGTCATATCCTGAAGAGGAGAAATACCTGCTATGGTGTCCCCAACATGGCAAAGCCGTCGGCGTATAAGGGAAGCAACATAAGTTGAGCCCTTTTCTGTTAACGGTGTGCTTTTGGGGTTCCTATCCCCCCACACACTCACACAGCCACACACCCACGCACCCACACAGCCACACACCCACACCCACACAGCCACACACCCACCCATTGACTTGCTGGCGAAGGAGGTACACCGGCTCTACAAGCAGAGGGTGAGACCCACAAATATCGACAAAGCCGCGGAAAGAAAAAACACCATTGCGGAATGGCAACAGAGGTGGGAGCAATCCGAAAAGGGTCGATGGACCTTCATGCTGATCCCTCACATCACACCATGGGTAACAAGGACGCACGGGGAACTGAACTACTGCGTCACACAGTTGCTAACTGGTCACGGCTGCTTTAAGCAGTACCTCCATGAGAGAAAGTATGAGGAAGACCCATACTGTCCGTACTGCCCTGGGGTGCACGAGAACGCACAGCACGTGTTTTTCGACTGCCCACACTTCAAAGGCACCCGGGATGAACTGAGTGCTGTCCTCGATGAACGACCAACAATGGACAACCTGATTACCCATATGTGCGATACGCTCGTCAAGTGGGAAGCAGTTTGCTCGGCAGCGGCCACCATCATGAAGGCGCTGCGAATCGCAGAACGAGCGCGTAACGCTGAACGCAGCCGCCAGCGCCTCTCCGATACTGAGACACACAGGACTGACATAATGACAGACCTAATACTGACGCGTGAGCAGTAAATGCTCTTACGGCCTCCCGACGTAAAACCTAATCAGTGTCTCCGGGGGGAATCGCCGTAATGACGAGAGGAGGTTTTAGCGGAGTTAGAGTCCCGCACTGACGGGGTTGTGACTTTAGATGTTTCCCTCCTCGTTAAATATAAAAAAAAAAAAGACACCCTCACACATCTCTGTCCATGGTCCCGTATAAAGAAACTTGGGTTGTACGCTTTTATAAACAGTGTACGCAATCGTCCTTGTGCCACACGAGTACTTACCGAATGCCCACGATTGTAGCCGGCGTGGCCGACCAAGCTGGATGCGAGTGTCGTCTCACGAAAACTGGATTGATCCCGTACTATCCCGTTGTTATGGAAAACACTGCGCCGTTTGCCGCAGAGTGTGTCCTTGAAGGCGACTCGATAGCGATGCGACATAACGTTGTAGAGAATCGGATTGATGGTGCTGCAAGCAAAGTGGGGTAAATGAAGTGCAAATATTATAAAAACTGATGACGTGCGCAAAATGATAAACCTAATAATAAATTCATACAAGAAATTTGTTTCAGTGTTTAACAATTTGAAAATAATTTCAATTTTCACTGCATTGCCATGGATTGGCCCTGCTTATCTAAGCTGTCTGTTTGGCGCAAGCAAATCTTATCAAAATATTTTCACCTGTGCATGTTGCAGTACGCGCCCCCGGCACCCGACCCCCCTCACAGTCCACACCGCTGGTGTCTACTCACCATGACACATAATAAGCAAATCCCGTGATGGAGAACATCCACTCGTTTATCTCCTGGTAGTTCTCGTAGTGCTGGGCATAGAGGAACCATAAACGTTGCATGTGGAACGGCAGCCAGCAAACGAAGAACGTGATGACAACGGCAGCTGAAAGAGAGCATCAAAGGCGTGCGTCTGTTAGAATCTCGTCGGCTTATTCGGTATTTGTCATACTTAAAATGATAAACTCAAAACTAAAACAAACAAGCAATCAAAGAAACAAGCAAACAAACATGAACACCAGTGGCACTGACGCAGGCAGCACGTACGGCTTTCCATATGTGTGTCAGCCAACAGGTTGATTAGATTAGCACGGACGACAAAAAACACACAAAAAGAACAAAAACAAACAAGAGGCAATATGAAACAGCGAAATAAATCAAATTGGAGTATGTAGGGTCGAAAGGGGGAGTGGCATGCATGCAATTCACAAAGCTTCCGGTCCGATGAGCCTTCATTGCTCACGCATCGCAAGCGACAGAACAGCTGTCGCTACGGAAACTTATCAGTCAGCGGGTCCAACTGGTCGCCGCAAGCAATGCCGCTCTAACCTAGCAGCGAAGGCCTCATCTACCGGCCAATGGACACCCTACTACCGAGCATGCTAATCGAATTGACTGCTTCCGAAAATCACTGTGAATATAGCAACTTCGTGGTCATTTTTGATGGACACTCGTAGCTGTATAAAGGTAGGTGTGGCAGTTGTAATTCTACTCGTTAAGGCGTTTTGTTGATTGGTGAAGATGGCACTTGAAGTACTTTCTGGATGACTCTTTATTTTAATACAATTTGCAATTGAACCTGAATGTTCTTGGGCAGAAGATTCCATCTGTTCCAGAGATAGTGGCAGTCGTAGAGAGGTGTGGAAAGGCACTACATATATGGCGATAACGTTGGTATGTGTACTTGCATTGGAAACAGCGTAGACTGTAGATATACCAAAAGCTTCAACTGGAAACACAAATGACGGCAATACTGTGAGACCCTAAAAAAACTGCTGGAATCACCGGAATCAATATTGATTTGACAAGGCGTTTTCACACAATACTTGGGTGCCTGGGATCTGGGTTCCCAATTAATGCGGAAGCATTTGATCAATATACGAAAGTAACCAAGGACCTTTTCTTATCGCAATATGCTTGGTTTGGTATGCCATCCAGTTAAGGGTCAATATGACCCCACCCGGCCGGTTGAGGGTTAAAACTCATTATATAAATCATTATTATTATCTTTCATAAATAAAAAGATCCCGTTCTGAAGCCAATGTTGTGCAAACTCGAATTAAGTCCCCCAGATTGCCAAAAGCACACACTGTGCGCCTGTGGAAGCCAGTTGAGCAAACAACAAAGTGCACGATTTAAATTTCAGCAAAACATGAGCGTGCCACTCGGTTGCAACATAGAGTCTGTGGCACGTTTTGTGGTGTGAAGCGACACGCTTTAAGAATTAATGGATTAGCAGCAAATTAGGCCGTAAATTAGACCGCTGTCATTTCATTTGCCTCAAATATTTTACGCGGGCTTCGTTGTTGTCTGAACGCAGTCAACCGAATAATTGTGGCGGGAGGCTCCCATTGGCAGAGTTGCGTCCAAATTTCTGCATCGATAAATTGGCAGACAGCAGCACTGTGGAGAAAAACAGAGGTTTACGATGAGAAACTTTCGAACCTTTGGAAACCTCCAGCTGACGGTCTTGAGTTAGTGCTGAATGAACTTTGGAAACCCTCTTCAGCAACCATTTCCATATAGCACTGGGTACTTAGGTGCCTTACAAGCTACTTAGTTGCTTAAATGCAGCGAGGAAGAAAAGCAAGGCGATGAATAGGAGCAAGAGGAGCAGCAAAATTGTCCATACTGCTCGGTTTCGGCACTCAGCTACTCGTATAGACCCAACTGTACTTAGGGAAAACATTTGTTCCCAGGATACACGGGTCTCACTCGCTCAGCTCTCACTCACTCGCAAATAGTTTGCTACTAGAGTGAGTGAGAGGTGACTGCATGGTCAATGCAGCAATTCCTTCAGGGAGTGCGTTGCAACTTCTTTATACGAGTACTCGAGACTGAGCAGAAAGATGGAGAGACTCAGTTCTTGACTCATCATCATGACTAATACGAGTACTTGAGTGTAGGTACGCTCTCGTCATACGTTCGGCACCACTCTCTCTGTCCTACTCACTGTTCTCTGGCTCACCAGATTACATTGATCATTATATATATAACATTATGTATGCATAAGAATCAGTGTGGAGCTGAAGCATAATGAAGTCAGTAGTGTCCTTGAATGACAGTAAAAACTGAACTCGCTGGGAGCCAAAGGGATGTCATAATACACATTAAATCTCGATAAGGCCACTCACTTAAATTCCCACAAGAGTTCAAGTCTGTTCTCTGAAGAGAGCATGTTCTCGTGGGCGAGCATGTTCTCGTGGGCGAGCATGTTCTCGTGGGCGAGCATGTTCTCGTGGGCGAGCATGTTCTCGTGGGCGAGCATGTTCTCGTGGGCGAGCATGTTCTCGTGGGCGAGCATGTTCTCGTGGGCGAGCATGTTCTCGTGGGCGAGCATGTTCTCGTGGGCGAGCATGTTCTCGTGGGCGAGCATGTTCTCGTGGGCGAGCATGTTCTCGTGGGCGAGCATGTTCTCGTGGGCGAGCATGTTCTCGTGGGTGAGCATGTTCTCGTGGGCGAGCATGTTCTCGTGGGTGAGCATGTTCTCGTGGGCGAGCATGTTCCCTGAAGTGTGCATGTTCGTGTCCCTCTGGATTTGGAAGGGCATCACGCTTCTTCCAAGGTGAGGTTCTTTTGATATCAGTTGTCAAACGCCAGAATCACATTTTCTAGATAAGTGTCACTCTCCTCAATCCTCAATCTCAACAAGTTCAACTGGGAAATAGTGCAAAAATCTGCATGGAGTGGCAACGCTGGCAATTTCGCTGCAAAGGACACATTCTTCATGCAATTTAAAACTTTCAGTTGCGTTTTTATTTTGGTTTTTTCCATCATCTCATTATTTCATTGAAGTAAAACTGCTTGGAAAAGCATACCAAATTTCTGTTTGCTTCTCTTTTTTCTCTTATCGTGTTTTTCAGCTTGTTTCCGTGCCTTGAGTGGTCCTTTCTTAATTTGCAAACTTTGGTATTCAATATTGAAAAACGAATATTTCCAATTGATTATTTTTTCTTTACAAGGCGTAATTTGCTGAAAAATGCCGTCCGCATATTAATTTATTATTTGTATGGTTCGTAATTCCAGGCTCAGTAGAGCGCAGTCCACACAAGTTGATTTTATTACTGTGCAACAGGACAGTCAACAGGAGTGCACAGAGCGAGCAACCAATAACTGAAATATTTAATAAAGCAGCCTGCAGACTTGGAGTGAAGGCGAGCAACCAGCGCCAATGCGAGTATCAACACATGAACAAATGTACTAACGTCTGAGCTTATGAGCTCCAGAGCTCAATTGCTGTGGTGAAGGCTGACAATTGTCAACAAGGACTTTACACACACGCTTGCACACGAACACGCTTACATAGGATGTTCTGCAGAATCATGCAATAACGTGCACAATAGTAAGCAACCAGTACACATGCCCACCGCTGCATGCAGGGATATATAAGTTAATGCATGCGGCTTTCTGTTGCAAATGTATGCCTGAGCAACTGAGTCGTTTGGCGGGAGAGGCAGAAGGAGGAGGGAAGTGCGTATTAAAGCACACACCTAAACACACCCACATTTACACACGTCTCCCGCATGCCTATCAATAAAAACATGCTAAGACGATGGATGCTTTTTGTCAGAGCGCAAACAAAAATATTGTTGTGTTTACGCTTTGGATTCCGTGCATGCGTGCGGTCTCGGTGGGGTAGCAACGATCTCAGGAGCTATCAGGAATTCATAGCGCACACAAATGCCATTGTCTGAGTGTGCGGAGTTTGAGGCCGGAAAAAAAGCAATCGCTTTATTCATACTTGCTTTCATTTGTGTGGAGTTCGAGTATGTACTTCACAAGTGGAAAAACCGTGAAAAACAATGAACACATTTTTCTGCTAATCAAATATTTGGACTACTGGTAAATTGTTTGAACTAAAATTGCAGGTATGCAAACACTCATTTACTAACGAACATCGTAATCAATGTTAACAATATGATAATTGAGTTGAAATTACATTTTCGAATAAATGGAAATGAGATTAAAAATTTAGAAATTTTTTTTTAACTAATTTATGCGAAACAAATGTTAAATTGACGATTTTCTAAGAAAAGACTTGAACATCATTTTCATAAAATTTCGACTCCTGAAAGCATGCTACGAATTTTGCATTATAAGAGTCGAAGTCTTTTGGGCTGCACATGCTCGTAACTCGCCGGCGATCGTTTGTTCGCTCGCTCGAAGATCGAACGAGCAGGGGGATTTGTTGTTGCCGGTACGCCGCTGCCTTCCCCTCAACTTATACGCCTACGAACAGTCGGCGTTGTGAATTCGCGCTGAACAAACTGTTCGGATAATATATGTCTGCATATCCTGCATATGGCGTGACAGCACAATCTTTGAAAGAACTCCACACACCGCTGCGCCATTTTTTTGTTATATAAGTCATCATACAACTTTAATACAACAATGCGACGTCAATTTAAAACTTTGTAAATACACAGCGCCTGCTTTAAGGACACAGTAGATAGATGATAAGGAAGGCTTTTATATCCCACGGCCTAAAATATCTATTATGATGCCCCTATTTATGTAAAAATATGAGGATAGTCTCCTCTATAGATCTTCTCTCAGGTTTATTTCCGATTGAATTAGATTTATTTAAGTGTGTTATACACAGCAACCTGAAAGATCTATTCCGTCATCTGTAGATTTTCTGTCAGATTAATTTGAGACAGGAATTCATTTATTTTGGAGGAGTCAAGTTGGGGGATCTTGCTCATATCTAAGATATACTCGCATGTACCCTCCAAAGCACCTGTGTCTTCAGTGTGCCAAAGGTCCGCAGTCTGTGAGCAGACTATCTCCACAGAATCTACAGATGGCATCTGAAGATAGATCCAACTTATTCATGTGACAGTTGAGTGTAAAATGTCAGCTTAAAACGTTTGTGATGATGCTTAATTTACTCCGAGGCATGTTTATTAACTCTTTCGATATTTTAGGATTAAAGTCCTCCAAACGAGTTTTGGACAGTCTTAAGCCCGGTATATTTGTCAAGGTTTGACTTCATTTGGATGAGTGCACTTCTTCAGAAGACCTCCAATGGTGTTGGACGATAGTCCACAGAAGGGTTCAGAGCCGTTGCACTCCACTGGCCGCAGCCTTCCTTGCTAAGCTATAATAGTATACTCGCACAACACAGGATCGATCGAAATTATTGCATAATACCGAGACTCCTTCTTCGGGTATTTCTGTCCATTCAGGTTTTGCATGCTGTTTGAACACTGTGCGCCGTAGGAGCGGTCAAATTGGGATTCATTGCGAGCGCTTTTCATACTTCGCCAGAAATTTCAATTAATTTTATTAAAATTTCTTAACTATGTGCCGTTATTGTGGGGAGGGAGGTGGGGGGTTGGTATCTCTGTGTGAATTTCAGAAAGCAAGAAACATAAAAAATGCAACATACAATCACACATTTCCAACAGAGCATCTACGAGTGAGCCATTTCAAGTATGAGCGAGTACAGCCCAGGACCGCTGTACGGGCGGCTCGATTGGTGCATTAAGGGAATACAATGTAATTGTTTGCGAGACGGATGGATTACTTGTGAAGGATACGAAGCCAGTTATTATTGGACTGCGAAGCCAGTTATGATTGGACATGTTAAGTGAAAGCAAAACCAAAGAGTTAATTTATCAAAAAAAAAAAAAACAAACAAACGCAATGACGGCGACGAAATGAAACAGAAAAAATCAGGAACATGAATTGAAAAAGAACATTTATTCAAGTATTCTTAACGTGCAATTGTTCCACAAGCAGAATCATCGCAGTTAACAGTAAAGAACGCTATAAATGGACATAAAAGTACAGAAGCTTACCCAGCATGCGTATGACGGCCTTACGAGACTTGGAGTGGCGAGATTCCTTGTGCATGGATCCTTGTTGTACGCCTGTAAAGTTATAAACAAACAGAAAACGGCAAAAAAGAAGAGTTATAATAGACGAATTGGCAAATAGAGCAGTCATATTTGTAGAGTTTTTAACAGGGTTCAGAAATTTTCATTAATGTGCGCTCATTTAGCTTCATTTATGAGTTTGGTCGCGAACGTGTGCGTTTCAATTTTTTCATAATGTTCATCTTCACGAGTAAGAGCGTAAAAAATATTTTTTTTCTCTCCTTCGTGTGTGCGATGGTTGAAATTTATTTTTTACTCTCTTACTCGCGAAGATGAACATTATGAAAAAATTGAAACGCACACGTTCGCGGACGAGAGCGCGAGCGAGTGAATGATTCTGAACCCTGGTTTTTAATATAAATAAATTTAAATATTATAAATAAATTTCAATAAACTGAAAGAAATAATTTATATTATTTTAATATTGTTCGTGATATTATAAGTTAATTATTTATTACTGATATTAGGAAAGTTAGGATTTGGTTGAATGAGTGCCAGCATAGAGTAAAGAAATTAGAGTCACAATCTGTAATGTCACTCATTGTTTGACATAGAAGAGATCGGTCGGGGGTAGTAACCAGCGCTGCGGTATGAAAAAGAGAGCTATTCGCAGCGCCACTCTACACAAAGTTTTTTGTTCGAGAATGTGACTCTTATTTCTTTACTCTATGGTGCCAGCAACTACATTAATCGCTTCGAAGAGAGAGAGAGAGTGACAGAGCGAGAGCGGAAGACCAGACTCGCTACGAGATCAGTCGCATCCGCGTCTCCATCGTGTTTGCCACTCACTCAACTATTGAGAAAATTGTTGATGTTGTTACGAAATCGACACGCCAACTGATAGGTTGATGGTTTTAGGGTGAGCGTCGATTTCAACCCATAAGAATGCACATGCGAGAAGGCATGCGAAGCTGCGTTTGGAGGCTGCTTGAGGTGCTCGTGTGCAAGAAGTATAAAAGCGACCGCACACGAGACATCGGGATCAGTAAATAAGTGAAAGTGAACATCGCAGTAGCAGCAGCAGTGAAACAGTGAGCGTAGCCGAAAGTGAGCATCGTAGAAGCAGATCAGTTAACCAGTGACAGTGGCAAAAGGATCATAGCCGAATCCCGGACGAGCCAAAAGGGTCTTAGCCGCATCCTGAGAGTGGCAGCAAGCAGCGTGAGCGGCGTGTTAGGAAGGGGCAGTTGAAGCAGTTGAAGCAACTGACTAACTAAAGCACACTATAAGCGAAGATGAAATGTGAGAAGCGAGCAAACTTTGAAAGTTGGACGTTTACTAATAAAGCCAATTGTTCCAACTGAAGAAGGAACACATTTTTTTGCATATTTCAGATTCATTTCCCCCCTTACTATGAGGTGATAAAAATTGGGCGAAATCACACACCGAAAAAGCGTATTTATTCGCAGCACAGCACAGTTCTGTGTTGAAACCAAATAAGATTGAATGTTCCCAGAGGCAGAGTGACTTAATAGTGAACCAGTTAAACCAATGTCATCAATTGTAACAACTCAAGAACCGAGTTAATAAGTGTACTACCAATTTTGAATGAAAGAAAGGCTCCAGGATATGACTTCATCACAAGCAAAGCACTCAAAGAGTTACCTCTTTCGTGTATAAAACTTTTAAGAAACAGACTCAATGCTGCACTGCAGAGAAGTCATTTCCCAGCACAATGGAAAGTGGCAGAAACAAAAGATGATCCTAGCCAGGCAAATGTGGTCTCGATCCGACATCTTATCGTCCCATCAATGCAATAAAAATGTCTCAATATTTTTATAATTTTTGTCTCAGCATAATTCAGTTGTGATTTCTATTTATTTGCTTTCAAATTAGTTTGTGGGAATTCCTCCCCACTTTCAGTTACAGCACTTCATTGCATCATAAGGAGCAGCCGAGTCCCCACTTCACCAGTTTTCAGTTTGCTACGAAACGAACTTCTTAAATGAGCACATCACTGCGTCATCGATGCCTCAACCATATCGAAGGCAACTGCCGCACGGAAAGTGGGAAGTACCCGTCGCTCACTGCTGGGCCAAGAGCTCTGTGGACTGACCATTATTCGAAAATTAACTTTTTCTTTGTGAAATGGGATTGCCTCCTGTGAAATGCCCAACTTACTTACCCACCCAGCTGTACCAGCATCGTAGTATTTACTCACCCAATTGTTGTGCTGTTCGGGCCTTGATCTGTGCGCCCATCCTGCCATAAACCACAATTATCAATATCATGGGAATGATGAAGAAAATAAAGAAGGACATCTCAAAGAGCGGAAAATTGTCAGGAAAATGGACCATAGCGCAAAATGCGGACTCCATAATTTTGGTATCATCTGCAAAATAAGGGCGGCCACAAATTTCGTGTCGTTAAAGAATAAATCAAAAGAAGGATAATTAGTTAAAAGTTATGCTGCGGCTCACTCACCCGGAGGATAGTTCTCATATTCAATGTCCGTCATTATTCCGAACGGGATGGCGCTGATGAAACTCACTATCCAGAGGCCGGCAATTATGCGCAGGGCGCGCTTAAAGCCGCTCATCGCATACAGGTGCAACGGATGACAGATGGCCAGAAAGCGTTCCAAGGAGAAGGCCACAATCGTCAGTACCGAAACGTACGTCGAGCTGAAATGAGTCATGAATGGAGGAGGTCGCTGTGTTAGGACGCAGAGGCAGTTCACGCTGAGCACACTTACGCTTCCGATATAAACGCGCGAATCTTACAGAATGGCAAGCCGAACAGATATGGATACTGATGCCAGTAGAGAAACACCTCAGCTGGCAGACCTGTGCAGGCGGAGAAGAAAACAAGAATGAGAAATATACGCAACGAAATATGACGATGAAAAAATGGCAGAACTTTCATAACCCAGCGGAGAATGGAGTGAATTTTTCAAAATATTTCTCATAAATTATACTGGCGACCTGGCCTGCCTACGCCTGCCTACGCCTGACTTTGCCTGGGCCCGCTAAGCAAAGTTTCCCTTAGGAACATTTGACATGCTATGCCGCTGCCGCCGCGCTATGGCAGCGAAGCCATCAGCGCAGAGTCACGACCGTGATCTTTAACAACGCCCGCGACTCTTGGCAACTTTACACAACTTGGCGTAAGTGCTGGCAGCGAGCGCGGGAGTACCGGATGAGTGCAAATATGTTTCACTTTGCTATGAATGCATAACGCTCGGAATAGTTCAACAAACAGCAACAACAATGAAGACCATTAAAATTCCTTCCCACTCGCATTGTTGTGCGTGATTGTCGGCGTGCATATTTCAGCAGAACACTCAGCGGCGGGGTGCTGGGAGCGGGCGAGGTTGAGGAATTTATTGGCATTTCATTGCAAATTAAATTACATTCGCGGTTTTTGTGCGGATTTTAATATACTTTGATTGTAGTTATGCATACATCCATTTATTGTTTGGCCTTTACGTGCTCTCTGGCAGTGGCACACCCTACAGCCAGTAATATCCTGTTGATTTTCAAGTAGCCATGGGCACATTCAGAGTCGTAGTTGCATTTTGGCCACACAATCAACAAATTCGATTATCTCAAACTAATTTGCGCAGCACAGAAAGGACAATCCACGCCTACTCGCTTTGCAAACTAGCGGAGCTAGCAGTACAGGGTGCCGTACAGATGAATGCGCACTCTCACAGGGCTATTTATGCCTGTGCCGTTGCTCCCCATCGCTCTGGATAGTCTTAGATTAGAAGTACCCCAGAGTCAGTAGCGGAGCGTCCACGGATGCAAATTAACACACAAATTTACTCTGAGAACTTCTTCATCTTTCATTTGAGTGAAATCAAGCATTCAAGGATGTTCCTCGGGCATTCACTGAGCAAGGATCCTACGTGAACTTCTGTAATAATGAGGGCATTGCTGCTTGTATGAGGCAGTTTACTAGAAAGTGAAAGAAAGCACCATCCTTTGCATTCGAGGCACACTCTTCAGATTCAGGTCCGACGGAGATTTGTCTTATCTTGTATAGCACTGAGGTTACCTCGATTTTGTGTCAACACATAGAGGAGCAATTGGTGTGAATAACTGAATGATAGTGGCATCCTTTGAACTGGCCCACATTGAGTTTGTGTACTTTCTCGGAGAAGTGATCAGGGACATTGAAGAGCAATTGCTGACATGTTAGAGGCAACTGTGTACCGGATTAGTTCGCTGAAGAAGCATCTGGAGATAAAAAGCCCAAGTTGTCACGAGCTGGCATTATCCAAGTGAATTCTCTCTGGCCATAGGATCTTCCGGAGCAAGAGAGAGCGGGAAGGAGAGAGTGAGAAATCACTGTATCTGGTTTGGCACATATCCAGATGGAGTCGTATAACTTGAGCAGACTAGCGGGATTCACTTTCTGGATATACAAATGTATCGTTTTGTGAGTGACTTTACTTGGAAAAAATCCTGCCCACATTTAAATGCACAAGTTGGTTGTTGTTGCTGTCCTTGTTGTGGCTCTCAGTTGTTGCACTCTCAGTCAAATAAATCATTCTCTCTCTTTCCAAGTCCGCCGTCTGTGGTGGCAGTATGCAAGAGGAGAATGCAGTTCTTCCTATTTGAGAGAGACTCGAATGTGTGGGCAGGATTCTTCCCGCACACGCACACACTCACACTAATTTGCCGTATTCATGGACAATTGAATTCTGAGGCTGAATTGAAGGCTGAGTGGAATGGAATTTCACAAATATTTTGTCGTGTAATGACTTCTCTCTCTTGTTTCAAAATTGCATGGATGAAGGATTTTTTGGTTATTTCAAATTCTGGTGAACCGTTTTTAAGGCTCAAGTGCACGCCTGTCCAAGCAAGTCAGTTGGAAAAATTATTGATTTCATCTCGTACACATGAGCCGGAAAAGCAGTCTCCTGGAAAACTGGTGGTCAAGTACATCACTACAACATGCCATTCCATTACATTAGTTTGCGACCATTAAAACTGAGGCTGAAGTAGCCAAAGTTTCCACAGTAGCGGTCTTCTATCAGCTCACTCATTTCTCAGCAGCTAATTGCAAGTTATTCCAGCAACATATTTGATTAGGAGTAAATTGACTCGCAGAAGTCGAATAAGGACTTCAGTCTTGCAATTGAAGAAACCACAAAATGGACACTCATCAGCGTGATTTTATTGGCAAGGATTTCAATTGACAGATCGTGACTAAAGATACGCTTCTGAGTTGCTAATGAGGTAAGGCCATGCCAGTTCCTGTTGCATTGCTCTCATACTAGGATCTGAGTCCCAGTTGAGGTTAAGACGCACACTTTTGTTATTTAATAAGGCTGCTTTCAGGATTATTCCAGACATTCCAGTACTAGGCTCATTCATCCAAAGAGTTGTTTAAGAACTGTGGTTGATTTTTCCATACCATGATCAGCATGGTAAAGCAAAAGTGCATTCCAATATTGTGTGCTCTACGCCATCCCTTAAAATCCTGCTTAGCCCTAGGTACCCGCAATCCGACTCATTCTGCAGACATCTCGTCAAATCAATAAGTCTCTTCCTTGCTGTAATTTCCAGTTCATAATCAGCAAAAATTGTGCAATCAATAAAAGAGTCCATGCCCACGCACAGACCGACAATTAAGTACGATTCGCCGTTTGCCTTGTCGCTTGGAATTCGCCCAACTGTCAACTTACGTCCTACGGGAGCGGCCCATCTGCCAAGGCTGACGCCGTAATCGCCGCCAGAGCTCCCCACAGTTAATGTCTGCACTGTTGACAAGCTGTTTATTACTTCGGGATTTACATCATAATCCTTCATTATTATTACTTCCACATGTCCTTAATGCGTGTGGATTAAGAAGTTTCCGCACAGCTCAGGCCAGCCGGGTGCAGGGCGCGAAGGGGTGAGCATGTGCGGCCACAAATCACATCCACACGTCACACCAGTACGAAAGCGATGCGGCAATATACGAAATGCGAAGCGTAGAAACTTTTCAATACTTTCCCAATCACGCCCGTGCTCATTAGTGGCGTTAATTAATGCGAGTACGGTTTGTTTGCCACGCAAAGCTGCAAATGCCAGTTACAGAGTTGCTCTGAGGTAGCAACAACTGCTGCAGAGGGGAACAATAACTCGTGCTAGGCCACTTCCGTACCCACATAGATAGCGCGGGAGAACAGGGCAATGTTATTACAGAACGGCGTCTCTACAGCAGCAGCCAAAGCTGTAAATTCAGAGTCCTGATGTAAGCAAAGCGTGTCGAAGGAGCTTCACTGACTCGACCACATCTGATGACTAAAGAAATGACTTCGCAATATCGCAGCTTTATGACTAGGTCTGATGAGTGCCGGCTCATAGAGATCATAGAGGAATTTTAGGACGAACGCACTGTACTGAGCATGATCTAATTTACGAGTATGGCTGGAAGGAACCGTGCTCTTAAAGGTACTCGTTCATGTCCTATTTTCATTCTCTGGTTATAAAGAACTCAACATGGCGCGATTTGTAGACTTTGCAGCAAGTTTGAGCTGTGCGTGTGAGCTGCGAACATTCTCAGATGCCACTCAACTCAAAGAACAAAGAGCTGAAAGTCCTGTCAGCTAGTGATATTTTTCTTTTTCTTTTGTTTAATAACAATAATTATTTTTTTCACTTATTCATAAATAAACAAATAAATAAAAATTGTGATGCAGAGATAGATCTGTCTGCTGTAGGGTTTCAGGAGCAGGATGAAACATGTCGCACCTCTTCTCTACTGCTTCACGGATCGACTCATAATTGATGCATCTAAGGTGAGTGTCCTGTTGGACTTAATTTACAGGGAAGTAAGCGAACGAACTGGACAACGAACATTGTGTCAATTCAAGTACGTTGTGGTCTCAGTCCAACCCAACCAGACATGACCACGGTCTCATATCCTAAAAGGCTTGTGCACACGGCTCTAACATCGCAGGACGGCGTGAGGAAGTTACTTAAAGAGAGTCTGCTGCTATGCCTGAGCCACCATTGCTTCGCGTGGATGCAGCAACCTACATATTGAACTACACTTAGAAACTTACCGAAGAGCAAATACAGTAAATCGGACACAGCCAAGCTAAATAAATAGTAATTAGTGGCTGTGTGCATGGTGGAGTGGCGCACTATGACGACACAGACCAGTACGTTGCCCAGGACGCCTGTGATGAATATGCCGCCGAAAAAGAAGGTCACCTGCAAAGAGAAGAGTGAGTTAATTTAGTAAATTTGAAATATTTTAAATGAAATAGGGACAAGTGGGGCCGCTGGCATACTCTTAATTATCTGCGAATGCTTTGCTTGATGTGACAAATTCGCATGCCGTGTTAATGAGTAGCGCGGCCTGACTTTGGCTGGGCCGCACTTGCCGCTCATCACAATAGAAGCCGCTTTGTGCCCATTAAGTGGACGGGCGGTCGCAGGGACATTTTTGGCTTCATGGTTGCTCCCAACAACACACAAAAAGGTAAATCCTTAATAGAGACCACCCCACTTCCACCCTCACTCTCAATCTCAGTCCCATCCCGCTTTCGCTTTGACCGATTCGCGCAATAAAACGAAAATAAGGATAATAAGTCAAATGAGCAAAGATACGCGCACAGCAATGAAACAAAGCAGCAAAACAAACGCAAAATTTGTACGTAACAACAGGCGAAACAAATGCAAATGGAGATAAAACGACATAAAAAGGACCTTCAGCGAACGGATGCCAGACAAAGGCCGGGCATGGTAACCAAAACGAAAAACAAAAGCCACCAAACTATGCCACACAATTGCGATTATTTTTATGGACAATTTCAAATACGGTTTATTAAGCGGGGGAAGAGCAGGCGAGAGAATGAACGGAACGGAAAGGAAAGGAATGGACACAAAGGAAGAGACAAAATACATATAAAAATAAAAATGAAAATACACCGACGCAGTGCATTAGAAGCTTTTTTGTAGTGCAAACAAAGGCAGACATAATGGGCAGCGACACTGACACACAAAACGGCAACTTCCGGCACACACACACACACACACACACACACACACACACACACACACACACACACACACTCACTCATTCATATATAAAACATATAAAGAATACACTGATAGACGAGTATGGAAAGTTACTAATGTGCAATTTGGGTGGAAGCATCCATAAGCGTATTCAACCAATTCCCGGTGAACTCAAGTGAGACAAGCGCATGCAGCAGCCCTTTGGTAGGTTTGTGACAGACCCAAAGTGACGCGGAAAATACTCGCAAAGTCCATTTAGTTCTGCCTGTCTGTCCGTCTACGCGCCGAGCCGCAATCCACGCAAATACCAGTCTATTACCAGGAGTGTTCAGTGAAGGGGTGTGCCGCAAAACTGAGTACCCCATTGGAATTTAATAAGTCAGCTCATATGAGGTTTGTTGACCTAGTGGGGAATTCCAATTGAGTCCGCAATAGATGCACAACGCTTGGCTTAAGCGATAAGAATCCATAATGAGACCCTTGTAAGACTACACTCTCATAAGGTGAGTTTGAATCCCAAATGTCCAACTTTGCAGTGACCACAAAAGGTCGAGCTCCTTCTCTAACTAATCAGGCGTGTATAAGGTTTGAATCCTACAGTCTAACTGAGAGTTTCAACTAGTGGCGTTATGGTATCCCATCGATAAGGTTCTCGTCTAGCGGGAATATTTAGTTGGACTCCACTCTGTGTGAAATATTGCAGTCTTCCTTACAGCGATTAAATAAGCGGGGCTCTGAAGTAGGAGCCGCCAATTGGAAGGGGTGATCGGGGGTTGTTGGTAAACTGAACCAAACGCCGCCACTGAGAACGGTTCGATACACTCGCATAGTCGTGGGATATGTTCGTCTAGCATGAAGAATTGTTTCGTTGCGTTTTGAAGCATGCCAATCAGTCAACGCGGTGTCACTTGCGACTGTGCTCTGTGGCGGAATTCAGGGAAAGAATTACTCACAATGAATGAAAAATGACTTAACAATTAATTTATTGGCTTCATTTTAATGAATTCCAATTGGAAGCAATTAATTATCGCAGTACGTGGACCCTTGAACTGAACTATTCAAGGCGCTTGACCTTTGGCTTTCTTTGTAGGTATCAGCAGAGCTGCCGCTCCAAAGCTGGCGTATTCGAAATTGCAACTTGTCACGAGCAAATTCCGCCCAGAGCTCGTTGCGACAAGTTGCCACACCATCACTCCGGGTAATCGCATTTTGATTGAGGGTGGTTACATGTGCAAATGTGCAACTGAGTCGCACGTAACTGACACTGGAAGCTCTGCATAATTGGCAAGACGATAGTACTCGCAGTCTTTCCTCAGTGAGGCTGAGACTGCAGAGGAAGAGCAGAGTGGTTGTGCGGTGTTGCTCCTGCTTTTGTTGATTGCCTTCTCTCTGCATTAAGTTGTTGCCTACGTTGCTCTATAAGGAAACTGAGCTTAAAGTATTGAAGCGAATATATGCATATATATGCATATTATGAAACGATTTTCGTTCGGCTGGAGAAAAAACCAACAAAAAAACAGTTTCTAAGCCAAGACTCTGCAATGTGCTCCTCGTCGCTCTCCTCTCACTTAGTTGAGCGAAATTGTGTGAAAAGTAAACGTTGCTCTGCCAATGAAGGGAACGCATACACGTGAGTGGAAAGGCGTTTGTTATATACTTAAACTACAAACCCTTTAAACCAGGTTGATGTTCCATTGAAGCAGTGCATAAACGACTACTCATATGAGCAGAGGGTCAAGCTCGGCCAAAAGCAAGTGCTTCCTTCTATGTGCACTCAGGCCAAGGGAGTGACATATGCATTTGTGTGCATTAGCAGTGAAAGTAAACTACTTCCGCCCTTTGAGAGTGGTGCAAATTGGCGCCCTTAAGGGAGAGATTTTTGCAGTGAAACTAATTTGGAAATGGTCAAATTGAACTAACTTGGCAGCGATGCTCAAAGGAAGGACATTAAGGAGACTCTTAAAATAAATTGTATCTGAACTAAAACGAGAGTAAAAGCAATTGAGCAGATCAAAGATTGGAGATGTGAGAATGGTCTGATTAGTAGCAGCTCCTAAGCCGATATTGATATGACTGTCTATGCTCACATCTTCATACTATATAGATATATAGCATAGGCCTAGAACCAAAGAAGTTGGTTTCAAAATTTTACTTGCAGCCTTTAATGTATCCCCAATTGAGCTGTGCAGATTTCGGTGCAACTCGAAGATGTTTACTTTCCAGTTCCTTGTCAGAATCATCTTCTGTATTCTTCTGTATTAAAAATCAAGAGAGAGAGAGAGCATTTTTATCATGTCCGAACTGATTTAAGTACGTATTGGAATACGCCCGTAGCTACAGGCCCAGTCACTCTCAGCGACAATTTGCAAATTTTACTAGTTTCCTTGATTTGTTTGCATTGCTCTGTCTGCAGCGTAATTTCAAATTACCGGCTCGCCAATATTTGCAAACAGCTTCGCCTCATCTGTGTGTGTGGGAGTGTGCCTGCGACATGGGCAATAACCCAGCTGGAAAACGCACAGTTTCGAAAAAATAGTTGTGAGATGATTAATTTATCTCGATGATTATCAATAATGGAATCTCTGCTCTCGGCCCAGTATGCCACAGATATTTCTTCCCACTGCAAGCTAAGGCTTCGCAGTTCATTAGAAGGTGCTCTGATGTTTCTTTTGGCCCCATGCAGAAACTACACGAGGACTGAAGGCTACTTAGTTAGAAGCGTTTTAGTCTTTACGTCACAATTTTTTCTGCCCCCGTGCAGAATCAGCGCGTACTTACTGGTGAGAGTCCCAGCTTCGTGAAGTGGCTTCTTAAACGACAGTGGCCTGTGAGGTACTCTGCCAATATTCTTAAATTATTTTTACTCAACTGCAGACATTGAGCGGCAGGTTTTGTGTTACAGTCCCCAATTATGAGCTTGGATTGTCTAAGTTTTGGGAGTAGAGTGATCTTCTGGATTTTTCCTCCTCGTTTATGCTGTTTGCTCCTATGCGAAAGAATGGTTCAGGTCCTGGCAAGACTATCCACTTTTCGTTTACAGAGATCCCATGTTCCTATATTATGGAAAGGTTGTTGAGGTTTCTAATCTATTTAGAAGACCATTCTCATACGAGTTTAGCATGAATCTCGCAGGAACTGAGGGCTTTTATAGCTGCTTGGCTGTCATACATGATACCAGTGTCTGGACCCACAAGCTTACGTCGGAGTTACCAGAAAGCATAGAGGCGAATTGCGTGTATGTCTGCCTGGAATATGCTGGGTGATTGCCCCATTGTTTCGGAGTGGTTAACCCTCGGTCCAAATATGCCAGCTCCTGTACCTTTTTCTGGTTCTGAGCCATCTGTGAACCACCTGATGGTATGAGCTTTTAGAATATCCTGAAGTGAATCAGGTGTCCATTATTTCTCAAAGTTGTACATTTTGTTCAGGTCTTCTCTCATTCATGTTCTCTAGGTAGGTCCGCGCGGGGCAACGATCCTGTCTCATTGTTTGTTACTACACATTTGCTCGTGGCCAGCAGCTTCCAGGACGATTCCTACTACAGTTCTTCTTGCAGCCATTTCTACAATAATATGGAGCGGAATAAGCTCTAAGAGAGGCCGGCCCTCGTAAGCAAAGTTGTAAGCATGCTAGGCTCACATTCGTGGGGGTCGAATCCTGCCCTGGGCATGGTCTGAAAAATACTTCTTTCTAAATATTTTTCTCTTCAAGTCGAAGGTCTCAGTTGCTAGTTTCCCCAACCCCCTTGCACAGGTATAAAAATAATAAAGATCTAGGTAGGTAGGAGTGGCCGCCTAGTTTGCCAAAAGCACTTGAGCGCACATAATGGCCCATTGTGATATCACGGTGTGGCGCCGGTCAAGCACCGACTAAAAAGTTCTCTTACTTGGGATGAATAAAGATCTGAAAGTGTGGCCATTGCTGCTGTGGGACACTTTCCATAGCTTCGCTAATACCTGTACACACTAGTCTTGGTACCTTGTTCAAAATGCTCGTTATATATATCTAAGTATATATATATAGAATGTACCGAAAATTTGCTTTGCTAATAGTTCGATCACTGAAGTATTATGAAGTCGCTTTGACAATATCCGTTTGTCCTTCTAAGTGCATTTTTTTCGGCATCATTGAAGATGTCTTCAGGGCACCTCATATAACAGTATGACCTGACCATTTCGAGAGCACCAGATTATGTAAGTCACCAAGACATGAGGCATTGCGGCCTCTCATATATACTACTGCTGACAGCTAATTCAAATGATGACGGTGGTTCACAATATCTCAGCATACACTAAAAAGTAGTCTCATCAAAGCCACCAGCTCTGCTGTCACCATCGCTCATTAATGCGCAAAACTATTTCCAAGCAAGAATTCATGGATTTCATTGCACAGCTTCCTGCAGGGATTTGCATACCTGCGTCGAGCTGGGCATGCTGTCGCTTTGCGGCTGTTGTTGCCACAGAAATTTCAGTGCAAATATGTTTGTACTCGCATTTGTAAGTGAAGGAAGGGGCTTCAGAAATGAATGTTTGCATTTTTTACAGGAATTCACTTTGAATAACTCCCGGTTTAATTTACGCAAGACTTCGCGTGTATGGAATTTGCATAAGTGAAAACTATAATGCTAAAATTATATCGCAGCCTGACGCAGAGAGTAGAAGGATATTTAGATGGAGCGAATATGAAAATAGCAAAAACAGCGCACACACACCACGAAATGCAAAAAATCGAAAGGAAGAGGGGAATATGGCGTAAACGCTACGCCATTCTTATATATAGACATATTTTTTGTGAGTGTCTCTTCCTCTGCCTTGTCTGCCACTCTCGGCCTGCCCTTCTCCTCGCAGGCTGCAGTAAACGTATTCGTTTACAGGCAAAGTTTTCATATTTTGTTACAAACTTAGTCGTAAAAGTGATAAGCGGCAAAGTGAAATGACAGCAAGTGCCATTTGCCATTTGCCATTTGCCATTTACCGTTCGCCACTTGCAGAGCAACTGGCATTAAAGTGTGCGCTTGTTTGCCTGTGTGTGTGTGTGTGTGTGTGTGTGTGTGTAGTTAGTTACTTCGTAAGTAAGCAGCTTTAATGATCAAGTTATCAAATGCGCCATTTGCCGAAATGTGAATACTCGCAAGTTTTGAATACGAAATAGAGTAACGTGGCAGCCAGAGTCAGAGTGAGACACAGAGAAAGACAGACAGAGTGTGAGAGAGAGAGACGGGAAGAGTCAGCTCGCGTAATGCTGAAGTTCGGTTAAATATTTCAAAATTGCTTTACAGTAGACCCAAGAATTCCTGCGGGGGGTGGTCGTGGAGGGATAATTTTTGTATTGGCACCAGTTCGCAGTGTTTGGCACAGTTTCCAGCCGGCATACTTTTAGGCATTTCAAGCTTGGATGTGCCTGAGCGGTGGTGGGTGCTTCGAACTTAAATTTAGTGTTAATATTTCGTGAGCGTTTACGCTAAACATAAATATAAATAAATTGCAGCAATTTGGCTCGGTCGCAGCGCCACAACAGCTGCAACGATTTAAATTAATTCACGCTAATGGCCGACCAAAGTGGCCACTTCCGACCGCCGCTCAGACATGAAAATATCTGCCATAAATGCCCACAAACACGTGTCTGCCGGGTAATTACAATTATGAGCACCACGAGACATACAGCACGCCATTTGTTGACTTTGACACCAACACCAACACCAACACATGGCTCCTAGCGGCGGTGGCAGCACCGCCAGGCACGCTCACCACAACAACCTGTGCTGCGCTGTCCGCAGTGTCCGCACTGTCCGCACTATCCGCACAGTCAACCAAAGTCTGGCTGAAAGTCCTGCCAGACGGTCAGCACTCGGTCGAGAAATTTATGGGTCGAAAATCTGCCATGAACAGCAAAACGAGAGTCACACCTCCATTCTGCTCATTATTTTGGCCAATTGTATACTATATCGGAAAGTCTCTCGATTAGATGGAGAACAGTTTTCTCCTCTTCCATTCAATTAACACAACTTCATTACAGTCACAACTGCGGCCATGCTGGCGACTGTGTTAATTGCACCGACTCATCAGTGACTCCGTGACTCTTGATTCTCTTCATTTGCCTTTGGCTACATCTGCATATCTTTCTTCATGTCCATAGTACTTCAATCAGTGACTCAGTGACTCTTGATTCTCTTCATTTACCTTTCTCTACATCTGCATATCTTTCTTCATGTCCATAGTACTTCAATCAGTGACTCAGTGACTCTTGATTCTCTTCATTTACCTTTGTCTACATCTGCATATCTTTCTTCATGTCCATAGTACTTCAATCAGTGACTCTTGATTCTCTTCATTTGCCTTTGGCTGCATCTGCATATCTTTCTTCATGTCCATAGTACTTCAATCAGTGACTCAGTGACTATTGATTCTCTTCATTTACCTTTGTCTACATCTGCATATCTTTCTTCATGTCCATATAACTTCAATCCTTTAAAGTCGCACATGATGTGTTCCGAGAGCACTCAGCTCACATCTCCTTGCCACTCTCTTCCTCTGCCTGTTTATTCACTTCATATTCGGTGACTTTGTTGCTGCGTCTATTATTATTAAAATTATTATTATAATTATTAATATTAATATCTATTCGAGCCTTCAGGACAGTAGAGTCGTGGCCTTGCTGAAACTTCCACTTGGGTGCAGTTGAGTCGGGAAATAAACCTCTGCAGGTATAAAATCCAATTAGCTCCAGAGCTCTGCGTCAATTGGCCAAAAATATACTTTCGGACGAGGGGCTTGCAACGTAGAGAAACCCAAACTAGAGCTACCATGATCCAGAAGCAATCCACGATCGTCCAGTGCCATCTCAAGAAAGTTACTGCTTGGAGAGGAGCTCCCGAAATGCGATATTCAAAAGTCAACGCAAGCGTCCGTTGAGGTAATTTCTCAGATTTTGTTTGAGGGATTGGAAAAATTGTGTTATTGAGAAGGGATTCATAAAGTGGAACACCCCTGGAGTGCGTCTATGGGGCTAGGTTCGGTTAGATTATCGTGGCAGCCGGTCCACGGACCACCTCACTCAGACCTCCATGGGTCCATTGTGATACCACCGCGTAACAACGCACCTCTGATTTACTCGTCGAGCCATTTCGAAGCCCTCACAAAGCGCAGGGTTTGTTTCCCCTTCGCGCCAGACACTTCGGTAAGAGAGTTAAAAGCGTATTTGCCTAAAGAGTCCGCTCTGCTTCTGGCCAGAGCTACAGAAGAGATGTTCCACAGTCTACGGGGCTAAGGCGAGACAATGCAGCAAAATAAAAAGTTGTTTTTTATAAAGAAATCAACTTAACAGAAGGTCCTCGCAGCCCGCCTTCCTTCCTTGCGGTGGAGTTCTTCAATTAACGTACAATATTGGAGTTTTAGGTTTTGGGCCTTTTTTGCTTTTTCAGCGGGTGGTTTTTTGTGGGTGTGCAGGGTGCATTTTCCCGGCAACTTAGTTTTGAAGGACTGCTTCTTAAGTCAATCATATTAAGAACGATTTACAATTCGAGAAGCGCCCCTAGAAGCATACAAACTCGGGGTTCGGAGTCGCCTTCGTTGGACTGGTCTGGGGAATTGGTTGCACTCCTGGCGCCAGAGTAGGCGAGGGAGTAGAAAAACGCCGTGGGGAATATTTGCAAAAGCAATAAATTACTTTTCGCATTTCCACGGTTAATTACAAAGTGAAACTGTGTTTCGCTTCGACGCTTCGCTTGTCATTCGCAGTGGCCGCTCCCATACGTACGCTGCGGTAAGTCGCCGCTCGAACACTTCGCCTGTTGGGAGCTGAAAATTCCATTGAAAACAAGCTTCCCACATTCGTTTTTCTCTTTGTTTTCGATATTTTCGCTGTGTTTTTGTCATAACTGGTAATTGAGAATTTGAGGCACGAGTGGTAAAATAATTCGAAAAAAGCACCATTACGCTTTGTTCGACTGCTCGCTGCGGTACAAGGAAAGCGACACATGTTTCCCCGAGAAGATTAAAGGAAACAAAGTACCCGCAATGCTCGGTTGGTCAGTGTGGTTCTGGTGGCTTTCAAGCTGCCACTTCTGAATTTGCCACAAAGAACGATCACAGTTAATTTCCTCTGTCAGCCCGTAGCCGTACCCGTGTCCGTGCCTCCGCCAGAATATGCCCGCAAGAAGCGAAGGAAATTGCTACACAAATCCAGAAGCGTTTAAGAATTCATCCTTGTATCATTGCTGCAGCCACCTTTGAAGATTTAATTTCTCCTTTCTCGAACATAATTCAAAAATTCTTTTGGACAGATACAACAATAACGCACGCACACACACACACAAACACTCACAAGCGCAGGCAAACACACCAACACTCACACACCCTCGCGCGCCACTCGCGTTGCGGCGCTGGGTAAACCTTTTCCTGAGATGCTCGCATTTTTCTTTTTTAGGTTTTTGCTCTTTTTTCGCGTTTTCTTTCTGTTCAAATTTAAAGTAAATTGCGAAATAAATAAATTTATAACGCACATAAATCAAAATTAAAAATTATTTCTTGCCTTTGTTAATATGGGCGTGTGAGCGACAGTCTCAGTGAGACGCCGACTGGCACAGCGTGTTTTGGCCCTACAGCAGCTCGCTTCTTGCTTTGCGGAATCTGCCTCCGTTTGGAATGTCCTTTTACCATTCCAAATGCAATTGTTGTGTGTGCTGAATGAAGGTGTCCAGGCACTTTCGAGCTCCTAGCAAAGTAAACAACATTTTCAGGACTCTATACATCCTTGAATTTAGTTTCCTGTCATGTTTATAGACAGATTAAAAGGTTCGGATAAACTTGGAAACGTCCGATTTAGTTTAATCTTCCTTCTTATTTTGTTGTGGGTAATTTTATGCAGGCGTGGAACATAAAGAATCCTGACTACTTGTCTGCCCTATTCTGCCCTATAAATTCAGAGTGAAAATAAGATTTCCTTTGAGTGTCAGAGCCAGTGTCAAATGCATCGCCAGCAGTCCTTGGTATCAGCGGTACATTAGAACTGGTAATGCGGGAATGGCCTTGGATGCTAGGGACAGAGTCAAATGCATCGCCAGCAGTCCTTGGTATCAGCGGTACATTAGAACTGGTAATGCGGGGATGATCCTGTGTACCACGGACAGTATCAAATGCAGCTCCATTATTCTTATATTACATTAGAACTGGTTCTACAAGGATGCACACACTTAAACACATCCCAGAGGTGAATATATTTAAAATCTATTTGATGGGCTTATCAAGCTTCAACTTGTTCCCTAAACACATACCAAGTGCTCTGTAAGACACACCCATTATGTGTCCCATTGTCACATTATGCCGACCATAAATCGCTCGATTGTTGTTTATGAAATTTTTGATTTATTATGTTAAACAATTTTCTAAGAAGTCTGCCATTCAAAAGGACAAAAAAGGAAAATAAAATAAATCTTCGCAAATTGATTTACGAAATGCCATAACGACAGCGACAACCACGTGGACACACACAGACACACACACACACACACACATACACAACAGCGAAAAACGGTCGAACGTAGCAAAGAGAATCCTTTCGAAATTGTTCAAACAACATTTGAATTAAGTCACAAACAAAGCGATATTCAAGAGGCACACCAGGAAAACTCGCAAAAATGATATTCCGGCCAAATTAGCTTCCGCACCCATTACGCAAAAATAAAGGCACACGCAAATATATGTGAAAAAGAGAGAAGAGCAGAAAAAGGAATTGAAAAAAAATAAACAAATATAAAAGTTAATCCAAGGGAATTTTGTAAAAGAGTGAGTGGCGAAATTGTTCGACTTTCGTTGCCTTCTTCAAGCGTAAAATCATAATTAGCATAAATGCATCCCACCCCATCCAATATTTGTTGAACTCCTTTTCTTAAGGGGTCTTCTTGCCTGTGCTTGACCCCGAAAAGGATACTTGGCATCTGTTTGGAAAAATGCAAACTTCCAAAGTAAATATTTATAGTAAGAGCAGAGTGCTGCTTGCCGGGAGTAGAGTGTAGGATGCAGAGTGTGTCTGATAATGCCGTCTAATGGGCAAATCGCTTGTTGTACTTTGACGCGTTTAATGGGTCATTTTTGAGGTCTATGGCACTCAGTGGATAGTGCGAGGGAAGAGGAAGGAGCGAATATGTTCACATGAATGCGTACGTGGCATTCCAAGCAATTTTGAAAACGCCAAAGGACCATGAACAGCCAAGAGATGTGTACAAACCAGCAATGAGTACAGTGTGGTACACGCTTCCCACCATTCCAGTACGTTGCTCTAAGCCCCACCACAACAATAGCGGATGAAACCCTGTCACTGAGCCGATCATCGAACTCGCTAGCATGACTAGTGAGCAGCCACCTCCGGACAATAAGGGAAGTCACATGAACATGGAAGTATCAAGTCGGGCTGGATGGCCTGCAGTTGACACAATGCGCTCCGTTTACACTCACACACAAGTTCATCAAGCCTCATTCCCGATTGTACTGAGATATGTAGAGATAGTATATAAAATTTTTTTTTTCCAACAGAAAAATGTCCTTCTCTATAACTCGTTCAAAACTCAAAGATACATCAACATCCTTCGTATATTATCTCTTTTTGCGTGGCGATATCTGCAACCACATTAGACCCACCCACTTTCATTCAATGCAAGACAAATCTTTGAGGCAATTTATGTCAGAGCTACTCGTGAAATAGAAGTGGGAGTGGCATTGTACACGTATGGCGACTTACCCATAGACCCCCACAGAGACTGAACAAATAACGAATATCATGAAAATCGATCAGAAATTGTACTCACCAGGAGAGTCTTGTAGAGCGGCATCCGTTGCGGTCCCTGTCGATATTGCACGTACCGCTCACGTGAGCAATTGAACTCCGGATTCTCCGGATAGCAAGGATCCATATCCTCGTAGTAGTCCACCATTGATGAGACTGTTGAGCCGAGGGATGTGGACGCATTTATGACGAAATCGTGCAGGCTGGTGGCATTATGCAGCCAAAGGCCAGTACTCTCAGCCAGTGCTGTTGCAGCGGTTCGTGCTGTGGTTGCTATTGCCAGCGCTGTGGTTGAATTGCCGCTCCCGCCCGGAGCGTAGCTGCCATTGACGGACATATTGGACGCGAGCCATTGAGAGGTGACTTCCAGTGCCGCTGCCGTCATATTTGTGACGATCACATTCAGCGGGTGTTCCGCGGCGGCTGTTGTTGTTGCATTGAAGTTGCCCGGGTAGGTGTAGTGTGCGTAATTGAATGCATGTTGCACTTCGCCTGCCAGCGCTGTGTTGCTGGTGATTAGTGCGCTGATGGTGGTGTTGTCGGGCATCGCGAATTCCTGTCGAATCCTTTTAAGTGGGTTGAATTTAAAGTGATTCCTTTGCTTTGGTTTGCTTTGGTTTTGTTGCGTTACGTTGCGTAGCGTTTGTTTTCTTTGCACTTTTCACATTTGTTTCAGGTTATTCAGGATGTTCGATCTATGAAAGGGAATTTAAACGTGTTTTTTTTAACTTTGGCTTTCACTCAGATCAAAATAATGTTTGCAATTAATTTTTGTAAATTTTTTCCGTTCAACGAATTTCGAATTGCTCCGTTCCTTGCGAGTGTGCATGTGTGTGTGGGTGTGTGTGTGTGTGTGTTTGTATATAGCTGGATACGGTGAGCTCTGCGAACTACCGCCGAAAAGCAACACTAACTGCACGCGGACACTGGCGCTATCAGCCGCTCGGCGCCACTGAACCTGCCCGCTCGCATTGCGCAATTTGGCGGAATGAATAAATGTAAATAAACATGGGACAAAGAGCGCTCTCGGCACGCTACTAAATCATTAATTTTCGTTGGGGATTTTCTAAGACACTGAATCGCCAAATTCTGTACGGGCGTCGCACACTGCACAGCGCGCACACTCTCATTAATGGAGCTAAATTAATAAAGCCGCACTCTGAGCAGTCGGCTGAACCTCGTGGCCTGCACTGCAGCCCCAGCAGCCACAGCAGCCAAGAATTGCCAGCACACGAGGCTGCTTCTGAGTAGCTGGTATCTGGTGAGTCTGGTGAGTCTTGCGTCTAACAACTCGTCTCTGCCATAAATTAAAAGGCTATAATGAGTGCCAGCCGCATGTGCAAACGTACGACGCACAACCACTGACGGACGTACGAGTGAGTTGGCGGAGCTGCTCCAGATACGAGCAGCTACTGTTAGCATTGCGGCTGCCAGATAAGCGGCCCCACAATAGAACCCCAAGGCACAAAGCGAGCATGGGCAGCCTACACTCCCGCGCACTCGTACCTGCGAACAGCATCCCAGAGATAAGCTGAATATTTGAACATCGAAGTGCCACAAATTCAATGCAACTTCTGTCTGCTGTGCGCAGTCACTTTCTATCTATCTCTCGCTCTCGCTCTCGCTCTCTCTCTCTCTCTCATTCTCTGTATGACTACAGATGCACTTAATTATATTATTCGGCAGATAACAAAATGTCACCACGCTGACAGGAACCCAAAAAATTCATTTAACTTTTAACCCCACAAATCTCGGGCCTCGTCCTGTCAAATGTTGCCTCACGGCTGAGAGCATCATTGTGTATTGCAATTCTCAAAAACACACACACACACACACACACACATGCAACCCCATTGTTATTTACTTGTCAAACGGTTTTATCTAATCTGTTGTTGTTATTGTGCTTGTGTAGCGCTTCCACTGCAGCACTGGCTCAGTGTCATCACTCGGAAGCGGTGGATTCTGCTCTAATTGCACACCTAAAAATAGATAAGAACAGAGAAAGGTTTGCTTTTAATAAAGACACACTCAGATAATAATTTACGCGAGGCGAGTATCAACAGAACAGCATTCGAAATTCAACAACTGGCACAGATGCTCAGCAGCAGAGACCACAGAGAAAAGAAAGTCTTTTTCGATGCCAGCGTCCATAGCGGACACACCAAGATTCTGAGTGGATTCACCACGATTCTGAGTGGATTCACCACGATTCTGAGAGGATTCACCACAATTTTGAGTGGATCCGTCTGCTTTATTTCGCTGCTTTGTGGTTTGTCGTTTGTCGTTTGCCGTTTAAGTTTCTTTTCTCTGTGTTCTCTGCTCAGCAGTTACGGGCTCGACTGTAGGGAATCTTGTGACTTGGATTGGGCCCACGGTTTAATGTAATACTCCACCACCTCAACCACCCATCAGACTCACAGCTAAGAAGCGCGAGAAATCCACAATTTAACCAATTCATTAGTTGAATAAGGGGCGTTCCAGTTGCATCCTAAACAGGTGAGTCGCATCTTAAACAACCCTGACCAATGGGCATTAATCGACTGATCGACTGGTGTCTCGAGAATTTGTGACACTTTGGTCATTGGCCATGACTATCATGGATCAGTTAGCACCAATTGAGCACTCAGAAACATTTCAGCTATTATTATAAAAGCCAAGTTGGCCGAAACTCCAAGTGAGTTACAAGTGATATGCGGAGTTTAGATGTGATCTAAGAACACGATTACCTACGAAAAGATAGTCTCAGTTTGGGTAATGCCCATCATACATTGAGAGAGACAGCACAGTATGCAGCAGAGGTCGCTCACAACAATTAAGGAGTCTGCTATTCTCACCATTCGCGAGGACTTAGATCGATGCTCACATAACAGGTAACCCGAAAAATAATGGGCCCTGGTCGTCCTGTTGACAATATGACACAAACTGGCACTCTCATTTTCGACTAAAATCGTCACAGTCGATGAATCTCTCTTTTACAGCAAACTATTTGCACACATGTCCAATAGGTAAATTCAAAGATCTGCTGCGCCAATTGGAATATCCCTTGCGTGTTACCCGATTGTGTGTACCCTGCCCGCAGAGGCTGGTACAAACCCACTTTCTAGTTTCGTGGAAGTCAAAAATCACATTTAAACATCCCTTTTGTTCAAGGAAAAGGTCGATATTAATCGAGCTTAATTGTTGGGTGCTTCTAAACTGACTCGTCGGTTGTGTCCTGCTGCAATTCCTGTAGATTCTGTTGGTGGACTCGCTCTTCTGCGGTACCTTATCTGGTCGGGTTATTCGGTTCTTTGATTTGCACACATTTCGAACTGCAGGGTAATAAATTCTACGTACAACAACAACAACAGCAACTACACAGAGCCACGGAGAGATCTCGGCATTTCGCAATGTTAATTAGTTCATCGTAGATTTGAAGCGGCACAATGCGAGGACAATGGCGGCAAGCAACGTGAACAGCAGCAACGCCAACAACAAAAACAATTGCAAGGCAGAACTTCAAATTTCATCCAGGACAAATGGGAGGGTGTGCCAGGTGGGTGTGAGGGTCTGGATGGGGACGAGGGCATTACTTGCGTACCTGCTGCTGGAGCCAGCACAGATATCAAACTTTGAAAAGTCTGTCTAGAGGAAGCAGGGGGAGAACTCAGGCCCGCTTACCACCGCCATCATAAAAAAATCAATTCTTTTCATTTCAAGTGAAATCTCAACTGGAATTTCCGCTTGAAATTGTCACACTACCTCAGAGATTTGAAGTTTCAACAAAGCAACGAACAAAACAATCATGCCACACCACTCCACCACTACCGTCCAGCGGTCTGCTTCCAACTCACCAGTTAGCGTGGTGGTGCAGGTGGGTACGGCTGCGATTGAGGAGATCAGGACAATAGCTCAACAACTCAGCAGCAAAGCAGCTCATCATCTCCTCCGTGTAGCAAGCCAGGCCATTCATCACCGCTGCGACCCACTGTGAGACTCAACTCAATTCTGCTCAACAGGCAACTCTGTCGTGGAATTTTCTCGACGTGATTGCGATTGTTCGCATAAATAATTCAATTCAAATTCGGGCAATTTCAGTTTAAAATTAAAACATAATTAACAAGTGTACAGTTCCAAAAGAGGGCCTGCTTTCTCTGGCATCTACGAGTATATCAACGCCAGTGCCAGCGGTAGCTGTGCAGAACAAGATAACCGTGCGCATCCCTTGAGCAGCTCTTATCAGCAGCGCATTTACGCATATTTACATAAATGTATATTTTTGGCTTATCGCATCGCTCGGCATGTTTACTGGCAAAATCCTGACGCAGAGCCCATAAATGTGCCACGACTATGTACCGAGCGATACGCAGTGGGTGTGGGGGCAGGCGGGCCATACTCTGCATTACCGCCCCAAGTTGACTTTAAGTTTAATCCGGCAGGACATGTTAATCTGTCTGTTGTCGAGTGTGCTCACTGCAGGCAGAAGCCGCAAACGATAAAAATCTACACTTCCTGTTTCCTCAGCATCAGCCGCCGGTGTGAGTTTCAAGCTTGCCGCTTGCCACTTGCCGCTTGACGTCCGCCCCTCGTCTGTGGGCAACGACGTAGCAAATTTACTAACAGTTTAATTTCACATTTCTCTTTATATCCATCTGCATTTCAGGCTGTCGCTGGGTGACATCCACAAACCGCTCTGCTGAGAGGTCGGTGAGGCTTCTCTAAATGCTGCGTCCTGTCGCATATGGAACTTCTTAAGATTTCTATGCCAGAGTGGCGTTTGCTCTGAACATTATACACAAAGTTTGGCAAAAATGCTCAGAATTAGGCAATGAATAAGCAAAAGGACAGTTGCAGATCACTGCAATACAAGGAGATCTGCTTCAACTAGGAAGTGGCATTAAACGACCACATCAAAACTCAAATTCAGATGGAGGAGAGCTCAGTGTACAATGCTGTCTGAAAACTCCCCCACTGACTGTAGGGACCGACTGCTTCCTACGAAATAAACTTGGATTGATGGATGAACCTGCTGTAGCTGTGATAAATATGTCTTTCCTCGTGCTCTCCTGGCACATCGTGAAAGACCAGAAGTGTTGGTTTTGCTGTAATTATGTAGCCAAGAAGAAACCTGAACGCTCTTTCATTATGCAGGATCACATTTCGGTATCTTGGCCAGCCTGAGTATGGGGCCGGAGAGAAAAATCGAAAGAAAGTGGGACAGATTTGAGTATTTGTGAGGGAGTGAAATATTTGTTTGTGGATTCTACGTGTTTATGATGCAGGGAGCCGAGATTGTAACTGCTCAAAATGCAGCGAATTGGTTCAAATTGAAGTGGTACGTGTTAACGAGGTGTCCAATGGAGTTTTTGGCCAGCTGGTCCAGGCGGAATTATTCTTTACAAGTGAAAATAGAAGAGTGGACAACGGCAGCCTCTGTTTAGTAAACTTCCTGTCGATAGAAACATGTGTTAAAATAGCATTAATTAGAATCTAATTATACACGCTCTACGATTAACAAATGAGGCTCTCATTGTTCCGCATCTGTAGAAGTGCTCGGAGGAACGACTGAGCATTTGGCTGCGATTAGTTTGTCCCACTTGACCCCATTCGTCTGCCAACTGGAGTTCGATTAACAATTTCTGCGCCAATAATTCATTCTTCGCACACAATTCGAACACTTTGCATATGACGCGTTTACTTTTGTGAGCATAATTCGTCCACAGCTTTAGTCGTTCGGTCACCAAGCGCCCAAAACCCGCCACCACATTGTCTCGTCTGTACCCTGCCACGCGGTGCGTGTTGCCAATCTACAAGTAATTCCTTCTTTTATCGGTTTATCTGCTGTTGTCGTTGGTTACGGCTGCATATGTTTCTCTGGTACGCCCCTTTGTGTGTGAACTGCTCTGTGCGTCGTGTGGCAATCTGGCATTTCGCCATTTCATTGCTCACTCAGTCACCATCATGCATCATGCGGGGGCTGTGCCACCGTTGCGGGCACGTTTATGTTGGCCCGATCTCATTGAACGCCATGTAAATGTCATAAAATAGAAGTGCTGTCAATTTAATAGGGTGTGTATAATTTGCCATTATTGTGCGTGCTATTGTTGTTGTTGCTTCTGTTATGATAGCCATCGTGGGCCACGGTCAATGGGGGCCCGATAAAGCTTGTCGTAGTATGTGCGTGCTTTCGGCGTTGCTGCTGTATTCTCCGAAGGAGTCTTCGTAGCTTGCATTAGGTAAATAGAGTAGCCAAGGGTAACTCAGGAGAGTGTCCACTGCGCCCACTCATGGTTGAAATTTAACCACACTGAAGTATAGACTCCACGTTCACATCCAAACGACAAAATCCCTTTGCGAGGCAGCTCCAAAAGCCAAAGAACGACTTCATGTGAAAGCTTTCTTTTTCAGTTTGACGGAATGTTTTTCATAACTGGTTCTTTATCGGGATAAATGGGATATCTACCTATTTCTAAATGGGACTATACTGTGCAGGTGAGACACCGGTGATGACCTCAAGTGTAGCCATTCTTCACATCCGCAGTGAGTATGTCTATAAAGATCATATCAGTTGCTGAAAGGAACTATCAAGTATTTAAACGAATTAAGTTGGAACGGCACAGCGTCGCTGATGATCAAATTAAGGCACTGTGAAACACATACCACCACACACACATACATACATGCCGTCACACACTCTCCTACACACACCCTCTTGCACACAACATAGTAGTGCAAGCAGAAATTTCCATTCAGACTCAATATGGGGGGGGTGTGGTGCGCATTCCAAAGTACGCTTAATACAAGAGCACAATGAAAGACACAATTTTCGTCCTTAAAACTGGTTCTTTACGCGTACCTGCTCAGCAGAATGGCGGCCGCTTGAAGGTGTTGAAGACAAAATCAGAAAAAATCACCTTTCAAGTCTGAGATGGTCAAAAGTCACTGACTGCAAGAGCAGCATCAGCAGCTGCACTAACAACAAAATGCGCTTAAGTGGAAGTAAATCGTGCCACGTTTACTTCCTCTCAACTGCTTTCTTTCAGCTCATGGCGTCGTGCCAGCAACACTTGACACTTTCTATCGCTCTGCTAACAACGTTTTTATTAACTTGATTTGTACGGCTTAGTTTTTCCTTTGCTGTGTGTTTGTCTGTTCCTACGGTGCTTATTGGGAAACACCAGCGGTGCCCCAGCGTGCTCCTGTGTAGGACTCGTAGCAACTGCTTAAGGAAAGTCCAAAGTCCCAGGGCCGATGTACTGTGTCCATTCTAATTGTTGCGCCTCTCTGCAGCTGTTCTCTAGGTAGGCACTTAATCGGATTCGTGCAGCTGCGTCGGCTGTCCGACACTCCCTTTGTGCTGGCGCTTCTTTGCTGTTCAAATTAAATAAGGACACTTATTTGCAGCTTAAGAGGCGACAATCACCACTCCGCTGTCCTCCCCATTTCCATGTGGCACTTCGCCAACATTGTTTTTGCTTTGAGCTGCATTGTTTTGCCTTTCTTTGCTTTGCTTTACTTTTCTTTTGCTGTCGTTTGAGCCATCTGCATGGCTGCAGTTGTTGCTGTTGGTGCAGAGGAGGGTTTTGCATTTCGTATTCTTTAATTGAATATTAAAGTTGCAGGATATTTTGACACTTTTGTGGTGTTGCTTTTGTGAAACTTACTTTTCCAACACTTCCCAAGTCGACGATGAACTTTTCCACTCAATGTTTGTTAAACATTACTGGGCAGACCGACATACTCCCACGTTGTTATTTCGTTATGATAAATCCAAACAATCCAATTTGCAAGTTTCTGCTCTCGTAGCATACAAATTTCAGCACGCTACTCTCCGTTGCAAATTGTTCTCGTATTCCAATTAAACTGTGAACTTTATATTGTTCATTGGACTGTTCGTCTGTGATGTCGTTGTCATATGAATATTTCAATGCTGTGTCTGTTCCGTAACACGTCAGACAAGTTTCGGCCCCTGCTAGCTCCAGGAAGTTTGCTGAACGCTTATCCTTGCAAATGTTCACATTAATTCATATTTGCATCCACATAATCCTGCTTTGTTGAAAGTCTTACAGATATTCCTCTTCATCTTGTTGTTTACTTAATAGAATGTTGGGTGAATGCTTTGCTAATATCTCCAAGGTACACTGTGGATCGGGCCATAAATATATGCAAGGATGCGCTGCATGAACGCCAGACTGGATAAGGAACGTGTACAAGGTACAAATAAACTGTATAAGAACACAGGGACAGATTCACCAATTACAAACATTTCCCTTCGAGTTATGGTTCCTCACATTTGAGACAAGTCCGGAATGCGGAAATATCCTGCTTTGCTTACATTTTTAAGAGCCACCTTCAATGAGGCTGCAAGTACATCAGAAGCTAATTTAATTTGTGGCTACTCCTTGACAGCTGTAAACGGATGAGGAAGGGCGCAGACACACAATCCTGGCAAGAGCCGAGTTGCTCAACCGAATCCACCAGCTAAGTGTGGCCATTAATATGCCCACAGTGTGCAGCCGCTTCACGTCAAATTTAAACGCTGCCATTTGCGAGGAAAACTCTTCGAAACTTCCGCAGCTACGCGCAACTCTCGTTGAACTAATTTGATTTACTCGAGAATTACTTTGACCACAATGACCCTTTTTGTGCGGGGAAACGTGCAGTTAATAGTGTTAAAAATCTGCCTCCAGCGCAGCCTAATCCGTTTATTAATCTAAAAACTTAGCCCAGATGGTTGGTCTATCCTCACTTTTAGTTTGGATGCCGACAGCAGTGTCTGTCATCCTTCCTTCCCTTCGAACGCCAGCCGCAAACAAAGCCAGATTTGAGTGTGAGCAAAACTTGAATCCGAATCTGCACGGAGGACCATAAATGGGAATGCTAGTCAATTTGAGGCGACGGGCACTTAATTAGACGCGACCATCGTTGACAAGTTGGGGTAATATGGAAATGCTCCTTCCTTGTTTGATGCTCTTCTTTTCCTTTGCAAATAAACTTAATTAGCACACTTATTAGAAAACAACGCTTCACATCGAAGCCACTTCATGAAAGCCACAAAAAAGATTGCACTACCTCTGAGTAGCATAAGGGGAGGTGTGGTATATTGAACAACACTGGAGTGTGTGAGGGCAGGCCAAACATGACTCGGTCAGTACGACGAATGAGGGCGCACATCAGTCGAGTTTTGCAAACTGTTCCACACACTGAGAGTATCAGGGTCTAAGCATGCTCTTCCGCCATCACGACTTGCCCTTATTTATAATTCAATTTGGAAAATTCTGCGGCGGCAACAAATCGAGTTTTAAATCTCAAAACTTGCCCAATAATTGTAATTGTCTTCATTTATCAGATAATAATAAAATATCGAGGCTAATAACTCACGTTAAACTCAAGCAAAGCAAAGGAAAGCAAAATGAAATAACAAAAATTCCATTTACTATGAAAATTATGTTCAGCTTTGCCAGTCGAAGGCACCACAAGGTTTACTGAAAGTCGAAGAAAACAACTGGACAAAAAAGAACCAGGAAATTTCTACCTTTAAGAACAGTACAGCAGTAAATTGAGTTGATGCTGCAAACGAATTCCAGCCACAGCCCAGTGAATTAGCAAGGTAAAACCGAGTCGCACACATAAATCACACCTAGGCCTATGCCAAGGCTTGGCCTTACAAATAAATCTTCATAGAATAGGCGCTCAAATGCTTCCACAACCGTTACGAAACACTGGGAAACTTGCGAAGCGTTGATTTGCCATAATTTTCTTACTTCAACGCTATTATTTCCACGCTTCATAAAGGAAACAAAAAGGCAATCGAAATTGGAAAGAAGAACATCCATATTAACTTTGAGCTTGGCTGATTAGCAATCGGGAATTAGTGCAGTTCCCTGGTCACACACTTGTAACCCTCTGCGGCTGAAGAGGTGAGCTGTAAAGCTATCCTTTAACTACCTGCAACCACAGCGCACTCATTTTTTGGTCCAGCTCAGGGCATAATTGTATTTTAAAGTTTGGAACACTTTGGCAGCGCCACTCAGCACATCCAGGCGTATACGTAATTTAATTTAACTTTTTTCATAACAATTTTTCCTTGTGCTCTATTAACTTTTGCGGACCATAATGCTACGTAGGAATTATGTTAAAATATGCTGTTGTATTGCCACACACCCTTCCCAGCTTTATTGAGTCGTCCGTGGTGTATTCGTGTGTGCAAAGGTGTCCCCCTTCATAAGCCTGCTCAATACTTTGGCAGCAGTTTCTGTCGCGTAATTGCAAAATTCATTTACTCGCACTGCCAGAGTGTGCAATGCAGACTGAGCTCCTGGTTCGCTCCAGTCTCTGGCTGTGTACTTTGGCGTCTCTCTCGGTGGCATGGTGAGCGACAAGGAATCAATCATGCCAATTATATTGGCAACTAAGCAAGCGACCGCACTGAAAGGGCCGTGCTACTTAGAAAACAACGCGCTAGCAGTGGCAGAGCTTAAGTATTGCATGATGATGATTTTCCACGTTCCCTTTCGTTTAAGCACTATTTTACGTTTCTGCATGCGAAGAGGACTGCAGTGTTCTTTGTGGTGCGAGTATTTAACGGCGGCAAAAGTGTTCCACTACATAAGAAGGGCAGCGTGAATTGAAATGTGAATAATGTGAATTAATTTGCCTTTGGCCCTTTTAGGGCAACAAATGTCAAAGTAGAAAGTGAATTTCAAAGGAACAAGTGATAGGACAAGTTTTCTTCGACGCTAAATATGATTAAATTTCACGCATCTTTGGTTAGTTTAGGGTGAAGATTGTGACCATTACTACAGTTTTTAATATTGTCATAGCATTGAGAAGTATCATACTCAGACCTGCGACACAAAAAGGATGAAAATGTATTATGAAGAAACCAGACTGCTTTAAGTCGCCTCTCGAGGGCAAGGGTAGCAGGACTATAATCGCAGTTGCTGAGTCTTGCCGGTAAATCAAACCGACTCTCGCCTCAGCTACAATTATGAATGTAATTCCTGAGTATCTCCTGTGAAGTAATGCAATTATTAACAAAAATTGGATGCTTCTTTAGTACGGCGAGCACAGCTGCATTCTGCCGGTCTCTGTCTGGGAAGTGTCACAACTGGCTTTCCGCATAGCTTCAAGGATACAAAATAAAACCTGTCATTGCGGGACTGTGAAGGGCAGAAAACACACGAGTCTGCAAGAAAATGTACGATAATAGCAGGGAATATGCAGTTGCTTGCAGTGCGCTTGCCTCGTAAGCCCCAGGATAAAACACGAAATTACTACAATAGGGACTGTAATACGAGCATTACATGAGTACACAAGCAAGTGTGCCACCGCCAGTGTCAACAACAGCTGCGACGGAAGCCGGCATATTGTTCGCTTAATGGCGCTCGATATGCAAGATGCATTCAAAATGCATACGAATTTTATAGGAGTGAAGGCGTAAAATAACAATAAAAATAAATAAAAATAACTACACAAAAGTACACAGTGCCACATTTTGGCAGGACGAAAAATTATCACTGCTGCGCGAGTGGTGAGACGTTCGGGTATGGAGTCGCACGCTTGTTTTCTCAATCATGCACTTCCGTATTTTGCAGAGGCAGATCGCTGACTATCAGATCCTTTCAGTATAAACATTCCGGACTTGATAAAGGTGCAGAGGTAGTGTAAGCCAGATGCGGGACAAAGACAGCAGTACACGACAAACCAAAGATAGCTCACATCATTACCACTGGAAAAACACTGACATCAGATTCATTTAAGGTGACCCCAAACATGGGAGATATTAATCTACGCTTACACACACCAACTTTAATTGCTCACTAGCCAAACGAGGACTTGCCATATGCAGATGTCAGCACATAACAAGTGAGTGGTATTTATGAGTTTCACTCAAGCAGCATGTGTGTGAATAGGGATATTGCCATAACAAAAATCACCAGCAATCTGGTAAGTGGGCCTCAGGAGAGAAAGTGAGCTGCACTTCAGCAAATTGCGTTGCGTTGCCAGAGCGAACTGTGAATTAAACTATCACTAGGAACACACATGACTAAGGTAGGTACAAAGGAGTGGCAGCCTAGTTTGTCAAAAGGACACTTGAGCCCATTACGATACCACGGTGTAGCGCCATTCAAGCACTGACTAAAAATTCTCTTACTCAAGGATGCTGGATGTCAGCGCCAGCACAGCGTCGGGGAAGGCCCGACTCCCTCATTATGTCGCAGGAAACCATTCTGATAGTTTGATGAACCTTGCTATGTCCCTAATATTAAAGGATGACAGCTCTGTCAAACCTCTTAGAAATGGTGTGATTTCTTCTTCTGCTCAAGGATGGGCAGTGACATAAGAGGTGGAGAAGCGTCTCGTCCTCCTCTTCGGAACCACAGCCTCGGCAGAATTCATTTGAGGGCAGGCCCAGTCTTTCTGCGTGCTTTCCCAATATGCAGTGGCCGGTCAAAAGCAACACAGTTGTCGACAGAGATCGCATGATCAAGTCGAGGAAGTTGGCCCAAGTGGGTCTAGCCGCGTGGCAGGATTCCTCGTCGACCCGTTTGATATCAAGCTTGGGTGTTGCCAGTGGGATGCCGATATTCACGGAGGGCTGAATTTCGTGCAGAAGCGTGCCTGCATTGGCAAGCTCGTCCGTCTTACAGTTGCCCGGGATGGCGGTATGTCCGGGAACCCAGACTAGATGCACCCGGGAGTACCTTGAGAGCTCATTTAGAGAGGTTCGATATTCATGAACAAGTTTTGAGGTGGCCGTCGTATCAAAAAGAGATTTAATGGCGGCTATCAGCAGTCCAAGTAACAGGCAAAGATCCTATCTGTGGCCACTTCAGGCTCTTCCTAGCAATTCTCCAAGTCAATTGTGTCGCAAAGTCTAAAACGCTCCCGTGTAGATGCTGCACGGGGGCAGAAGAAACACCGGAGCACCTTCTAATGAGCTCGCAGTAAGATGAAATATCTGAGGCATTACTGTCCCGAGAGCAGAGATACTAGAGCAATGGACCCAAACTCAGTGGTAAGTTTCCTCAGAGCTGTTGGATTAATAGAAGACCCTTAATAGGTACATGCAGGAGGAGTACAACGGATCAAATTGGGCGAGGTACATTTTGCCTCTTTGTTTCAGTCATTCATTCATTCAAGTAGGTCTCTCGACTACAAGTACCTAAGCAAAGTACTGGTAACGTAAAAAACGACGAGGCTGTTATGAAGCATAGACTCACCCATAGCCGAGATATTAGTGCCTGCGAAGGGTATTAAGAGCCGCGCCACTCAAATTGTCATCATAGCAGACTTTACCAGAGAGTGTTGTTCGTGCTGCCGCATTGAGTACGCATTTGCATACGAGCATGGAGACGCGTGGAGCAGCAGTGTGTGTGGAAGTGTGTGCGGATATGCGGGAGTGTGTGTGGAAGTAAGTGCATTAAATAAATTAATTTAAATAAATTATGCACATTTTCAACACACTCACAGCACAGACACACACGCACACGCACTCATATGCGTAGCAGCTAAAATGTAAAATTAGCTTACAATTTTAATGAATCGCTTTGTCAAAGTGCGCTCACAAATTGAGGCGCAGCCGTACATGCACTTGTTTGTTATTACGATGTCACATAATGGCTTTGGCGAACAATTTTGCTCAAATACTCATATTATTCCCTTCCAAAATAACCCTAATTATGTCCCATTGTCCTGAGTGTGCCAGCTTAAAATCTCCACAATTGAATTGATTGCCGCCTCCCTTCCCCAATTCACTCTAATTCCAATGTTATGAACAGTCGTACATCGGGTACTTTATGAAGTAAGGCCCCACAAGGAAAATGAAATAACACCCCCAAAGTTGATGGGGAAGCACTGCAGACATGCATATTTGTGGCATTGTTTCATATTCGAAAGCACCTACACAAATGAGGGAAGAAACTTTCATAAGTATCCGAGTATGTGTTGTGTGTGGTTTTTCTCCATGAATCCACTGGATCGAACAAAGAAATTCAGCGAATCAATCTGATAAAGAATTTCATAAGGAAACTGGCAGTTAGTTGCTTAGATGGTGGGCTGACAGGCCCTGGCTCAGAGTCCTTTGTGAACAATCGAATGTATTTGTTTGAGGTGGTCAACGAAGCGGGAGATGGGGGCGAAGGCAAGGGTACCATAGTCACCACAACAATTACATAGGCAATTCAGAAGGATTAAATGGAGTAAGGCCCCATCATATCCTTGCAACAGTTTCCAGCACAGAAGATGTGTGAATATGAGCACATATGATACTAAGTTAGAGTGAGGTGAGCTGTGTGAGTAACTCATAAAAGTAGGCGTGCTAATAAGCTTATCTGAAGTTTACTGCCGCACCAGTTTGAAACCACGCCTACCTCCCATGTTGCCGCTGCAGACACATTATTTAAAATCTCCTCAGATTCACTTTAATTCGGTGGCAGATTTGAATACAGGTGTGAAAAATGTGGGCGGTATATATACATGCCACGCCAACTATTTATACATTTTTCTTACTTGAGACCTGCATCATAGTTAGGAAGGAGTTTCGGTATCAAAGACAATATTATCACCATATAAAATCATCCAAACAGTTTCCTTCCAGCAGTAGAAGGCATCGTACTTCCTCTGCCACGCCCGCAATTCCTGTATATTTGTGGTCCTATATTCTATTTAAACACAAAATTTGCCATAATGTAGCTAAAAACTGCAACTGCTTCAAAGCTAAATTATCAAACAAGAGTTTTTGAACAATTCAGTGATGGAACTCTTAGCACAACTGTAATTTTCGTTGTTGTGTGAAATGTGAGCTCGCTTTTCCAACCGTTTCGTATGTTTGCATTCGGCTTGAGAATGTTCTGCATGAGAGCAAATCACGGCATGGCAATTGCCCCGTATTTTTGGTTCCTAATCACTTTCGGGCTTTGGAAAATTGGGGCAAAATTTCACAACCAAACACAACGCCAATTATAGAGCGATATTTAATTTCTCATTATTAGGTCTTATTCCGTTGGTGGCGGCTTGAGGGTCCTTACACCCATTCCTCTCTCTCTCTCTCTCCAATTGGTGACCACATTGACCAAATAGTTTCGGTTGTTCACAAAGGACTGTGTGCCAGAGCATGCCATTCCGGCGAAATTGGTTTTTAATATGCAAGTGCGCGTCCGCTTGTTTGGGAAATTGTGTGCCGCGTGTGTGCGGGCACGCCCAATCAGCATGGGTGTTTGTGTGATATAATTTAATTACAAAATATTTGACGTTTTATGTCTTAATTAACACTTAATATGGGCACACCCATTTGGACTACATTCATGGCATGTCATATGATTAAATTAAGCAACAATTAAACGGCCTTTCTGGCGGTTAATGAATGGCGGTTCGGGACGCAAACTGGCGAGCAATGCAGCAGCAGTTGTTTGTTAGGAGAACTTAATACCATCCGTTTAATAACATCCTTCAGCCTTCTGGTATGTATTCATGGGGGAACAAGGGTACTTGTCATAACAAGCTCATTAAATGATGATGTTGAAATAATTGGAAAACCGTGGCTGCATAATTCCAACAACCATTGTAAAGGAACACTGAAATGCGCGTACTCGCTAAGAAGAAAAATCTAACAAAAAACTGTGAAGAAAATAATTTCCTTATTATCGTTCCTTAATATCCTCACGCTAGCCACACTTGATGCGTTGCCAGTGTTAGGATTATAATTAATTGTGTTAAAATCACAGCAGCCCGCCAGCATTTTCTCAGTATTCGAGAGCTAATGCTATGATGGAATATTTTGCTAGCGGAAGCTTTCACAGAGTGCTGATAATGAGGTCTCGCCTGCTTTTTATCCGTGATTTACGTGAACTGCCGCCATCGCATAATCTATTGGCAAGGAAGGAATAATAACGGAAAACGAAAGCTGCACTGCACACAGCACAAAATAGTATTTTAATGCTATCCCCTCCCCCCGCACATCTCTCTCCCATCACCATCCCTATCAATCCCTCTATCTGCCTCGTAGTTACTTTAATTATGGGAAATATTATTAATGCACTTCATTGAGGAATTTAACACTTTTTTGCTGGAGGCGTCGCAAAGCAATATCGTGGCCTTTATTAATATTAATGAAATAATAATTAAATAACAACAACAACAACAAACGCGGTAGCAGTAGCCATCACAGCACTAACAGCACCAAGGAAGCCACCACATGCCGTCAACGATTACCTATCAACAATGCTTGAAGGTACATATTACCGGGAACAGCGCTAATCCTTTGCGATTCCGCTGACAGCGCATTAATTAACGCCAGTAAATTGGTGGCTTTGTGTACATTGCATTTGGGGTGCTCGTGTGATGCGCGTGTCTGAGTACGCGAGTGCGTACATGAGGACAGAGTCGGGAGTTTGTTGCTGACAATCCCGAATTCAAGGCTTGTCTGAGCCTTTTTACAGCGCAGCTCAGGCAGTTGTCCTCATTCGCAGAGCGCGGCTTTTTGAAAATACTCTCACGAGTCTGGCAACAACACACAGCGGTGGTATTGTCTGTAATAGCATCACGTACTACTTTCGGAAGTTCCCACACGACTACACATGAGATTGGGCGTGTAAAGGCTGGGTAGGTTCAAATTAGTACATCAAACAGAACGCCATTTGGTGCTTAAGTGCTTGAGTGATATTTTTGAGTGATTACTTTAATGCGTGCTTTACGCACATATCTCTCTGTGCGTACGTAAGTCAGTCGGGCAGGACGCACATGAGCGATGACGAATCTAAACGATGTTAAATGCCAAAACAAAAACGCATTTTAAAACCTAACTCAATATGTGAGATGAGGGGGAGGGGGATGGGGAGGGGAGGTTCACTAAATGCGCAACAAGGACAGCTACGAAAAGAAAATGCAATCGCATTAAGTAAAAACGAAAATTGTGTGATAAAGAAAAAATCACAAAGGTAAGAAATTGAATTTTGTCCCGCAGAGGAAGTGAAAGAAATATCCTTGTTTATTTGCATATTTATTGTATTTCATTATTTTATTTCATTGCTTTGTTATATTTGTTTTATTTGCTATTATTAAATTTTATTTCTGTATATTGAAAATAGCTCCTTTGACTTTTTCTCACACAATACCAGCTTCCGCTGTATACTGGAATGTCACTCATACGCTCCGTTGGGTGTTCGCGTTCGACAAGTGAGGACAAACCCTATTGTTCGGTTTGAGCACATATGCAATTTCAATGCACTTCCTCCTTCTTGCATCTAAGTCTCACTATGAAAGAAGTCCTTTTTCTTTAATAAATGCGCAAATTGCTATTTCGATGCATGCCATTCCTGTAGTGGCAAAATAGCGCCCTTTATTGAAGCCGTGCAACTATGCTTGAGTTAGAGGGTGCAGCCAGGGACCCGCAACCCCCTCGGGCGCCCAACACTACTTGTCACAACGGCTGCCTGTGGTGCAGCACCCCGGAGTGTTTTAGTTCGTGTGCTCTCAAGTCGCTAAAGTAATTACGAGTACTTCCATTGGCGCACACGTGTTTAGGGTGCGGAGTCTGGCCCGACGCATTTCTGCTTCTCCGTTCAATGGAATTTTAATTGAAGTGTTAATTGGATGAGCCAATTTTAACGTCCATTTACAAAAAATGCGCACCTGTACGTGTAAGCCCACATATTATGCCAATGGACGTGGTAGGCAGTGCTCATGGCTGGGGTATGGCGGGCCGCTTGTGTGAGTTCATTCGGTGAAAATAAGAGATTCATGGAACTATTTAGTTTATCTGAGAGGATTTCTACTCGGCATACCATTCAAATCATGAACCAGAAACGTCGCTGACAATTGTGGAAAATCCTCGCAATTTTCGCATGTGGAAATTGCATAATGAAGCAGTTAAATAGATAGGGACTTGGCGTGTGGCGGTCGGTGAGCATCAGACAAATTTACTCCAGCTGGACGGCAGCTTCAATTCACTGCTTAGCTGTCCGTTAATTGTCCTGTAAGCACGAAAAATGTTGTTTCCCACTTTCAGCTACTTTTAATTAATAGAAAACAAATGTGATTAAATCGAAACTTCAGCGGTCTAAATAGTTTTGCATAGTTTGCTGAAAAGTGTTCATTATGAGATCAGAACTCCACCATGAGTGAGACCAAACATTTCCGCAATTCTGGAAAGCATTTCATAAGCTGCTTTCGGAAACTACACGCAACTAATTAGAGCATAGTTTCGAATTTTCAACTCACACTATTTCGACTGAAATAGTTGTGTGCTTGCATTAACATAACATTCGTTGAAAAGTGAACATGGTGTGTCGCCCCTTCGGCACTCATTAATGCCACCGGAAAGTTAGCTGGAAAATTAATAATTGAATGTGGCAAAAATTATGTGAAATTGTTGCGAAAAGAGTGGAATTAAAGCAACATTTTAATGCAAAGCGCTGCAATTACGGATTTAAGCATATTCGATTTAGCTTTGCCCATTTACACTATTCGGAGTATGGAGTGCATACCCGTAATGTGTGTGGGTGGTGTACCATTAAGCGTGATGTATCTTGACCATAAATCGAAACGAGTTGTCTGCTTTATTTTCTTTTCCCTGGATTATTCGCTGGCAAAACACATTTCATGGCAAACAGTCTCCATGGATTTTGGGAACACTTCACTTAAGCGAGCGTTGCAGGTGCTCGTAGATTGAAGCACCACTAAGAGTATCCGGTTTATTCCGCCCCAGATTCGCGACTCATTGCTGGCATTATTTTTGAATTATGGTTGCCAGTTGATGGCCTCGCCATTTCTTTGTTCTTGTAGGAGTTCTTCAATCCTTTCTGGTATCTTTCCTTGGCAATCGATGGATCAGGGATGTTCTCATATCAATGTGTGCCATTGTAGAGCCTTATTTTGCTTGTCCATCGTAAGAATTTATGGCAGTCTACGAACAGCATGGATTTGAGATAGAATATTTGCTTATCTATGACGATCTGATGATCCTATCTCAGTTCAGCCTTCACTGTTACCATTGTGAAATTTTGTATTGTCGCTCTTTGATAGTGTGAACTGCAGTTGGTGTTCAATGACCACTGCCACTACATTTTTGAATATTCAAAAGCCATCAGTGTAGAGTATGGCATTCTCATGTAATGCGACTCTTATTCTCATATTGAATGCGACTCTGATAAAGATCTCCTTTTTATGTCAATTGAACGCAGTTCAACATAGCTTAAGCAGCCCTCGGTGGTGGGCGCCATTAGGAACAATACAAGTTTCTGCCACTCCTTTCTGCACAGCTGAGTACAGTGGTTCAAAGCTCCGCAGGATTGCCATACTTATTCCAGTAGTTAGTTTTGTGGCTCCTGTTCTAAGTGGGCCAAACAACCTGGCGGTGTCTGGTTAGTGCTAATTTTGCCGACTTTTGTCCAAAGCGTATACGCTGCGTTCGGGAACCTAATCATGAGTTTCTACATACCAAATTGCTACAGTAACTTTTTACCAGCCTCAGGAATCGGATGAGCTTCTTCCTAAAATATTCCAAGTGGATTCACAGTGGGTCTAGAAATGCCCGGATTTTGGCCGTTTCCTTCAGTGGCTCATGTCTTGGGTTTGGGGACAGTGACTATATGCTTATGTGTGAAACGAATTAATGTGGTGTGGTTTTGTTGGTATTCTGTGATGGAAGTCCCTCATGCTCGTCACTAATTTCCTTGTGTTAGAATTCTCAAATTACTCGACTAAGTTTATTAGCTCTGCCATCCGCGTAGCCGGCAAAAGCAACACCTTCAATGCAGAGTTGGGAGGAGGACGTCATCAACCACAGTAATGTGACTGAAACCCCTCCCTGGGTACAATGATTTATTGTGTTGTTTCAGCCTGGCTGCCTCACCGAACTCAGCCACAATTTTTCGTGTTCCTAGAAAGTTGTTTATAAGTTCTCTCTAATTGGCTTTCCTTAGATTGACAGCGGGCATTATTGCAGATCCTTGCCAGGTCCACGAAAGCGAAAATAAGTCAATTTCTTGCCTATTTTATATATGACAATGCTTGATGAAGCAATGTAGCCACTGGTTTCGTTTTTTGACATGCACAGGAGTTTTAAGTATACGAAGTCTGTCCGATTATATAGATCCATAAGAGTTTCCATTTTTTTCAGCCTGGAAGGTGGTAAACTAATTGCTTGCTCTGATTTTGGTAAATTCAGTGCATTGTTGCCTTCTTCGGAGAATTATAAACCTTTCACTTCTCTTCAGTTGGAAAAGTGCATGAAATAGCAGGGACACTGCAGTGAATTGTGGAGCTCTTTGGGGTAAAGAATCACAAAATAAAAAATGTATGTCAATGAAAGGGAAACGAGTGCAAATTGTGTGCCACCACAGCAGCCCATTGGACCTTCTTTCAGTGCAGTCTTTTCCCAGTAAAATATTCTGGCATTTTTTCTTACTCAGACTCAGAAATTGCATCCATTTTAAATACTTCAAATCGAATGCTCTGTTCACTTGTAAAAATGTGTCTGTATTCACAGACTTGCAACAAATCTCGAGCAGATGCCAACAGCCCAAATTCGCGCTGGAATCACACCCTGTGCTGTGAACATCGAACAGAGTGCGTGAAGCCGGTGCTATAATGCTTTAATCTGATCGGGATCGACGAAGGCCCACACAGCTCCATTTACTTGCGGACAAAGCATGCGGCGGGAATGCAGCTGAAAATTAACGCGCGGGAGTTGTCACACCTCTCACTGCGGCGAACACAGCAAGGGGATGATTGTCGCCCATTCGCCCCTTCGCCCAAAAACCAAACTTTGTTGTATCTGTGCACGCATTCAATTGAAATGCGCCGCATTTTGTGTTTGCTCGGCCAGCGCTGATATCTGAATTATTTGCTTGGGCACGCAATTTACGCAAAACCGAACAACAACAACTGCGTCTGCGAATATGTTGGCATTTAGAGGTTTGCTTTCCCCTCCCATCAGCGTAATGGCAGCAAATGGAGAGTTTCAAAATGAATCATTTCAGCAAATTTTAATTTTACTAATTATAAAGTCCACATCGCTCGTGTCCAGTCGCACATAACTCAGCCGGGGGCCTTGACGTATTGCCTGTCCAGCGAAGTTTTTGCAATTCATCAATTTGTTAACTATGTTAAAACAAGTAGTTATGGATAGTTCAGGGCAACTGGGCCCGTTCACTGAGCGACGCTGACAGTGGCACAGCTGCACTGCATTTAGAGGCGATTTTGCAATGCCTGAAATGCGGAAACCGAAAGCAGTGCGTCTGCTGAAGTGTCGCACTGTTCAAGCGAAATGGTTGCTTGGACTCCCGTACCACGCTCTCTCAGTTAATAGCCGCAATGATGGTATGTTTGCTTATGCAGCGAACGCCAACAGCCGAACAATGAAAAAATGGCATGTTAACTTTTATGGGATAAACAGACCTACCAACACTTTCCATTGTGTCCAGTGGTGAAGCGTTTATGCCACCTTCGCTTCAATCCCGTGGGTCCCCGTGGTACCATCATTTAAGGTATTCCTTCACGGACAGACAAGAGTTTCCTCACTCTCGTTTCTGGGACATTTTAACGCCTTCAGCTCGCTAGCGCTTTGCCCGTCGTATCTCGTCGTATCTCACTTGCTTCATCATACTGACCAAGAGAACGTTTATGCGTCTGTGTGTATGAGTTAATTGTAAGGACCTTATGAATGTGTCCACTCGCATGCTAAGCGTCGGAGCGTAAACACATGTGTCCATTACTCTGAAAAGCCCCATAAGTGAGTTAACTTCAATTATATTCGCACAAAAAAATATCATTGAAAGCGAGCCTTCACAGGACACTTTCCGCACGTCAGCAACGCGATCTTTAATTCAGCAGCCAGCCGGGCCTGTCACAACAAATTCCGCCAAATTAAATCACACTTGAAAGGGCGGTCCAGCAAAATGCTCACATAACTTCGCAATCGCTGAAAGCGTGGCACATTTTGCATTAATGCCGGAATCATTTTAATTCCTCGTTGAAAAGGGGCAACGGCCGTCGCTGGGTTGCAGTTGGGAAAGGAGGAGGCTAAGGAAATACAGCAGAAGCGTTCGTAAAAATAATTAATGATCCAGTGAGAGTGAAAGGGGGATGGGGCAGGCGGGTGTTTAAATAACAGCAAATCATAAATAGGCGCCTCATTAGGCTTCCTCCTTACAACTGAGGGTCTATGAGCCGTAACGCCTTCCCAGACACGGCCACTTTTTTCGATTGGCAAAGTTTAAAGAAAGCATTTCTGGAAATATGTTTCTTTCATTTCGTTTTTCTGTGTCTAACTCGATTCCCTTTGTCAGTGTCACTTTCCGTGGAAGTGTGCGTAAGCGTGTTTGTCGTATTTCCCCATGGGCTGAGCATTTGCCAGCCAGTGTGCAAGGCTTCCTGGAACGGAAATTAAAGGGTGCGGTTCCTGGTTCGTGCACCTGGGGGGGCAAACGCCAAAAGTATGATACCACTGGAGAGTGGTGGGAGTTGATTGCGGAATTGCCGAAAGTTTTGCGGTTTAATAAATGTCCTTTTTTAATTTCAACATGTCTATTTTGTATTATTAAAAGATGTGTTTGATGAGGGTTGCCACTCCAGTTACAGTTGCTAGTTTCTTCCGAAATTACTACGAGGGTAAATAAATTTGCAATTCCGCATGGAATATTAATGAAAAATAAATCAAAGTGCACAATCCGCTGGCCTCCTTTAATATAGTGTACTTGCAATAGGCTTGGCTAGATTGAATATGAACAAGAAAATAGGGATATGAGGACACGTATTGTGAAGTATCATTAATAGCACCTCAGATATTCATTCTGCTCACTATCCTCCCAATTTGTTTGTAGCGTCAGTACATAAAAAATTGATAAGCACGCATGAAAACAGTGAAACCTCTTTGAAAATTAAGGACTTCCTCAAAAGCAGCTTCATCATTCCATTCATCACATGTTTGTCTCATAAGTATACGGAAATTATGAAATATAGATAACAAAGGACCAGCTGAAGTCGGGTTGCTGGTCCGATTATGGGTTATACACCTTAAGAGTAGTCATCAAATTACGCACAAAGCAAACAACTCGAACTGTGAGTTCAGCAGTGGCCATATTGAAACCATACAACTCAGCACCAACATCTATAAGAGGACTTTCAAAATACTTGCTTTCAGTTTGATACAGGAAAGTTTTCAAAACATCCTCGTATGTATCGTGTTATCCTATCTCATTTTGAGGTCATCAACTGGGACACAGGATCTTCGATATAAGATAATAAGCAACACGAGAGCATACTTCCACAGGCTTATCTTCCAGCATCCCAACCCTCTGAACTCTTCCACTTCGGTTGCTACTTAAAAATCTGCCAGTATTTTGAGGGAAATGAATATTCAAATGAACTGAAGTTTTCTGCAGAGTTTATTATGGCTTCGAAGAATTCAGCACATTTTTGTTCGATACTCGGATGATTTCTAGACATTTTTACCACGGCCAAGGGAGCCCTGGCTGCGAGTCCCATTGAGCAGATGACAAGTGCTCATATGTTCAGACAGACTTTCGATTTCCACCACGACGACACTGAGTCCACATTTTCCACAATTGAATTCCTCCCTAGCAGCCGATACACCCTTTTATTTTACAGGATCGGGAACATTTCTAACATGTTAGTATTGCAACCTCCTCAGATGCCACCATTGATAAAATATTTTCAATTTAGAGCCAAGAGTACATGAGGAGAACTATGAGACTGCTTGATTATTGTCTAACACCCTCTTGGAGTCGTAATTTAGAACCGCGCTCTTAACATAAACTTATTAAATCCTTTTCTACACTCGTAGCTCTTCATTATCTGCAAATGGAACATCCGTGTTGCCAGGACTCATCCCTTAAATAATTAACTATGTCCATTGAAAACCCCTCATTGATTGCACTAACATTTCATCGCCGACCGCTCGTATGGCGTAAAGTGCTGCCGCCACTACAACACTCCGCATTAGCTGCTCCGCTCACAGCACCAATTCTTGGGCGTACACAATTTCCAGCACGCAAATACCTCCATTTGTATGTGACGTATAAGATTAGCTTTAAATCTTATCAATCTTGCTAACTAATATGACACATTTTCTGTGTCGTTTTCACTTGCACTGCCCTGATGTATCGATTTGAACAAATTTTCAGCACGTTGGCAGTCAACAATACTCGTATGTCATTTGCTGCATGCACCTCACAGTGAACAAGTAGACGAGTGGACAAGTTCGGCTTTGATAATATACACAAAATGTGCCGCTGTGTTAATTGACAGTTTCTGCCACACTGTTGCCTGCCCGCAGACAAATTATGTACGAGTATCGTGGTTGTTGAGGGGTGGAGGGTGAACCGTGCATGTGCCAACAGACAGAGCCACGCAGCTTTAAAGAGCAGTACGAGCGCATGAGTATCTGAGAAGGCCGCCAAACATGTTCCTCGAAAACCGTATAATGATCAACTAATTTGGCCCACAAAAAGGACTGCCTAAAGGCATGCAAATTGCTGCACCCACGCAGTGCTCAGTTCGACTGCCTTTGTTGCCCATCCAATTTGATATGAATGGGGGTCTCCAATTACATGAGGCCGCAGCGGCAGCCGAAGCTGAAGCGGAAGCTATCAAATCACCGACAAATTAGGCCATTCAGCTTGGTTTTCTGTGTGCTGTGCGCTGTTGTTATTCTTCTTATGATGTGCTTCGCACTCGCTGTTTGGTACTGAATTTTGTTTTTACTCACACGCTGCTAAAATAACTCTGAGTTGGTGGGAAAACAAATATGCTGCATGTAGTGAGCAACAACTCAAAATTAGAATTGCCAAAATAAAATTGAATAAAATGTTTACCATTTGCAGCAGCAGCGGAAAAATATTAAATTTAATTATTAATCACTCATACGTCATGTTGGCTTTCACGCACGAGTATCGCACAACACAATAGAATATGGAAATACCCCCTCCCCCACAATTAAGGCTCAGCTTACTGTGGCGAGCACAGAGCGTGAGCACACTCGCGCATACTTGGGTGGTCCCCAAATCCATTCGAATTGTTTTATTACCCCTCCACCACGTGCTGCAACGACATACGAGGATATGGCCAGAATGTTTGTGTGGCTGCAGGGGTACGGCACACAACTGCACATAAATTACAAGCAAAATTATAAATGAGTGCGAATTAGTTTCGCTGTGGATTTGGGCTTTATCCTTTGCTAATACTGACATTTCTTAAGCGTCGCAACCGAACTGTTTCGCAGTAGATTTCATTACACTCAAACGTCCCCAGAGAAGGATTTACGCAAATTAACGGATGTGTTAGCAAATACGATGAGTTTGGTCAACGCGCCTTCTGTAAGCTGTAATGTCATTGCAGAGGCCGTGATAAGTGGATACTGACAGTTATTAAATTTAGATAAACTGGCAGAACTGGACGCAATGTTTGACCACTTCGGATATCTAACAAATAATGTCCTGAAAGTTTAGTAACCAGACCAGATATTGCTAGAAATGCTCTGCACAAGACCATAGATAGGTTTAAAGCTTTCTTCGCCCTTCTTTGCAACAAATTCAATTGACAGCAAGTAGGCGTGTTGGTGATCTTAATTTCAACACATTGGACTAGGCTCATGTGGGTGTTCCAGAGCGAGTTCAACAAAATATTCGGCTTTGTTTTTGATTTTTCCGAATGTTATTTCATGTTCTGCTCACTTCATCGGCAGCCAGACACTCCCATGAACAGACTAATCTCTTCAGCGTTGGTTATAGTACATTTGACGAAGGGAATTCAGAGGTGTGGATTCCATTAGCTGAACATGGTTGTATAGTGCCCTCGTAATTGACAGGAAAAGTTTCATTGCCAACAGATCAGATGAACAGAAGGGGAGGGGTAAGTGGCTGATTGGCAAAACAAATTTGCAACTGCACGAATTGTTAATTATTTCATTTTAAGTGCCCAACCACTCAAGCAAACGAACGTACGGGGTAAGAAAATATTAAGGAAACATTCTGTACTGAGCTGCTACGGGGATTATAATTGCTCACATGATGACTCTGCATGCAATCAAACTTGTTTGGTTAATGTTGTTGGGAAGTTTTCGAAATATTGATTACAAAAATGCGAGGCAATTAAATACAATTTTCGCTAAGAAAGCAAAAAAGAAATGCGCGCTTACAATTACAGCAAAAAGGTTGGCAGATGTAGAAGATATAGTAAATATTTAGCAAGAGGGCTTCCTACAATCAGCACCACTCCACCAGAACACATAATACAAAAGGACCAATGAAATCTCGGACCACATGCGGCCTTCATATCACGGATTTTCCGCATAAAACTGCAACCAGTGTGGACGAAGTGTGTGTGGATCATCGCAAACCTTGTCGGCAAGAGTTGTTTCGAGAGGGCCTCTTAAATGTGTACGTTTAAAACCAACACTCTCCGAGTTATTCGTAGTAAAATAAGTCAAGTCCAGAACGAGGAGTACTCGTATATTAATTTGCAAACTAATTTAAACTCCTGATTGGACTCGAGGTGGAAAAATACCGCTGTAAAGGCAATATAAAAACTTTCTTAAGAAGCTCCCCATGAACAGAGTTGAACAAGGCCAAAGCTTGCATCAAACAGCAATGAATCAATGAATGAAGAATTATGTGCTTCAAATTCAGCCTCACAAAATACTGTTCGCATGCAATGAATCCGGAATAAATGTAGGTATCTTTCCACACAGAGCAGTGCGTCTAAGCTCTCTGAATAGTTGCGCCTTGGAATTCAAATCGTTTTTGTAATGCCACTCACTAAACAATGAACTGATTGAACACAATACGGTTACACAATGACTGCCAGGATATCTTGGCTATAAGCAAACATATGCGGCAGAAGAAATAAAACAATAATAACCGAGAGGAAGACCAATTTGCAGCATCAAGTACACTCTACGATTTTCTAAGAAATGGCACCAATAGAGCCATACTGGAAAAGCTTACGAGGGTGTCCTCAAACAGCCAAAAAGTTCCCGACCTTCGAACGCTCTTGGGCTGCTGAAGCAATTTCAAAAGCGTATCACAAAAATTCTAAGCTAGCGAAATTGATCTATATCCCTCTTCAACTGATACTCTCAGCCATGTGGAGCCATTCAGTCCAATATGCCAAGAAAACAAACTATCATCCTCAACTCGACGCGTTTTAAAATTGCCTAAAATTGTCTAAAATTATCCCGCACCCAGTCCTGCATTGAAGTGTTTGCAATCTATGAATAGCCACATTTACACTCGTCCTTGGCGAAACGGGCCAGCAAATACGCCTTTATTCGTGGGATGAGCCCGAATTGGTTTTGAAAAGCCCACTACCCTAATCACCCTTATATTCATAAGTGGCTCGCATATGCCAACCACATCCCAACTCAAGTGCATGGGAACGGACAGGCGAACATATTTTATGAGTGTTTACAGAAAGCAAGGAGACAATAAACTGATTGCAGCTTCTGCAGTGGCTGCAATGCAGGAGTATGAGGCGCCGAATGCTGTCGATAGATGAGCAACAAGCAACAAGTCTAAAGTTACAGTTTTGGCCACATACAAGTGAGCATATGCCGGACTGAAGTGAACATGAGAACTGCTCTTACCCTGAAGCATTAATGTAAATTGCACAGCAGCAAGCAGAGTGACACAAGGATATCAAAGGATGTCGCCTTTGGCCGTCTCTGCTGGACGTACGAGTCTGTGTATGCTTGGATGAAACATAACCGATTCACTTGCCGGGGTGTACTTGTTGGTCAAATATTTAACATAAACTTAATGGATGTTTCACCTGCGGACCGACATATTAATAGCCTTGATTTTTGACATGTCAGCTGCACAACTGGCAGCAATCACAGATAGACACGCACAGGCAAACCCAGAGTCAGCGAAGGAGAACAAGTGAATTTTTGACTGTCTCAACTCTGTGCTCTGTGTTCATCTGGATTTGAAAAACTTGCTGCAGATTGCTTCAGAGATGTTGTGGGCGATGCAAAGAGCACTCCTGGAAAGACACGGTGGCCTGTACATTTCGTAAGCAATCGAGTTTGGACACTTGAATATTCCTAACGTATTCTTCTGTTAAGAAGCCAAACTCATACGCCCCCACCCACTCACTTGAACACACAGTTTAATTGAATTCCTGGCTTAATCCCAACTCTAAGTTAAAAATCAGTGGTTGAACGAAAGTATTGGAATATAGCATCAGGCTATATTCACAAGCACACACACAGATAGAACAGACGCAACGATCCTTACCTTGCTCACAGCTTTTTCGCCTTGAGATCCCGATTGAGATCCTAGACTTCAATATATTTAAATCTCGAACAAAATTTATGTCTTAATTAAGGACAAAAATTTTCCGTTTTTCACCGTTTTCACGTTTTACCGTTTAGAAAAATGTTTGCCACCGAATTTTCAAGATTTTCAATCAAACATTCAAATTTCAAATGTTTGAATTTTAACCGCCAAGCGGTGCGCTTCGAAATTGTTCACACTTGCGTACGCCAGGAAAGAAGACCACGAACTGCGACAGGACACTTGCAGACTGCTGCTTAGTTGATTCCTATCACAAGTTGGCAAACGCACAGCCACACAAATGTCCCAAAAGCAGCGCACACTGATAGGGGCGGCTTCGATGTAGGAGAAATGAAATTTCCCTTGCCTGCTTGAAGGCGTTATAACAGTTAAGTGCAAACTGCGTGGAATCTGTTGGTCCTTTTTGGGTTTGCGTTTGCGTTTGCTCCTGCTGTGTTGGGTGTGTTGTGGGTGGTGCTGCGTTTGTGTTTGCGGTTTGTTTTTAGCTGCAATAAGTGCCACCACGTGCTTCGGCGTGTTGGCTTGGGTAACGTGCGTGTAAACAAAGACTTGGGCAGATTATGGTTGGCCGCATTTTGGGCGGCGTTGATTGTCTGAAATGTGCAGGAGTGTTTTTATCAATGAATTTTCAGCACTGCTTTGCGAGTTCTTTGCGGGCTACGCTACGCTTGTGAGTATTTACGTCCGCTTATTTAACTCTGTGTTGTTCGACGACGTCAACCAGCAAAGATGGAAGCCTTGTTAGGCAGTATACAGCACTTTTTTAGTTAGAAGACAATTGGCTAAACAGGTGGTGAAACCAACGCCATCATAACCCGGAAAGGGTTGCTTTAAGGACATATGCAAAATGTGCCACAAAGTAATATCTTCTATGGCTGAGCACCAAGAGCAGCAATTGGCACTACAGTAACGCACTATAAAGAGATGCAGAGCCCAAACATATTTGCACAGTCATAACTGAACGAACATCTGGTTCAATGCGTGGAGATTCTTATAAAGGCCCACACGATATCATCAAACTCTCTCACAATGTACAATTTTCTGATATCTGATATTCCCGAAAAGCAGGGAAAACAAACTTTCATGAAGTGGTGGGACCAAGTGCAACAAATTGCAGTACTCGAAGAAGGCGTTGTTCTAATCAAAAGCGACAGTGACCTCAGGGGTCTTAGCTAATGATGATATCCTCCGAACACCATCGCAATGCTGAAGAGCTGAAGTTGTCTTTACTGGTCTTTTTTCATGCCACTCGTTGATCGCCCTCACTTTTCCTCGCTTCCTGGCATTTTCAGCTACTAACTCTGTATTTTTATTTGAAATGTGAACTTTGTATTCACGTATTTTTACTATATTGACAATACCCCAAACCGCGCCCTCTTTGAACTACGTTTGAATGTCTTCAACCATTGACTTATGAGTATATTCATAGACTCCATCAAGTCTGAATATAAATGGGATGGGAGCGTGTATAAATATGTCACTGTCGCAGTTAAATTGAACCCAATTGAAACCTTAAAAGATCTGTATAAAGTTGTAGTAAGAGTAAGGTGCGCACTGCGGAAAAGTCTCAGTGGGGGTTTCGATGTCTTCAGTTAATTTATTCTCAGAAACATGTTTATATCGTTCGAAGAACAAAGTTCGTTCTAGTTTCTTTTGTGATCTGGTTGTGTTGGCTTTCCACCCCCAAGACCCTCTCTGAATTCGCGCCTGACACTGCATAAACTTACGATAAGCACTGTAAAGATATACATAAGGATCACTTAAGAAGATAGAAGCGTTAGGTGTGCTCAAGTGAGCTTTTGGCAAACTAGGCGGCCACTCCTACCTATCTGCCTACAAAGCGTATATTGAGATACTGAATATAAACTGTAAAAAAGAGAAATTTCAAACAGTCCTAGAAACTCGACTTTATAAGGCTTTATAACTTTATAATAATGTTCGAACTACTCCATAAACTTATAAACTATATACGGCTTGAATAAGTGCCACTACTGAGCCGTGGTAGTGCTGCTTTAATGTGTTTGTAGTGCAAACACCTGCGGTATTACGAGCAACAAGTGCATCTGTATCTGAACACAAGCCCTTCCCTTAATTGCTTGAGTCCAGTTCACTGGTAATTGTGGTCGTTGCTGGCGTTCAAGAAATTCAAGAATCTTCAACATAATTGAGTATTTTTGTGAATTATTCGACTTCCATTTTGCTGGTGTCTCGCCACTGAGTCTCAATTATGTTGCTGCTTGTCCCATTCTAGGCCGCAATCGTACACAGCCTTCCTGGGAAAGGAGTTTAGTGCTGTATTTGAATTGGAGCTTTCTCTGGCGCCTTCATTTATCTACTGTCCAATAACAAGCCCGGTAAATACGCTCCCAAATGTAAGGCCTGCTGTGCCACAGCGGCTGCATTTGCCCTATGGCCACTAAGCGTGTATGAGATTAGACTAACACACTACTCCTGAGACAAACGACTTGCTCTTTGTCCTCATTGTCCTGATTTGTTTGCATTTATCGGACTGTTTCCGTGTGCGTATGCATGTGTGTGTGTATGTGTGTACTGCAGTCCTTCTTCGTTTTCATTGAGCGTGTTCTTCAGTTGTACTTTCCAAAGTGTTTGTGGAGTTGATTCATTAAAGAGAAACTGCCAGGCCCAAAATGGCATCGTTGATGCTTATCGGCTTTAATTGATTCTCTCGCGTACACCTCAAAGACTCCGCTTAATTAACACTTAGGTAGGCACCTCTGAACTCTGGCCAAAATCGAATGCAGCAGTTAATTGAGTGGAATGCGGGTAATTATCAAATTCACAAAGGAAGTTATCCGTTTACTCGTAGCTACGCAGATGTATCGCCAACTGCGTCTGTGAGCCAGTTTTCGGCCCTACTCTTCGTTGCTTCTTTATCCACACTTGATTGTCTGGTAAGTAATTGGCGGAGCAGTTTGGTAACCAGTTCGGTAACCAGTTCGATACGCTGTTTGGAGGGCAGTTTGGGAAGCTGCTCGCTAAGCAGTTCGTTAAACAGCTTTGTGAGAAATTCGCTGAACAGTTCAGTCAACAATTTGGGAAGAAATTCGTTCAATAGATTGGAAAGAAGTTTGACAACCTGTCCGGAAAGTAGTTGGCGGAGCAGTTTGGTAACCAGTTCGATAAGCAGTTCGCAGTTAAAATATTAACACTGCATGTTGACAGTCTGTTATTTCACTTCGAAATTGATCTAAAGTTTTCCGCTGATGATCTGACTCCAACTCCGGGCCATTACTATATCCCTTGTTATGGGGGATTATTGCGCACATCTCTGGACAAATACTGCGCCAATCCGTCACTAAAAAATAGCATTCAACCAGCTTTCCAGATGCTAGAACGTTTCTGCAAACACATTTCAATTCGCTTAAGCTTCTAGTTCGTGATTTTTGGTAGACGCACGTGTTTTTGTTCATGCCACTGACTGCGAATCCTTGCACGCAGTGCAGAAAATATACTACAAAGTGCACACAGGAGGGACCAGGCGGAAAGCAATCCGCATGAAGTTGTCTTTTTTGCCGCTGGTGACTTGTTTGTTGAGTGTGCTCACACAATTGTCCAAGGCTCTTGGGTGCCACTCAAGCATTGTGTTCCGTAATCAAAACACCAAATGAAGTGAAAATTGATATACCGCAGGAAGGTGCAAACACGAGAGGACAACAAGAAAGAATACAAAAAAGCCCGAACAGGAGCTGCCTTGCTGCGTTGTGTGGCATAGCACAGCGCATCGTTCCGAGGGGCGATTGCTCACCACTGCGCACAATTCCCTTTGCATTTGCGTGCCACACATTCGCTTCGGGTGTGGGCAATCCGAGCGACAGTAACAAATTACAGCAGAGGGGGAATTGAATTTAATTAAAATTCAATGAAAAATGTTTTGACCACTTTTCTTTTTATCGCTCCCCCTCTGCTCTTCTCTTGCTCCTGTTCTTCTCTTTATTTATTTGCTCACTTTTATTTAATGGGAAATCTGAGAAGATGAACAATACAGCGGCAGGTCTGCAAATAGGTAAATAGCCAACAAGTCCTTGTGTGGGAGGTGGGCGTATCAGCCCGTTGGTATATTTACCATGTTTCTTCATAGGAGTTCCTTGTGCCCACGTGGCATCGACTGCGCTGGTTTCGATTGACTCTGTTTCAATAGACACAAGTGATTGCGTTCTGTAAAAAAGCAACATACCTCCTCGTACTTCTGGCAACTGCTTCAAAGGTATACTGCAGTAACGACGCAGTCCTCCCAAGTTGAGAGCTCCTCTCGTCGTGTATGCAAATTTGGAAGAATGCACACATCTAGAGTGGGGGCCGACTTCCAAAACGTGATTGTGAAAAGATTTCTCTAAAATTGCAAAACCAAAATAAAATCATCGGCCAAAAGAGGAGTACACTAAGTGAAGAATACATTCTCAGCTTTTTTTATTTGTTTTTGTTGCTTTTATTTCAAATGGTCACGCATCCGCCGCATGCAGGTATTCAGTATCGGATAAAGTGTGGGCTCGCTTGGCACATTAAGTCCCTGATGGCATGCCAAGCTGCCCGCCACACAACTTCGCACAGCAAGTACAGTCAAAGGCGGTCGGGATGTTCGAAGTCTCGGACCGAACATGCAAGTACGAACACTTCATGTGCGGCTATTTTGGAAGAAATGTTTTGATTTGGGATATTTTAAAGCCTGAAAAGCATTTTATAAATAGCACTCATGCGCTTAAAAGCATGCTATGTCATTTTCCACTTCACTGATACCGACTTCAACACAAACAGAGCAGCACAACGGCTCCGGAAAATCCAATTGCCACACACACACACACCCACACATTTGCACGTGGCTGCTCAGAACTATTGCAAGGACCCTACTGGAGCCAGCAGCGGCCGCTGTGTTGTGGTAGGCCCATTACAATGCTGTTGACTTTTGTCTTTTTGCACGAAAGTGCCTCGTTGCTGTTGCATACTTTGCGGCCATTGTGCTTCGTGTGTGCAAAAGCAGAGCCAAATTTGCATAACGAAATAGTAAGTGCCCGGAAGGCGGGCAAGCGCTGCTGGAGCACGATGTCCACTAACTTTTATATCGGTGGGGATTGTTTGACGCTCTGGTTCAGTGAACTCGGAAACACTTTACTGCGGTAGGTGTGAAATGAGCCTTGAACACCATTGAACAGCATGTCCTTGTTAATGGCACCTGACGGAGCATTTAATTATATAATGTATACGGAAGTGACAGTCAGTTTGCTCAGCAGGCAGCACCACTCTCAATTTCATCGTGCTTTATCTGCATCTATTGTAAAGAGTAATAAAACTGACTGTTCCCCTGCCTGATGTGTGTGTTATTCAGAATCTTCAGAAGCTTCTCTTAAGCAAACACTGCTGCTACAAATGAACATACCGCATGTTTTCTTATCCCATTCATATCCAAAAACAGAGCATCAATTGTTCTTTACAACTGAACTGTTGGAATAAAAAGTATGAATCCTGCTTACAGTATGCAAATGTCTCTTCTTGCCTTTGGGTCGCTTCAGGGATACTGGTCGAGATGCTTGTTATCCTTGCAGATCGTTTTTGTTTGGGAAATATGCTCGGCAAGATATCAAGACGTGTATGTCTCCTGGTTTCGAGACCCATTTCGCAGCTGATTCAGTAATTCACCATCCCACTTTGCACTGGCTTTTCACATTTCCTCCAGCATTCTCCAGCTAGCATTTCCTCTTCGTACCCCACATGTCCACAGATCCCAGGAATTCCATTAGAAAAATATTTAATCTTTCTGCACTCTTGGAGGTTTGGAGGATAGGAGATGAGGATTGTCTGAATACACATGAACAAATCCCTTGGGTGTATTTGTGGGTCTTGAGTCGGATTATTGCTGGCTTTGACATCGCCCAAAACACATCGGACCGCAAGAAATTCTGACTCGAATACATCACAATAAAATTCTTCAGATGAAATAGAGTTAACTCAGATTTGTTTGGCTTGAACCACTTTGATACTCTTAAGGCCTCACGAAGTTGTTGATGTTTTTCCAACATATTGCGATTCCCAACAGATTCCAAAGTCAGTCGCTCGAGTGAAAACAAAATTTAACTCGGCATTAACGCTGGAAATAATGATGATGACGCCCACCCTTAAGACATGGTTCTGGCCTATTGATGATTGCCGTTCCAAGGCTGGCGGAAATGTTGCTGCATGTGAGCAGTTGAAGTATTAACCTCCGCTCCAAATGGTTCATTGATTCGAATAGAACACTGTTAAAGATTCCATCGATACCAGTATCAGGAAAGGCTGTTATCGCGTACTCCTCCTTGGAGGCTAGGGAGAGCTTAGGATCTCCCTTGCCATAGATAGTCTGCACCTTTGTTATGAGGTTTGACTATAAAAAAAACTTCGGCTGATTGTTCATTATGTGAGTCTGTGTCGAGGGCCTCCTACAAAAGCGCACATTTTGCTCAAAGTTCTCTCTCCCAAATGGACATGTACACGGCAAAACTCAGCATCGCGTTAAGTCTGCGTGCAACAATATCCAGGCAGTCACGACCGATACCCTTTCTCCACCTCCGCACGCGTGTCCAGCAGGCTTTGTTCTGTGATTGGCTTTAAACACTTAAAGCGCCGAGATGTTTATGAGAAACGCCAGACAACTTTGAACAATGGACTCATGTTTAGTTTCTTTTGCTTATTTTTTGATTATTTATTTACTAAATTTCTTTATTTCTCTTCGGTTCGCAACGTTAAACCGACACACTCCGTCGTTTCCAATAGTGTTCACTTGTATGAACACATGCCAACTACAGATGCAACAACAGAAGATCGAACAAGAAACTTTTGACTAAAAAATTAAAACCTTCTTTGTTGGAAGGAGGAAAACTGAAAGTGAAAACGGGAACTGTGTGCGTAGGGAAAGGGAGAATAAGCACAAAAAAGGCGCCCAAGAAACAGAGCCAAAGCGAAACAAACCCATCAGCGGCGTTCAGGAAAGTGGGAAGGCAAACAGCGGCAGGAGTAGCAGCGGAATACTTTCCGAACTTTTGCGCACTTCGTGCCCCATATGCGTGTGCATGTGGCACGTGCCACACGTTCCGCAAGAATGGCGCCAGAGGTCAAAAGAATTTGAAACGCTTCAATCACTTCGGCGACTGAAATGAAAACAAAGTTTCAGTTGTTGCATTATTTGCTCCGCCAGGAATATATTTTCATAGCAAATATTAACAAAGGAATTTTCAAATAAAATTCTGCCTAATATGAAAAGTGTGTATAAAAACAGCACACGCACACACACACACACACACTGAAAAGAAAATCTAAAGCAATTTTCAACATTCCATTACAAGCCCAACCACTCATGTTGCAGTGAGGTACAGCAGCAACGGCAACACCAACAGCAACAGCAACATTAAAGCTTCGCGCCTCTTAAATTGCACTCTGGCAGCGGCGGTAATGGGAGCCATATTATCATAGGTTTCCCGCACCGGATATTAAAATCAGAAAAATTACGCTCCGCTGCACTGACTGCGGACTGAAATTTCCAGCGCCCACAACTATGCAACGCCCGCTTTCATATTTATTACAGTTAATTAAATTCAGAACAATCAGAGCAGTTGCCCACTGCTCTGCGCCGCCATAAATAAACATGAAATAATAAAAGTGAAGAGCAATTTGTATTGTAGGGGCACTCCTGGGTCACATTGCACACCACGCATTGCACACTGCACGTCCAGCACTCAACGCGCTACAACGGTGCGGCTAAATAGAGCTCTTAAATTTTAAATGCTTCCCCGGAATTGTAAGCAACAATCTAAACAAAAAAGCACCGGTGTGCCGCCATGATTCAGAGCATTGAGCATTACTCTATGCGTAATTATGCACCCCTGGAAACGTGTGTTGATTCCCCAAATAAAGGTCAAACGGAATAAGGGATCCAAGTCGCGCTCACACACTCGCACTCATACGCGACAAACACAAATCCAAATGTATACATTTGCCTCTTATTCCGAAGTACACAACTGATAACTTTGCATACTTTTGTGCGCACTCCACACGCGCTCACACACACACTGTTCTCATCGCTCCCAGTCAACAGCTGCAAATTTGTACAAATACAGCGGTAAAAGCCGAAAGAAAAATAAGAAAGCAAAAAGACTTTTTATGCTTTTACTTTCCAGGTTTTATCTTCTGCAACATATCAGTTACATTTTATTATTTAGCACAATTCCAGACCCGGGCGGCACAAGTTAATGCGGCGCTCTGTCTCCACACACTGCCATCGCTCACTCGCTGCCTCACCTGCCGCCTGCCGCCTGCCGCCTGCCGCCTGCCGCCTGCCGCCTGCCTCCTGCCTCCTGTCGCATGCCTCCTGTCGCCTTCCTCCTGCCACCTATCCCGTGCTCCGTCTTCCCCAAAGTTAGTGCTAATGGGAATTTCTTTATGTTTATTGCTGCGTGCATTGTGACTTTGGGCTTATTGCGAGGCGCTACGTTTGATATGTTAATTGAATTTGATTACTTGTAAATGATAATTTCTTCTTTATTTCTTATGTACCAGGAAGCGTAGGACACCTTTACTGCTATCTGACAGGCATTTGCGTAAACTTTAAAATTTAATAAGCGTAAATTAGTAAAAATTCCCGAGGTGTTCTTCAGAGTGCTTGCGATAGTTCACCCACACAGGAATCATAAATTCGTCGTGGTTGAACTAACGGTCTTCCCATTGACCCTATTATATATATATACATATATATGTGAAGACATCACAGACGGAATTTTCCCGTTGGCGAAGCCACACTTAAGGACTGCTGTGAGGGAAGTAAGCAACCTTCAAATTGTGTTGCTCAAAACGAAGTTTGAGCTTCGGCCCAATAGTAGTGGGCCATTATTCTATAAACCCACCCGATCGTGTGTCTAACGCTATATAAATGCCTCAATATATAAGTAGGTGTTAAATTTTCCACTAACTGGTTAGTGTATATAATAAATAAGGCCACTTTTAGTTTCGACAGTCACTCTCCGTGGTCTCCTGGTAAGCACGTTAGACTCACACTCAGATGGTGTAAAGTCTGCCCCGGGCTTAGTCTCAAAAACGCTTCTTTCTAAAAGATCTTGTTCTCCTCGAGTAGAAAGCCTCAGTAGCAAGAACTCATGCCCCAAAGCGTTGCAGTCATCATTAATGATGGTGTAAGATATGAAAATAATAAAAGTTTAGACATGTACCGAACGATATAAAACAAGCACAGATCTGCCATGAGTAGAGCTGGGGCTTATTTTGAGACATCTGAAAATGAGTTACGCTTTATCTAACAATTGGAATAGAATAGAAGTGGGTTAGGTCAGACAAGGAGGTCTACAAGCACTAAGGCATTGATGCCCCTTGTACTGTACGCCTGGAAAAGTATTTGAGGGAAAGGGGAGATAGAGGATTTTGGAAAGGAAGTTACCTACCTATGAACCTATGAAATGCAATTGGATTGTGAAATAAGCACCATGGTTACAACGCCTCCAAAATACGCATTAGATGTACCTTTAATTACGTAGATACTCCCTGCAGATCTCTGATATAGTCGTAAGTATTTTGGGTACTTTTTTGAGGCGCCTACAAATGTGCTTTACTTTGCATTCTAAGTACTACGAAATTTCTGTGTATGTACCAATATAATTAGAGTAGCATAGCTTAATGTACCGCCAAAATACTCCTGAGATGTGTTCCTGAATAGAGTCACTCTTATGTACCGCCAAAATACTCCTGAGATGTGTTCATTAATAGAGTCACTCTCATGTGCCGCCAAAACACTCAAGAGATGTGTTCATGAATAGAGTCACTCTTATGCGCCGCCAAAACACTCAAGAGATGTGTTCCTGAATAGAGTCACTCTTATGCGCCGCCAAAACACTCAAGAGATGTGTTCCTGAATAGAGTCACTCTCATGTGCCGCCAAAACACTCAAGAGATGTGTTCATGAATAGAGTCACTCTTATGCGCCGCCAAAACACTCAAGAGATGTGTTCCTGAATAGAGTCACTCTCTGATACACAATGCTATCTGTTTCTGATTTGTGTATATTTCAGTGACTGCGGTCAGAGTTGATGGATGCCGTTAAGTTAGATAAGATCGTCAAGAGCAGATATGAGCATTACTTCTGGAATCATGTTGCAGTTCGTGTCATACTCTTACTATCTTGCAGCGTTCAACGATTAATAGAAGGTCCTCTAATGTATGCGAACCAATCGTATTGAGTATTTTTTTGGCTACAAATGTTCATCTATTTAAGTTACATAAACAAAAGCGCCAAAACTACTCCCAATTAATTCACCTACCGATATATCACCTATGGAATTATTGTGTTGGTAATGGGATACATCACTAATCCAGAACTGAAGCCGCATTGTATGTTCTACCATATCGCCCTTTACTCCACAGGCACACACATTCTCCCATGCAAACACACTCTAAAGCACACACACTCACACACACACTCTCTCTCACACACACACTGAATTTACCGCACTTGTTTCTTAAGGAATATATACAAAAATTTCCGTTGAACACAAATTTTAACAATCTTCACTGATTTTGTTTATATACTCGTACTTGCATTCACGTAGAAAGAAAAGTCACGTCTTGAACATCTCGTACGCGCTCACTGCACTGGCCACACTCCAACGAGTTCCTAATGCGCGTCTAACACTGTTCTACCCATACTCGCCTAAGCAATGCTGCCAAATGTACGTGAGTACATACGAGTATTAAATTGATATTTATGAATGCTCTGCAAAAGACAGAATCGTTTGCGTACGTTTGAAGAGCATTTCAACGCATTACGCATTACGCATACCCTATACTCAGGGAGAGCCTTCATAAAGGATGGTTGGGAAGGTACATTTTGTTATTGGTGAAGCAAGACCATCAACCCATACGAAATGCTGTCACGAACAACACTGCATTGGGTCGACAGGAACCCGGAAGGCTGGAAACACTTCAGTAAAAATCATAAACAAAAATCCAAAAGTAAATTGGAAAATCTGCTCCGATTGGAACTTTGACTGTAGACGTTGGAAGATCGGAGCTCGTCAGTGAAGAATCGTTAATGGCATGGGAATCTGTGATAAGACATTTGTCATTAGTCATTAACGAAAGGTTATTAAAGAAACTGCATTAGTAAACGGTCATAAAAGGGCAAGCAAGGGTTATAAACAGCTAGTCATAAGCAGCGAGTCATAATATATAATGCCATAAGCCAAAACGCGCACTTGTTGCTGTCTCTTTGCACTACTGGAGCTAGTTCTGGAATGTTTCGAAATTACTTCAAAAGCAGACGAAATAAATGAAGTGTGCGTCGATGCAGTTGCAAGCGAAAACTGGCTTAGCTGTGGGATATGCTGGCTGTAAGGTGAGCGCAGCGCTTATACAGCCAGTTGAATGTCGCAGAATTTGTGAGATTTTGTGTACGAGCACATGGAAATATAGTTTTGGTTTTATTTGTCATTTCTGCGGAATTAAAACGAGAAGGAAGCATTTTTTACAATTAAATGCTCAGTCCATGCTGGGGCCATGGGCGTGCAGCGGAAGTGTGTTGAAGTGAATCAGTGTATGTGGAGAGACGTCCTGTGGCATTGCTTAATCAACAGCTTAATCAACAATAGAAATGAACTGCAATAACAACTACGAAGGGAGGCAGCAATATCAATAAAAATACCAAGACGACAATTCCATTAAAATTTAATAACAATCAAGCGCAATCCACAAAAGGACGCCAGCTGGAGAGAGCAGCCGAATGCCAGCACGACCAAGTCAAATTCCAGCAGACAACAAGTGACTGCAAGGAAGTGCTCTGAGCGGCTTAGCTCCTGGCGAAAATACCACCAAAAGTAACAAAACACCAAGAAGAATAAAAACAACAACAACAACAAAAACAAAGTCGTCCACACAAACTCTGTTGATAATTCCAATATTTGCATAATTTTTGTCATTGTGTTTCGGCCTGTTTTGTTTTGTTTTGTGTTCAACATTGCACGACAAATATTGTTGAATCAATTTGCTCCTATTGGAACCCTGAAGCAAGGTCAACAAGTTTATTTAGCAAAGGCAACACAGCCGAGTTTTGGGAGCTTATCGGCGAGTACGCCACGATGGCCTGATGTCTGACTGCCCTCGAGCTGCTTCCGGATTGACTTAAGCAGTGGGTATGGCGGCCGCAAGGCAGACAAGTTCGATTTCATTATGCCAAAGCAAATGTCCTTAGGTGATGTGGATGCCGTTTGTTGTCTTAGGTTGGAGCAAGCCGCATCAACTTCGGGATTGCCTGCCTGCCTGCTGACGTTGCTTAATCATGTTCAATTACGTAAGCAGATTATCAATCAAGCAAGTAACTGAAGGTTTAAACCCCGATTATAACAGCAATAAAATTTACGAATGTTCCACAGCTGACATTGCTGCAGGGGTTCGCTTTGTTGTCCAGCGAAATTTTCCTTCACGCACGTTTGCTTCTCAAAGGGGTGAAAGCGGTGAATTCCCTCCTCATTTCGAAAGAAACCCAAAACCAAAACTAAAACCCAAACATTTAATTACAAATAATGCAAAAAAAAACTCGTCAACAGCATTGCGAGTATGTGAGAAAGTGTGGAAGAGTCGTTTGGGGCCAATCGGCCCAGTGTCTCAGACTTATCGCAAGTCAGACTCTCAAAGTGCAGCTGTGGTAAGAGGCTTAAAGTTATATGCGCTGAATTGCGAAAACCTGCAGTAACAGCAGAGTAATGTTGGCAGGTCTCTTCCAGCAGCCAGCACTGAATTGCGAAAACCTCTCAAACGTTCAAACGGCGACAGTTCAGTGCATCATGTAGGGTAGGCTTCCCAAAGAGTATCAAGAACATAGCCAGAATCATATCGGAGTCGGAATGGCTCCCCACGCAGTCGAGGGGACAGCCACACCGATTATATATTCGTATCACAATGAACCTTCAATTGTGCTTAAGTGGGCATTCATGAAGGAGTTTGCCACTCCCACCTAACCTGAGCTACTCGCTTGTCGAAATAACATCAAAGTCATTAGTCGAGTAGAGTAGTTCTCGCGAATGGCAGCAAATATTTTCTTACTATTCAAATTTTAAGTCCATCAGAATGATTGCAGCAGGGTAAAAGCCCCAACAAAATTTACTGCTTCCTTCGCGAAAATGCTCACTGGATCGCTGTTTTAGATTCTCGCAGTTGTAAACGAATGCTGGAACTGACATTTAAGTTTATACTTTGCTGGATTCTTTAAAGTCCATACAAATGCCTACATCCTTCCGTGCTGTCAGCAGCAGGCAAAAGTGTTCAACTGAGCAGCACGAATGAGGCACACTACATGGTTTCTGGATATGGTTCAATCAGAACTTATCCTGATCCAATCGAAGCAACTCTACGGAATCGAAAGATGCGAGTGCTGTGAGGAAACTCCTTCTACTCCATTACTTAAACGCTATAGTCAAATTGCAGTTTCAGTAGAGTCGGATTTGCAATATGTTCCCTGACTAGCACAAAAGTGGGCGGTGCCAACCCTCGAGTGTACTGCCTGTCATTTACTCCAGCAGGACATGCTTTTTCGTGCGCTGCGCTCTGTGCTTGTTAAAGGAAGAAGCAAATGGAGAACAAGTTTCTGCGTCACTCTGCCGCCAGGGACGATGGTAGCCCTTACAAACAGCTCTACCTGCATAATGTACAAATCAATTTCCTCACTGTTATGCCAATCACTGTAGTCGCAGCTGATGCACAAATCAGCGGATCTGAGTGTGCAGGGAATACATTGCCAACACCTCACTGTCAAATGTTGGCAAACATGCAGGCATTTGTGACGTCGCCTGTTTTGTGTTAGTGTTTGTGTTTCTATTTTGCTTGTATTTTGTTTGAGAACACAGCCAAGAATGGCAGTGACAGGCAGGCAGCAACGAGGCAGCTGCAAGTAATAGTCCTGCGGCGAATGAAATGCATGCCAGAGAGATTATCGACATACGAGTATACGAGTGCAGTTAAAGTGGATCAACTGCCAAACTCTGATTGAAAAATAAATACTCTGAGGGATTATTTGGATGTGCAACTTTAAGCTGGAACAATGCCGGAACCCCACAACTGGCAAGTGTTGCAGTCCGTTCAATGTTGAACAATGTGTGGTCTGCATTGCGACCACTGTGAAATTAATGGCTTACCCGACAGCAACCCACACAATCCTCTGCTTCTATTCCATTAGCAGATCACGTACCGTTGCTACCATTGACTCGATTTTTTTAGATCCTTTTTTTACCTTGTGTAAAGTTTTCCATTCCATTTTCAAGTACAAATCGTCTAAATCCGTTTTATGGCACTTTGCCACATCGTTAAATAAAGCTTGCAGCGCCCACAACAGTCACAGCAGCCATAACAGCACCAGCTACCAACCTCAGAGACAATGACAGGAGACAGTGGCGGGAAGTAAGCCACGCCATACCCACCGAGCCCCCAAAGGTTCTGGCTGCGCTGCCAGCTCCACCTTAACTCATTTAAGCCTTCATCGTATACCGAAGTCATAAATTGCGCCTTCTATTTACATGCTCGTCATATGTCAACGTCTTGTGATCGCGTGCACACCCCCGTCCATGGCCGTGTACGCCTTACCGCAGCTTTGACAGTTGTAACCGAAATCAAGGCTTAACCATTTTAATATGCCTCAAAGTGCAAGAATGACGCTGCGTGTGTTTCAATAAATCAACGCAATTGCTTTCTAAAAGTTTCACGAGCCCTCGCGCCACTTTTCCGGTAAGTCTTCTGCGTGTGGCTGTGCCAGCATGTGGGTGTGGGTGTGCGTATGTACGAGCAGAAAAGCGCTTCACTTAGAGTACGTGATTTATACAGCTCTACCCGGTAGGAAACATACCCAGCCGGCTTCGAGGATATCCAGTGAACAATGATCGGAGGCGATGCGATATGAGTCATTGCATTATATCAAAGCAAGCATCTTTTTTCTCGTCTTCAAGAGCACATGCTTAAGTAGGACCTTTGGAAATTTGTAGGGGTACAAAGTAATCGACACTTTTCGACCCGATCGAAGCCTGCTGAAGCTCGCTGGATGGTTGTGGCAGTGCGAATGAGAGAGAGAGATAAGAAACACATCCTTGATTTCGAGGGCTTCGTCGTGCCGCTCAGATAAGTTATCTCTGAAGATACAGTTAGCATTCATAACTAAACATGAATATATGTTAAATGGAAGTTCTTAACGGAAAGATATTACCAAAGTTGTAAAGCGAAGTAAAAACGATTATAACTCTCGTGAGGCATTTGTAGGAATCATCTCGAAGGCATCTGAAACATAAAAAAGTGTACGCGTCGTTTCAGTTGCCACTTGGAAACACTTGGAAGCAGATACGATAAGAGTGTTATATATGTAAAGATAAAGCCTTTGAAACTGTGTGGTTAATTAAATGTTATTTATTTAAGGAAGCAATTTGGGTTTTCTAATCAAAGGGAACAATATTATGATAAGTTTTGGCACCGTGCCCTGGGCGGGACCCGCACCACCATGCATGCTTACCACTCGATCCCGGAGAAACTTCATTGATTCACCTACGAGTATTACTATATAATGAAACTTTTTTCAAACAGATTCATGAAACAAGTGTATTTGAAACGCAGTCCAGTGAATGGACTATTAGCAAAAGCAAATTTTCCTAAGAATACCGCAGCAGCAAAAATGTATCCTAATTTCAACAAAAAAATTGAAGAAAAAGTATACTCGATCCGGCGACTGAACATTAGAACTCAGACTCACTGGGTCACATTAAGAGCACTGCTGTGAAATATCTTCAAAGCTGCATTTTGGTCTTTGTAGATATCTCGAAAATATTGCCTCCACATAACCAGATTTTCCACTGGGCACTTTGTTTCTATGGGAAAGTATGGAAACGTATGTGAGTGGCATGTATATATATGCCGTGTGTGGCTGGCGTGTAGGTGTGTGTGTTGTTGTTGTTGTTGTTGTTGTTGTTGTCTAAGGTGATAAATGAAAATCCCGACGGGAGCAATTGTGTAAGTGACACGTTACTCATGTCTCGTATTGAAATTACGTGCGCTATTTTGCTGTGTTTGTGCGCTGTTATGCGGCTCACTGGCTGACAGCCGGGCTGAGTGTGCATGCTTATAGCACCGGAAGCGGAAATGATATTTTACACATGTCAAATTAAGCATAAAATCCATTTCATTTAATCAATGTATCTCGCTTATCCCTAGGAAGCGTCCATAATTTTTCAAAATGCCAAAGTATCTGAGATGTTTTCTCCCTTTGAAGAGCAGCTTCTTGTGGCGCGTACGCCACCTAAACCCCACGGAAGATGTGGCCGAGGAAGAAGTGTGGGTGGGGTCATGAAGCTGGAGTAGCCGATAACTGATGGTCCTAGTTCTGTCTAGGACATGGTCTCGAAATGCTTCTTTCTCTATCTTCCTCTCATCGCACTGAAACATCTAGTCCGAACCCTTGAACACAAAATACATTTTATATATTTATGTATTTATTTACCATGATTTATATAGAAATAAATTAAAATATAAATAAAAGAACTACGCAAATTAGACCTTCGGCTACCATAGGAAATTAGAATTTATTTCCTAAAATTATTGTAGCTCACGATCAGTTGAAACCTGATTGATCCATTACTCACGATTGACTCTCCAACAAAACTCGTATGCAGTAAACGTGCTTTTCCAGTCTGCTCGTTGATAGATAGAAGATAGATATTAGTGGGGTAGGCCGAAGCACCGCCTAAGAAGGACATCACCAGGCACTCGGGCATTGATGCCCATTGGTCTCTAAGCCTGGAGTAGATAGAGTATTGTGAATGGGTAGTCACATCTTTTCAAACTTCTTTGACTTTTTATCAATCTCAGCAGTACAATGTCCAGTCTCTAATATGCGCCTCCTCATTCTGGCAGAAGCAGGACAAATATCCAATAGTCTGTTGGTTGACTAATCTATGTTAACGTACGCAGAGGAATGTCACTTCTAATTGCTGTTATTTTCACTTGTGTACCCTTCCATAGTTTGTATTGATATCTTCATTATTCTTGTGGTATTCGAAACAATTTCGCACTTCTCCGCTTAAACATTGAAGCTGCTAAATGAGGAGACAGTTCAATTCTGAAAAGATTCGATTAGGAACTTGGACGCATTCCAGCAAGTTCGTGTTTGCTGATTCATCCCTTAAATTTGGGGTTTTCTTTATTTTTCCTCTCTAATTCCGTTTCATAGCGGAGATGGAGCATTAAGAACACGATTAGTTGCACATCTGTCAGAGACGCCTCCACATCTTTGTCACATGTTTGTTCGCTTGGCTCTTTTGTGTTCATTCATGTCCCTGTCGATTCCTAAAACATGTCGTGGTTTTATCGTAATCAATTTTTAAAAGACAACGGGGCTTATTTTGAGTGGGGTTTCAACATTCTTCCCTATCACTAGTTGTTATTTAAGTTTTCTTAAACTTTTTGTGTAGTGCACCTCTTCAACTGCATCGATTTGTGATGTTCATTGTGTTATCTTCCCATACAAGTTAATTCACGCCTCATTCCTTCATTCACCTCTATCGTTATTGGCCCGTTATCCCACCCATCTCTAGTTTTCTCTGCTTAATGTAGTTTGCTTGAGTGTTGTCGCCGGCGAGTTGTGATGCCCTTCAACGTTATGACAAATGTCATCATGCTTAATATATCTTCAGCACGATCTTAGTGGGATTTTTCTGTTCGATTCTGCTTAACTCCAAACCTTTAACTCTTACCCGTTATCCCGTGAGTTTAAGAGTTCCTTCACTCTTAGAGCCCCTTCACATTGTGCGGTTGTCGTCGCCACAGTCGCCATCACACGGACATGAAGATGGTGACTGCATATTGCTTAAAATGTGTGGACTGAAGCCGCGTGTACTCCTCAGCACGAACACGAACATGAACATGATCACGTATTGGGAAGAGTGAGGACGAATAATGGATGCATGTCTACATACGATTGAGGCACTGTTTCCTTTGTGATGTACTGGCGCAGATCGCTTTCAGCGAACAGGCCGAGATTATTCGTATTCCCCTCAGACTGCACCTCGTCTTCCCCTCAGGCTTCACTTTCACCACGGAGTTCATTCCACTCATTAGGGTTCATTTTCAGATGCCTTGGCACCTTTACTCTTTCAAATTCGCCGCTAGTTAAGCTTATCCTGCAGGCGGTCAGAGCGGTGTTTCTCGTTCACAGCTATTCCCTTTCTGTTTCCTTGCCTGCTCCTTTCTTTGAATTTCATTTGATGGCGGAAGCCCCGCATTATTATTTTGCCCTGAAGCAATTTCAAGCTTCCAGCGAAGTGTCCAGCTGTGGATTGAGCCCTCGTAGCGAGGTCCTTAATGCTCACAGCTAAATGTGGCACGGCATTTACCACTAAAAGCACACATTTGTCATTGCACACTCCTCTTCGAACTCTGTCGCTTCCTCTTTGCTTCAATTCACCCCCTTCTTACTTACTCTGTTCACCGCATAGTTTACGCATTGGAACACTCAGCTGACCCTGAACTGCTTCATTGACACCGAGTCGCGTGGTTTTACTCTGAACCCCTTTACAGACCACTATTGCTGAAGTTCAAGCCCCGCCACTCCCCGCTTATCTTCTCCGCGATTACAGAACACAAATTAAAAATCAATTGGAACTTAACGTGCACAGCGCAGAAAACTTTCGCCACTTCAGCTGCGATTTGCTCCAACTAAAGAGTCCTTCAGCAGCGCCAAGCAGACAACGTGGCAAATGAGGGAAGCGCGCGCAAAGCAGACAACGCAAATGAGGGAAGGAACTCTTGTTGGGGCAAAAAGAAGGCACACTAAAAATGACAATGAAATCGCGCAAATACTTTAAGAAGCCATTAGAAACTTGCGACAATTTCACCGAGCACTGTGCCAGAAGCGTCAAGGAAGTATCTGGACCGCTCTGATTCAAATGACACGGCTGTATAACTGCGACTGTTTAATTATTAAACAGGCGCCTACGATTCACGCGAGCTGCCGATCGGAATGAAGTGCAAATTGCTTCGGTAGAGAGCAAACGTTTCACCATTCTTTCGTAGCGCGCACGCACGAGGAAGCATTGTGCTGCTGAGCTATCAAGGAAATTAAATTTTAATGCAAACAAAAGCCACTATGGTGGCAAGGACACACAAACAGAGCACAACACTTGCGGAGCTCGCGTTTGCCATTGTTGCAAAGTCTGCAAATTCCGCTCCAGTTAAACGCTACTTTGGAAACTTCCGAGTTTGTGTGTTCTTCAATTCAAATTGCGACACACGCAAACATACAAAAACATGCATCCTCTCAGGTAACACAGAAACACTCGTACAATACATGATGCGATGACTTGTTGCAGAAGGATAATGCCTCAGCTAGGTCATGGGTGAAGACAAGTTAAGAATGCAGCATGAGAATAATGAGAATGCATCCCTCTGCTCGCTTGACGCCTCTACTTAGTTGCTAAATTTATCTAGAAAGAAGCGGCCCGCCTATTTATACTAAATGCCTAGGACAGATTTTGGTCGGATCATCAGTATGGCAACGAGTATTTGTCAATTTCCAGAGACCATTAGCGAACATTTTGAGTGAGGTTTGATGATGCCACCACTTGGTCACCACTTGGCCTAGTGCGAGATCCTGAGAATGTATCTACCGACTTTACGAGTATAAACAGACACGATATATCAATTGGCTTTAATACAAGTGATGAATGATTGCAAGGAGCTTCCCTGCCTCGCGCATAAAGTTCTTAATTGGTGGTGGCGCTGAAAAGAGCTGACTTTATTCACCAAAAGAACTCATCCTACGAGTACACAAACAAAGCACAAACACACAAAAGCAGGCCCAATGAACCCAGCGCCACAATCCGCTTAGCTTGTGCCCCCACACCCGAAGCATTACATGCGCCGCTTTCCATTGTCTCACAGTGCCTCGAGTGTAGTCATCCGCAGTTCCCTGCTTTACCGGCTACCTTTGCTTACTTAGGCAACATGGCAACAGCGGCCGGAGCAGTCCGCACAGTCAGCGTAGTCAGCACAGCCAGCTCGGCCGGATGCCCGTTGGACTGGTACGTAACCCTTTTGCTGTTCGACTGTCAAATATTTGCTTTGGATTTGCGCCGGGTGGCTCCATAAATCCGTGCTTATCAGAATTTATTACACATTATGTGAAAACTAACCTCAAACCCAGTTGGTGTGCGAGCATTTCATGGACCCGAAAAATTGGGGCAACTACGTACGAGTATGCAGCCAGCCGCAGCCACAGCCACAGCCGCAGTCCACCCAGCAAGTCAGCCAGCGTGACGACGGGCGGCAGGACAACCCTTTGCCGTGTAGCAGCTTAAATCATTGAGCCGCCGCCACAGCAAAACATGTTCAAAGTAAAATTTAAACGGCAATAAAGTTTAATGCACACTTTCACGCCGCGTGCTGGTGCGGCCGTGTGCAAAGCGGGTGGCACGAATATAGGCGCCCATCCCGCACATGCATGCATGCATAAATGCCTAAAATTAGGCAAATCACCTTTCCACACCCTACGCCACAAATTTTGGGCGACCAATTTCGTGCCCGAAGTGCTGACACCCTAAAATAGGCGTGACAGGCACCAATAAATATCTCTATATAAGTTCTCAATCGGCGCCAACGCCTGAAAGGATTCATCGACACTACCCTCTGCTTATTGGCTCAGGTTTCGTCCTTATTCTTTGTAGATAATTTGTAAAAGCATTGCTTGGATCGGCTTAGGAAGCCAATTTCACATATATTACTACATGAAATCGGAGCAAGGGCACGCCCACTTCCCCATATGTGTACTCATAAGAGCGGAGAAGCAGTTCAATTGGTTCCAGCTTTGCAACAATTGGTAACGAAGTTGGAATTAATAGTCATATGGACTAAGTCATCAACTACCATGCCCACTACGCTAGCATATACATCACTTGGGACCCAAGTAAAGTGCAGCATGGAAATCTGTGATATCATAAGTGGCACAAGGCTGAATTTGGATTTTCTAGCTCAACAGCGACGCGTCGTATTCACTTCCATCCCCAAACGTTTCACTTGAAGGAGTAGTGCAAGAAATACTCCTACAATCGAAGTGTTCAATGTGGGAGTGGATTTCAACTGCCACATCCATGCTGATTTTGAAAGTTACAAAGTGCACAGCTAGGAATAACAAAAAACTGCTTCGAACCATCAAAGCGCTCAACTTTTGAGTCCTCGTATCATTTGACTTAAAACATTGGCCCTCCCCATCCAGCATGTAGGGTATAGCAGAGTTCTGCTTTGCCGACTATGGTTTTCTCACGAGGTTGTTGTTGTTGTTGTTGGTATCTTGCTGTTACGTACCACTTTGCGTGAGAATGGCCTCTTGAGGGGTGTAATTCTTTTTCTTTATCACTCCAGTCATTCTGCAATGTACAAAATAAGAGATAATCGAATGGTGCGATATCAATAAATTACCCTGAATGGGTGGGTTGTACATAGCGTCCTTTTTCGATATTTCAATACCGTTGATTTGCGATTTGATGTCATCGTGCTCTACAGCAGAACCCTCCACTTCTCTAAACCTAACCCCCCTCTCTCTCCAACGATAAGTGTTTCTCCTGACATCGCTCCTCGTATACAATATTTGTTAAAAATTGTTCAGCTTTATTGACGTGGCCCTTCAGTAGAGCAGTGAGTGAAACCCAGCAAGTGTAGAGCCTGCAGAGTATGGTTCTACAGATATCAAAAATTACGAAAGGACGCAGGAGGAAACAGTTGCAAAACGGCGTCTGTGAACATCACAGTGATATTTTCGTTTGGAGGATTCACTGACGAAACAAGCACACAACCAGACCCCAAATCGCACTCTAAATGAAACGGAAAAAGCTCGCAATGAAACAAAATCATCTTCAAACTTCCACAACCCATTTACCAAGAATTACTTAATTGCCCGCAACTTACTCGAAGTTCGTGCCGTCGACAACTTAAATTGACAGTAAGAGTGAAAGACAGCCGCTGCACACAATCACTTCAGCGGAAGTGCAGGTGATGCCTGCAGGGGCCGAGAAGCGGCGCAATGTCTCTCACATGCCACAGTGTACGGATTCGAGCTGTCTTCCATATTCACGACTTGCGTCACTGCTGCACAGCTGTCAGAAGAGCGAGTATGTCGGATGCGGCAACGATGCCAGCCACTCCGAACAACAAGCAATTCCAAATGCACATTCCGTCCCAATGTTAAATATTTAAATTTTGATTACTATTTTAAATAGCCAACTGCATATTTGATAGGCAAATCATTCCCACTGATTGGTCTGCAGTTGCATGCATGTCGCTGAGTTCCACAGTGGAGGCATTCGTATGGGAACTCAATGGCAACTAAACCACTGAATCGCAGAGTGCAACTCATTCACTGAAATGGCGATGGATCTGCTCTGAACACAATTGATGGAGATGTTGTCTTCAGTGCGAGAGGCAGGCAGGGCAGCTGTATGCAAGTACATCAACGTAGCCTAGAACAAGAGCGAAGCCCCACTTCACCGACCAGCACACCCACGCAAGGAAAGTCGTTCAGTCACGTCGGACTTAGCAGTGAAAAGTGTGAAATTGCAAAGTGAAAAGTGAAAAGATATTTAGTGAGAGCGATCCCTCTGTTTCGTATGTCAGGTCAAGATGGGTCAAGGGGGGTTGCAGGTTCATCTGACTGGCAGTAACTATCAATTAGCTGATGAAGCTGCATCACTACTCTTCCAAACTACTGTAACCGATTCCATCCTACCTGCCTATGCCCAAAGTGGCTGAACACTCTCGCAACAGCCTTCACAAGTTCAGCAGATGGGCCTGTGGATTTCAACTGCCACATCCATGCCTATCAATTAGCTGCTGCAGATTCATCACTACTCTTCTAACCTACTGTAAGCGGTTACCTACTACCTACCCTAAGTGGCTGAACACTCTGCCAGGTCCCCAGATGAATATACACGCAGATCAGTGCCCTTCGAATCTGGGCTTCAATGGTCTGAAAGATATACACCCCGAGTGCTTTAAATGTCAGCAAAAAAAAGCCCCGCTAACCCAGTTACCATCTCCAGTTCTTGCCTCCTTCGCAGTGCCATCTTTAATGCTTCTTTCCACACATATATTCAAATGAAGCATTTTATGTGCATGGATGTGTCGCAACTGCTTATCCAATTCCTTTCATAGCGGGGCCTGTAACTGGTACTGATAACTTCAGCCCCTGAGTTAGACCCTTGCAGTAGTTTCCAAGATGCTTTCTATTAGATGTAGTAGTGCCACCAATATAAATGATAGAGACATCCAATTTCCCTCTTGTTTCTGCAGTAACCAAAGTCAACAGTAAACAAAGTTATCACTTAGATAAAGAAGACACTGCCCTGAAGCACTGATGCGATCGCTATAAGGTCACCGCTATCCACATATCGTGCCACACCAATGCACTTATATAGAGTCTCAAATGATCAGGGATTTAATTGATGAACTGCATGAGTCTTTCAAAAGTTTCTTTACATCCCAGGTTGGCAGGTTAACACACAATTTTTCTCACTGTTGTTAAACAACTGTCCTTGCCTGCGATCCTTTCATAGACACTGCGCGTGTAGGCATGCAGCCATATTCAAATAACCACAAGCTCTGCATGGAGTAAAACCACAAGCGAAAGGAGTGCTTGGCTACTCTTCCGTCGGATGATAATGCTGCTGCATCTGTTGCGGTTTGCTGTTGCTCTTTGCTGTCGCTCCTTGTTGGGTGCTGTTGATTCTGCTTAAAATATGCTCTGATAACAATAGGATTGAGTGCGCTCTCCTTCAATTGCAGACACACAAAGGAAACTGCGCTGAATCAAGGAAAGTCGTTGGCAAGTGCTGACAGCCAAAGCGTGCCGTTGTGCCTCAATTGGCGGAGAATGAGAATTGGATGGGATTGCATTGCACTTACGATTAACTCCCTGAGCGGAACGTTTTCGCTATCATGAACAGAACAAAAGCCAAAAAGCAATCAAATTAAAAAGACGTTACTCCGTCCCAAAGGCTGCCATTAAAGCTTCTTTTAATTTGCTGTTTGTAACGGCTTTGCTCATGAACTACCGAAGGGAACGCCATCAGAAGACATCCCCAGGCGACGCAAATTCTAGTCATAAATACGCCGTATACATTTTATGGCGAAATCCGCAGAAGCGAGTACATTAACTCACACGCCCGCCCATGTGAGAAGCCTTTTTCCCTTGCCTGACACTCGCTGCTTGCGTGAAGACATTCAGAATACACTTAGAGCAGGCACATCGACAGCGGACGAGTGGAGGTGGGGACTAATCATAATCAAATTATGCCAAGTGAGGAAAGCAAACAAAGTTCACAGCCAATCCAAGCATAGATACCAGGAACTGCCGCACAGATACCAGGATGTGCCGAGCACATTCATTCCTCGAATAATTTCGAGACAGTTTGGCTGCGCAGTCCCATTTATAAACATTCTGCCGTTATGGCTGAGGACTCTGTGGAGTGCACCGATTTAGAAAATGCTGGGAGCATGTTTTCAGTCAACACATTTTAATTGCGGGTAGGAAGAAGGTCTTTAATGAGACAGGAATAAAGCAAAACTTACTCCAAGTTCTATCCCTTCCACCTACTTTCCACCTACTGATGAGAACTTACTTCCATGGAACTTTGCAAATTTTCCATCCATGTCAGTGTGGAAATGAAATACGAGTCCCTCCAAGCCATTCAGCAGTTCCGTAGCGCTCCAAGAACTAATGGCAGACTACCTAGACTTGTCAGCAATCATCACTCCAAAGCTTCTATCTTCACACACCAGCTGTATGTGAATGTGGCGCCCTTACTAGATCCCCCCGAAGACTCTGGATCGCAACTAGCCTGGTCGTCATTTTAGAGGAACGAAAGACATCAGAGAGTTCGAGTTTCGAGAGTTCCGTTGTGATGGCCAAAGTACCTGCCTTTGGACCAACTGCAAGGTGAAACGTCTCTTGCAAAATGTTCTGCAGTTTCGTCACTCTCCAGGCACATGTCGCGCTCGTCCCTGTTTAGCTGAGACACTATAATCCTTTTAAATAAATGTTGCCTAAACCAAGTGGGCAACTAGTTCTGCCTGGCGCATCTATGAAAGTGATGGCCTGCCGGCAGGGCGGAAGTCCGTATCAACACCCCCAATGTTTTTGATCTGGCCTTGCATTCATCGATGCCTTCTGTTCAGCTAAACTACATCTAATTTCCAGCGCTGGCAAGTGAGTCAGCCTTACACTTAAGTCCTTCCTTATACTTAAGACCGGACCGCCTCCTCTTTCTTTTACACTACCCCGGGGTTTCCTCTTGTGTATTGGCAACTCAATTGAAGAATCCGAAGTGTCGGCTCTACTGATGAGACTCGTCTGGTTATCTTCCAAAGATAGGGTTTTCATCTTACTCTGGACCCCACCTCGCTTCTGGAGGCAGCTCGCAATGCGATAGCACATCACTTGCTCTCTTTGCCCAGACCGCCCCTCAGACACCTCCCACAATTGGTTTTCTCTGGAGAAAGCGTACATAAGAGTGTAGCTGGCAACTTCGCTTATCCGGAATGACCCTTCTCAGAAGGAGAGGCATTTACATCAGCCACTTACTCTGCCTTGCCCATGGCTCCGGCCTCCACCGACACGTGGGCGTATATCCCCGCCCGCTCATTTCCGTTAGGCACCGCTGTACGGAGTAGATCTTCCCCTAACCGTTTTGGTATGCGGATGAGTAACCCACCTACCCAACCGAAGCACGAGTCACCTGCCGGGAACGCGCCAGATGAGAGAAACGGTGGATCCTAATTAAATATTTCAACAAATTCACACTTTTTGTAACTCTATCTCTTCTGTCCCACTCCCTCGATCCACCCTCACCCCTCTCCTACTCTACCTCTCCCTTTCTCAGACTCTTCCTCTCTCTTTATCCACCTCGCCATCTGTCCCTCTCCACCTCACAGTGAAACTGCAGCTAATTGTTAAATGTATTTGGATTACAAGCTGTAAACTAAAAAAACCCAATGAAAACACGTTAACAAAATTCATAACGAAACTGCAAGGATATAAAAATATCCTTCATTAGGAACAAATTTGCTGCACTCATTCGATTGGCTGAGTAAATAATGGACTAACTACGCAAACTGTTATACGGACGGGCATGCAGCCATAGATGCACACCTGCCGCCAACCAGCGAAACTGCTACGGGTGCGGGTAAAAGGGACGGGTGTGGATGTGGATGCGGGTGCTGGTGCTGGTGTGTTTGAGAAGAAGCGCAGTAGCAGCTCTTCCAATGTATTCGCTGCCCACCGGTGCGATGCAGATTGGTGGAAATTTTACTGAAATCTTCCTTCAGGTCAAAATGTTTCAATTTGCCCCTCCACTCACCTGGCATTAAATTGCTATCGCGAGTATGCAAAGAAGGGGCTCCAGAATACGAGTAATTGCTGAAGGCTGCACGAGTGTGGCATCAGGCCAACCCATATGTTGCACGTTGGGCGTTTGATTTATGTTTCTTTTGCCAATGCTTGCCTTATTGCAGCCACAACAGGAGGCGTGTCTAGCAAGTCAGCGCACACACTCTAGCGTCGTTACTCCCAGCAGAGTGTGAGTGTGTGCATACTCGTATGTTTTCTGATTTTGCTGACTTGAAGTCAGCTACGACTGTTTGTGCTTACTGGGCATGTGAAGGAGCAACTCGCCTCAACACCTGCCAACTTCCTTGGTTTGGTAGCTATGCATAAGGCAGTGGGTGTGTGTTATGTGTGTGTGTGTGTGTGTGTGTGTGTGTGTGTGTGTTTATGTTGTATATGAGTGTGCGTGTAAGTGAGTGTATTCCGCACCCAAACGCAGAGGACGACTTACAAGTAATTGCATACTTTATGGCAATCCTTCCTTACTCATACGGGCACTTTTTTGATTGACACTTTCCTGAAAGCCAGTCGAAAAGGCGAAGCTGCCTGCCTAGCGCTGATATACACTTGCAACAAGAACCTTCTCTGCTCTTCTGCTGCCAGCCAACCGTCCATCCAATTCTCCTTCACCAAATCAAAGAATCCTTGGCATGTTTACAAGCAGCTGCTGTGACTTTTAATGAAATTGGAGGGGGCAATCCAGCAGAACACGAGTATGTGAAAGCTGCATTTGCCGCCTGGTTGTTTGTGGCTGGGTACTGTCTGACACGTGCATTTGCAGAGTACGATTGACTTTTCTCATCGACTGATTTGCAAGTGCAAAGCCATCAGCTGCAATATGAAATCAGCGTTCGTTTGCTCTGCCACCCTAAAAGAGGGCTTGCAATGCTGATGACAAAATTAGCATATAAACAGTGTTGAAGCGATTAACGCATACTTTCAGGCTGCACTGTCACATTGTGCTACACAAATGTTCGTTTCGTTTTAGTGAATGAAAGCGTAACTTTCTCGGCAGCACTCTTCCAAGCAGCTCATCCAACATATTCGCATACTTTGAACAACTTCTTTTGACTGTGATCAACAAATTGCTGCCAGGCAAGTGCACAACAACAATAATAATGATTATTATAATTGCTGTGTGTTAAAGGCTGCTGGCACGCTGAGAGCTGAGTCAGTGAAAATCAAATATTTACATGCACCCGGCGGCAGGAAATCTATTTAAGGGCCAACAAAGGCAGCTCTCGAACACAAGGCACGCACCTTTCAGCCACAATTTGAACGAGGAGGCCCCCGCTGTAATTAAGAGTGGGCGTCGTTCTACGCTTTGTTTTCGTCTTCTGCTCAACTTAAGTGGCAGTCGCGTGCAGTGTGAGAGCAAACGCCACGTCATCAAACGAAAAAACTCGCGAGCAGGTTCGCTGCGGCAGCTTCTATGAAAGCCCTTTCAACGGTTTCGCAGTTCATAATTTTTACTTTATTTCCATTGAGGATGTGACGTGAGCGTGTGCGTGCGTTGTCTTTGGAAGATTAATGATGCTCTTGTTCACACACTGTGTTCGTCGTCCTTGTGTGGAATAGCTTCCTTGATAAATAATCGTATCTTTTGATATTTTTGTTTTGTTATGTATTTTGATTCTTCCAGATGTGTGATCTCCACCGTTAAACATGCCTGGCAAGCGTTCATACGCTTCCCGCAGTCATTTAAATCCGTTCACAACAGCCGAAACAGCAGCTCAGAGGATGTGTAAAAGGACGCGTGTGCCACCGCTGTACACCCATTCTAAGTACCTAAGTAATCGAGCGCTTCGACTGCAACCACACCCGCTCTGAAGTGTGTTTTTCCTTATACAACTCTGTAAGGAAGGTACGATGCGCAAGGATATGACACTTTCAAAGACACCAGTTTGGTTGCTGATTCTGCAAATAAACACTCTCAAAGCCACCTCGAACCTGAGCTGGTCCCTGCTGCCTGCCTACGCACCATCTAAGTAAGCTATTTTTTTGCACTGAAGGCACACGTACACTCTAATTGGAGGATTCCTAAACAAGGGCGTTTCATATAGTGTCGACCACGAACAGTTCCCAATTAATTTCAGGATGCGAATGCCAGGTTGATCTGGCTAAAACGAAGCAAAGCAACGATTCGATCCATTTCTAGAAACCAGGAAATCCAACTACGACAGCGTCTCAAAATCCGCATATGGCATGATGACATCTCACAAGGCTCCCACAAATATCTACTTTGAATACCAGTTTGCTTAGGATGCAGTGTTTTTCAAGCGGAAATAACCGCTATTCACGAACCTTTGAATTGGTTGAGAATAAACGAGGTTACCGTCAAGGATATCTGTATTTTATCAGAAAGCCAAGCTGCACTAAAGGCTTTGGATGCATTCCAAATAACATCAAGGAGTGTCTTAGACTGTCGCCGATCTCTAAATGAGATGGCTAAACAATTCCATATCCATTTATGCTGGTTACCAGGCCATAGGGATATACCAGGGAACTGCAAGGCTGATCAACTTGCGAGAGGCGGCACTTGTATGCCAAATGTCGGTAGGCATATGGGTATACCTCTCGCGACTTGTAAGCTACTCATAAGGGAGACACTAATTAATTCTACCAATCAAAGGTGGATATGTGCCACTACCTGCGAAATCGCCAGGCAAACATGCCCGAGGCTAAATCTGCGTCTATCATTAGACTCAATAGACTACAAATTAGGACTATAATAGGAGCCCTCACAGGTCTAATAGAAAATCATGCAAGAAGAATGGGAGTTTACGAGTATATGCATGATTTCTGTCTCAGCTGCAGACACGAGGAGGAACTGGAAATGGTCCAGCATCTTTTCTGTACATGTCCAGCTTTTGCTGGAAATAGGGAACGATTACTAGGATCCCACTTCTTAACAAGTAGGGATAATCTATACCAGTCAGGTGTCAACAACCTTCTTCTCTTTATAAAAGGCTCAGATTGGTTCCATCTGGAGGGGGAAGCTGAGCCTTGCCTCGCATCCGCTGCTCACAACGGACCCAACTGGTGGTCTAAGTGGCATCACTGGTTTATTGGTGATGCGGCTACCCAACCTACCTTTGGGTGAATAATTTGCTGCCATCAGAGTAGTTGTGGCACAACTCATGATTCCTTTCTAAACCCCGTTAGAAAGTTCGCATTCTTCAGTCTTCTGCCTTCGATTTAAAGTTCGTCCTTGCTCCGGCTCCAGTTCATTTGCATACGCAGCCATATCAATTCTTCGCCTGTGTAGATACTGGGTGAGAACTCACCTGAAGTTGGCCAGTCATCGAGGATGTGTGTGGCTGTTGTTTTCTCAGCAAGACGGGTCTGCACTGAACGAGGTGCTTGCCACGGCCATCTCGCTCAGGCGTTGGCTTCTCACCTTCAGGTAGGGTGCTGGTACCATATGGATTCCTTTCACTTCATAACAACAGCATTGTTTGAAGTTCTTTGATCTTGTTTAGGTCATTCTTTCTATACATGGTTTTTGTTGCTATTGTTGTTGTTGCCTGTCTTTTTATGATATCTCTGTACTTTTAGATTTAAGGCGGCATTGCTTCTCACGACAAAGTTGAAGCCGAAAAGTCTAAAAGCCCGAATGATATTGACTCGCTTGCGTTTAGCATGTCATTCGTTGGCAATTGATTGGAAATTGGCACACTCACAATGAGCTATTCCTGCCTATTCAACTGCACGTATGCAAATTTATACGAATACGTCGACAGTTTTTCCTAGTGCTCTGTCTTCGCCTGTGGCGAGAAATACGCGTTCAATTGTAACCGCTCTGTGGCATATTTTTAGGCTTTTACTCCAGTTGACAAGTGTTCTCCATGGTCACTCCCATCCTATTTGCATGAACTCTCGTAGGCGAGTTCATTCTGCATTTCAGACGCACTCTGACCTGTCAATAAAGAAAATGCCAAAACACACAAACGTGATTTACTCACGCAATCAGAGCCGAAGCAGATTTCACATATGAGGTCACTTTTTGTGTGCCTCTCGGGAGCCCGAGGCAAACATTGAACAACTAAAACACAAAATACAAATTAATAGCCTGCATAGACAAGTGCAGCCATATTGGCCACTGTTGGCAGGCTGATGCGGCAGTAAACCCACCTCTACTGCTGCGCTCCTCACCGCCTGTGTACGTGCAGCAGAGCGCACGTCAGTGATTCGCTGTGGGGGACATGTGTGGATTTCCCTTGCTGGCTTGCCATGAAAGAATTCGAATTTACTGACCTCGTTTTGCGCTTTGCAACAGGCACAACAGCACGTCCCCATACATCCATGCATAAAAGCGTATCTTGGCAATATTTTTGACTGCTGTGCAGTTGCTCTGCAATTGGCAATGCAAATTGCTGCCAAACTACGAGTAAGTTGCCATCAATTTGCTGCTGCTTCAGTTGCAAATTTACTGCAATTTTGTAATCTTCCACAGAGGCTGCTTTCCATGTCAGCTCAAGCAGCGCAACAAATGCGTCAAAATTGCACCAGATGCTTCCGGTAGCTCGCTTGGCGTTGGAAGAGCAGATTAATTCACCTGTTGCAGATGATAAGTTTTCAACTTCTCAGCATGCCATTTCCCAGCTACAACATCATTTGTTCCGTGTTCTGTGTTGCTGTGAGTGGCTTAACTCGGTTATCCCTTCATGTCTTACATGCCGAAGCGCTTAATTCGCCAGCAACGCTGTCAGGGGAGATGTAGACGGAGCAGCAAGGAGGTCGCTAACCGTTTTTATGCATTATTTACGCTGTTTAATCTTCACCCTTTGGATGATCCTTACTCTTGGGACCGACACGGCTGGGCACGGGACCGCACTTCTTTCTTACTCATTTAAATGCCATTAAAATTATTATTGTTAACGTTGCGTAAAGCAGAGGCCTAAACTGTCAATGAATTAATTCTGAAACACAGGAAGGCACACGGCAGGCCACACTCTCCCCGTCCTGATGATGCTATCCGCTGTGCTTTCAGCATGTCCCCAACTGAGCGCATAAAGGGTTACGAGTACATTTGCATATTCCATGGCGTTTGGGCTATTTTAGGTGTGCCTCTGTGTGTGTGTTTGTGTGTGTGTGTAGCTGCAGAGCCTTCGGGCTATCGGCTCTAAAGTTATGAAAGATTCTGTGGGATTCCTGTACCGTTCGGGATGGCTCCGCAGTGCTTTCTTGTGTGGAAGCGGTAAATGTACGAGAAGGACTGCTCAGTGTTGGAGTTGAAAAGGGGTGTAAATTAGCAGCAATCATATTATTTAATAGCGGTCTATGCGTCAGGATCCTGGCATGAATTTCGCACACAATTGCACATGCCTTTAGGCGTCGCGCCGGCACTAAAAGTTATCCTGCTTTGTTGATATTTGGTTAGATCGTTTATTTATGGCATTATTTGTAGCATGAAATCAATTTTGAATTTAATTTACTGCATAACACAGTTTCGGGCGAAGGGATAAAATTCTGAATTGTATTCAAAATGGTGGCGAACCAAGTTTTGCTTGGGGAAAACAAAAGATGTGTAGCCACGAAGTGTAAAAATCAGTGCGTAAAACGCATGGCCACCTACTACCAGAGTGGGTCCCTCAGAAAAAGGCCAACCACACGGTTTTGTAGCTAAAAAAATCAGTTGGAAGTGAGTTTTAACATCTTAACAAGCTTACAGAATGAGCTCCGCAGGTCCTTATTCTACTACACACAGCAAGCATTCGTATCGTTTAACACACGATATGATTGAGCTCTCCAAAAGTAGGCTTATTCTTGGTACTCGTATGTAATGTAAACGAAGTGTTGAACTTCACGTACGGGACAATAATTCAAACGCAACGAAGAAGAAAGCTACTGCCTGCTGTTAGGAAGCGTCATCATGATATGCAGGTAGGTCCTCTGTGTTTTACTGAATACAGCCAAAGAAAGTTAGGAGTATTGCCTTCGCTCCAGGCAGGAACCTGTTCGGAATTCAAAGTTCTTTAATTCGTATTTCCAACTTTCTGGACAGAGAGTTTCATTCTGCATTTATGTTGTGATCCTAAGCCTCACTCAATCCTCGTATCGTAAAGGTGCCTTCATTCCGGACCTACTCACTCGAAGAGGATAGATTCGTGGTTTGCTTGGCCAACTCCGATACTGGAATTGGTATAGGAAGCCTCCACTCAATCCTCGTATACAACATAAAGATAGTTCCATTCCGGACCATCTCACTCGCCGAGGATAGATTGGTGGTTTACTTAGCCAGCAGACGGACTGGAACTGGTATAGGAAACGTTAAGAAAAGATTGTACCACAATTGCCTCCTCATTTGTTACTCAAATTCCTCATGGACTGGGGTCAGATATTCGGTCTTTGGAGCGGCTGTGACGGAAGTAGTCCTGCGCATTGGCCACACCATCACTCATCCACTGCGAGTCACAAGTCTTGTTTTCTCTTTCGCACCAATATACTCGGTCGACGTTGAAAGCACATGCAAATCTTGTGGGAGCAGACAGTTTAGCAGACCAGTTCAATTGTGAATTTGGCCACTGTAGCGTTAATTGAAATATCCTCGTTTGTATTAAAGAACAACAAATTTCCATCTTCTTAATTTCTCAAGCAAAACAAGCAAAGAAAAAGTGTCGACTGCACAAATAAAAACCAAGTCTCGGAACAGTGTTTACACAAAAATAACGCGTCAAGTTCAATTAAAATCGTAAACGCAGTCATGCGATTCCGGCAGTGATTGTCACAAAATATAATCCTCTTCAGTGGATCGATGCCGATGGTATAATTCCATTTTAATGAGCGTGCTGGCTGACACTAATTTCCGAATGACTGGCTGCACAATAGACTCACGCCGAGACCCGGTTGCTGCCTGGAATGGTGCAGCATTTAATCACTCACACGAAAAATCAAAAAATTAATATTTATGTGCACCGCAATCGGGAGGCTTCATCGTGTGCACTGAAAGTGTGTGCGTGCACACAAAGGAATAGCAATATTTGAGGCCGCAAGGAGAGCGATGCTCGTAATTCCACATACCTACTACAGCATTCGATCACTTCCGGCACCAGGTGCTTGGACGAAAACCATTAGTGGAGTCCTGTCAACCACTCACACCCAAGCGGTTGGCTCCTCACCTACCAAATGCGCGCTTAAAATGTAATAAAATAAATTAATAGCTACGGCGAGCAGGCAACGCTGCGGCCGAGCGCACAAAAGTATGCTAAATTTTGTGTGTTTCGCTTCTTTTCTTTTGTGCGGCGCTTTTCTTTCTGTGTGCGCCCGTGTTGCTTGGCGCCAAACGTGCGTACGTGTGAGTGCACTACACGCGGCGGGCTGTGAGTGGGTGGTGAAGAAAACCAAGGAAAGTAAACATTTGTGTGTGGTTTTATTGTGTGTGTCTAATGGAAACTAAATGGTTAAATATTTGGTGTGTTAAATGTGTAAGCATCTGCGTGTGTGCGTGTGTGTGTGGGAGAGTGGTGTTGCATGCGTGTGGATGAGCTAAAGGAGTCTAATATTTATGGTGAAAATGTTGATGCCATTGTGCTAATAAAAATTATTGTTCTTATAGTTAATGGTTTCATATTTGGGGCGTGTATTTAGGCACTTACTCGCATACACCCTGAAGTAAAATGTGAAACTGGTGCCATGTCTGCGTCAATGCCAACTAGTTGCGTACTAGACGTAAGACTGCTTCTTGTTACTTTTAATCAGGGAACAGCTGCGCTGGTTATCAGGCAACTGGTGGTGTTCTAGCCCAGCTTAACACCAGTGTCCATTTCACGATCTCACCAACTGGTTCATATTATGATAGTTGCAGACTAATTCAACAGTTGCACTTGAAACGCTTAAGCGACCCAAAAGGATAATCAATTATTATGAAATGGGAGTAGACAAGGTTGAAATTTGCCACCAATTACATTTTGGACAGCGTTTAGGAACATAATATAAAGAAAATCGAAAAATTTGGCAGATGGCAGAAGGAAATCAATGATCTGATTAGAAATCATACCAAATATAATTCTTAAATTCCACTAGAAAATACCGTATTAATGAGTCCTTGAGTAATCTAGTCATAAAAATAATCGCCGCTGAAGAGAAGAAAAAGGGGATACATCCCACAAAATACTAACATACATATATAAAACTCGCCTCGAGACTGCTTCCAAGTCGCAACTAAACTGTTTCCCAAAAGAGGAACGGTATATTATGACTAAATCTCGCATCGAGACTGCTTCCAAGTCGCAACTAAACTGCTTCCCAAAAGAGGTACGGTATATTATGACTAAATCTCGCATCGAAGCTGCTTCCAAGTCGCAACTAAACTGTTTCCCAAAAGAGGAACGGTATATTATGACTAAATCTCGCATCGAGACTGCTTCCAAGTCGCAACTAAACTGCTTCCCAAAAGAGGTACGGTATATTATGACTAAATCTCGCATCGAAGCTGCTTCCAAGTGGCAACTAAACTGCCTCCCAAAATCGGTACGGTATATTATGACTAAATCTCGCATCGAGACTGCTTCCAAGTCGCAACTAAACTGCTTCCCAAAAGAGGTACGGTATATTATGACTAAATCTCGCATCGAAGCTGCTTCCAAGTCGCAACTAAACTGTTTCCCAAAAGAGGAACGGTATATTATGACTAAATCTCGCATCGAGACTGCTTCCAAGTCGCAACTAAACTGCTTCCCAAAAGAGGAACGGTATATTATGACTAAATCTCGCATCGAGACTGCTTCCAAGTCGCAACTAAACTGCTTCCCAAAAGAGGAACGGTATATTATGACTAAATCTCGCATCGAGACTGCTTCCAAGTCGCAACTAAACTGCCTCCCAAAATCGGTACGGTATATTATGACTAAATCTCGCATCGAGACTGCTTCCAAGTCGCAACTAAACTGCTTCCCAAAAGAGGTACGGTATATTATGACTAAATCTCGCATCGAAGCTGCTTCCAAGTCGCAACTAAACTGTTTCCCAAAAGAGGAACGGTATATTATGACTAAATCTCGCATCGAGACTGCTTCCAAGTCGCAACTAAACTGCTTCCCAAAAGAGGTACGGTATATTATGACTAAATCTCGCATCGAAGCTGCTTCCAAGTGGCAACTAAACTGCCTCCCAAAATCGGTACGGTATATTATGACTAAATCTCGCATCGAGACTGCTTCCAAGTCGCAACTAAACTGCTTCCCAAAAGAGGTACGGTATATTATGACTAAATCTCGCATCGAAGCTGCTTCCAAGTGGCAACTAAACTGCCTCCCAAAAGAGGTACGGTATATTATGACTAAATCTCGTATCGAAGCTGCTTCCAAGTTGCAACTAAACTGTTTCCCAAAAGAGGAACGGTATATTATGACTAAATCTCGCATCGAGACTGCTTCCAAGTCGCAACTAAACTGCCTCCCAAAAGAGGTACGGTATATTATGACTAAATCTCGCATCGAAGCTGCTTCCAAGTGGCAACTAAACTGCCTCCCAAAAGAGGTACGGTATATTATGACTAAATCTCGTATCGAGACTGCTTCCAAGTCGCAACTAAACTGTTTCCCAAAAGAGGAACGGTATATTATGACTAAATCTCGCATCGAGACTGCTTCCAAGTCGCAACTAAACTGCCTCCCAAAAGAGGTACGGTATATTATGACTAAATCTCGCATCGAAGCTGCTTCCAAGTGGCAACTAAACTGCCTCCCAAAAGAGGTACGGTATATTATGACTAAATCTCGTATCGAAGCTGCTTCCAAGTTGCAACTAAACTGCCTCCCAAAATCGGTACGGTATATTATGACTAAATCTCGTATCGAAGCTGCTTCCAAGTGGCAACTAAACTGCCTCCCAAAAGAGGTACGGTATATTATGACTAAATCTCGCATCGAGACTGCTTCCAAGTCGCAACTAAACTGCTTCCCAAAAGAGGTACGGTATATTATGACTAAATCTCGCATCGAGACTGCTTCCAAGTCGCAACTAAACTGCTTCCCAAAAGAGGTACGGTATATTATGACTAAATCTCGCATCGAGACTGCTTCCAAGTCGCAACTAAACTGCTTCCCAAAAGAGGTACGGTATATTATGACTAAATCTCGCATCGAAGCTGCTTCCAAGTGGCAACTAAACTGCTTCCCAAAAGAGGTACGGTATATTATGACTAAATCTCGCATCGAGACTGCTTCCAAGTCGCAACTAAACTGCTTCCCAAAAGAGGTACGGTATATTATGACTAAATCTCGCATCGAGACTGCTTCCAAGTCGCAACTAAACTGCTTCCCAAAAGAGGAACGGTATATTATGACTAAATCTCGCATCGAAGCTGCTTCCAAGTGGCAACTAAACTGCTTCCCAAAAGAGGTACGGTATATTATGACTAAATCTCGCATCGAGACTGCTTCCAAGTCGCAACTAAACTGCTTCCCAAAAGAGGTACGGTATATTATGACTAAATCTCGCATCGAGACTGCTTCCAAGTCGCAACTAAACTGCTTCCCAAAAGAGGTACGGTATATTATGACTAAATCTCGTATCGAAGCTGCTTCCAAGTGGCAACTAAACTGCCTCCCAAAAGAGGTACGGTATATTATGACTAAATCTCGTATCGAGACTGCTTCCAAGTCGCAACTAAACTGTTTCCCAAAAGAGGAACGGTATATTATGACTAAATCTCGCATCGAGACTGCTTCCAAGTCGCAACTAAACTGCCTCCCAAAAGAGGTACGGTATATTATGACTAAATCTCGTATCGAAGCTGCTTCCAAGTGGCAACTAAACTGCCTCCCAAAAGAGGTACGGTATATTATGACTAAATCTCGCATCGAGACTGCTTCCAAGTCGCAACTAAACTGCTTCCCAAAAGAGGTACGGTATATTATGACTAAATCTCGTATCGAAGCTGCTTCCAAGTGGCAACTAAACTGCCTCCCAAAAGAGGTACGGTATATTATGACTAAATCTCGTATCGAGACTGCTTCCAAGTCGCAACTAAACTGTTTCCCAAAAGAGGAACGGTATATTATGACTAAATCTCGCATCGAGACTGCTTCCAAGTCGCAACTAAACTGCTTCCCAAAAGAGGTACGGTATATTATGACTAAATCTCGTATCGAAGCTGCTTCCAAGTGGCAACTAAACTGCCTCCCAAAAGAGGTACGGTATATTATGACTAAATCTCGTATCGAAGCTGCTTCCAAGTGGCAACTAAACTGCCTCCCAAAAGAGGTACGGTATATTATGACTAAATCTCGCATCGAGACTGCTTCCAAGTCGCAACTAAACTGCTTCCCAAAAGAGGTACGGTATATTATGACTAAATCTCGTATCGAAGCTGCTTCCAAGTGGCAACTAAACTGCCTCCCAAAAGAGGTACGGTATATTATGACTAAATCTCGTATCGAGACTGCTTCCAAGTCGCAACTAAACTGTTTCCCAATAGAGGAACGGTATATTATGACTAAATCTCGCATCGAGACTGCTTCCAAGTCGCAATTAAACTGCTTCCCAAAAGAGGTACGGTATATTATGACTAAATCTCGTATCGAAGCTGCTTCCAAGTGGCAACTAAACTGCCTCCCAAAAGAGGTACGGTATATTATGACTAAATCTCGCATCGAAGCTGCTTCCAAGTGGCAACTAAACTGCCTCCCAAAAGAGGTACGGTATATTATGACTAAATCTCGTATCGAAGCTGCTTCCAAGTTGCAACTAAACTGCCTCCCAAAATCGGTACGGTATATTATGACTAAATCTCGTATCGAAGCTGCTTCCAAGTGGCAACTAAACTGCCTCCCAAAAGAGGTACGGTATATTATGACTAAATCTCGCATCGAGACTGCTTCCAAGTCGCAACTAAACTGCTTCCCAAAAGAGGTACGGTATATTATGACTAAATCTCGCATCGAGACTGCTTCCAAGTCGCAACTAAACTGCTTCCCAAAAGAGGTACGGTATATTATGACTAAATCTCGCATCGAGACTGCTTCCAAGTCGCAACTAAACTGCTTCCCAAAAGAGGTACGGTATATTATGACTAAATCTCGCATCGAAGCTGCTTCCAAGTGGCAACTAAACTGCTTCCCAAAAGAGGTACGGTATATTATGACTAAATCTCGTATCGAGACTGCTTCCAAGTCGCAACTAAACTGTTTCCCAAAAGAGGAACGGTATATTATGACTAAATCTCGCATCGAGACTGCTTCCAAGTCGCAACTAAACTGCCTCCCAAAAGAGGTACGGTATATTATGACTAAATCTCGTATCGAAGCTGCTTCCAAGTGGCAACTAAACTGCCTCCCAAAAGAGGTACGGTATATTATGACTAATTCTCGTATCGAAGCTGCTTCCAAGTTGCAACTAAACTGCCTCCCAAAAGAGGTACGGTATATTATGACTAATTCTCGTATCGAAGCTGCTTCCAAGTTGCAACTAAACTGCCTCCCAAAAGAGGTACGGTATATTATGACTAAATCTCGCATCGAGACTGCTTCCAAGTCGCAACTAAACTGCCTCCCAAAAGAGGTACGGTATATTATGACTAAATCTCGCATCGAGACTGCTTCCAAGTCGCAACTAAACTGCTTCCCAAAAGAGGTACGGTATATTATGACTAAATCTCGCATCGAGACTGCTTCCAAGTCGCAACTAAACTGCCTCCCAAAAGAGGTACGGTATATTATGACTAAATCTCGCCTCGAGACTGCTTCCAAGTCGCAACTAAACTGTTTCCCAAAAGAGGAACGGTATATTATGACTAATTCTCGTATCGAAGCTGCTTCCAAGTTGCAACTAAACTGCCTCCCAAAAGAGGTACGGTATATTATGACTAATTCTCGTATCGAAGCTGCTTCCAAGTTGCAACTAAACTGCCTCCCAAAAGAGGTACGGTATATTATGACTAAATCTCGCATCGAGACTGCTTCCAAGTCGCAACTAAACTGCCTCCCAAAAGAGGTACGGTATATTATGACTAAATCTCGCATCGAGACTGCTTCCAAGTCGCAACTAAACTGTTTCCCAAAAGAGGTACGGTATATTATGACTAAATCTCGCATCGAGACTGCTTCCAAGTGGCAACTAAACTGCCTCCCAAAAGAGGTACGGTATATTATGACTAAATCTCGCATCGAGACTGCTTCCAAGTCGCAACTAAACTGCTTCCCAAAAGAGGTACGGTATATTATGACTAAATCTCGCCTCGAGACTGCTTCCAAGTCGCAACTAAACTGTTTCCCAAAAGAGGAACGGTATATTATGACTAATTCTCGTATCGAAGCTGCTTCCAAGTTGCAACTAAACTGCCTCCCAAAAGAGGTACGGTATATTATGACTAATTCTCGTATCGAAGCTGCTTCCAAGTTGCAACTAAACTGCCTCCCAAAAGAGGTACGGTATATTATGACTAAATCTCGCATCGAGACTGCTTCCAAGTCGCAACTAAACTGCTTCCCAAAAGAGGTAAAGTATATTCTTATATCTTTGTTCATGACTCTTACTTATGATGCGGTGTTGTCGACTTCGACTTTAATGAGGTCTCGCTAATAGCTCTTCAATAATGATTTATTACCAATGTGCGCATCACTGATTTATTATTATTAATCGGTTATGACATTTCAACCTTTTCCTGTTTAGTTATGTATGACGAAAGGACTATTTCGGGACAAATTTTGGTTTCGATTCGCAACATCCATAGTGGCTCCTGGAGTACACAACGCAAATGTGCTAAACAATTATAGAAATGTGTGGAGGAACCTTCGAGCAGTGCGCTACTCGTAAGCCAGGTGCATATCTAAAGCCCACAATTTACGCTTTAATTCAGTCAAAGTCTGTCGGAGAGGCATTGATACGCTACCGCTGAACTTTTACTGCAGGGGGTGATTTTACTTTCACTGTACACGCGTGACTCCAGTTTGGGGATGTTCCATAGTGTTTTCGAATAGTTTTGTTAAAGGTGCAAGGACCTCAAAGAACGGATATGGTATTTCAAGTGTCTATTACTCGTGTTTTTTTAACATTAGTCCCTGCTTTTTGAGAGGAATCCTTTGGGGCGGGGATGTGCACTCTCTCCCCTCTATCTAGCCAACGAATATGAATTGATGCCAATTTTGTTCGATGTCGTTGGTGCGCATTTTGTGGCTTTCTACTCATAGTTCACGGTGGGTTGGTGGAAAGATGCACCCTGCTACCACGTTATTGCCCTGTTGTACATGCTGGTGTTGTTGTTGTGCTCCCGATGGGCAAAGTGTTGCGTTTTGCTGTTCACAATTGATCATTGATATGTTCATTTCTTTTCACTTGTTTATTTTCGAAGCTATTGAAATGTTGTGTGGCTCTTTGTGTATTTTTTGTGCCCACCACTGCCTTCGAATGAGAGTTCACATCATGCAGGATTGGCTTTCTACAAATAGAAGGGTGTTTATTTCAGAAGTGTACGCTTCTTATTGTGTGGCTCTTCATATATAAGTACTGCCCACCATGCTCTTCAATTAAAATGCAATTTTTATGTGTGTCCTTTATTTTGTATACTTTAGAAGTGGACGCTGCTCGAAGTGTGGCTCTTTGTATATGCTTGGAGCCCACCACTGCTTTAAATTTTATAGTGAAACCATGCAGTGTTGCCGTGAGCCGTTGTCTCCAATTGAGCGCAATCATCTTTCTCACTAATACTTAAAGGGAGCTTGCATAACTGAAACATAAGCTACGAAAAGGAGTAACTGGATTAGGGACTTTGATAGAGTGCTCTGCATTGTGGTCATAATCAGGGCAAGTGAACACCGTTGTGGTCCTATTCTTCGAGTACTCACTGGTGTTTTAGTAATGCCACCAATCGCATTAATCAAAGTTTGAGTAAGTTAGAAACTAGTGCAATAAGAGCACTTCAAAGAGGATTTCTATTCAAAGGAAGGAAAGTGCGCTAAACGCACAAAATTGCCAAACACGGAAGGAGACACTCTTGTACCACATCGAACACATTCCTTCTATTTGCTTCGAAATGTGTGAACACGAAACTATGTACAAGTTTGTTAAAAATCCAATTTCCATTCCAATTGGTCAACAGCTTTGTACGAACCACATTCGGCCGGCAGCGTCCGCCAACCTAAGCCCACACGCGTCCCAGAAGCGAAATGTGGGAAATTCGATAACACTTTCCAAACTAAAGCAGCTGCAGTTTTAATTTCGTTTCTGTGGCTACGGAAATGAGACCATTACAGTTCCTTGCGAAGGCTCTGGTGTACGGAAAAAAAGGATAATAACCCATTTTTTGTTCGCTATGAACGTGAAATATTACAAAAAAAGTTCAAATCCCATTCGACAGCCGGCAGACACACTGAATGACAGCTTCAATCAAAGAGAACAACCAGGACCCAACACGACACCTCCCAGCGACAGAAGGTAATAAATATAAATGAAAAGAACGGAACAGAACGGCGAACAAACACAAACGTAAATAAAAAGAAAAAGAAACAAACAGCAAAAGAACAAAACAAACAAGAAACAAATGAAAGCAAAAAACTGAAAATTTCAGTGGAATTAAATTGAATTTATATTCGAGAATCGTTCAATACGAGTAGAACAGACGCCGTGCACTTGTGTGCTCTGGTTGTGGGGGCACATACAGCCTCCTCAGCGCACACATCGAACATTTAAGGACACACGGGAACACGGGCGTGACTGCAAACGAGTCGGAATTGCACGTGAATTGTTCGTGAACGCAATTCGCCATTTTCAAATAGGAAAACAAAGGAAAGGGTAAAGGAATTTAAATGAAAGTGCTGAAAAAACAGACGCGTGCAGCCCAACGTGAGCCGGGAAACTGGTGAGTTTCAAGTATGACGCGATTACGTGAGATAACAATCGCTGGGGGACTCCCCTGCCTGCCATTTTGCCACATGTGAGTTGTTTGTAGTGTTGTTGTTGTTGTTGTTGTTGCTGCTGTTGTTGCTGTTGTTGTTGTTGCTGCTGTTGTTGTTGCTATTGTTGCCGCTGTTGTTGCTGCTGTTGTTGTGGCTGCTGTTGTTGCTCTTCTGTTGTCAGTCCGCGTATAATTTGATCATCTGCGTCGCAGTTGTTGTTGGAACAGCCACAAAAGCGACAAAAAGTGGCGGCTCTTGAAGCGTGCTGCTTATGCATTGTTCCTCGGCTTTTTGTGACTCCTTTTTCGCATCCTTTTTTCAATATATTTTCCTTTTTTTGTTGTCTTTTGGAAAGTTTTGCATTTTTTATTGCTTGCTTCTATGGCGATTTGGGTACATCGCCTTCGAAAGAACGCAGAAAAATGTGTGACGTTAGGCCGACTACGCGGTACCCTATATCGTAAGTGTACCAAGCTGCGCCCACAGAAATTTGGTGGGCGTGCGAAGTCAACCATGGCCATATGCGCTCCATGTAAGTCAATACTGAACAAGACTCTTTTTAAAAAGGGGTTTCACAATACGGATTTCTACTGGAGTATGGGCGTGGCAGTCGTTATATTACGTCCACTTTGGACATCAAAATTTCACACTCCAATCTTGTGCCATTATGGTAAATTGTGCTGACCAAATTTTGTATGGAATATATACGGTGGGCGTGGTTGTGAAGTTAATCCTAGCGTTTTGCCACTGTAATCTAATATTCAATGTGATGTTCATATTTCTTGAAGAAGTTTACAGTCATTAACATGTCTGATTTGTGGGCGTGGCCGTGTGCAACCATTTCTTGACATATTCTGGTATCGCGTTAGTGCTAAATTATGCTTTTATATATTATAAAATGAAACCTTCTCTATAATAATTTCGAAACAGATGTCCAGTGCTCTTTATAAGCGAAGTAGGCGTGTCGTTTATCTGATTCCGTGTATTGCTTGCATAGGACTTTATAGTACTAGTCTGACTCTTCACAGCAAATTTTGTCATACATCTCGCAGACACTTTAAGCTGTGAACTGTGTGAATAGTGGGCATGGAAGGCTGTCTATGCCGCCCATATTTTGCTTAGTCTTGTGAGACCCACTCTAGTATTACTATCCTGTGTTATATATCATTCCTTGGCACAAAGCTGTGGCCGTTTTACAATAGGTGAGTTTCATATGTGGGGTAGGTGCGTCATTTGTCCGATTCTGTGCATATCGGCAGCTGGATATATCTAAAGATCCAAACTATGATTACGCAAAGTTTCGTTCAATATCTTTTACGGAGTGCGAAAAAATTGGCTGCAGACGGACGGACAGAAGAACAAATGTACAAGACTAAATCGAGCAAGATCAGGAATATATATATGCGTTTATGTTGTTACGAAATCAACACGCCAACTGATTGGTTGATGGTTTTACGGTGAGCGTCGATTTCAACCCCTAAGAATGCACACGCGAGCAGGCATGCCAAGCTGCGTTCGGAGGCTGGTCTCTTACACACGAGACATCGGGATCAGTAAATAAGTGAAAGTGAACATCGCAGTAGCAGCAGCAGTGAAACAGTGAGCGTAGCCGAAAGTGAGCATCGTAGAAGCAGATCAGTTAACCAGTGACAGTGGCAAAAGGATCATAGCCGAATCCCGGACGAGCCCCCAGTGCCAAAAAGATCATAGCCGCATCCTGAGAGTGGCAGCAAGCAACGTGAGCGTCGTGTTAGGAATGGGCAGTTGAAGCAGTTGAAGCAACTGACTAACTGAAGCACACTATAAGCGAAGACGAAGTGTGGGAAGCGAGCAAACTTTTAAACCCAATCAATAGTAAGTTGGACAAATTGAATAAAGCCAATTGTTCCAACTGAAGAGGGAATTGTTTGCTTATTACACAATCCAGCGATACGAATCCAAGTATTGAGCTTGGTGAAAAGTGCCTGAAAGGCAATTTCGTAACAATATGCATACTTGGGCGTTGCAAACACAACTCTACCGAGCGAACTTTAGTTTATTACACCTTTTTCTAGGGTATTTGTGGATATGTGCATGGGCGAAACAACAACAACAATGACGAGTATTAAATGCGAAATTTTAACACCAACCCCCAAGTAAGCCTCTTCCTGTAGTTTATCATTCTTCGAATTGTGCTCTTTTTGCCGATTGCTTTCATGTTTATTGCCACCCTACATCCTTGGGCCCAGTTTTTGCTATCGGTTTAAAGCATAAACTCGTAAATAAATGATTTTGAAACTTTCCTAGTTCAACTTGTGTGCGCAGAGCCTGGCCACATGGTAATCAGAGGATTACCGGCACGACAACGTGGCAAGGAGGCGCTTCAAGTCCGAAATGGAAAGTGCCGCAGAAAGACAGTGCCAAGTCCTTGCAAATAATATTAATGATAGCGCCTTTGTTGAGTATTCTGCATGATTTGTTGCAGATCCAAAGATGCGGCGGTCGTAGGAAAAATGTCCTTTTGTCAAAATCTCAATGAAATGACGAAAAGACTGCTTTTTTGCAAGTCAATTTTGTAGTTGATATTCTTAGTCACAAAGCGACATGGGCAGAGAACAGGGAGAGAGAGGGGTGGAGAGAGAGCGAGTTAAAGTTAGCGCAAAATACACCACTCACGCTGCGTTTGTGTTTGAGAAGGAGCAAGCAAATTCCGTTTATGTTGGGCTCAGTCATGGCATGGAAATAATTGTAGACGATGCGAGTACTTCTCCTGCCCACCCTGATTGAGGTGATTGTTCTCTAGCACTCCTTGAAATCTCCTGAATCATATGTTTCATGGATTTACTCTGCTTCAACTATGAATATAGAAACTGGGACTTCAAAGCTGCACTCTTATATTACCCATGGGATGCACTGAGTGCCTTATCCACTTCCGGGTGTGGTTTGCTAGAGACCCGGTCGTTTTCAGTATTTCATTGAATTGGTCACGAGTGTTTCCAGCATAGCTTTCGCCTGCCCACCTGCAGTGTGGCTAAGCTACCTTCCTGACCCTTTTGGGTGCAACTCCAACTCTCGTCTGCCTGTACTAGGTTGGTGCGAGTATATTCCATATGGGAATATCGACATAAGAGGCGGGGACACTCGTGTACAAACGAGTCATCATGCGATTTATTCAAACTTGAACGTTTTAATCTGCAAAGGCCATGCTTGGTGATTGATAATTTGGTAGTGCCATTGGAGCAACCACAGGACTACACATAATTAATGATCCTAGAATGGCTTCTAGTTCGGTTATCGGCATGGAATTTAGAATTTTCATTGTTGGTGTTATGCCGAAGCCCTCGCACCATGAAAGGCTCCCAAAACTACGACTTGACCGCACTCAATGCTCGCTCTATTTGTAAGTTCGAAGTAATTAATTCATTTACTATCAATTGGGGCAAGTGTTGCAAGTTCTTGTTGTCGTATTTATTTGCAACACATTTTTGTGGTAATTAACGAGGCACCAAAAGGATTGCTGCCTCGTTAGCCGGGCTCACCTACCGTCCACTGGCCTCCAACAATTATAATTGATGACATTACGAACATTTCGTCCCGGAATTGTCGGAGGCCGACGATTTTAATGAAAATGAATGAACGCACATTAACTATTTGCAGGAGCAGGGGACGCAAACCAATTGAAAGGATGTCTGCGCAACACACTTTGTGCCCAGCGACGACTGCCCATGTCGAGCGTTGGTTCGGAAGTCAGCATGCCTGCGAGTTTCAGTGCTGGAGTTGCTCAAATGCAAACTACACCATGTATAACAGTTCCACGTATGCCAGTTTCGCGACGGTAGGGAAATTTCCCCTCCGTTTTGACGCATGCGCCTGCCTGAATTTTGGTTTTGGCGCCAAAGCCAATCGCACCCACATAATCCACACTACCCAGCGCGGTGCCGCCAAACACACCCAATAATCGCGTACTACACAGTGGCAATCCGCTGGGGCGCATCACATTTATGCACCCACCTTGACATTGACCATGCTGCGTGCACACTCAGGCCAGACCGCCGAAACGTGCCATTCGGCATTGCTGGAGTAACAGGCTGCAATGACAATTGAGTTCCGAAAGTTGCTGCTCTGATCCGGAACGAAAGTGTGACCTTTGTTGCTGGTTGAAGGCAACATTCGGTGGAAGAAGGGGAACGTATGTGCCGGCTTACAGAGCACAACTATTTACCAGAAAAGCCGGCGAACTTGTTTGAGGCTCCTAAAAATATGCCACACATTTCACATACCAATTATATAGAAACTGGGTAAGATTACTGGGTGTACAAAATACAGCATGATTTTAGGCTCATAAATGCATGGATTTTTGCAACTGTGAGTAGAAGAGTGAGCAACCAGTGGTGTTGAATTTGCGAGCCTGTTTATAAGTCATCACAGGAATATTCGTTCAGTGCACACAGTTCGAGGATCAGGATTGACAAACGAGGATTTCATAAGCAGGTTCAGTGATGTCTTTCCAATTGTTTCTGCTTCATTCCGCCTGCGAGTGTGCATTTAATTTGCCTTTAGCGAACTTCAGGCTGCAAAATCTGGCCGCGCTTCACCGCCACGACTGCTTTCCAGGTTCAAGGAGCCAAAGAGGCAGCAATCGCTGACGGACATTCGTTATATTCGCCGACTGCCGCTGACTTGACTTATCGTCAGTTTGAACTTATTCCTGGCACAACAAGCATAACTTTTATTTGAGTTGCGTGTAATATTGAATAATCGACAGCCTTCCCTGCCCCACTCTCCGCCGACAATCCTTGGGTGTGGTAAAAATGGTGCTGGCAAACTTTCGAGTGTCGGTGCGGGCTCGCATAGTTAACTTCCGGTTATGAATACTTCCGGTGTCTAATCAATTTCATTTGCGTTCACTTAAGTCGGATTCCTCTAGAAATCGGTTCGATTAACGCAATTCAGCCCCTTACGAGTAGTGACACCTCCAACACTCAGCTAATCTTCTCGTGACTCAGTAAAGCTGAATTGCGTACAGCTCAGGAGGCGAGTAATAAAACGATTGCTCTTGAAATGCTGCGGTTGGAGCAGTAGCACTGGAACGTTTCACTATTCCTGAGCTGGATCATGTACCACACGCTTCTAAGCTAAGTGAAAAGCCCATTTGTTCCCAGTCACGGATATGTGTGATGGGACGGGAACAGTCGCTATTGTCACACAGAGTATCCAATTGAAGGGCAGTGCTAAAGGCGCCACCGAATCGTTGCGAAGAATGGACCAACGAATCCAACACTCTACTCAAGTTCCTAGGACACGTTGTAGGTCTTCCAGATTGCGTACCTGGGCGCAATTACTATTACAATTTCTATTTGTAGTCCTTGAATAATGTTATTATTTGTCGGGCAGGCAGTTTTATTATTGTTTTATAGAATTGCGTCCTTGAATTCTTTCTGAGGAGTCAGTAGAAATGTCTGAACATGCTTTTTAATTTGCTCCCTGTATAGATTATCGGGGGTTTCCAAGTCAATTTCATATCTTTGCTATACCCAGGTACTTTGCTTCAGTGTCAAGAACGATTTTTTACTGTCGAAGAAGACACTCTCAGGATGATACTTCCTTGTTGCAGTGTACAGATATTGTGCTGCTTTTTCCTCATTCGTATTAAGTCCCCATTTGCGGCACCGATCTTCTATTCGGTCCAGTGCTATTCTGACTTCGTCTGTGGCTACTTTTATGCATTTGTTTGAAGAGAGGATTGCAGCGTCATCTGCAAATGTGGCCAGCATGGCATTTAAGGCTTTCGATATGTCCGCTGTATAGAGAAGAGAAAGTGTTGGTCCCAGTACGATTCCTTGGGGGACAGCTGCGTCCATTTGGAGTAACTCAGAGCACTCGTCGTTGTACTGCACGTAGAAGTGTCTATCGTCCAGGTAACTTTCAATTTGGTCGAAGTGTTCCGGTGGCGTATTATTGAGTTTAAGTGCAAAAGGCAGATTGTATTGTTAGGTGAGTTGTGCTTATGTTCTTGGCTATGCAGAAGTCTATGAGATCTGGTGCTTTCTTAATCAGTCTGGTGCTTTCCTCATGTCAGTAGGCCAATAGGCATGTTCTTCTGTGCTGGAAACTTCACAATTCCACTTGGTGAGGGTCTCCAAAAGTATTCTTCCATTTTTGTTTGTCAAGCTTGAACCCCAGTCCCATTTCCAGTCCGTAGCCTCAATTCTTTTAGTATATTCTTAAGTAGTGATTGTAAATTTTAGTCCTTTGTGACGAGGAGGTTCAAAGTATATTTTGTAGTGAGTTATGTATATACCTATGTCTGTATTATTCTCATTGTTGTCAAGCTCAATGGAGAAGAGTGAAAGGGGTCCTTTAATTCCACGTTGTAAGATGCTGTGCATGTTGGTAGCGATGCTCACTTAGATCGGTTTTGATGTCTCCCTGGTCTGCAGAGTGGTGCATCTTTCGACCTATATTTCTAAGAATCCCTCTTCCTTAGGTTCAAATGCTTGATATTGTAAAATTACACAATATTACGCATTTAAGCCCAAGGAATTTGAGTGGACATAAGTTACGGAGTCGGATGACTGTATTTTTGTTTCATTATTTGGAGCGTACTTCTTGTTGAAGGACTCAGCACCAGCACGGAATAAGTTTACTCGTATATTTGAGGCACACTCACGTGCTAAAAGCAGCGTGTGGAATGTAAAAGCACACATTTGCCGAGAGATTGTGCTAAGAGGCGCAGGGTTCGCGTCACGTCCTGGCTGTGTTTGTTCTGCTGCCAGGCAAACACCTGACGTGCTGCGGTGAATGTGGAAGCAAACCGTGCCAGATCTGCATTTGAGGCGTTGCTGTTAACAACTTCAGAGCACAGCATCGAATCTCCTACCAGATCCCAAGCGTGGTAGCACAAAAGGCGTAATAGGGCTGCCAAGTTGTGCACAAGAGCGGTGCTGTCTGTGGCCGGGGTTCAGTTCTAGTTCAACTACCACGAACTCACCGGTAATTGGTGCAATGCTCTTAACTTGTGTTCAGCAACTTGGCCTTTTCTTGTTCAATTAACTTCAATTACACGGCGCAGGGAGAAACCAACAGTTTCAATTTCAAATGGGCAAATCTTCAGCTCGCTCCTACTCATGTAAGAAAGGTATTTGTCTGCCGGGAGAATTGCATGAAACAACGAAAGCACCTCCAGGCCACGAGTATTTCCTCCTCTGCCTGGCAATACTCTCGTAAGGATTTGCCAATAATTATTCCAACAATCAGTTTGTGAAAGGTCCTTCTGTATATGTGTTTGTGTATGTGTGTGTATGTGTGTTTGTGTGTGTGTGTGTGTGTGTGTGTGTGTTTGTGTGTGTGTATCGGGTGAGTTTGCATCGAATGATTTTAAAAATGTATTTTATCAATCTGAACATTTGCATCCTTTTTATTGTACTTAATACACTCGCACGACCTGATAAGCAGCATTGAAGAGGCGGTATTCATTGGAATAGTCGCGACACAATTGCGCCGCAACATCGTCCTAATGCGATAAGAAGATTTCGATATTAGCAGAATAAATACGAATAGAGTGAAAGTATAATCACGCAGAGAGATACGCGTGTATCCCAATGCATGCACTCAGAAGGACACATGCTCGCACGCATCCGTATGTCTATGCGTCTAAGCTGATAAAAAAAGGTTTCCATACGGTCGTGCGGACTTGTGTGGTGGCGCTACATCTCTGTGTCTTCCAGATCTATGCATTGGCGCACCTCATATGTGGTAGGGAACACCAGCAGCTACTCAACTCCAGTGTGCATGGACACGCTGCCTTCAGTATAGTGGGCATGAAGCTAGTTCTAAGGACGACATGGTGTGACCACTGTTGGCATAATGCTCTGCATTTGTCTCATCCTTAGCATATATCAATGATGCACAAAGCTGCGCTAGCTTGCGAAAGCATTCGCAGCTTCCTATACGTGTGCGCAAGCCATCAATCACAGAGTAGTCCAGGCATATAATTGACAAATTGTCGATGGATACATTTGTGCCTGGATGCTCTGGAGCAGTGCCCGGCAAGCGCAGTAATCAGTAAGCTTCGTGTGGAACTTTTCACTCCTGTCTGACGCTTTCGTAGTGATACTGCGGAGAAGGCTCCACACTATAATCGAACAGAGGAGGGGCGGCACTCTCCGCTTTGGTTGCTCTGGCTGACAGAAACGTAGCCACACTGTCCATAGAGTTCAGGATGTTGAACATGCTCTACGTACTGGTGGTACATGGTAGAGGAAATCGTTGGAGACCCCTTTCAATTGAGTACTCGTATGACTTTGTGCAAAGGTACCGCCCTGTTAGGTCAAGGGACTCGTCAGGGCGAGGTAAGTGATGATTATTCATTCGCTAAGAGTAAATTCAGTGGATTTTCCCGACGATATCTACAAAGTCCACCTCTACCATCTTGTACAGAAGTTAAACCGCATTCTTGTATATCAATTGACAAACTTTCCATGCTCTTAAATATGAATGAAAGTCGAATAATATGTCGCCAGAGTTAAGAACTGATTCTAGATTCCTTCCCACATTTAGCATACAAATAACAAGAAATGTTACCCAAGCAAAGGGTATGTGACTAAATGATAGTCCACAGGCTGACACGTGTGAATAGGTGTCATGAAGAGCTTCAAGTACACCCTTGGTTTAGCAGCTCTGTACATATCCAGTCCGCACCAGGACCCTTGTTAGTCCCTCAACGAGGGTAGAGGCAAGGGACAACGTCTCCCTTTCTCTTAGTAGGAAGAGTTGTCTGCTTAGGAATCTTTAAGATGAGAGAGTCAGGAGTTGGAATGGTCGCAGCAGAATATTGTGGCTGAATACCCTTTTAAGTGAGTCCGTTCATCAGCGATTTATGGCATTTTTGCTGGGGAGAGTTTAAAGTTGTGTGTGGTACACGGCGCATGGACATCCCGGGCACAACTTTCGATACCAAAGTGAGGTGCCAGTTGAGTGGCAGATGACTGCTGTAAGCTAATGCGCCCTACGAGTGTCTGTAGTGCATGGAAGCGGCATCAGCATACACCTATAAAAAGCACAAGCAAAAGGAAAAAGGATATGCTACTATCTGCGAGCACACAGCACAGAAGCACGCACACAAATCGATAAATGTTAATACTCTGCGCACTTTAAACTGTCTTTGAAAAGTGCACAAGGACACAAATCGGATACGTACGCCGTTGGTGTCGTTGTTGATGTCGTTCTTCATGTTGTTTGTTTGTGTTTTGTTGCTATATTTGCCGTTATGTGTGTTATCCCATGCCTTAATTGTACAAAAGCACAAGCACACCAGGCAGTGGCGTATGTGGAGCGTGCTGCTGTTATCCTCGCTCTAAAATCATAGTTCCCGGCAGAACGCCCTTCCCGAACAAATTGCTTAGGCGCGGTGCATAAATCTTATTCCAAAATCGTTTCGTTGTTTGTTGATGCTGGCGTTGTGCGGGCATTCAAATTGAATCCTTGTTTTTGTTCTGTGCTCCTTTCTTTCTTTGCTTTGTGTAATTTGTTGCGTCTTTGTTGGGCTGCAGTGCCAAAACCTGGAGCTGCCTGGAGCTGCTGCTGTAATTTCAAGTGTATTTTCGTATTCAGTGCCGTTCAATTTGATTTGATTTAGTTTTACTTTTTAATTTGTTGATTTGTCGTTTGCTGCCCTTTTCGTTTCATTTGAGCATTCCTCTGCGCGTGTATTGGGGAGCGGGAAATGTGACCCTCATTAATCTGCCACTGTACCCGAAACACTGTGGCATCTTTACTGTGAACCCCTGAAGCCGAAGTTAAGGAATGGAGCCACTTGAAAGATCGCTAACTAAACTTCAACAGTTTTGCTAAGAAAATGGAGCGTTGTACACCCTTCAATGCTGGCAAACAGGAAGCTACACTTTTTGCTTCCATTTTGGTAGTTTCACATCCTTTGGTAACGCCACATCAAACTCCCTGGGCCAATTTCTCTTGTTTCCCCTGAGTTACTTTGTTCCATAACTTCTCTCTATCATAAACCCATACTGGAACTAATTCAGGGGAATACCCTCCACCCCCCCTTCTTCTTGATATAGTCTCGTACTTGCTCCACAGTTAAGTTCCAAACAATACAAAGAGTGCCCCGCTGGCTAATCTTCAAACGAATGTGGCTTTATAAACAGTGTACACTGAATCGATCCCATACAATGACGGGACTGAGAGTAATCTGATTTCGATTTATTCCGATTTCGCATGCTGGTAGATTTGGAGTGGCTGAAGTCACATCCGTAGTAGGTATTATTAAGGCTGGCAAGGATAAAGTTGAAATTTCGGTCAAATTTGGCAAACTTCGCAGAAGATTAAGCGGTTTCATTTTTATGGATATTGGCAAGTTCCAAAACTTTAACAACTTTAATTTGAATCCTTGTGAAAGTGACATTGATGAATGAAAGTGATATTGATGAGTGCATATTTTATTGATAAAGCAAACAAAGTTCGTTATGCAAGCTTTTTTATGTGTATTTCTGCATTAAATATAAAATATTTAAATTTTTCTCAATGCAAAACAATAAATCCAGAATCTATTCACAACTGTCCTCAAAGGTGCGAAAGGGTTAACAGCCAAAATTGCGGTTAATTATGAAATACTAGATTTGGTGCATAATTTTAGGCTGCCATGTTTGACAACTATTTTCTGATTGAATTATTTTGATGTGTATTTCTGCATTAAATATATAATATTTCAATTTTCTCAATGCAAAACAATAAATCGAGAATCTATTCACAACTGTCCTCAAAGGTGCGGAAGGGTTAACAGCAATAACTGCAGGTAAATGAATGGTGCATAGTTTCAGGCTGCCATGTTTGATAACTATTATTGTAGGAGTTGGAATTTGTCAGATTGAATTATTTTATTTCAAACCTTTTTTGGTTTTGACATATGATTTTTGTGAATTCTGTCTGTGCTGATGCGCTTTTCCTCTCCAAATCCCAAGACATGAACCTTTAAATCCAGTTGAAACGAAGTGACAAACCGCTCTTAAATTCTTCAATCCAATACATCTTCCAAGCAGAAGTTTGAACTTACGAGAGCTTTCATACTACCGCCATCTGTAGTAGGAATTTTAAAAAATTACTTCGAAAACTTCACATTGGTGTATCTCAAATTGCCAAATATCGTATGTGAACTTTATGCAAGGCGAATTTGAGATTTTAGAAACATATTTGGGAAATTTGTTTGTTATTGGAAAATAATGGGAATTTTTCGAAATTTCAGTACCCAATTGAAGATTTTGTGATGAAAAACAGGAACAACCAGAATAAATTTAGTTTGTTTAAAAAAACAACACTTTCCAGCGATGAATTCAGAAGGGTTGTTATGTGTGAACAAATTATGAAAGCAATCTTGAATAAAAGCGCGTGGTTAAACATATTCGAGTAAACCTGTTCATTATTATGCACGTGCGAGGAATGCTTTATAATAATTATTCACCCTGGCAGCTAGCGCTCCTTTTTCTTCTTAATCATAATAATTTATTATTGTGAATACTGTAATAAATAAATAAGAAAATTATTCACCTTGTTTCGGAATTCCTGTAGCTTGCTTTTTGGCCATACTCCTGCGGATTGTGTATTTGCTATCAATGCTTTTGTTTTTGCTAGTACTAATTCTCCCAAATCTGTGCTGACAAAATTCATTATGATGGAAGGAAGGAAGACGTAGTAAATATGAATAGAACACAAAATTAAATATGAATAATGTTTATCAGTCAATCACTTAGGCCCGGATTCACAGTCATTGGTTAACTAATGGCAAGGGTTTATCTAATAATATTTTATGGTAAGTGTTTAGTTAACCATTAGTTAAAGCCCCAAATGCTGTTGGTTAACTAATAGTTAAAGCATCATGAACAACGAGATAACAGCAGCAACGCATATCGATTGATCCAGATATAACTATTATAAATCATGAACACTGAAATGACTGTTTCGTCACAATATAATAGGTTTAAACTTATATTTGCATTATTGTAAACTGGAGAGCAATTTGAAAAAAAGCAAAATTTTATGACATACAACACTGTGCTTCACGGCAAATTCATTCTCTGTACACTACGAATGATAAGTTCGACATTACTTTTTAGCTGTACTGTGGAGAAAATGCGGCACAGAGATTTGAACGCTGCCCGGTAGTCAACATTTGAATTTCTTCACACAGTTTCAGTATGCGAAAAGTGATGCCGGCAGAGATCTGCTGTGAATGAGTACACACGCACTCATAATCATTTGTGAGGCCTCCTGGAGCGATGCGACACACTGCACACAGCAATTAGAAATAAAATTGGTATAAAAAATATAGCATAGCACCAAAAAATAATCTTCAATGTAACAAGAGCGATACTTGTAATATGCTGACAATTGCGAAATGCTTCAATTTGCATAATCGTCCCTCAAATATCTGCTGTAGTTAGACATCAGAAGCTTTTAAGAAGCACCTGAAAATATGCTGCAATTGTATTCACATTTCACATCAAATTTCAAATCGGGATGCAGCAAATGCAACAATTTGCACTTTCCTCACTTTGAAATAAAATCCACAATTTCCAACTTACGAAGAAAAACTAAATTTGCTGTTTGCACTAATTCCCGCTCTTGATATTATTGCTTTTCTTCAGTGTGACTCATATATTCAGGCCCCGTTAAGCTCGCTTATTGCATAGCCTTTAATCAAGGATAGGTTCGTCGCATCCTTGATTGAATAACTTTTGATGTCTAAAACCCAGTTTTTCTGTGTTGAAAAAACTATTTTAAAAAAATATTTGTTCAGAAAGAAGAGCATTTTATGTGATAAGTTGATTGATCACAGGCGCTATGATTCGAACTAGGATTGAACGGAAACGCTTCTATTTGGTCTGACACCACATGCTCCAGCAACTACTCTATTTTCTGCTCTGGTCCTGAGACGTGTACAGTGAATACTGCAAAATGGAAGGAAGCTTTTATATCAATCAATATTTTGCTACATTATTACATTTAATTTGAGAAGGACCTTAATAACTATACAAATGCATCAACAAACCGTATATACACAGTAAAATTATATACAGGACCGATTTGAACTATAAAGGGAGCCAGACGCAAATAGTTTTATTATGTCTTTGCATCGTAACTTGGCGGCTCTTTGGATTTACAATTATGTATGTGAACCTTTTATTCTGTTTTTATAATTATTATTTAGGATTTTGTTGAGTAATTAATTGTCCCACGCGCCTATAGTTATTAGCACACATAGAACAACTCAATATTGTGTAAGTAGGTATATTGCATAATTCATTAGTTTTCATACTTAAGTAAGAAAAATTGTATTAGTTCATACTACGTACGAATGTGGGATTAATCCCTCTTATATGTATATCTTAACTAGGATGATGTCTTCTATGCAACCAAAATCAGAGGGACAGTTGAAATGGTAAATGGTACCTATATTACCAGAATGTCTTTCTATAATTCTTTTAATTTTCCATTTTGTTTTTTTTATTAACTTAAGAGCCTTTCGAGTAGCACCTGCACTCCTTGTACCCACCGCACAAGTGGAGGAGAACTAATTATTCTTTAGCTCATATACACGTCTTGTTATTATTGTATCCTGGGAGATATGAGTGAGTTAGCAGGTAGTAAGAAAGGACACATTTTTGATCACTTGTCACCGAATAACACAGCAGAGAGAAGAAAAATGTTGTCACAATTTGTTTGGGGAGAAAATATCCTGATCAACTACATTTGCTTGCAGCTTTTTATAAACGCATGTGGAAAGCGCGCTCTTGCAGATACTAATTGTAAATTGAAGTCCATGGGGTCTGTTGAAGCGTGGGCAAGCATATCCCCACAAAATTCCGTGATGAAAATCTTAGCACAAAATTTAAACCAACTGTGAAGGCACTTCTTCTGCAAATATCTTTTTAGCCAATCACAGCAATGTGTCACCTTCATTTGCTCTCATTTCTGTCTATCTCTCTGTTTATTGTCCATCCCTCAACAGCTCTAGCATGCTGTGGGCGTAGCAGCATGCGCAGACCCCCACACCACCCTACGTGTTTGCTGTAGCAAGAGTTTAAGGAATTGTGTGTGGAATTGTCTTCTGAGGCACATCTATAGTCAACTTGGAAGGATGCTACTCATGCTCATGTACTGACTGCCAGAGGATATGTTTCGTCAATGAGCAGAGTCCTTGGGTCACTGAAATACACACACACACACACACACACACACACAAATGTCTTGGGTCTGGAATTGTGCGGTTAAACGAGTTTTCACTGCACATTCGAAACTCTGTGCGTAGAAGATTTTGAAATTTTTAGTCCAACACAATAAATTGTATAAGGACATGCAAGGCACTGGCAGAATGCCTCGATGCCGAAACCGATGCGATTGCATGAGGGAAAACTTGAGCCTGGCAATACGAAGGCACCGAACTTCTTGCACGAAGCACGTTGCATTTGAATGTTTTGATTGGTTGGAGTTCCCTGCGCTGCAACTGCGGACCTTCGCGTATGTTTGCGGCCGCAGAGCGAACCACTGAGAGAGCTCAGTGGCAGCGAACGCTTTGCAGAAAACATCTGTGCAGCTTACAGGGTGTGCGCGCAGCAGGTTCACGCGGCAGGTCTCTCACATGTCGCTGTTTGCTGTGCGCAGTGTGTGTGCGCGTGTGTGTGCGTGGTGTATCTGTGCATGCTATGGAGAGCCACCCTGTGCGACTGGTGGCTGGCAGTGCCAAACAAAGCAGCAGCTAGCAGGCAGCAGCCAGCAACCAGCAGACAACGGCCAGCAACGGCAGTTGTTGTTCGACGGTTGACGAAGTGTGTACAATTTGTGTGTTTGCGCTCGTTCGCCTCAGTCACGAAATATTCGGCGTGCATTCAGCATTGACGGAGCGTAGTGTACCGATCCATCCACACACATCAGCAGCCACAACGTATACCTTGATTCTTGCGCAGGCTGCCCCAGTTGGTTCTTCAGCGGCGCGGTGTGCTTCGTTTTCGTTTATGTAAATTTTCGATTTTGAATTTTATCTGTCGAGTTGAGTTCCCAGTTGGGAGTTCCGAGTGCGGAGTTCTGGAAGCGGGCAAACGAGTTTTGTGCGCGCCATTCTACGGCGAGTGTCAGTTCAGCGGGTCCGACCGGCGGAAGACAGTTTTTCGCGAGATATCTGCAAGGAGAGAACCTTTGGCTAGTTACAGGCAGGCGTAACGCTCAGGATCAGTAACGGTGCGAGTGGCTAGAAGCAACAAGAATCTGTTGCTAGCAACGCGCGGCGGTGTGGCGCACGCAGAACGAAAGTGAAGACGCGCGTCGCTCCTCGGCTACGCTGTGCCCGTGCCCGTGTCCGTGCCCGCGTCGGTGGCTGCGCTTTAAATTATTGCAGTGCATTCGTTCCTCATTCGAATAAAATTCCGCTCACTCACACAGGCCCGCATAATACTCAAATAAATGTTCTATTCGCTTCAAAAGATATTTTAAAAAAGTATTCCGGCATCTGCCCATGTCGCCCATGTGCAGAACGCGATCCAAACAGATTTAAGACATAAACAAAAAGCCAACAGAGCGAAAACTAAACCAGAAACACACACAAATAAATAAATAAATAATATAAATACATAATAGTTTAAATAAAGGAAACAAAAGTTAACGCCACAAATCCAAAACTGTTTAACAAACAAGCCAAACAAAAAGAAAGGCATATCAACAAGTTTGCGGTCTCTCGCGTCGCTTATTAATCGATTTCTGAGAATTGGCAGTTAATTTAAAAATTGCAAATAAAACAAAAACAAAAGCAAAAAACTAGGAAAGAAATAATCAAGAAAGAAGAGCCGCAAACGCAGAGCAGCAAAACTCTACCTGTGCACATCTACACACACCCCGCATGCGTGTGTGTGTGTGTGTGCGTGGATTGATTTCTGAGCGAGCCTGCAAAGCACATCATCGTGAACCCGATCGATCGATCTTCGGTGCGGTAAAGCAAGGTACATCTTTAGCTCCTTACTCGTATATAATATGCTCCCGTGCAGGTGTCTATATCACGAGTACATATGTACATATGTATATCACATGAATATATATCATATGAACATATCTATATGTATCTCTTTTTAATGCTTAAATCATATTACTGAATTGTCCAAGTGAAGTTCTCCCTCAGAACAGTTGAAGTTGAAAGTCCTGTTCTGCATAAACTTCCACAGGGAATTCAGCAGAACATGAGATGGACACGGTAATTATTTTCAGAGTAGAGCTGATTATCTGTTCAGGCTAACTTTATGCCAATATGCGCTAATTGAGTCCTTCTATCTGTTTTTTTTTGCCTGAAATAATTTCCAGACTGAGTTTAGAGACCTGGAGTTTTTGCACCTACCTTCGGTTCTGAACTATTCAGGCCTGAGAGTATCTTTTCGGTGCGGGACTTCGCTGAGTGTCCCCTCAGTAGCAAGCAGCCACCTTTAAGGGGCAACAATCAACTTGAACCAACGTTTCGTTGGCCATCAAGTCCCTCCCTCACCTATTTTTACTTCTCTTATAATTTATCGGGATCATTTTTTCAGTTTCTCATCCGAGTCGTTACACGCGGAATAGTCTGAGCGCTCTTGAAATCGGAGGAATTTTAAAGAAACCCGGTTTGATTACTTGTTTGTGTCACAGAACTATATTCAAAATAATGATCAAAGTTTGAGTGATTCCTGGTGGACTCGTTTCGCATTCATTTTGAGTTTTACGGGTAACGCCACAACAATTTTGAACGTCAGGGCTCATTGGATTGCCGTGTAATCATCCGGAAACAGGGGATGACAAGCTAGTTTCCCATGCAATAAGTTTTACGGAAGTGAATTATAAAAGCTTTACCAGAGTTTCTCGGGGGATAATTGCATTACATCAAATTGTGTGCGTGGTGGGTGCTGCTAATGGAATCCGGGGTGTGCTGTGCGGTAGGTCGGGGCTCGAATGCTCCCGTGGGTAAATGTTCTTTGTTTTTAATAAATAGAATAAAAAAAAATTGTTCTGCTAATATCCTTAATGGTGTTGTGAGCTTCTGCTGTCTCTTTGTCTCTCTTTCTGTATCTATCTAGTCTCTTCCCCCTCTATCTCTATGTCCCTATCCCTATCTAGACAATTTTTCAGAACTGCTTTCTGAACACGTTAGGGAGGATTCTGGCTAAAATTATCGCACTAAAGTTGTGCAGCAGTGTTTTAGCTGCATTGGCATATGATATAATATAATTTACAATTATGGCAGGTCCTTTTTCCTTAAAATTTCTAACAATTTGAGTATAAGTTTTTTATATATATTTTCTATATTTATTATAATTATGTCCCCGCTCAGAAATGAAGCCTACACCCTCTTTTACACTTCATTTATGTCCAGGCGCGACTTTTTCTATGTATCAAAGTGCTCTTTTGGTCTTCACATATGGACCGCAGAACAAATATCCAACTTTCATTGGTTCATGGATGATCAATTGAAATAATTCCACGCTTTTCTTCTATTTTCCCAGGAAAATTATTTATAGCGAAGTATAACGATTTAAAACATTATTTTGGGAGCACTCATAATTTGGAGATAGTATTCATTTCCTTCGGGTAGACAGTTTAATTCTTCAGTTTCTTCAGTCGTGAATGAAAAATAATATTCCTGAATATTGATTGAAATAAGAACAATTGAGGGAAAGATACTATTTCCATCATAAACATGCAAATCAATGATGTCAAGTAAACAGTTTGAAAACGGAACCATAATCAAAGTCCATGGCCGCTCGGAATCAAGCTCTGTCTACGGGGAACATAGAAGAACGTGGTGTTATGTAGTTGGATGCTCATCTTCCGTGCGGTGCTTTCGCTATTCATGGTTGCGGCCTTATTCGTTCGCCTATAAGAGTCATGTCATAGGAATCAAGTTGTCTAGATATTCGTGTAAGAATGTTAGAACTTTGTAGTTGGTCCTTGAGAGAAATTATATTCAGACTCAGTGGAAATGTTGAACAAAGGGCGAAAGACTTCCTCGCAAATTTAACGATGTCCAAAGAGAGAAAATCGAGAACACAATTTTGCATTTAATTTAGCATTTTTTCAGTGGATTTATTTGAGAACTACAAAAGTGTTGGCTTGGGCGGGTATAAGTGGATTTCATCTACATTCTCGGAAATCTGTGGTCATCCTTTTGGGAAGGCACTACATAATTGTAGCTCGTTTCTATACTATTCCTAGAGTTTCCACCCAATCCAGTAGAAGTGCTTATTCCCAATTATACGAGTACCTTCCAGGCGACAGTTGAGCTTTACTATTGTCATAATCCTTCAGTTAGGACTACATATAATTATAAATATTCGAGTATGTGAAATCGGTGCAGTCTAAGAAGAAAATTCCTGAGGCGCGAGTTAACGCAACGAAAAATTGTGCACCACTTCAGCAGATTCGCGGATTGTGTTGCTATGGAAAGTGAAGGATGTGGGAATTGCTTTAATTGACCAATATCTTAGACAATTTATTTTCCGTTGAACTTTTGTAGGGTGTTCTAGGAATACAAATGACAGTTTAAACGGAATTTACTATGCTTTGGTTATTTCGCCCTCTTTCACATGGGTTTCGTGTACCTACATTATTCGACATTGCTCTGGGATGACTTTTGTCATCCTTATTTCGTGACAGGCAGAAATACTCTGTGAGTAAGTTATGCCCTGTGGATAAGTGTCTTGGTATGAGTACCTGCCAAAGAAAAATAATGAATGTTTGGGTCTTGAAGTTGGACAATCCCAGCGAGAATTACAGGCAATCATGTTTAGTTCCTGATAAAAGGATATGAAAATTCGGCATGTTGCAGTTCCTCATGGTACTGGACATGGTAAATCGTGGTTTGCCTAGAATTAGGATTGAATATAGAAGATATCATACATGTTGCGTATTGGACATGCCCCTCCCTCGTCTTGGGGGATTTGCGTTGTAATAATGACGTGTTTTTTGGGATGCATGAATGAATATGAATGCCGCAGCAGTACACATAATAATACCGACAAATTGTTTCAGTGCGATCGCCGCCGCCGTCACTATCCGATATGTTTACAAAACACAGCCACACAAAATAAACAGAAACAAAAAAATGCTAAAAAATATTTAAAAAATATGAGAAAGAGGAATCACACACTCGTACACACAATGTAGGAGGAAAGCATCCAAAACGAAACCGAAAGTTGCTGAACGTTTTTTATGCTGCACGATTGTGAAGCGATGTTGCCGCCGATCGTCGGCCCGCCAGCCGGCCAAAGTTCTAGATACCGTATTCTGGGCGAGGCAAGCTCTGTGCCAGCGCATATGCTCATGGCTAGCGTGGTTCGTCCGTCGCTTGGCCAACAATTGGCACGGAACACATTTTGCGGCGTCGTCGTCGTCGTTTTTGCTGAAGCAGTCCGAAAAAATATTTGATAATCTGTTTTCATATATTTTTTTTTTTTAATTTTTGTCTTCTGAATGCATAATTTTTGATGTTATGAGCAATTGTGAATTTAAATTCAAGCGAAAATGGAAAAAAGAACGTATGTACATGTTAAGTGAGAACATCCCTCCAGGAAAGTGGGACCGTTGTTGTCAAGGCTCCGACCAACATCAGGCAGTCCAAAGAGCGGGCAAAGGAATTTTTCCAAGCGGGCGATATTCACAACATTCCAGAAAGTTCTCACCTAAATTGCCCCTTTTTTGTCCTCAGTTATGTTCTCTAAAGACCCTCGCTATATCAGGCTTAAATCCTTCTGCTCCGGTTATGATAGTTGCAAAGATTTTCAAGCATCTTATAGAGAGAATTGATGCCATCATGCTTGCTGGAGAGATCAATGGGACTACTTTGGAGTCTAGCAATTTCCTAGAGGGATATTGCACATGTCGTGCCAGTCAGCAGAGAAGGGTAAAAATTTAATGAAGAAATAATTGCGAGCAGCTGCAATTATTCGCCAGCAGTCAACGGACAGCAGTGAGCAGTGAGCAGTGAGCTAAGGATGAACGATAAGATTGCATATGACGATGATGATGTGGAATTGGATGCCTGGGCACAGCTGGGAGCTGCGGCGTAGTTTGCATCCTGCATGCGAAATGTGGCTCCATATGGCTTCAAAGACGAAGGAAGGCACACGCAGCAACGAAGGTGAAGGAGCCGTAGTTGTCGTTGCAGCCAAAAAGAAAGCAGCCCGCAGAACGACTCTAAGCAGCATCCAACCTGGCAACAGGAGTTGATCGTTAACATTATTGGAGTTTTTGCTTTGGCTCTGCTTTTCTTGTGAGACTTCTCGGTGCATTTGCTTTGCTCTGCTTTCATCATCTGCAACACAGAACAAGAAAAAATTGAAATCAAAATGCAGCTTTAAAGAGATGAAAGAAAAAGCTTTTGAAATTACGAGCATGTCTGAGGAAATCGGTCTTCGCCGTGGACACTGGCTTCAGAAATTGCTGCAGTCCAGTTCGGCTGCTCAAGGTGCTTGGTCGTGGATGGGGGGTGATGGGAGTGTTGAACGGTGGCGTCAGTGAAGGGTTAACAGTTGCCTCAAAGCTTCCACTTCTTGCAGTTCAGTTCGTGTGCTTTAAAAATAGTTGAGGACGCTCCTAACACACTCACACACGCACACACACACTTGCACACGCACACACACACTTGCACACGCACACACACACTTGCACTTGTATTTACTCGCATGGGCTTAATTTTATTTTGTAGCATTTCTTTTTGTTCTTAAAGCGTAGTCGCTGCCTTTTTGTTTTATTTCATTTTAATTTTGTATATTGTGCTTGTGCCGCATTTCGGATTCGGAGCTCCCCCTCCCATGTGCGGCGCGGCGCGTCTAAAAATAGTCGTAGTCGTAGCGGTTGCCTGTTGCCTGCAGACTGCCGCTTGCTGCCGCCGCACATGTACTCGAGCTCGTATATCTACGTACATATCTATCCGCAAGTCACTTGGCTGCACAGCACGATTTCAGAGCGATTATTATTATGCGCTGCTTGGCCATAAATTCTGCGGTACACCCAAAGCGTTGAGTACGGCAGCAGGAGGCGCGGACACAGCCTACTGAGTGGGTGAACGTTTGTGTGTGTGCGCTGCTTAATGCTGTTGTTCCTAATGCTCTACTCGGACCCGACGCAATGCACAGGGAAGACAGGAGCCATCACAACAGCAGCCGAAGTCATCCTGCCACCGCATAACTAAAACACTGAGTCCTATGAATATGTGGACTCACACATACACACATACACTTGCATATGCTAACTGCACACCTTGTCGGAAATTTTAGTTATTTTCCAGTGGCACCCACAAGTGGTGGAGTAGCTACCAGGTGAGGCTGCAAATAGTGAGAGGGCCAAATTAAATTTCAGTGTGGTCAAAAAATTGCAAAAGCAGATAACAAGCGTGCAAGCACAGCAGTCAATAGAGGGAGGAGGTGGGCGAGCTGCTCTTAGAGTAACTTCCCGCTGAGTAATCTTCATAAATGAATGCACCACTCCTGGTGGCTCGTAGGAAAAGGATAAGTTTTCAACCGTAATACGAGTACAATTTTAAAATGGAAATCCAATTTGAATACCACTGCGGGGCATATCGAGGATGCGTCTGACTCTGAGACATGCCATTCTGTCGGTACAACAGTAGTTTATTTGCTTTTCTCCGCAAATGTGGCGTTATTTTAGCAATGACTCCGGTTATGTTGGCCTAGAATGCAACAATTGTGGCTGGTCTATCGAGGTAGTTCACCATTGTCTGAGAGGCTAATTCAGTACTTAATTTCTTCCAAAATAAAAATTCCAATTGAATGCTTGCTGCAATAAGAAAATTTGTGTGCTCTCTGTTGGAATCTTACACTTCTAGATCGATATTACACAAATGTGGTAACAAATATGCCATGAAACCCGTTTCCTAACTTGTTGCAGCGCCGTGAATGGTTGCTCAGCTTAATTCCCAAACAAAAAATACGGGCTAATGACCAGGCCACTGGGCAAATGGCAGAGCGTTGTCTGAATTCAGTGCAGATTGATCAATTAGTGTAGAGTTCAGTTTCTGAACATTAAAAGGAAACAAAGTCTTGTTGCTTCCCTTTTCACCACCACTTAGAGCTTGTAAGGATGTGGCTTCAGATCTTTGCATCCAATTTTTCTCCTAGGAACGCAGAAAACCGAAACTTCTGCCAACGACATCGCTTTAAACAAATGCGGATCTTCAGCTACACTTCCACTTTTCGGTCTTGTGCTTCCTTCCGTGTCATTTAAGGATTAATTTATATAGAATATTTCGCTCCACTGGAGGAATATGGGACACATAAAATTCACAAAGTGATTTGAATGATTGAATAAAATAAGTATGAGAACAGGATTCTAGACGACAATACTATGAAAAATCTCGTTTTGCGAAAGAAGTTCTGGGACAGCCTTCAACAAATATTTGCTGTGTAATATTGCGCTTACAATGAGCGAAATGGAAAGTGCATTTTGCAGTTGCCCTGCACGGACACGCCTTAATACTGAAGCAGTTCTGGGGGCACATGCAAAATTTCCGACTGGGGCAAGTTGGCATTTCAGCTGCCACCACCACTGCCCTGGTTGAATACTGTGCTCCCGCCATTAGAGTCCGCGTCCGGTTTTCATACTTTTCTTGTCGTTGGTTGTCCGTTCCGAATACGCTTTGTCATTGCATTGCGCGGTGCGCGGAGGAGATCTTGGCACATTTGATTCTGGTTATAAATGAAAACGAAAAGGATCGACTTCAGCGTCGGTATCGGATCACGGCATTTTTCTGTTCGAGTTGGGTGCCGCCGCCGATATAGACAACTCCCAGACAGACGCGACTGTCACGCAGTTTTCAATTGCTCGTTCTTCTCGTTGTTGTTGTTGTTTTTGTTGTTAGTTAGGTAGTGTTGTTGTTGATGTGCTGGTGTTGTATGTGTTGTTGTTGTTGTTGAGGTGCTGGTGTTGCCATTCTGTGTTTATTTGATTTTGCACAACAATTCCGCTTTTCTCTTTATTTATCGCCCTTGTTTTTCGTTCTCCCTGCAATTTTTAAACACATTTGTTTTTATTTTATTTTGCTAGGATTCTTTTTGTTCTTTTCTTCAATTTATGTTTATTTATCCTCTTAAATTGCTGCGTGTAAACAATTTTGCAGAATTTGCAAAAATTAACACACAACTTTTTCCGCAACATTTTCGCTCGAATTGTTGCGCTGTTTTCTTTTTTTTTTTTTTTATCAATAAATGCGAGTGTGCATAAATTGAATCATTCTCTCCGTGTTTGGTATTTTGTTTTTAATACTTTATTTAGAAAATAATTTGTTTCCTTTCTGGCAATTTCATCATGTTTTAAATTTCCTTTTTTTTTTATTGTGTTTCCCCTTGAGCCCAGTAGAATATATATGTGTATATATAATTCGCTGATCCTTCCTCTAATATTAGCTGTATATGCATCGTTCGTTCGTTTCCACAAATCCAGGAGGGCGTGGTAATATTGAATTCGCCTATTAGGAACTTAACCCCGAGGATTGGGCTCCTTTTGAGTTTAACTCAGTCGTCCTTTTATGAGTATGGGAAGGGCAGTTTCCAGCATTATCCTTTGTATGACATTGTTAGACTCAGGAAAGATGCAGAAAAATTTTATTAATATATCGTGGGAAATATTGTAAACCATTGATGGTATTACTGTGAGGCATAAATGAGGACCCACGGATGATGTTAACTCTTTCGCACTACCGGAAAGATTTCGGAAGCAGCCAAACAGAAAAATCATATCATGACCAGTTGTGAATTGAAGGCAGCATTCATTGAATTCATTTTATTTATTAAAACTTTATTTCTTAAGTAAATTTTTATGCATATACACAGCTGTGGTATGAACAGTAGGGTGGGGCGATTAGTATGGAAGGAAAAAAATCTTAATAGGCGCTTCGCGTTTCTGATTCTTGGGATTGTACTGAGCAAAAAAGTCCACTAGACCATACGTCTACGGTGAAAATCGAGCTTCCAGATTTTGACTTGCAGTTTTTTCTCAGACTTTATTTTTTTGGAAAATTTGCAAATTTTCTTGGGCTCATACATATTTCGTAAGTATTTGAAATATTGACTTATTTTCAAAAGTAAAGTTGTAGCTATTGTCTCGGGCTACAATTTCTCTGAACATATTACTTAGAAAAACTTCGTTTTCATGGTCGAAAAGTCGAAAATGTAGAAAATTCACCACTTTTTGTCACTTTTTTTTGGATATTTTGGCCTATAACAGCCAAACCATTGAGATATTCGATTCAATACTCAGACAATTGTAGCCAAGACAATAGTTAAGAACTCTCTAGTACATCGCAAAAGTATTGGAACGCTCCTTCAGGCAGTTTTGGCCTTGTGAAAGTACAAATTTTTCGTGAAAATATTGATAAATTACCATTTTCAGTTGTTCATAGCGCAAAATCATAAAAATGTTCTATTTCTTATTTTTTTCCACTTTTTATATCCAAAAATATAATGTTTTTTTTTGTTTTGTTCAATATTTATTTTGAATAATAATTGCTTTCTTCTTGATTCATACCTTGTCTCTACCAATACAATTACATTGTACTTTAAATGAATTTCTCATAATTTTCAATGCCGAATCACAAAGGATCAATCATAGCCTAAGTGTGGGTTCCTGGCGACCGCTAAACCTACCTACCTACCTACCTAAGTAAATTAAATGAAACGAAAATTTTAAAATAAGTTTTTTTAATTACTTAACTAAATCCAGTGATCGAACTATTTCTGAATCTTAAGTTTCATAACAATTCCCTATAGTAAAATGTATTCAACTTATTGAGATAGTTGTTTAGCGAATCTGGATATCGATGCGTTGTTTCTGTCCTAAGAGCCCTCGAATCCTATTTTACGGATTGACCTTCCCAGCACAGCGTCACACACCTCCGAGAAGAGCGCCGCTTCCCAGGTGCAAATATTAAAATGTGAATTTGTCCAGAGACAAAAAAATGCTTGCTGGCTGCAATTTATAGCGACACATGAATTAAGTTAAATTACAATAGCAAAAACTGCAACAACACAAACAACATCAACAACGAAATAACTTACATAATAAAAGAGTGAAAAATCATGCACAGATACTCAATAATTTCAGTTTCAATATTGCGGGGTCGCTGCCAGAGATTTTTATTTTCAATAATAATTATGGCAAAAAGAGGAGAAAGAAAACTGGTTTTACTGCATAACTCTGCAAACGCAACAACACCACCAACAACACCATCAGCAGCAGCAACAACAACAGCAACAACAAAAGCTAAACCTGGCTGCATCTCAATGCAAGCCGTGAATGCTTTGAAGGGCCCTGTATACACTTCGCGTATGACAACGCGCAGCTTTGCATATAGTTCATCGGCGCTGTGCTTCGTTTTTCGTCGTCTCTCACTGATGAGTGGCGGCCGTTAAGAATGTGCAAATCACCGCAAAGAGAATCACGCTGCAGCGTGCAACAACACCAACAGAAATTGGTATTAAAAAAAACAAATACATCAACAACAACAAGAAGAAATAACAACAACAAGAACAACTTTGGAGCTACAAACTAGCGTATGTATGCTCGGCTGCAGAAGACCCAAGAATCGGCCAGGAAACAAGTTCACAGCGACAGCGGCACCAGCAGCGGCAGCAGCTGTGGGAAACAGGTTTGCTGCGCACTCTCCCTGCCGCAGCGGTTGCACCTTCTGATAGTGCCACTGCGACTTATGTAAAAGTCAAGTTAAGAATGGGCAAACAATCACGCACAAACACACACACAAATATGTATATACATATGTTTATATATACATATGTATATATCTGCATACACCAAAATACATGTGCATGCAGAATGAAGTACGAAGTATAAACAACAGAAGGAAACGTAGAAAGGCAGAATGCATAAAAATATTAAATTCTATTTACATGCATTTGTACATATGTATATCTAAGTACATAAGTTACGTATAATGGGCATGGTACATAAGCTTAATAGAAACGTGCGCGCATGCGCATGCGCAGCCATATATAAAACTAACAACGCTGTTTGCAGATGATGGGACTGGACATGGGCATAGTTTGGCGTTTCATATACAATGCAAGTCAGCAAGTTTGGCGTGGCTGCTTTCAGATTCATTCCAAACATAATTTTCAGTACATAAACACACTCACTCACACACACACACACACACACAGGCATGCATAAGTAATAATCTATTCCTGTACGTGCATGTGTGCGAACGTATGTTTGGGTTCAGTGCTATCGTTGCAAGCGTTGCGCATAGAACTTTGAAATCAAGTTGAATGCGGCAAGAACTGCATCACACATAGCAATGCACTTAAACTACCCAGTAGGAAATTTCATGTATACGAGTGTGTGAATTTCAATTATGAAAACCAACTTCGAAGCATACTACGGACCGTTCATATTTACTTTTGTTTCTTAAATTCATTGAGGGATTTCTATTTGTTTTCGCCACATGGCCAGACTAATTGACCGGACCGATTGAAAATATTGCTTCACCAGATCGGATGACCAGACCGGGTTCGCAATATTAGTGTACCAGGTAGGATCGCCCAGATCCGTTGACAGATGGGATTGGTTGGCAACATCCGTTGACCAGATTGGTTGGGCAGATCGATTGAAAATATCGCTTTACCAGATCGGTTCACTGGATCAGTGTACCAGATAGGGTCGCGCAGATCAACGCTCAGATTGGTTGACAGCATTAGTTGATATAGGGTTGACTCGCTTGGTTGATCAGACTGATTCGCAGAACCGGTAGACCAGCTCTGTCATCGAACTCGTGAGAATTTATTTTCCAATTGCTGAATATGAAAATGTAAAAAAAAGGGGAAACTTTTTAGTATCTACAGAAAAGATTTGGACTTTTGACCAAAACTTATCGAGTAAATTGTCTAAATTTGTCACGGCCTTCGCATTACATTGCACTATGTACAGTTCAATACTTCAAGCTTTACTTTGGGGGGTGTTGTTCCCCACATCCCCCATCATTTTACATAAATAGAATATATACAAATTGAAAGTCATTTGCAGATGCAACGAAAAGGAGCCATTTCTCCACATATGAATTAGTAAGTGAGAATGAAAAGTCGTCCTCATAGGAAGTGATGTTTGTTAGTTACAGCCTCTGATATTCAGATATCGGAATTGTGTACACGTCACTAGGCACAAAAGGTGGGTGCCGTCACTTACATTTCCAACATGGTAACTCCATGTGCCTGCGTGGGTATGTGTAAGCGCTTAATTCCTCCATCGCTCTTTGTAGTTGTGGTTGTTTTTTGTTTTGCATTCTCTTTGTTCTTTGATCGTTGCAGTTACATGCACACATGCGCGCAGTGCTTGCTGCTGTGCCGTTGTTACAAATGTTACTTTGTTCGTTATTGTTGTTGTGACCATTTACCGAGCGCATAGCCCTGCCCTCAGTAGTTCTTCAACGGAAACTTGAAACTCTCTGCCAGTTCACGCGAGTAGTGTGCATGGCAGTGTATTCCCCTGCAGTGAAGTTGACTGATCGGGCGCTAACGTAATAACGAATTATAAGGTTTCTTTGCATACCATCAACCGCACTGACTGCTCATTAATTTAATTCGCATTGCCGATAATGCACTTTCAGCTGACTTCAGGAACTGATTGTATTGAAAGAGAATTAACTCTGACAGTTCTATTTCATGCGACACGAATCCGAATTTGAACGATTTGATTTAATCCGAATATGAACGAGGTTCGGGAAACACACGATAGACCTTCGTGTTTCAATTCGAACGTGTCCTCTTTAATGTACTGATTCGGCTCGGATGGATTTCGACCGAAATGCGAATAGGCTGATGTTATTCATCACTCCCATCCTCAATTATTAAGATGCTCAGATGTGTACGGGATTTTAATATAAACTTAATTTGGATTGATTTCTCCTTATACAGTTGTTGTGCTTACGAGCATGATCAGTGGACATTTTGCGTTCAGTTTTCGTCTTTGCACTCTCTAATTTGGTTATGCTTGAGTTTCTCATTTGTCACTCACAGTCAATTTATGGTAGTTGTGGTAACACTGAATATCATGGTTTACACTGTGTATTGATTGGCGAACAGTGTTGCTTAATGGTACCTTGTTCAGTCCTCTGTTATCGTCAAGAGTTCAGTTTATACATTATATGTAAATGAAAAAACAAAAACTCCCGCAAACACATTAGTGATTTCTCTAGCTTTCTGAAGAAAACAAAATTATTCTTACCAGAGGAATCTTCCCTTTGTTTTCCATATTGTCTGCCTTGCCTCTGCTCGTACATTAGTTTGCAACAAGTACCCAACCAGTTGCCCTTGCGGCAGACACGAAACCTAGCGGTGTTGTTTTGTAGGAACCGCCTTCATATTTCACTGCAGGCATTGGTGCGTTGCTCCGTTCTCTGCGAGTGTGTGTGTTGGTGGCGCGTTACATGGCGCGTTGCCTAAGGTTAAGGACCCTTTTGAGCATTTATGTATGTATGGACGAGTATGAGCGCACACACATCCACACTAACACATTATTCAAAGTTATTCTCTTTCATGAGTGCATCAGCACTTTGCACTTTAACTGCGCGTAGCGCTAGAGAAGCAGTTGCCGCTTAAACTGCCTTCTGCCCATTGCATTCGAACTGGATGGCATTTTAGCACATTCTCGGTAAGCGTCTTTGGAAAATACTTGAAGCAATCTGCATTTACTACCAGTGCCACTCCGCTCACGCTACATACCACGAAATCGTGGGTGCAACCTTCACTTCATGTACTCCCTGGCCGTGGCCTGCTTTCAATACTTACGTATTGCCAATTGTAAATGCTGATCGGTTCGTGCTTTCCACATTCTGATGATATGACGATGATTCTTTATTTTCAAAAAGTACCCATTCTTTCATATGAAAGCGTCTTCCCAATATACGAGTAGTTTTTGTTCCACTCTTCGCTCATTTTGCCTAGGATCATTCGTCAGTCACTGCAATCCTAAAAGAACAATGTAAGTGCTCCAAACTCAGAGATTCACTTTTTCTATGGCATTAGTCATCCAACAATTTAGAGCTACTAAATTTCGACAGTTCTGAAATGATATCACTTTGTATTGTTCCGCCCTGACTTAAATTGTATATCCACACTCCCACCTACTTCGGAATATTGTCTTGTTCTAAGCGCCACATGTCGCGTAGAACATTGCAATATTTACTTGAATTTAATCCTTAGAGAGAACTACGGATTCTTACACTCTGAAAATTTTGTATGCTTGTGCATACGAATCATTATTATTCCCTGGAGTTCGAGGTGCATATTCCCATTCGAATGCACTTGGCATCACTAACAATTCCGATGTAGATCATAAACAGAACTTAAGCCGCAACACTTTCACATCTCAACTTACCGGACCTCATTCTTGTATGTAGAGACTTGCTGTTGGCATGTATATCTTAAAATCCTTCAAATCAGCTGATCTATTCTGGTTTCCTTCTTTGTGTCCTTCCTCTTATGATGCTAATCAGACCTGAATACTCCTAGCAGAAGTAATGTGAAGCGAGTGACACTGCAGTTAAACGATCTCGCAGAATTAGGATTAGGTAGCAGTATGAGAGTTAGCCCGCCAATTGTACTCTCTTAACGGAGGCATTTGAATCTTGCATTAAATCAGTTTAAAACTTAGTTGCACTCTTGAATACCTATGCCGGGGGGGGTCACCGATGTTTCCGAAAGTCTTCCAAAGGGTTAATCTAAGTCGTCCCCATAAGTTTACATCTAGTCCTTGGAAATCTACACCAGCGGTATGGGAGCAAGTAAAAAATTTGTTGGACTTTTTTACTGTTCAGAGAATACGAGTAGAAATATCTGCCCAGATGGCACCAGTTCGTCAGCAGCAGTACTTACCGACATCGACTCCTGTGTTAGGCCATTCAAATTGCCAGAGAAAGAAACTCAAAAGGACTGCGAGAGCTGCTGTTGGCATAAAATATAAAAAAATCAAATAATGACATCTTGTGGCATTGCAAATAATTATCTCTTTGTGTCTGTTCATTTTCCTCTCCACAAAGGAAAGGTACGAGTAGTGAACATAATGGAAATAATTGTCTGCGTGCTTCAAACGAAATGCCGCAAACAGGGAATGAATACTTCAACTTAACGTTTACCCTTCCTTCCTATTGAAATGGCTTCGAAGGAGCGAGCGATTCGCTGTGCTTGACTATTTCTATCTCCATCGGTGTCTGTATCTCTATGCCCCCTCGACCCTACTTTGCCGTTTGCTCGGCACAACTGGGCTTGTATTCTTGTACTTGAACTTGTTTTTGTTATAGCTCAGGCTGAGGCTGAGGCTGGTGAGGTTGCTATTGCAGTCGTCTGCTTGAAGAAAATAAAATGCAACAAGAACCCCAACCTCATCATCAACATCATCATCACCGGCGGTGGCTACAGTATCGACAGCAACGTCGTCGTTGTCATCCTTGAAGTGGACGTCGGCCACGGCCGCTTCTACATTGGCTAACTGGCTGACTGACTGATTGATTGTTCGAGTGCTGAGCGAGAAGGGGCAGCGGCCCCAACTCGAGTTCTGCGTGTGCAGCTACAGCAACAGCTCCGGCTCCGGCTCCGGCTCCAATCTGCTGCCGTGTGTCCTACAGAAAAAAAGCCAAGAAAGAAAAGCGCCCGCCGCAGCAGCACTTGGCTTACAAATTACGAACGAAGAAGAAAGTCTTTCTTAGAGACTCTCGTCGCGTCTGAAAGTGCAAAAGTGATGACAATTCAATGGTTGCGTCAATATTACTTTCAGTGTCAGTCTCAGTTCGGCGTTGTTGTTGTTGTCGTTGCTCGTACTACCTGGTTGCTGTACCTATTCGTTTGAAGAACTTGGAAAAACAATGGAAAAGCAGTTCCCCCGGCACACCGATACAGCAAATTGCAAGTTGTCGTTACTTGTGTGCTTACAGACCCCTGTTAATGCAATTACCACTGAGTTGTTGCCTGGCAGCTCGTTGGACGGCGTTGTCTGGCAAGTCAAAGCATGCTGTTTGCATCTGAATAGTGTGAGACACCGACAATAGGGGCGTAGTGGGCTGGGTTGGGTGGGGTATAGTGTGCGACGCAGTATCAGTTTTGATTGCAGTGCACAGAAGAAGCGTTTTATAAACAAGACAGGAAATTCTTTAATTAGTTTGTGACTTGGGGAAATAATTACTCAATTGAAAGTTACTCTTGCTGCATTGATGAGACTGCACCGAGGGTTACGCTGTGCTGGTAAGTGCTTGGGTGAGCTCTAGAAGTGGTTGCACATAGTTTACTCACTCTCTCTTAGTTCGTTCGAACGGAAAATAAAATATTACACTTTGCAAATGGAAAATGCCAAACAGAATGAAAGTCACGCAATTTGTTTGCCTTTCCAGAACTCCAGACAGTCAATGCGAATTTGCCCTTGGTCCATACACACACTTGAAGCGGAGTCCTCCTTATATTGTTTGTACTAGTCTGCAGTTGGCTGGTGCTCATCTTTGCAGGATTATGATCCATTTCGGGTCAAGAAATCTTAGTGGGCTTTGTTATCCTGATGTTCTCTAGCTGGTGGCTTTTTGTCACTTCTTTTGCTTGAGCTCTCTTCTGATTGTTATGGACATTGTAATGCTCCTTATTGTTCTACCCACTTCTCTCTTATTGTTCTACCCACTGTTCTCCAGAAATAGTTGAATGCTCCTTATTGTTCTACCCACTTCTGCAGAAATAGTTTAAGCTGAGGTTAAGCTTTTTTAAATTCAGTGCGGAGTTCTGCGATGTCTACGGCGTTTATTGTCTAGTCACCAGATGTGTCTGGAAATATTACAACTGGAAGTCAAGGGCTTCTTTAAAGTATTCTACTGAATTAAGCAGAGCAGAATAGGCACTGAGAATGGCGTTCTTGATCGGTTGAATACTATTTGAGTAACGCTGTAATTGGGTTGGTCTAGTGTGAAACCCCTGTTTAGCCACAAATTGTGTGCTGCCTGGCGCTTCAGGGAGGTTAGTGTAGGGGGTAGCATTTGTAGCTTATAAATCCAAGCATAAATGCTGCTGTGCCAAGTCCGACGATAACAATCGTCAATGTCTAGTGCAGATGTGAAGAGCCAACCGGAAACACACACGAAACTCGGAATGGAAATCGACGACGACGACAACGACGACAATGGACGATGACTACAACGACGACAACGGGCAGTGACTACAATAAGGGCAGGAATTCATCACGTCCATCACTATTGAACCATTGTGAACGAACGACTCTTCCATTAATTTCCAGTTTGGTCCAGCTGTCACACCCGCAACGCAATCAACAACTTGTGTGTTGCTGGAGCAATGACAAGAAAAATATTTCCCCGATTAACCCCTCAACGAGACATTTTCCCTTGGAGTGTTTGGCAATTTTGAGGTAATTGGAATGTGCCAAGTCCTTGCCATAGCTGACTGTCTGCCGGCATTGCTTGTGAGTGTAGCTGCGTTCTATACAAAGAATGCTTGTTTGAAGCAGACTGAGTTGTTAATAGGCCAACAGGGAACGATTCAGAGATATGTTTGTATGTGACAAAATTATGAGCAGTTGGAACAGAATTTCTCTGGTAGATATTTGTATACAGCAGTAAATCGGAAAATGTTCTCAATCAGGGAACTAATTTAACATAACTTCCGCGCAGTCTTCGTAATCGAGAAGATGGATTGACTTCTGCGCTGTATTCAGTTTAGAGCTGTTGCCTTCGCCTTGTATATCCGCAGTGAGGCGGACTCTCTGACTTTGTCCTAACGCCAGTGATTATGTCGTCCAGTATACATAAACATCACGAAAAATCTCGGGATGCGATTGAGACCTACGTGGCCAAGGAGAATCTCAGCCACGGTCAGGGTCAAATGTGAAAAATGGCACAAGCAGAAAAGACACGAAGTAAACTGAGCAGACAGAGCAACAAAAATGAAACTCTTTCAATTGTTTTAGTTTTGTTTGAGAGCGTTATGAAATGCTGAAAACAATGCAGAGATGAGATTATGAAATGCAAGTGGTGTGTGTATGTGTGTGTGTATATATTTGTGTGCGTACACACTGCAGCAATAACCTGAGAGGTGCATAAATGAAGCCGCTTAACTAAATAAATACACAAATAAAACCATAAATAAAAATGCAACACAATTCACAAAAAAGAGAGGAAAAATCGGGCAGTAGGTGAGACCGAGACCAGCTGAATTGGTGCTTATCTGCACATAACAAGTTTTTCTCCTCTTTTTTGGCCACTGCGCCGTGCAGCTGGCAGCAGTCAGTGAGACAATTTTGGAACAAGTTCACACTCACACACACATACACATAAAGACATGAACGTGCGGAAGTGAAATGCTAATAAGAAAAAGTAATTTCTCTCGAACTCACACGTCCAATTACTCGGTCAGTCACACACTGACAACGACAGAACCGTCATGCAGTGCGAGGGTGGGAGAGGTGCACAGAGTGTGATAAATAAATATGTACGTATACGAAACCCAAAGAAATGAGATTTTTGGGCAATGCTGCTAGTCTTGTATTTATGGGACTGCTCCAAACAAGAGCAAAAGTAATGATTTTGGACTTGTTCGCTCTCTTTGTTTTGCAGTTATGTACCTGTATTAAACATTTGTTAGATAAGAAGGTTGGGAAGAGAGCACACCACTCACGCCAAGCAACACTTATTCTTCCGACATGTTCGAGCCTGATTTGTATGGCATTAATTTATGTGCATTCCTCCAGGTTCTGACGTCACATTCGATCATCGATCAGAAGGGGTCTAAATTGATGAGTGACCAAACTGCAGTCGTAGTATTGTTGTGTTCACATCATGTACTTCGCAGATGCATATGGGGTGAGTTGCACATTGCTGATGGCAACACATATCATTGCACCATATGGTTATGGCATGAAGAGAAGGGGTCAAAATTTAGCACTGCACTTGCTTGTAGTCGTGGGCAGTGTATATACAGGGCGCATGTCCAATATCATAGTTTTGAAAAACTGCGGAGAGGTAGAATGCTGTCCGAACTGCTCAGAGTGGACACTCTGTGGTGTCCAAAGTGCACATCACAACGTGTTCAACGCGTCCAAAATGCTTTTAAACAATTTTCAACAGTTTTTTGTTCTCTTTAGCTCGGGGGTCTTCTGAGTTTTTTTCTGAGTCTGAGCACTACAGTCAGCCAGCGACGGCTTATTAATTTTGGCATTAAGCTGTTAATGCCCAGTTTGAAGTGCGTCAGATGTGCACCACTCGGGCAGTCGGATTGCTGCATGTGCATGTGGGGCACATACTCGTGCTGGGCGCTGATATGCAGCAATAATTTCGGAAAATGCCAACAAAATCCAATGTAATTGACTGGGACAGTACAGAGAGGCCGCTTAATGGACTTTTTTTGGCTCCATAAGTGTAGCCTTGGGCTGATGACAGTGCATTGAGGCACAGCATATCCAAAATGGCAAGCACCCATTCAATCGAAACCAAAAGCCATTGTTTGGAGATATGTAATTGAGGACATGTTCACAGGGACATTAGTTGGAACTGCTCTCAAGGCTTATCGGATTATGCGGAAATCATTGAATTCCGTGAATTGATCCGAAATCCTTTTTTTCGTTGTACCTGATTTATGTGCAGTTTTTTCCATTTTATTTAATTTTTTAAATTACGTTTATTACTTTTTGATTTATTTTAGTTTTATATATTTTAATTTTATGTATTTTTATTTTATATATTTTTTTTAAATATGACTTTTTTTTTCTAAGTAATTTTTAGTTATAAAATTCACTTTTTCAGTAAAATTTTTTTTTAAATTATTTTTTATTTAATAAAATTCAGTTTTTCAGTTTTCTTTTTTATTACTTTTTATTTAATAAAAATTGGTTATTCAGTTTAATTTTTTTTCATACAATTTTAATTTGTTTTTATGTAATTTTATTTTCTTTAAAATTTTATTGAAATTTTTTTCACACAATTTTAATTTTTTTTTTTGTAATTTTATTTTCTGTATCATTTTATTGAAATTTATTTATTTTTATTCAAAAAATTAATTTAGGTTTTTTTATTTTAATTATTTTTAATCTAGTTTTTGCTTTTAAGTGTTTTTATTTATTCATTTATTTTAAATATATTTTTTAAATAGTGTTTATTTTATTATTATTTTTTTAGCTTATTTTTTATTTTATTTAATTATTATATTTTTTCTTTCAATTTAAAATTTTTTTTACTTTGTTTTATTTTTATTAATTCGCCCCTAATCAGCAACCAGAATGATCACAGCTGGTCTGAATACTCCGGCTGTAGAGTGCTTAGAATAAATCGCTTCAAACCCACTGACTTAAATGTTCACATGGTGCCCCCAGCGGCGAGTGAGTAACCAGAGTGTTCGTGTTGGCCGCTTGGGAAGTGTCTGGCTCTGCACGTGTGCATGTGTCTGTGTTCAGTGGGAGCGTGAATCAAAGCTCTGCATTAGCATATTTCCGACGAACTGACGCTGAGCTGGCGCAATTTAGTTTTTACACTGCTTAATTATGATGCTATAAAGCTCCATGGCTGTGATGGCCAAAGAACACGATACCCCATTCGCACTAGCGCTGACACGCTCCTCTCTGGGTGTCAGCTGAGCTCATGACTCACTCTAGGCCAGCATTGCTGCATGTTTTGAAATTATCACTGCTCAGAACTGTCGCTTATCTTCACTTTTCTTGCTTATTTCCAGGTGGATCTTGAATAGAAATTATCGAATCGCAAGTGACAACAGCAGCGGCAACACCAGCGGCAGCAGCTAAGAAAGACCACGACGAAATCGCTGCGGTCGGCCGCATTTAAACACTCCGCGTATTTTGTGTGCAAACTGGATCTACGAAAGTGATAAATTAGAGCGAAGCAGAAGCGAACTAAAATAGAATATATTACAATAGAATCGGCGCAACTGTCGCTAGTCTGCGTTTTTAGAGCGATCGATCTCCAGCGGCTACAGAAGGCAAAAACAACAAAACGGCCTAAAAAGCAACAAAAAAAATAAATTAATTTAATAAAACAAAATAAAATAAAACAAAGATAAACTGAAACAATTTCAAATTGAAGGCGGACAAAGTTGCCGGGCATATCGCTTAAGCGAATACAGCGAATACAGCGAATACAGCAACAACGATTGGAGCAGCCAATATCAGCTGAAGCAGCAGCACCACCGCCAGGAACAGCAACCGCACCGAACGTTTCGTTTGTTTGCTGCCCCCATTTCTGTGTCTGTAGATTTAAACGCTTTGCTTTTGCATGAGCGCCCGGAACCCCGGCAACGGCGGCTTTTTATGGCACATCAGGAAAACATTGCACAAGCGTAGTACGAAGAAGATGAAAACCATTTCATGATACTATAAGTTGTCTGAATCAGTGATATTGAATTATTTGAGGATGCCGTCGACGCCGTACGACTTGGTGCAGGACGATCAGGACTTGCGGGTGCCGCTCCACGCGGAGCAGGCCTTCTTCCATGGCATCACGTTTCAAGCAAAGGTGAGTCGAACAATGTAAATTACTTATTTCTATTCACTCCGCCCTAACGTAGCTTCTGAGAAACATGATGACCTCTTCATAAGGCAATACTGCTCACATATCGCTGTCTCCTATGCGCTAGTCTACTGTCAGATATGTTTGACTGACAGTGTCCTACTTGGTGAGTTTCAACTCGCCTAATGCCCCAAATTCTGGGGGTGTTCGTCTAACCTGTAGTGTCTGAGCCACCTCCAAAACAGCTTAAAGTGTGCGGTTTAACTAATTTAATCACCGTTGCGAAATGTAAGAATGTGTAGAACAACTGTAGGGCTTCTGATCTCGGAAGATTTATGTTCTTGATAAAGGGCACTACGACTCTCTTAGCTGGGTTTCGGAGGTGCAATTCAAACCTCAATCGGTTACAGAGGGTTTTGGCCAGCTTCCCAAGGGCTATTATTACAATGTCGCTGCATATCCTTGATGAGTAGAGCTTCTATACCTAAGCGAGCTGTGAACTCGTCAACGACTAAACTCCAAATTAGAGGAGGTAAAACAGGTTCTTATGTCATCTCATCTCACGTCATGTCATGTCATCCTTTGAATTTTTGTGCCTGAACTCTCTTACCATCGCTTCAGCTGTTCTGGGCCGTTTTGTTTTTGGTACCGTCCTTTTGTCAAGGACTCTTGCTGCATTGAAGGTACCGTCTCATAAGTTTCTAGTTTATTTGGAGTATCTGCGGAAGTGACACAGATCAATCATCATTCCGTACCATTCAGTACTTGACTAGTATTTTTCTTAATCAGGATTACAACACTTTTCTAACCCAGAATCGCTCACAATATCCCTAGTCCGTGGTTGCAAACTTGTTGTTTCTTTGTTGTGGCCCCCAAGACAATTTCAAAGCAGTACGCTTGAATGCGTGCTGCATAAAATGGGGACCAGCAGTGTCTCGTTTATGGAGCTTAGTTGTGAAGGCCACGATGGCTTATTAAGTCCGTAAAAAGGAAAATATTTGCAGCGGGTATTTATGAGCATTGTGGCTGGTCTTCAGAAATCCGTAAAGTTTCTGCTCCTGGCATGAGCACATGACTCAGCTGTGTGCGAGTGCACAATACCGCTTGGCCTCGCAAGTGACTGCAGTTTACCAGAGTTTAGCCACAGAGACACCGTGTAGGTAGTGGTGGAAGCAAGTGACCAGCAGCAAGTACCACCAGCAATAGCAGCTGCGGTTGCAGTGCCAGTGGACTCACTCGCTTAGTCATTTCTGTGCACATGCAATCGATGCGATGCGATTGGATTCGTTCGGTTTCGCATCGATTTGGAGTTGGCTGTGCATTTGCATTTGCATTTGCTGTGCCGTTATTTACGTTCGTAATGGGGTGCACTCGTGTTGCACATAAAGCACTTAAGTCGAATTGCATAACCGTATTAAATTTTACGTGCATGCAGATTGCAGCCTCGAATGTGGCCCGTACCCAAGTCCAAGTGTGCAAAGTGTGCGGCAGAAATACGCGCTGACCAACTGAGCTATGCTGAAGTTGCACACGACGATATGCAGCAAATTTCTAGAGTCTTTGAATTTCCTACTGTGATTGCACTCAATTGCCATTGCAAAGAATCAGAGAAGGAAGCTAGCCGCAAAACCCACAAAACCAGCTTCGTCGGCAATTTCCGATGGCACTGTTCAAGTGTTGACCTAATGCGGATTTTAATGGCTAGAGCAGGGCCTGCCATTATGTTCCGGAAGAAAGATAGCCTAATTGAGATGTCAACTTTGTCAGTATGCGAATGACTTGCCTTGATGTAAGTTATGCTGTGTTGTGAGGGTTGGAGAATGGGCTCGTTTCAACTCCCGGTATCAATCATTTGAACCAAGTAACCGATTCCCTTCTGTAGCGGTCATGTCAAATCGCGAGTCGTAAAATATGGGTGTGTAATTGCATGCGAGTACACCCAAAGTGTCCCTGGACACACTCATCGGTGTAAGGCAGACATGTTTACTCCTAATATTATGAATAATGGCAATTAAAAATGAAGATACACATCAATGAGTCAGAAGCGATATCAATGGAATTTGAGCTCAATAACGCAATCGGAATAATGACTCGGTGATGACAGTTGGTACGATTGCATCAGAGGACAGAGCCACAAGGTGAGCAATCCGTCGATCTGATGGAGAGTTTTAAGAACTACATTAGGCTCCATTCCCAAGTGATTCTGGTGGCCACCACACTCAGAGGGGGGAAGGGGGGTTAGGGTTTTGCCCAAAGGTATCTGAGCAAATGGGCAGGAAATATTTCCGTGCAAAACACCAAACAAATGGACGCAGTTTTTGCATATCCATTAATTTTGCAGTTTTTGACGAAGAGTGGTGCAGTGCCACATACTCACACACATTCACACACATTCACACATACATATCATTGAGGCCGCTCTGAAATATAGCACTAAATTTCCAGTCAGCCGTGCTGGCCACAGTTAAACAGAAGTTATCGGCTTCTGTGGCAGACCATGCCATGTTTTTTGTGTGTCCAAAGTGTTCTCTATCAGAACACCCTTCCATCTCCTGCACCTTCCGTTGACAAAATGTTATGCAAAGACCAATGCAAATATTCAAATTAAGCACACATCAGCGGCGTTTGTGAGTGGTGCCGTGCCGTGTGGTGTGGTGTGGTGTGGTGGCGTTCAGCAGTGCGAGTAGCGCAGCATTTATTAATCAACTGTCATGCAAATGTCAAATGCCACAAAGCCTGATTTAGTGCTGCCTCGCCACCCCGTCCGCCTCGCCACCCATCTGCATGCGCGCCCTTCCGCTAATACGTAACAATAAACAGCTGCAGCGTTTGTAATTCAATTCCGTCATGTGAACTCACTCGAATTACGCCAAATATGTAAATTGTACGCATTGTAAACGCGAATAAATATAAACAAAACACCGAAGAGACTCACAAAAATAAATATCTAAATGGAAATGGAAACAAATGGAAACAAGCCAACAAAACAGCAGCCACCACTGAGTCACTGCCAGCCAGTCATGCCCCGACGGCGGGGGCCGGGCGGAGTGGTGCGCCTCAATTGAAATACAAATTCCAATTCAGATTCAAATAGAAATGCAAATGCAAATTGAAAGAGAAATTAAATTGCAACCGTAGCTGGGCAATTCGTTCGTTTGATATAATACTCGCAGCTGATATTGGCAGACTCCGCGCTGCTGTACTCAGTTTAGTGTGCAATGAGCGCATTTAATAAAATCTGACGGGGTGAATGAAATTTATCAATTTCTGTTTCGGGATTTCTTAGACCCAGTTTGTGGTTACAGTTGTCCGTCAATAATATTGGGCTGTTATTTGTACTGAAACGGTGCTGGAAGCGCTTGAGAAGAATGCAAGCAAGTCAGACTGTTTTTTGCTGAGGTCTCATAGATTTCTCGTCTGTCTGAATGGGATTTGCTATGCACTAACATAAATATATATAAAGTTAATATATAAAATAATATAAAGTAAATGCTAAATGTAATCGCTCCACAGTTACAACAACTTACAGAGTAAATTGTTGTGCAACAACGGAGGATTGGAACTCAGTCTCAGCGTCATTTGATAGTCTGTGAATATTTTCTGTTTAGTTCGTGAATCATTTCTGAATAATATTTCTCAGTCTCTGAGTCATTTCTAATTAGTAGGAGCATCTAAAGAGGTTTTTGATAGTCTATGAATTGTTTCTTATTAACCATAGACTAGGTTTCAGTTTGTGTATATTCTATGAATAAGTTCCGACCAATTTGTGGATGGTAAATGATATGTTGATTATATTTCAACGGTATCTGAGTCGTTTAGGAAGTGGCTTTAAAAAGTTTCTGGATAATATTTGAATGCTTTCTCAATAATTTGTGAATAGTCTATGAATATTTTTTGATTAAAGTGGGGATAGTCTAGGAATACTATTTTTAATAGGGTTTGAATACTTTCTTAATATTCTCTATGAGATCTCTGGATAATATTTGAATCGTTTCTTAATAGTTTTTAAAATCTCTGAATATTATTTGAATGGTCTCTGAAGAGTTTCAGATTAGTATATGAATGGTCTCTGAGGAGTTTCTGAATAGTGTTTGAATGGTCTCTGAACAGTTTTTGATTAGTATTTGAATGGTCTCTGAAGAGTTTCTGAATAGTGTTTGAATGGTCTCTGAACAGTTTTTGATTAGTATTTGAATGGTCTCTGAAGAGTTTTTGATTAGTATTTGAATGGTCTCTGAAGAGTTTTTAATTAGTTTTTGAATTATCTGGGAATACTTTCTGAATAAAATATCAATAGTCCTTGACTAGTTTCTTAATAAGATTTGAATATTTTCTGAAAAGCTTCTTTAACGAACCTCTGATATAGTACAATGATTCTCTCTCAAATTGTTCAATTTTTGTCTATGAATGGCCTCTGAATAATCCGTCAATTCTATGATAACTTTTTCAATAGTGTCTGAATAATCTCTCTCACAATGAATAATCTCTTCTATAATTAGCTTTTGAACACTTTTACAATAGTAGTTTCTTAATAGTCTCTAAAGACTCCCTCTTTCAATAGATTTTTAAGCATCTGAAGAGTGCCTGAATAGCTTTGAATAGTTTTCCAATAGTTTCCCAATACTTTCCCATTACTTCATAAATGATTTATGAATGGTTTCTGAATAATACGTGAACAGTGTGTGTGTTTCTGTGAAGTTTCTATTATTATTGTGTCCCACTAGTGGCCTCTTTATCAGAGTTACTGGATATACCCAGCACCGCTCGGATGCGGATAGAATTCAACTCGGTTTCTGTCAAAGTCCAAATACAAAAACCGTTGCCTCAAGCACCTCATCGTCCTTTTGGAATTTGGCCATCATTGTGCCTCGCAGCCCACATATATAAGCTCGCCACTGAGCAGCCAGAGTTAGGATATTTCCACTTCCAATCTGTCAGCACAGCTAACCAACACAGAGAGTGCATAATATGCGAGTGCACACAGCCATGATAGGAGTGCGGGCAATGGAAACTCAAACTGGATCTGGCTACGACAACAATAGCAGTATTTGGCGCCGGATGCCAGTTAATAAGAGATGCAAAAATTGTACGCAACACGAACGCTGCATTAATTAATAATGCCTGCAAGGCATACAGTGCCCTCCCCAATCAGAGCAGCATGAATGTAAGTCACTCATACGCCGTGGCAGCCCCCAGTTGGCGGGCATGAAGCAGAATTGCTGCAGTCCGGTATGGCGCACAGACAGTTGCCATAGTTTCAATATTAGCCACAAGTGTTCTGCGACTCCAGCGCCGCAGAAGCGCCGTCAGCGCCAGTGGAGAGCACTGCAAATGCCGTAATTAAATTTCAGTTTTTATTAATTGTATTTGCCCAGTGCCGTTGTATCAATTTCATTTTTATTTTCATTTTTGTTTTCATTTTCATTTTATTTATGTTTTTATGTTTATTTGCGTTTTTAATAACTTTTAATTACTTATATAAATAAATAAAATACATTTTCCTTTATGACGGCCCAACATGCGGAAACGTGCTGCCTGCTTTTTTGTGTGGATTCAGTGTGCAGTGTCACAGCGTGTGTTACAGTTGAATGCGTGTGCGTGTGCATGTGTGTAGTGTATGTTTGTAATTGCACTGATTTATTTTTCAATTTTATTTAAATGTAAAAGTCTCGTCTCCATAATTATTACTCTGGTTCTTCCTCCAGTTCGTAGTTTGGCTGCCCATGGTACCCCAACATACCCGCCACGTTCACCGTGTGCTTTATGGTTGTAGGCACCAATGAACTTTCCACCAATTTCGTGTGCAAATAACGCATTATGTGAAACATCTGACTAATACATTTTATTGTGTTCCGGGCTGCATTCATGGCATCATCGAACAAGCGGCTCCTTAAACTCCCGCTTCATAGTCTGGCATACTTCATACAAAATTGCTTCTAATCATGCTGCAATTGGTCTCTACGAGTATTTGCATAGTTGCATGTCCAGCGATTTCAGCGGGCCCCGGTGTGTGCTCGGTGACCAGCCCACCGTGTCCAACCCTTTGAGCACACCTACGGCGGGGAATTGCTTTGTGAGCTCTCCCTGCGTGGAATTGTAGTGCTCTTGTACTTGAAAATGTAATTGCCGCTGAGCCGCAGCGTTCCCATCGTAATGTCGCCGGTCGGCGCTGAGTCTGCGTGTGCTTGTGCGCCACTTGGATGCCGTGCAGCAGAAAATTATCATAATTTTTCTGCAGTCTCGTGTTGCTTCGCTGCTCCAATGGCCAAGTTCATGGCAATTCTCAGATTTGCATGCGACAAGTTGGTCTGTCATTGTTGGTCTCGTTTAGTTTTGCGATCAGCATACACTGCCGTCGTACGAAGTGGTGCTCCTGCCCCATTGTTCCAGCCCCATTGTCATGAGTACTACACGTAGCTATTATTATAATTTTTTTCCCTTTTCCTCGTTAATTTTTCATTTTGCACGCATATATTTCAACATTTTATTTTATCTGCTCCGAGTACTCCTCCATTTCCACCTCCCTCTCCACGACAGACTCTTGCTGCGCCCTGAGCGCTCTGATTTCGCTGTGGCTACAAATCCATTTAATTTGATTGTTAGTCGCTGGATGCAGTGCCTCTTGTTACCCACGCTTGCCTCTTGCTGAGCGTGATGGCTCAGATGTCACTTGCTCAGCCGAATTCATTGTTTTAAGCTCATGCTTTCGAGTTGTTTCCGTCGTTGTTGCTGTTGCTTTTGTTGTTGTTGTTATTGTTGCGGCTGGTTTAGTTTAGTTTAATTTTCTTTTTATTTTCTTTTTGCTTTTGTTTTTGTGTTTGTGTTTGTTATTGTGCTGCATTTGCAGTTTTGCGACTTGTTGCTTATGAGCCGCCGCGGCTTTACTTGATTCATCCGCATCCCAGCGGGGAATCTGACTAGTTCGTAAGTGGCGGAATTGCCAGGTTGTTTGAGACTAACAGTGGTTCATCCAGTGGTTTCTTCTTTTGACGAGGCAGTTAAGTAATTCTGTTGACATAACAATTAGTCAGATTATCAGAATATTGCCTGCAGGAGGAGAGGCGAATAGGCTCAGTATGTGTTGGTCGCAAGGCGAAATGCATTCGATCGGAAGCCAACACGCCTCCTTGTGCGCCCGTGTCCATATCAACACGAATACGTATGGTGCTTCCCTTATGTTCGTGCTACGCGGCTTAAAAAGTTTCGTCAAGAGGCTTTTTATGTGGCAATGTGCCATGCTGCGTAGTGTGCTTACGAGGTCGACGCATTTACGTTGTGTGCCTTAACGGATTGTTGGAGTTAATAGAAGAAAATGAAGCGACGGAGAGCACGGAATCCGTGCGTCGATATGCGTGTACAATCGCTTCACTTTATTTCTGACTTTATGCCAGTTGGAGAACGAGCCACTTTGTGCAACTGCTGCTCTATTTCCCCACGGGGTGGTAACGGAGCTGGTGTAAGTTTCATTCAGTTGAGGAGGTGAGAGTGTGTGTGTGTGCATTATCTGCATCTGCATATGGACTTGTAACCTCATTCTACCTCATTCAAGTTGCATTTAATTTGTGCGCATATTTTTCGTGCTGCTGATTCATTCAATGTGTGTGCACCCAGCAATTTACTCGTATCTGGAATATGTTATTCCGACACTTATTTACCATGCCTCATGTTTCATGTGGCACCAGTGCACGTAGGAGCCGGAGTGTGAGTGTGTAGAGTGCTGATTGCTGAGCTGGCGTGCCGCTTCAGCCCTCTGGGTTTGTCATTCGCTGGCATACGCACTGCTTGGCTGTCTTCGCTGCGCCGCACATTTCAGAGAATGCGCTGAATTTCGCTTCTGAGTAAAAGCGCGCCACTTGCATAATTTGTGAGTCGCGATAATCGTGGTTGTTGTGTTTGGTCGTCTTCCTTTTTGGTTGTTGTCATTTGATTAGTGTTTCCGCAGCTGCTTAAAATTCATTAGAACTAACGTACTTCCTGCCGACTTGTCCGTATTTGCATACGCTTCTGCGAGTCACGTGGTTTGCAGGAGTTCAGTGCGGCTCAGATTATCCAGCAAATATCATGTCACAGTTTGTTTGCAGTTGTACGTGTGCAGAGGTGTCCCCAAATGTTGGAAGTTCGTTGTTAGCTACGTGAAACAGTTGCAGCGATTTCGTGCTACGTTTCCACCCGCTTCCAAGTGCACGCCTACGAGTTGCTGGTTTGCTTCTCTTGTCCTCCTTTTCTGGCTGAGTTGCCACAGTTTATGGCTTTAAGGATAACACAGCTAGGAGCACACACAATTACCTGCCGCATATAATTTGTGTTGTCGCCCCACTCTGCACTCAAACCTGAGCAATTTAATTATTTAAAATGTTTGTGTGAGTGGCATGCAAACTGCACGCAAATTATTTAAATGCTGTTACGGCTTATGCGGCCACTACTACGGTTGTGGCGGTGGCAGTGGCTGTGGCTGTGACTGCGGCTGCTGGCGGTTCTTGTTGTTCGGTTGCTGATGACTGAGGCTGGGTTGTTGTTGTTCGGTTGCTGATGACTGAGGCTGCTGGCGGTTGTTGTTGATCGGCTGCTGATGCCTGCTGTGGTTGTTGTTAGTGTTGCTCCTGCTACTTGCCGTTGGTCGGCCGAGTGCCAATTGTATGACGAAATTTTCACACAGATTCGTGGCGTGCTTTCGTTTAATTGAGTTTCAGTGCACTTCCGTTGTGTTTCTTTTAATGTAATTTAATTTTTTATAAATTAAGGAAACTCAATTTGCAGATTTGGTTGGGCTTGTCTTTCTATCGTGTACTGTTTGCCCGTCCATATCTGCTTTACACGTACTTGGAGCGTTGGAGTAATACCAGTAGAGACAATAAAATGCGGAAGGATAACAGAACAACCACACAGTATTAACTAAAAGTAGGATTCTGTCCAAATGTTTGTGAACATGGAAAGTCCTCATTTGCTTGTGACTTTCCGAACGATGTTCACCACTTGGATTCCATATGTTTTTAAGTATCCTTGGAGCAGCGTTGGAGTTATGTTAAGAGGAAAGAAAGGCACTGTCTGGAGTCCTCGGAGAAGAATCGATAGTTTTCCTGCTGGGTGCCCGTAAGAGTCGTGCAAGTGTGCAGTGTTCCCTGCGCACGCCCCGCGTCTACGAGTAAATCTTTCGGCTGAGTTTTGCCCCCACTTAATCAATCGTATTTGGCTTTATTTATGTAAATTGAGATTTGTTTAATTTCATTGTTGCCGGTGTTCCTGGCGTGCGGCGGCGGCTCAGTGTGAGTGTGTAGGTGGGCATATTCTTAAATTTATGTTAACTGCTTTCGCATTCGCAAAGCTAATAAAACAATTTTGGCAGCGTCTTGGCTCTTGGCTCTCAGCTGCTCTGCGCCCCTCGTTGCTTTCCTTCGTCTGCGAATAAGTTGTGTGAGAGTAATTAAATTTAGTGGCATTTGGAATTGTTTTAAATTAAAAATCGCTGCTTTCGACTGCTGCCGGCGTCGCTCTTCTGCGTGTTTTGGGCTTAAACACACAAATTTCCTTCTCTTTAATTGACTTTGTTGGTTGTTTGCCGCTTAAGCAAAACTAGGTAAATTTCCTTTCAGTGCGCTGTGCTCTTCTAAGAATTTTCATCAATTTCAAATTTTACAAATTTCTTCATCGAAAATAGAAAAACAGTCTCGAAAATAAATTTGAACAAAAGCAAAACGAAAAAAATACAAAAAATACCAAAAAAAAAAAAATATACAAAAAAATGAAAAAAGCTCGGAAAGCAAAAAGGAAACCAATTTAAAAGAAACCAAAAATATTTTTGTTTATGAATTTGGGAAATTTTCTGGTTGTGTGGCATGTGCAGCTTGAAAATGGCAGCGGCCGCACTGGCGAGGCGCACGCTGCTCGCATCGAAACATGTATTTATCAATATTGCGATGCGTCATGGTCGAGTTTGGCCTTTCGGAACGGTTTTTTTGTGCTTTTGGTTTTTTACCTTGTTCTTGTTTTGTTTGCGGTTCACCGTGTCTTCGTTATTTTTAGCATGTTTCCAAATATTCATTTCAAATACAAATTAAACCGAAATTTATGTGCCCCGCAAGTGGCCCATAACGGTGCAATGGGAGGGAATTGCATGAGTGGATTAGTTGGAGTGGCAGCTGGGCCGCGGGGGAATTCGCATTGGGCGTTCAACGAAATTGCACAAATTGCGGCGGTGATTGAAGTGATTAGAACTCATATCGGGGGCTCAGTTGGGTCTAATGGGGGGGGGGGGCTCAACAAAGTGCCGAGAAACGTTAAATATCGAAAGATAATTGTTTTGTTTTGCGAGTTAGTTTCCAGTATTCTTGTCATTGAAAAAAAACTAGCTTCCTCTGACATTATTAATGAATCGTCTTGATATCTTTGTCTTCCATAAGTGACTCAGATCCTTCTGCGGAATGCACCGGCATCGATTGTTAGCGTACATTTGGAGCCGTCCAGTATTGAGCCGGGATTTATTAATAACACACAAAATATTAATAATATTAATATTGAGCCTTCAAAGTAGGATTCTTTTGAAGCAATATACTCATGCCAGCGATTGATCCATACACTTCTTGTAGGCCGATGCCGGGACTGGCCGTTAGTTCCTTCTTCGAATTTTCTTTTATGGCTTTGAGCGACTGAAAACGTGGGGATTTTAGCTTTGGAAACAGGAAGAACTCACACGGAGCCAAATCTGGGGAATACGGAGGAGTTATTCGTTGAGTTTTTATTCAAAAATCCATTCACAATGATAGCCTGGAGAGATGGTGCATTATCGTGATGCAAGCACCAACTGTTGTCCCTCCATAAATCTGGCCTCCTAAGATGAATGCTCTCGCGCAACCGCTTCATAACTGCCAAATAACATTCCTCATTGACTGTTTCACCTTGCGAAAGGAATTCAGAATGTACCGTACCACGATAATCGGAGAAAATTGTGAACATCATCTTGATTTTTGAGCAACTTCGACGTGGTTTTTCGGTTTCAGAATAAACGCCACTTGTTTGTTTGGAAGGGCCTTCTTGGACGTGGGCATGCTAATGCTCTCCTCTTCCAGTTCTTTGTTTGCTGGATGCTTACGAATTTAGATGTTTTTCCTGTTATCTGTTCTCTTATGCATTTTCCATTATGTCGAGAGTCAAAATATAGTTTCAGCGAGATACGATTTTCCATTATCTTTGCTTCTGACAAATTATGTCGTTCGTGGTACAAAATTAAATTTACGAAATGCACTTTTGTGGTACGAAAAAGAGCATGGCAAGTTTCTAGTTCAAGAATGCCAAGACTTGATACCTGTTTATAGAGTAGGACTCTTCTGCAAGCAAAAAGCAAACAAAAAAAATTATAAAATAGAGTCAACTCCAGACTTGTGGCACGAGTATTTCGGTGTTGTTCTTGTTGACTTTGTGCTATCAATCCAGACCTTCCAGATCGCAGGCAGTCATCTTGATTTCCTTCGGTTTAGTCCGGTTGTCCGCCATATTCCAATGTCAAATCGAGTTTCTCTTCCATTCCAAGCCAGATTGGTGGGACTCTGACACAATTCTTGCTAACCTGAATATTTTAGTCCTGCCTTACAATCATTGAAGTCAACATTGCACGCTCCAACTTTCTCAGAATTACCACAATTCCCAGTTGAATATTATGGCAAATTCCTTTTGTTCCGCTGCACATTCAAATAGGACAAATTCCCCAAATCTTCACACCAAATTGCCAATGCAATGAGCATTAAGCAAGCGTGCCCAGGACATCAAAAGCTCCCAAAATTAGTATTACATAAGTACGAGTAAGTAAACTTGCCACGGCTGAGAATTCTCCTTGTTGGCGCCTAGAAAAGCACCAACCCAAAAGTATAAAATTCAAGAAAAAAAGAAAAATAAACATGGACAACGAAGGAAAAAGGTGACTCGGGCCCGTTTAATCAGAAATGCACAAAAGGAACGAACGAATGAATGAATGAGGACGATTTAATTTTCGTTTTTAAGTGTTATTTGAGCACAAAACGAAAAACAAAAGCAAAAAACTTGAAATTGAATTTCATTTGGATACGCATTGTGACAAAGTTGTTCAAAGAAAAGGTACGATTCGCTAATGTGTGTGTGTGTGTGTGTGTGTGCGTGTGTGTGTGTGTGTGTGTGGGAGGGGTGTCGGCGAATTGTGGGTGGACTGGGGGTATAGATGGGTGCAGGCAGCTCAAATGTAAAAGTTAAAAAATCAATTTAGGGAGCATCTTTTGCGCCGCCACTCAACAACGCTTTGTTCAAATTAATGACACACATTTAAAAAGGGACGCCAAAGGATTAATACCAAATTTAAATTCATCAGTGTTCTTATCAGCAGCAGTAGCAGCAGTGGTAGAGGCAGCAGCAGGAGTAGCAGCAACAGCAACATTATCATCATCTGAAGCATCACCACAGAGGCCTTCGATGCCACTGCTGGGGTGGCTTAGAATGGATTTGAGTGGATTTCATACGTTGGGGCCGGCGACTCTTTTGCTGGGGTTGTGGGCTTGGTTTGAAAAATTGTAATAAAATGCAAATAAAATCAAAAGTTGCTCCTGACCTTTATAGTAGACGACCCCCAGATCACTACACTGCGCTCTTCGTCCTCAGCTCCCTGGCAATTGGAGCTGCTCGAGGAGCCTTTGCAGCACTCCTACCTTTTGCGGGGTTTTTTTATTCTACGTTGTCTGCTGCCAAAATTTCGTTAGTTCTGGTTCGTTTTCCGTTTGTGCGCCTTTGCTATTTGTTTGGGCTGTGACCGCTCAACTAGCAAAAGGTGTTAAAATACGCTTCTCCTTTACGGATAATAAATTATGCAGTTCCTTGTGTAGCCTCTCCAGCACATCACAGCACAGAACAGAGCAGCAACGCCGATCAAAGCGGAGAGCAGTGCCAGTGCAGCAGTCGTTTTAAAAGTTAGGCAGGCTCCAGAGGCTAATCGCTTAAATTTAACTGCCTTCATTATTCATTACGGTCATTGTGGAAGCGTTTAGTGGGCATTCACTCAACTTGCTTGAATTTGTTTGAATGTGTGTGTGTGTGTGTGTGTGTGTGTGTGCGCGCGTGTGTGAGTGTGGTTGGCGTTCAAAATACGCATTATACTCCCATTTTGTATCACTTTTTAGTTGGTTTGCACTCTGTTTGCTTTTATTTTCCTCCTTTTCCTTTTCATTTTCATTTTCACTTCCCTACTTTTGTCGTCGTTGTTGTCGTTGTCGTCATCGTCGTCATCGCTGTTGTTGTTGTTGTAACGTCACATTTTTCATGTAAATTTATGCAAACGCATTTTAGTTTGCGTTCTGGTGCTTGCAGGACTCTGGCTGCCAACTACGGAACCGAGTGCACACCGCCGAGCACGCAGCGTGTGTGTTCTCGGCCGGAGTTGCGGACGCTGGAGACGCTGCCGCTGCTGTTGGTGGTGGTGTTGCTGCTGCTGCTGTTAAGCGTTAAAACATTGAAAAGCTTTTTCATTGCATACCAGCTCGGCGGGCGAGCGTGTTGTTTTAATATTTATGACCCCATCCATAAACACATTATTCAGAGTCTATAAAGAAATCAGCTCTCCTTTTTAATGTGTTGTTTCACTTTTTGTTTGTTGGGGCTGGTGTTGGTGTTCGTGTTGGTGTTAGTGTTGATGTTGATGCTGCTCTTGATCGGTGTTTGTGTAATTTTGGTTTTTGCTGTGCTTGCCATCTAAGCAGGCAGACGCATTACAAATATGAATAGAGCGCAGACAGGCAGCAGTGCTCTATTAATTCACAACTATAATCCTCAAAATGTGAAGGGTTGAATGGCGGCTTGAGGAGGCGCAGCTAGGCAGACGAGTTGAGGGGTATGTCAGCAGGAAATGCAGTGCAGCTTCCTTTCTGACCCAGATATCACATTCACATATACTGATTGTTTGGGTTCCCTTCGTGTGGGTTGTTTATATCCATTCCTAAATGTTGTAGAACGGACTGATCTGCAACACAGTGGGCCTTGTGCAGATTGAATCTGAAGATGTGTTCTGAGTATGATAACACCTTTGTTAGCACTCTGCCCGCCACTGAGCCCTGCAATGTATTTAGTCTATACTGCGGGAACTCTTCCGTTTTCGATCTTAACAAATGTCTGCCCGGGAGGCATTTGTCAATACCAGTAGTCCTTCAGCAGAGAAGTCTTAATATAAATTGGCGCATTACAATAAAGCATTTACGAATACATCCTCAGAGAGTGACCAGTGGATCTGGCTGCTTATAATTTACTCATAGTATGAGACGCTCGTGCACTATGAACTTGACTGAGGGCATTGGAAGATCGTTGGATATGCGAGAGTTGTGTGGTTCTATTTAAGTGTGGGCGTAAAACGAAATGTTGTAAGTCGCTTCTCCTCCATGTTGACATGTCTACAAAAGCTGCAGTACCCGAAACAATGTGTTCGGTTTGCCTTGGTTAGGTCTGAGGAGTCTCCCAGTTTGCTCTCTACGGGATTGGGGAACACACATTTTGTATATAGGCCACAGCTGAATTTGATTAGTTGCGTGTACAGGAGTTACCTTGGTGTGGTGTTCTTGGTGTGGTGTTCCTGGCGTGCGGGCAACTTTTGACTTACTCTGTTCTGAATGTTTGTGTGCAGTTTCTGCTGTTACTGCCTCCGGCTCTATTGGTGGTGTTTAAGACGTCCAAATTTCAGTGTTTTTGTAACATTTTCACTGTTAGTGGCTGTACGAGCTCCTTCTTTAGAGTCCTTAGAGAAGTGTGGTAGGTCGGAGAACCGCCAAAGAAAGAGGTCGCCAAGCACTCAGGCATTGATGCCAATTGTACTTTAGAGTCCTTTGTGTAAATCCTCCACTTACTGAAAATCAGCAGTCGATTGCTACGACATTTTTATGACTGAAATGCGGATATTCAGATGGAAGACATTATTGAGACAGATTCTTATGTCAATTTCTGAAATTCAGTAATCAGATTTTTAAAATTAAGGAAGTATGAAACGAAGTTAACGCAAGCGATATATGAGTAGATTACTGAATTGCACTTCTTTTTCAATTTCTTAAATTTAGCAATTTAAATGAATTATTTGATTGGGGAAATTTACCAATTGAAACTCTTAAAGCCAGCAACTCATTTTCTACAAATTTTGATGACTGAAATATGCCAATCGGGTTTCTGAAAATTAGTAATTCAATTGCTTTTAAGGAATTCACTCAATTTCTGAAATTTAGTTATTTGACTACTGAAGTATGATAATTGAAAATTAGTGGCTCAATTGCTAAGATTCAGACGAAGTGGTTCAATTGCTTAGATTCAGAAAGCACGCTCGAATGAATTTCTTTCCATTTCTTGAAGACTGTACAGCAATTCCTTGAATTTAGTAACTCCACTACTGAATTGCTTCAATTGAATTTCCTGAAATGAACAGTTCAATTTCTTAGAGTCAGCATTTTAGTTTCTGAGAGTTAATTATTTGATCGGTGAAATTTATGAATCAAAAGTCTTAAAATCAGCAACTATGCTTTGAATTAGCGTAATATCAATATCAGTGCTGACTTAAGTCAAATTGAATTTTGAAAAATAGTAACTTCCATTGCTGAAATTGAGAAATTCGCAGTCCCCTGTCCCATTTCTTGGAGTCTGCAATTGGACTTTTGCAGCTTAGTTGCCGCACTGGTGCAATTCAGCTTCTAAAACACAGCATTGCACTTTCTGATATTAAGTAATTTGTTGGTGTTTGCATACATTAAATATCTGAAAAGGACTATGACTTCGCTTCGTGGATCAGCAAAGCGAGCCAATTGGTTGGTGGGGGTTTATTTTTATAATCATTTCAGTTATTTTTATTTATTTATTATCATTTTTTTGATTTGTTGGTCGCGGTTGAGTGGAACCGCAGCAAACGCTTCCACTGGGACGGCACGGCTGTGGAAGTGTGTGCGTCCGCTCATGTGTAAATGTGGTAATGTTTTATTCGTTTTTTATTAATACCTGCAACTGTAAAAGTTCTCGGTGTAACTCGTGGTTTATTGATTAAACGGGAGCATAAAAATTTCCAGCAAATGAGTACTTGAGACCGATATTAAATTTGCGTCGATAAAAACGAGAAGAGAAACACGAAAATCGTTTGCCGCAAATGCCAGAATCACACACATGCACCGCCACTTGCACCCACACACATGCACCAATGCACATGCTAGTTTTTGCAGGCCGCACTGCCTGTGGGCATGGCTTCTTCATTGCACATTTAAATGCCAAATGTCATAATCAACAAATAAACAGCGCGAACTTTTTCACGCTCGCACTTTTGTTCATTTGCAACGTTGGTCGCCGCAGACAGCCACGGACCGGCCCAGACCGCCGTCGTACGCCATTCGCCATTTGCCGGAAAGTGGCCGGTGCTGCTGCATGTATGCGTGCGTACGTGTGACTCAGTCAGTGCACTTTCACGCACACTTGTGCAGAAATCAGAAATCACAAGTCAGACATTTTTTGGCGCCGTTCCATTGGACGCATTGATTAAGTGACAATTGCGTTTGTTTTGTTCAGCCATGTGCCTGTGTTGTGGGCAGATAAGTGTGGGGGCGTGGAGCCGCGTGTGTGTGTACGTGTCTTGTGTGTGTGTACGTGCACCGTTTTTTGCCCACGTGCATGCAGCCCATAACGCATTAACATGCCACACTCGCAGTTGATGTGTTGTTCTGGCTGCATTGCAGTGCAATTTACACCCCGTGCGTGTGTGTTAGAGTGAATGTACGTGTCAGTGTGTGTGGGGTGTGAGTGTCAGTGTGTGTGTGTGACTGTGGGCCGTTTAAGTGTAAGTTAATTGTTCTGAAAAAATCGCACGCAAATTGCAGCAATTTGCATTTTCACCACAGGAACTATAAAACCGTAATCAAAATTTCGCAATTCATGTTCACGTACAAAAAAGCAGAGAGGCACGCACGCACAGTGGAGCAAATGCGATATTTATCGAAACTTAACACTGCGAAGTGAAGCTGCAATTAATTTGCTTGGCTTCGTTCTCTTTCTCCTTTTGTGACTTGTCCTTCGTTTTGGAGCCTGGTAGCTCCTGAATAGAGTTGACCACCTGAGTGAGCAGAGGTTTGCGCTACACAGAGAATCTTCTGTACCGAAGATCCCTGTATAACTATGTCTATGCCTACTGTTGGCGTTGCTCTCGTAGTCCTTTCTGTGTCCAAACTTATTCATTTTTACACCTTCTCCAGTTTCTTCGGAACAGTTGCCAGATTGATCTTATTCCGCCATATTGTTGACCCATTTAGTATGTTGGAGAGGATCATATGTTTGGAAACCATAATCGTATCATAAGAGTAGGCACATTTTGGTGGAGCCATTGGGCTGTGTTGACTTCAGCACACCACACATTAAGCCACCCAGTACGGTAAGTGCAAGCGTTAAACTTAGGCTTTATATTGCCTTTCCGACATTGTCGCACCTTGTCCAGGATGGTCTTTCGGATTGCCTGCAACTGGCTTGTAGACCAGAGGATTTTGGGGTAATCGGGTGGTGTGATACCGACTGTTATCCCACTATTTGGCCCTTTGGAGCCAAACGTCATTTTGGCAACATTGCCGTACGTTGCGTTCCCCTTTTATGCTGACGGTATGACTTGCAACCTAGCATCCATAGGGCCCGACCTTCTTCTGGGAGTATTTTGGTCCAGGATCATTATGGTGTTTTCGGAGCGGCTCATCATACTTGTTTTTTGACAAGGGTCGCTAACTCCTGTTTACCCTACGTCATTGGCAGCTCGGCTTGCCTTTCGGTTTCATCAGGACTTGCACCTCTTTGAAGTAATCATTTTAGTCGGCTGCGTTTTTTCGTCTTCAACTTGGTTTCCTCTGGTGGGGGGATAGTAGAGCATCCTTCTCATCTGTTAGAATTGGGTCGATTGCAACTTTAGGACCAATGTCCATGTCGTCCACTTCGACTTCCATTCCGGCACCAGTCTCTTTGGGCTCTAAAAGCTCCTCCGACGTCTGGATGCCAGCAATATGTGTTGCCACCAGGGCAGAATTTATGTTTGTTTTTATTTTGTAGTCCATAAAAATTCCTACGAGTAATGGGGGACAACATGTCACCCAGAGCGGAGGCTCACGCTCTGGGAAAGCTAGTTATAACCACAGGTAGCCAGTTATATGGAGGCCTCCATTCAAAGACACGCTAACGTTGTTCCATTCATCCCACGGGCACGGTTCGGATAACATCAGGGATTACAGGTTTTATTGAGTTGTCCTCTCTAGATCCGGCATATATAGTTTCAGCAGGGGCACCTCGAGCAGGGTGTGGGTCTACCACATATAGTCTGTCTTGGACTGTTTATATAGAGTAAGCTCCTGACTTACGGAAGAACACAGTAGTCTTGGGCCCCCCCTTATCTAATGCCTGAGACTAAGAAATCTTATACAAACAGATTTATGGATATACTCGTACATGTAAATAATTATAGAGATAGGGAGATCGACTTATAGGGTAATATCGGTAGATAGAGAAAGAACCACGAGAGGGAGGCAGATTTCGATAGAGTGAAGGAGATCGATTTTGGGCGAAATATTGGGAGACACAGAAAGAAAATTGACAGAGAGGGGAAATATCAACACAGTAGATTGAATTTTTCTTGCAAGATGAAGAAATAACTTAATTTCTATGTCGAAGAGCAATTTTTAAATTTACCTGTTGTGTATCAAGATGCGTGTGTGTGTGAGGGAGTGGCGTATGCACCTACAAATAGGTTTCCTTTCTATATTTGAAATATGGGTGTATGTATGCAATTAAGTTAATTATCAGTGAACTAAAATTTATAACTTCAGCTCACATTTGCGTTTGTTTTAAGTTGTGTACACAGCCCTGAAGCCGAAATGTCAGTCGCATGTTGCAGTAGAAATACCAACAAACACACACATAAATACATAAACACACACTGGCACATACATAGCCATTAACATACATCCTGCTGCAAGTGTACCTGCTCTAGACCTGTGTAAGTCTTAAACAAACTTCGTGAAGGCATATGACAACGTCCTATCACAGGGCCGGAAGACAAACTTCAAACTAAAGACGTAAACACACTTGCAAACACACCGAAGCACACATAATCGCACTCACACATACGATGTGTATCCACATTAGTGCATTGACAAAGTCACAGCAATGCAAGACGATGTTTGACCTCTTCAACTACGCCTGCTTGCGTGTTACTGTCGGTCCGTGTGGCGGCGTGTCTACCTCCCACTCCCACCGCCACCCACTGTCGCAGAACTTCTCCTTCATTAACTGGTCTTTTGTGTCAGTTCTGCGGGTGTTGGTGTGTCTCTTTGCCTGTCTGTTTGTCTGTCTGTCTGTCGGTCGGAGTGTGCTGGAGCATAAAATATTAACTTGGAGCACGCTGTTGTGGCCATCGAGGCTCATGGCGCACAATTTTCGTCCGTCATTCACACGTGTTGAACCTCATTTACACAATTAGCCGCACACTTAAGTGATAGTGTGACTTTCGAAGTCTGCAGGCATTGGTTCAGAGGCGCGCTGGGCACCTCGGCATCTGCTGCTGCGAAACCGCCCTCCACTGCCCGCCACAGTGCCCGCGACACTCTTCCTGAAAGTTTGCGACGGCAGTGGCGGTGCTGGCGGTGGTTTCGGCGGCAGTGGAGACTGTTATTTATACGCCGTCGTTTGTACGTGTCAAATGCATTGTTTGAGTGCGCCAGTGGGTCGTTCGGATTAAGTGCTTCCATTTTTTTGTTGCTGGCTGTTTCCTTTTTTTATGTATTTCCTTTTGTTTTTATTAGCAACGCTTTGCTTTCGCCCATTTTCCCGTGCTTGCATTTGAATTTTCATGTTTGTGGCCACATTCCATTTGTTCCGAACTAACAGTGACTGATATGCCCGCATGTAGTCAGCTAGTCGTTGGCTTCAGTATCCCAGCAGACAAGGCGACTGGTCAGTCACCTTCTCAGTGGGACATAACGTAGGTGAGAAACTAGGAAAAATGTCAGACAAATGTGGGACAACAAACAGTTCCGCGACACTTGCGGGCACACACTCGCGGGCACACACTCATTCGGCCAGCTGCGAGTATCGTTGCTGAGTGATCGTATGAAAAGGCCCAATGCTGTGACACGCTACCGTACGAGTACCTGCATGAATGTGCTTGCGTTCTCGCGATCTCTGGTTCAGCTTCCTGCAGTCTTTTGAGCTTGTGGACACACTCTTTGTGAGAGCAAACCGCTTGGCAAGCAGTCGTGTGTCTCGAGCCGAAGCTGTTTATTCAATAACGTCTGCGTCAAGTTTGTGCCTCTCGTTCCATCTTCTCCTCTCCTCGAAGCAAATTGAGTTTCTGAAAAGTTGCGTATCACGCAGTCCCGATCGTATGAAACGGCTCTTTGCAGGCAAACTACGGGTTTATTCCTCTGCAGCAGTTGGTTTCATCTTCGCCTCTCCTCGAAGCAAATTAAGTTTGTGAATGGTTGCGTGTCATGCAGTCCCGACCGTGTGAAACGGCTCTTGCAGGTCTGTTTTTTTCACAGACTCTTTTGCAATCTTCACAGACTCCTCTGCAATATTCACAGACTCCTTTGCAATCTTCACAGGCTCCTCTGCAATATTCACAGACTCCTTTGCAATCTTCACAGCAAGGTAGTGCCAGTCTTCCAGGGTTTTCGTCAGTACCAAATTCATTGCTGGGGTACTGTGTATCTCTAATCGTCTCTGTGCGTGAGTCTGTGTGGCTGTGTGTAAGGAGCACTCTCGCTTGCTGCTGTGAGTTATTGATAGTGCCCAAGGGTTAAACCCTTTTGGTTGTTTTTCCGAGTTTTAGTGCTCTACAATTTGCGGCATGTGGGAATAGGAACTTAATTGAAATAGATTGTTTTGTTAGCGGGGGTGTAGATGGACAGCTCAGCTCAGATCAGACCCAGATACACAACCGACTCCATTGTGAGCTTGTGGGGCGGCTGGGCATGCTAATTACACATCTGTATTCGTGTATTTGCATGCGAGTGGGTGGTGTGTAAGCAAGTACTAAAATTGGGATACCGCCAATGGCGTCGTTGGAATTGGAAATTTTGCTGCCTTCGTTTGTCGTGCAATAGTTTTGCTCAGCATCCTGTGTCTTGTTACAGTGCACTGTGTGCTTAGTTGCCAATTATGTTTAATTAATAATGAGAAATTCCCCACAGAAGTTCGGTGTGCATTTCACTCTGTTTGCTGTTTGCTTTGGTTGTCTGCCTGCAACTGGGCTTAATTGGTTTCGCATTTCAATCCAATTTCCTCGCAGCTGGCAAAACGAAACCATAATTGAATTTTGAATTTCCTTTGATGTGTTTACACATATTGTCGCCGGTTTTGTTGTTGTTGCAGTTATTGCAGTTATTGTCACTTGCTGCAACATACTCGTGTGTGAAAATGAAACTGAATTTAATTAGCGCATCTCTGGCTCCGCTTTCTAGATTGAGTGTCATTTGGAAAGTGGTTTCAATCAATAGGAAAGAAATGAAGACAACTCTGACAACAACTCTCCCCCAAACTGGGAGTGATGGGAGCTCTTCGTAAATGGTAACAACCCGGTACAACACCTGTACATCGTTTAGTGACATCTACTCAGCAACAGCATCTCCAAGGCTTGCCAGTAGAGTAAGGCGCACAGCCAGAATGAGTGTGCCTCTCATGCATGAACCGCACGTGCGAATCTTCGAACGGAACTTTGAGCAAACAATGCGGCAATTATCACCGTTATTGAGTCATGCAAAATTGTCATATTGCACAAGGTGAGAACCTAGTTGGTAGTCGTTTCAGACCGCCCCACCTGCATGTCGAATGGAAGATAAGGTAAATGCCAGTTGGAAATGCCACAAGGGATATGTGCGTATTCAAACTGAGATTTAGATGCGAAGATCCAGTCAGGATGGACTACTTGGGCATTTGCTACTTTTCCAATCTTTCCAATTTAGTGTATTAGACCCCTGAATATGCCAGTTCTCATACAGCGTTGTTACAGCAATTGTACGAAGTTGTTATAAGGGCTTATAGAATAGCTTTGAAAAACCGTACTCGCAGATTACAACTTTAAAATCTCGGGCTGCTTGCGAGCGCACTGATACCATTTCCAACTGGGACGGCGAACCGTGTTCGTGACGGTGTGAGTGGTGCTGCTAATAAGTTAGAAATTCATGTCCACGATCAGCGCATGCGCAGCGCATACGTTTCAGGCCGGAAATGCAATCAACTGTTACCTCCACGCTGATGCGTCACCAACTGCGTGTTCAACCAGGTGGCTACAAAGCGGCCAATTACAAGTTGCTGGCAAAATAGCCAAAGAGACAAACATGGGAAGAATTGACAGCAGCGCCAACTAAAGCACTCGTTTGTGTGAGTCACACAAGCCCAGCGACAACTCGAAAATTGAACAGTTCCAGATGAAACAAATAAAAAAAAACCAAATTGACAATTGGCAAAGAAAACAGAGAAAAGCGCGCTCATGTTAGCGTACTCGCATTCGGCAGCAGCAGCGCATAAAATTAGAAAAGCGAATGTGCAGCGAAAATCGAATGCAGGCTGTTCAGCACATTCGTACGCATTGTCGTGGACGTGGAGGGCGGAGGATTGTGCCTGAGTTCTGGGCCCAAATGTCCCACGTTCATTCAACCCCGTGGCCAGCCGAACTCACTCGCCACACGCTGCACTAGGCGCGGCCCGCTTTCAATTTGCCGGCCGTTCATTGCACACTTCCCAGCAGCCAGCACACAACCGAAAGTGGAATTACGCGGTAATTTGGCGTGGCAGCAAAAGTGTGCGTTTCAATTACGAGCAGCGATGCCCGCAATAGGCGCAGTAGCAATGATCACCACAACTGTGGTCAGCGAACACATCTGGAAACGAGTGTGTGGACCCACTTTAGTCGCTAATTACACTGAATCAGGGGGAAATTTTCACAGCGCCGTCTGCGTCGCGCTTGCGTGCACACACTGCCTCGGCACCGTCCACTCGCCACTTCTCGTCCGCCCATAATTGGCTCTGTAATCGCCGCATATTTGGCACATAGTTTTCCAAATAAACAACATTTTCGAATTATTGCCGACAGATGCCATGTTGCGACTGAAATTCTGCGAAGTTGTGTTGCAAGCACGGGCAGCGGGTTGTCGGTCAAACAGGGAGCATATGCAACTCTAGGAAACATATGCAATTTCTGCCCTTCGCAACTATGCATTGAGGCGTGAAATTGCACGGAGTTGTAGCGGCAATTCAGAGTGTTGCTGAAATGTGTCTTTCTACTATGAGAATATGCACGTTTTCCCTTTGTTGGCTAATTTATAAGAAGAGAAATACAATTTGAACAAATGCTGCACCGAATCCGCGCTGACTACTTCCTTTAAGCATCTGCAGGGGTGGAACTGACATCAATACAAAGGATTGTTATAAGAAGCGAACTTTGGGAACTTTGTACTTTGAGGGAAATGAACATGCACTTAAGACTTCGCAGCCCCCCTCCGAAACTTTTTGAGTGCGGCCTTGGCAATTGTCCAACGAATATTAAAGTTGGTCACTATTAGATCAATGTCATATGAACAGATTGTAAGCAGCGCTGCGGAAAATTCGCCAGAGTTACATATTCTTAACTCTCAAGTCACTAACGCAGTTCCTTTAGAATCCTATGCGGCCCTGGTATGATGATGTGGCGGTGCCAGAGCCATAAATTACACAAAGGGATGCTGAACTAGCCTCACAGATCTAATACGGTTATCATACCAATTTGTAAAGCAGATCACTGTAATACCATTGGAGCACTATAAGAGGGCTTTGGTGTTTGTAGAGAGAGTTACAGCTCCATCGCCTTAACTTTTTCCCATCTTTGGTAAAGTGCCCACTTTTCCTTCTTTTCACCACATTTTCTACAGAAGCTCTTAAGAGGCCTTATATGAGCAAGAACACAATTCATTGATTTCCTGGCAACACCGTTCAAGATCAAGTGAAGATGAAAACCATAGAAGGGGGAAGGTGTGTTATTGTTTCAAGGAGACTTCTGTTGTTGCTGTCTGCTTCTTCCATTCTGGCACTCCTGCTGATCTCTGTTTCATTTGCAGATCCGACTCGATCGTCGGAAAGTGGCACACAACAAAAAGCCACCTGTCCATATTGTCGTTTGGAAGATGAGTAAAATCTGCAGTTCTCGATTCGCAGAATGAATATATAATTCTCATTGCGCATACAAATCAAGTCCTCCAAGTGGATCACCAGTATATGACGGCGAATTAGACGGGTTGTGTAATCCGGTATGTGGCACAGGCGTCAACGTTGACTGCTTGGTGAGCTCCTCGATTTATTTACACATTTTTATGAGCACATCAATGCTGAAGTATCATAAAGTGAAATAAAATTGTGTGATGCACGCTGCAAGCGTTTGGGAATTGAAAAGTGCCCCGAGTGTGTAGTCGGAATGCAATAAAAAGGAGCAGAGCAAAAAGAGGAAACAATCAACAAAATAAGAATAAAATAAAACTCATGCCAAGCCGAGCCGAGCCGCACACTAGAACAGTGGCCACACTCGGCGCACAGACTGATGGATCGATCGATGATTGCTCAATAAACGGCGCTCTGGCAGGCAGTCTGCGAGTGCGGTCATGCACAGAAGACGCTCGTATACGCGGGGTCACTGCAAGCGCGGACCTTACAAGTGCGATTTTACGAGCAGTATTCTATGCAGTATTCCTGCTCGCTGTGTAAGCTTCAGCGAGAGTCCACTGTATCCACTTGGAAATTGATTTGCTGTAATTCGAATACGAGTATTATGCAGGCTGCAGCAAGTTGGGCTGTGCACGTAGTGTAGTCGCCACAGTAGTCGTCGGCATGTTCGTCTTGTTCTGCCGCCAGTGGCTCTCAATTATGATGCCAGAATCTGCTGACTGCCAGTTTTTGTTCATCCCAAGCGCTGTGATGAATTATTTTACTGCGAGTATCTGCCGCACGACCTTTTCAGTGGCTGTGTGTGGATGTGCTGTCTGATTTTCGTTGAGTATGTTCTTTGCATGCTTCTTTTGTTTTATTATCATTCATTGCGCTCTTTGCTGTTGTTGTTGTTGTTGTTGTTGGTGTTGTTGTTGGCAATTTCACACGGAATGCGCTAAAAGTGTTTTTGGCGCTGCACTACATGCATCATTCAGTATCAGCGCTGCATTCACTACTATATTCAACCGCAGTGAGGGGCGCGCTCAAATGAAACACAAGCGCTGACAAATGTAAAGCCGACAACGAGTTCCAGAAAGAAGAAGCCGTCATTCATGTAAATAGAGAATGAAACCATGGCAAATGAGGGAAGAACGATTTACCAATTGGATGTCATTATATCATTGGGAGATTGGTTTTTACTAATTCCTCCCGAAGTAAGCCACATGGAACATCCTCATAAATGTCCGAATCGAAATCCACGGGTGTTAAGCTTAAGAGTATAACTTGAGGGAAGCTGGAATAGTAAAGTTTATCGCTGTTTGCATGTTAAAATATGAATGAGTTACTCTTTCAATAGTGTGGACAGGTCTTATATTGACTTATGTTATACATCTTATATCGTCAACAGCTTATACAGTTACTCACATTATAAATTAAGAAGGCTCTTCAAAATTATATATAGTAAGTTTCACTTTTTACAAAGAATGCATTAATACACATTATAAGTCCCTCTTCCTTCCTTGTACTGTTGGTTGTTGGGAGCGGCAGAGGCGTACGAAATATGTTCGCATAACTGAGAGAGAAAAGTTGCGAACAGCAAAAGTGATGTCGCCTTTTCAAGCCAAATGCGGCCCTGGGGGGAGTGATGTTCTACAAGATGTTTGATGCCAACTGCGAGAGCTATTTGCTATTTGTGCTTGGTGGCAATGTGTGTGCGCGTGTGTTTGTGTGTGTGTGCGCGAACATAACTGCCATGCTAAGGAGTGAAAAGAACGCTCAGTATTTGCCCGCATGCAGCAAATGCTGCAATAATGTGCAATTTGTATGCGTGGCGCTGCTATTTATTTATTCTCTTATTTCATTTTGTTTTATTCATTTTCGTTGTTTTTGTAGCCGTTGAATAAATTTCAATTTTATTGTTTTAGACGAGCAAATGTGTATGAACAGAGCAGAGCGTGTTGGGTTTGAGTGGCCATAAATTTCCCCGCAGCAGCAATGCAGCTACGTGGCACGGCCCGGCTGAGCTTAGCTTTGGCATGGGGCCGCCCGTGCCGGAATCTTGCTTTAAATATTATTCTATTGCTGAAGGCAAAGTTTTCAATTATGAACTAAATTCGGCCTTTAAGTAAAGAGCGCCTGCAACGCCATAACTCCGCCGACATAGTGCAAGACGCCGTTTGTCGCCGCGTGTAAATTCAAACTGACTTTGCCTCTGCGCAATGGTCAGCGGTTTATTATCTATCCTTCACGTAATGATTTGCGGCTGTCGGTGATTTAGCCTTTTATACGCAACGTGCTGCCTCCTGTGCACAGCCATGACGTCATGGCGATACCAGCGCTGCCGGTGTTCAACGCGGAGACCCCTTGTGGTGTACATGTCGCGGCCGCTGCAGTGTTATCCGGCTGCAAATGCGCTGCCTTTGGTGAGCCACGCAGCAAATGCAACGAGGAACGCAGTTCAATTCAGTTCAATGCACTGCATGACTAACAGCAGCAAAAATGGAAATTGCTGTTATTGCTGCGTGTTGCGTGTTGCATGTTGTTTGGTGCCAGCACTAAGCGCAGCAGCACAAATCAACGCCTAAGCAGGAGGAACAGTACTCGGAGTACAGAGCTGTGCAGGAGAAAGTGGTTTTGCTAGGCTAATTCGCTTAGTGTGCTGGCGCAGTTGTCACCACGCCACAATGCCGAGGATCTATCATACTTTTTGGAGACTTTATAAGCCACCACGATTAGAAGCAAATCTACCTTGGGAATTATTCCCTCCTGACAGACTCCCGTTGAAAGCTGAGACGCAACACTGGCGACTTTCCTCAGCAAATGTTTCTAAAAGCACACGATTCAGAACGATCCCTGTTTGAAACTACTTTAAAGCTGAATAATGAAACAAGTGTTTCTCAATTATTTGACACAATCCAGTGATCACACTATTGGCAATACTAATTTTCGTCCATTACTAATAGGGTTGAAAGTATTATCCTTAGACGCAGTTGGTTTTGAGCCATAGAAATGATTGTGCTCCTCTTGACTGAAAGGAGCAGAATACGTGGAAGTGCTACTTCAACGAGTGAGTAAAATTCAAAGATTATTACAAATTTTCGAGGAATATTCGTAACTGCCCTGTTACATTCACTTCATTGGCAAGGCAGAATTCCCATTAAGGATCTTCCTATAATAGAAGTCGACGAAAGCATTGAACAAGACTCATAAAGGTAATTGCAGGGTCGAATCAGAGCAATCGCGATGGAATAAGGTGTCTCAAAAAACCTACTTTGGCTGATGAAAATATATAACACAATGTCTCAAGTTTAACGATCGCGAATGCCATGATTTCAGTTCATACTCGTATGTTACTATTAGAACCCGTTTGGACACTCGCAGCTTGAAATAAAATATTGACCCCCAACACAGTAGCAATTTGGGTCGAAAGGACAAATTGTATGCCGAAAGTGGACGGATTTATTGACTTATGGCACCTTGCTTCATTATTGAATCAGCACAGTTATTCCGCAGTGATCCAGGATTGATTGACTTATGGCACATTTCTTCAGTATTAAATCAGCACAGGTATTCCGCAGTGATCTAGACAAGCCTTTCCCATATCAGTGTGCCCCACGACACTCTTTCAGACATTAAATTATATAACAAAATGCTCAACTTTCCTAGCTCATTGCTTCGTATCCCACATATCGTTGCTTACGCAATACGCGCGTGCAATACAAATTGCAGAACCCCTTCGAATGAGAACTGCAGAGCACGGTTAGCATATTTAATAATGCGCATTAGAGAACAAAAAACATTTGCATATTTTGGCTTGCTCGCTTCGCTGGTACCTTTGGAGCATTGTAGAGGAGTCTTCCCATATCAGGGTAAACAAGCATTATCCTTGAAGGGAATTTAAATAAGAGAAATAAAAGGCACCCAATAAATGCTGAAGTGAACACGCGCGTGCAATGTTAAAAGCGGCACACACAGAAGCAATGGAGTAAGAGCTCAGCACGGCAGCCCAAGCCAGCAAGTCGCAGACAAAGGCACGAATTTAAAATTGCACCCGAAAGTAGGCAACAAATTATGCGCCACTTCCTTTGTTGTAAACTAAAAAGTTGCGCTAAATACGAGTGCAAATACGAATGCAAATAGAAACGCGGGAGCCACCACCCAACCCTCCATCCTCCCCAGCGGTAACGACGGGCGCAGTGTGCGTGTGGGTTGGTTCATGTGTGCTGGCATGTACGCGCTGTTGTACATGTGTAGCGAACTCCTGTATGTGCATGTGTGTTCGTGTGCGGCTGGGAGCGGGCATGGGGCTTGTAAAGATAGCAACTACGACAAAAGAAAAGCGCGAATAAGTTTTTAATATTAGATGCTAGTAAAATAACAGCAAGAACAATGGCAACGACAACAACAACAACAACAACAACAACAACAGCAACACCAGCAGCAACAACTAACAAACCTTTGCCTGTGACAACGAACAACTTTAGTGGTGGCAGCGGCAGCCGAAGCCACAGAGTCAGGCAAAAGGATGCGTCCCGGGAATGTATCAAGCGCAGTGAAGTTAGGAGAGCAAAAAAGTCATAAAATGTTACGAGCCAATGATTTCTCGGCGGGCACATGTCTTTGCAGCCAGAGCAAGTGAGTGGATGAGGGAGCTTAGGCAAATACACGAGCGCACACGCACACATGCAAGCAAACTGTCACACCCGCACGCAATGGCACAAGCAGAGGCGGAGACACACGCTGAGGCACAGGCTGAGGCGGAGAGGCATGCCGACATATGTTACTGGCGCATAAAGTAAACTTAATGTACGCGTAGGGAAATGTTAGTTAAAAATTTGTTCAATTTGCATTTGGTTCGGTGCGGTGAATGGTTGGAAGGGGGTAGGATATAGAGAGGCATGGGCGGAGGTGGCTGTCGTAGCAATAGGGAAATCAATGGGCCACAAAGCGAACGGCATAAAGGATTTTTGAATTCGTACAACATTTTGTAATAGTCTTAAATGCGGAATTGCGATTTTATGCAAAACGTATGCCGCCGGCAAACAGGCCAACATCCTTGAAAGGACGAACCGAAGAGAAACCGCTGCGGATACGCTACGCTATGCGGTGAGTTGTTGTGTGTGAGTAATAATGTTGGTAAGCTCCAAGGAGCAATTTAGGGCCAGCCAACAGAACAGGCAATTTATTTCTGATTACGCAGACTTCATCTTCATTTCATTTACGAGGCCTGGTTAAGGAGCCGAGCCGACGTACTCGTATGTGTGCGTGGGGTCCCGCATATGGAAATGTAAGTTTGCCCGGCAATCAATTACGCAAATGTGGCTTTTTACGTGGCACATTTGCGGCACATCTCGGCAACCTGTTCCCATTTAAGTGCGGCGTCTGCGGCAGCTGTTTAAGAAGGCGACGCGAAATGCCTCTGCTAGGGGTCTGGATTGGCAGGTCCCTTCCTCACAGACTAATGCGGGCGTTTTTTCTTTGAGTGTACGTACAGCTCTTAAATTAACCGAGATTGCGTTTGGTATACATTTTTCCATCCTGTCTCGACTCCTTGAAAAGTTTTTAATGAAATGAATTTCTTAAGTCAACAGTTTACAATGTTGCCTGGCTGCACTTCTCTCTCGAAACATAAACCACACACAGCCACACACACGGGCACGCACCCAGCTCCCCCAGCACAGACTTCCACCACGTTGTGCTGCCGTCTCCGCTGGAGTGGCGGCGTATTTGGAGTGGCAAACAGTCGTGGTCCTGGCCAAACATGCTGGCAAGCAGATATGTAGAATTGTTCTAAATGAGTGCTGGTAGGATGGGATGAGCGCGACAGAGGCGTGCACTAGCACCAATGTAGTCTCCGAGTGTGTCCAATGGGAATAAGTACAATGTTTTGAAGGCTATGAGAGGGAATACAAAGGAGAAAATACAGATAATATCGTGAAGAGAATGAAGAGAAGTGAATGAAGAGAAGAGAATCAAAAGAAGAGAATGAAGAGAAGAGAATGAAGAGAAGAGAATTAAAGAATGGAATGGAAAGAAGAGAAGAGAATGGAGAGAAGAAAATGAACAGAAGAGAATAAAGAGAAGATAATGAATAGAAGATAATGAAGAGAAGATGACGAAGATAAGGGAATGGAAGAAGATAATGAAGATAAGGGAATGAAGAGAATATAAAAAAGAGAAGAGAATAACGATAAGAGAATCAAAAGAAGAGAACGAAGAGAAAAGATGGAAGAGAAAAAAAATAAAGAGAAGATAATGAAGAAAAGATATTAAAGAGAAGATTATGAAAAGTAGAGAATGAAGAGAAGAGAATTACGACAAGAAAATGAACAGAAGAGATTATAGAGAAGATAATGAATAGAAGATAATGAAGAGAAGATAACGAAGATAAGGGAATAGAAGAAGATAAGGAAATAGAAGATAAGGGAATAGAAGATAAGGGAATAGAAGATAAGGGAATGAAGAGAATATAAAGAAAAGAATATAAAGAAAATAATATAAAGAAGAGAAGATAAAGAAGAGAATATAAAGAAGAGAAGATAAAGAAGAGAAGATAAAGGAGGAAATATAAATATAATGAAGAGAATATAATGAAGATAAAGGAATGAAGATAAGATAATGAAGATAAGGGAATGAAAATAATTTAGTGAAGAGAAGATAATGCAGAGAAGAGAATTAAGAGAAGAGAATGAAAAGAAGAGAATTAAGACAAGAGAATAAAGAGAAGAGAATGGAAAGAAGAGAATGAAGAAAAGTGAATTAAGAGAAGAGAATTAAGAGAAGAGAACGAAGAGAAGAGAATGAAGATAAAATAATAAAGAGAAGAAAATGAAGAGAAGATAACGACGATAAGGGAATGCAAGAAGATAATGAAGATAAGGGAATGAAGAGAAAATAAAGAAAAGAAGATAATAAAGAGAAGATAATAAAGAGAAGATAATGAAGATAAGGGAATGAAAATAATTTAGTGAAAAGAAGATAATGCAGAGAAGAGAATTAAGAGAAGAGAATGAAAAGAAGAGAATTAAGACAAGAGAATTAAGAGAAGAGAATTAAGAGAAGAGAATGGAAAGAAGAGAATGAAGAAAAGTGAATTAAGAAAGGAGAATTAAGAGCGGAGAACGAAGAGAAGAGAATGAAAATAAAATAATAAAGAGAAGATAATGAAGAAAAGATCATGAAGAGAAGAGAATGAAAAGAAGAGAATTAAGAGAAGAGAACTAAGAGAAGAAAATGAACAGAAGAGATTAAAGAGAAGATAATGAATATAAGATAATGAAGAGAAGATAATGAAGAGAAGATATTGAAGAGAAGATAATAGAGAGAAGATAAAGTTGATTTAGAGTAGGGATTTGAAATTTCCGAATAAAGCATGAATAATTCAATTTTGAGAATAGAGACTTGAGTTTAGAGACCAGAGAATAGAGAATTCATATTAGAAACAATATATCGTAGAAAGAAAATTAATAGAGAGGATGGCTGCAACCCCTCTTTTTTTAGAGTTAATGGCGCCTGAGTGTTCTGGAGCTCCCGTGCTGCACACAATTGCGCGTGCTTTTGCCCCTTTCTGTGTTATCCCTCACTACATCTCGTCCGTATCGGTTGCATAAGTTCCTCTTTATTCCACTCGTAGTTGGCCAAGTCGTCGGCTCTGTCATTATAACAGCTTTTATTACCACTGTTAACAAACAAAAGTTTGTTCCGAAAGTTTTGCTTGGCCAACGATACAATTTGCTGTGTTTTCGCACTATTTCAGCATCGCCTCCACACCCGTCGGGCGCCCACAACTCGTAGTTTCCTGCTTTCTTGCCAGTACTTTTGCGCGCTGCCTGCGGTCGGTTGCAGATGATTATCGCAGCGAATAATGAAATTTCCTTTCTGCGTGTCCTGAGAGCAGTGCTTTTGTGCTGACAACGCCACCTCTACCACCGCCACCGTCGCCAGCGTCACCGCCGCCGAATCAACTTTTCAGCATTAAATTTCGTTTTAATGACTGCCTTGTTCGGTTGCTCCGTTGCACTGCTGGGGAGCGCTGTCAAGCTGACATTTCATTGCCTTTATTATGAAACTCGACAACCGAAACGCAGACGGCAGAATACAAAAACCTCCACGCAAATCGCCTCCGTTCTGCCGCGGTCCTGCGCGCAGGAAGGGGTCGTGTGCTGTGTCGTGCTGCGCGCCACTGCGTCCCTACGAATAAAGTCCGCTGGAACTAAAAATGAGCGAAACTTTGAACGGGAGGGCGAGAGAGGTCCGCCAGCAGAGCTAACCCAAAGACAATGGAGGAGGCAATTCTCATTAGGAATGACTTTTTGTCTGTTGTAGCATTTATTGCTGAGACTGCTCCTGTGCTGCTGTTGTTGTTTCGGTTGCTAGTAACACCGCACGGGCACGGACTGGCAGTGTGACTGGAGATAAGCTTAACAATTATGTTTACTGCTCGCATACAGGCAGCAAGCGCAGCACCAATGGCAGCAGGAAAAGGAAGCGGATCTCACGATTGGGTTCATTGTGTGTTTAAATGTTGCTGCTGCATTGCTCCACAACTGCCCTTCCTACGATTCCTGCTGCTGCTGGCGTTGGTATTGGTGTTGGTGCTGGTGTTGGTACTGGTGTTGGCGCTGGTGTTGATGCTGGTGTTGGTACTGGTGTTGGCACTGGTGTTGGCACTGGTGTTGACGCTGGTGCTGTCGAGTCCATCAACGCATTACGACTAGCTACGGTCTTTAGTATTACTGGCGCAGTGGGTGGACGCCCCGGCGTTGTCAACGACTTTGCCACCAGTGCTAGGCAACACATTGCAATGCTACGTCCTGCTGCTCGAAATTAGTGTAATGGCAAAATTACTTGTGTAGCGCAATAACGGGCGCCACCGCCGCCCGTTGTTTGCAGCAGGCAGGAGAAGAAGCTGCGAGTGCTTTGCTGCACGGAAGTGGCGCGGTTTCGCTTTCGAGGTGGTGCGCTTCTAAGCAAAACTTTTGCTTTAATTGCACTTAATAAAATTTGTTTTGGCAGCTTAGAGTATGTTTTATGTCGAGATGTGGGAGGTGTGCGCCCTTACTAGCTCCGCACCATTTCGAGAGGTCATCTCTAAAGCGAACACAATTAAATTGCCATGAACTTAAACAGAGCTGCAGGAAGTATTGGGGTTCTTTGAGATGTAACGGCTGATTTGAGTCTGTAAAATGATTATGTCAAGTTGACGCAGAGGTGTGTCTGACACTGACACTAGATTCGGCGCCTCAGTTAGCTGTGTTTACTGTAATTCAGTGACTATTCGAAATGCTCCTTTGGTTGCCAGTTGAGTTGGGTTTAGAAGCCCTACAATCAGAAGGCCCAAAATCAAGGCATATCACAATTGGAGACAGCGCATTAAGGAACTCTGTCAAAACTCGATTCGATAAATTTCCTCTTGTTATCCCAAAATACGTAGTGCTGGGAGTTAAGGTAAAACAGCAGCTATATTTGTCACCGGATTAGAACCCGTGCAACAGTTCAGGGTGTGCATATATAATAATCAGAGGAGAGTTAGGGTATCCACAATTGGAGTTAGTAGATGTGCTCTTAAAAGAAATACAGCAGATTTCCATCCCAGGGAACGGAAGGCGACTTCTTTCTTCAACATCTGTTATTTGTCTTCAAATTCCAATTCTCAATGAATTCGTTTCCGTCCCGAAGGCCCCGTTTACTCTTTATCATTTTGTTACTTCCAAGGTACTTTCAAGACTTGGATTCCTCTTGCCGAAGGGAGCTACAATATTTGCTAACATTTGCATGTTTACACAGATGATTCAAATTTGGAGGAAGAAGTAAAGGAAGATGTGATCCGTGAGACTCTCGGTGTATATATATAAGTTCTCTTCTCTAATTTCTCGCCGTGTTTCGCAGCTACAAGTCGAAGCGATGGATTTAGCTTTAGCCTAGCTGAATCCTGATGCCATCAACGGACATGTCAAGGGTCTCACCTACATCCGACACCTCTTCTGCATATGTCGGGGTAGTTGACTCAGCTCACCCGCAGGGAGAATCCCAGAAATTAAAGGCCAACTGCAAAAACAGTCAATGCACAAAAATCCTGTCTAGCCTAAAGAGTTTTTCTGCATCTCGACTTGGCGTCCATGCCACAAAATTGTGCAAATATTGTTTTAGCTTTTCGCTCCCTTCAATGTTTGCCATGTCAATGTGGCACTCACTGCAGCTGCACGAGTTGGCATGGTTGCATTTGTTTTTTTAATGAAATTTGGCTGTGATAATATTTGAACTGCTGTGGAACTTGTTTGAGTTGAAAATGTGAGCCAACTGTAGACACACAAACCAATAAATATCACTATCCATAGCGAGGAAGAACAGTGGCAGCCTGCAGCACACCAACGAAGCACCCAGCTAAGCGCTGATATGGCAATTCGAAGCGACGCGCGTAGAAATGCAAACTCAGCGGGGACAGTATTTGAAGTGCTGCTTACGCTGCAGGATGAAGCAAGCATGACACGAAACTGGACGAATGGAAATTGACAATGATACGGCAGCGCCGGAGGAAAATTCCAGTTGAAAAACCTGCAACAGAACCCCACAAGAATGGAGCTCAAACGCTGAGTAATAACGATGCAGCATAATGCCGCATGAATTTACAAGCGGCCACAAGCGGCCACAAGCTCTGCACAATCAGCTCCAGCTGCAGCGCTCCAAAGTAGTGCTCGTAGTATACCCAATTCCCAGTTCGACAGACAGAAAGACTACGACATGCCAGAGGTAGCATTAAGGTAAATGTATACAAAAGCAACAACAAAAAGGAATAAAGACTCGTAAGCATGCCAGGCTACCTGAAAAGGATGCTGATGCAGCAGAGCACAACACCAAAAACAGATGTAAAAATACGCGCGAGCACACACAAACACAGATCGAAGCAATTCGATAGCAGCAACCAAAGCGAAGGAAAAACAAAGCAAGATGTTGCTGCACTTGGTGCCAGAAGTGCCTGACGTGCGCCGCTGGTGCTGGCCAGGAATTGCGCCAGTCACCAGAGGCAGAGAGCGACTCCGGCCAAAGTCAGCGCTGCATTGACAGTGGCATTCACGGTTAAATACTACTTAAGTCGTAAGGGTTTAAGCGCGCACCGGCACCGGCTGTGGCAGTGGCAGTGGCAAGTAGTGGCGACGTGGCTGCCATCTCGCAGCGGCGAAGACGTTTGGCTGCACTCTGCTGCCGTCTCCCAGTAACGTGTTCGTTGCAAGTTCATTTTTATGCGGCAAAGTGTTGTGTGCTTCTTTTTTATTGCTTTTTATTGGGGTCACAACTGTTGTTGTTGGCTACTGCTGCTGCTGCTGCTGCTGCTGCTGCTGCTACTGCTTGTTGTTGCTGTTGTTGATGCTTGTTGCACGTAGTGTTGCTCGTTGCGTTGTTTAGTGCTTGTAAACATGCACGTTTGCCGCTGTGCCCCGACTCCAAAAGGTCATTTTGGTGTTTTATCATGGCAGCAGTTGCCAGCGAATTGCATAAATTTTTGCAATTGAACACACTAATTAAACACATGCGAGTGTATGTGTGCATGAGAGAGTGTGTGTTTTCACACCTCGTCTTCGCTGCTTTGTGGCAATTGTCAAAGAGAAAGTGTGGAGAGGAGGAGTCTTGTCTGAGGTGTTCATATATGAGGAGTTGCGGACTACGACTATTTTCCTAAGTTGTTTACAAGTCGCATTGTTAGACGGGGCGTGACTGCAATACTGTAACAGACCTCAAGCTCTGTATCAGACCTCAACCTCTGTATAAACCTTTTTGTTACAAAACTTGGTATGGACCCTGTATAAATAAAGCACTGGAAAAGTGGGGTTACTTTTCTTACTGATACTTCTTCCTACTCTGCTTTATTTAACTTAAGGATTAAGGATTATAAATATATATTTGCTGGAACTGGTATTCTCAGTGATCTCACTGCAAGTCTGCCGCTGCGATATTTCTTTCAGCCATTTCACTGTTGGGACAAAACGTGTCCTTTTTCCCACTGCTTTTGATTCTTCAAAAGTGTACGATAATCATATCGGAAAAGAAAAGTCCTTACAAATTGTATCATTAAATTTATTCACTTCCGAGCTCTGTAAAGAGTCACTTTAAGCCTTTGAAAAGTCTACAAACAATTATTATAGGCGTGTCGGTTGGCCTTGATTCAAGTTTCAGTATCTAAGCAACTAATCCCTTCACAAGGATTTTAAAAGAGAGGTGTTCGAATAAACCTCAAGTTGAGTAGAATATATCCAGGATATTTTTGCAGTGCGGTAGAGCGGTCGACAAGTCTTGGAAGGAAAAACTGGATTGGATGTTTACGGACTGTTTTTCACCTACGCCTCTGTAGTGTGCTAGTCTAGATTTACTGTAGAGAAGTGTGTGTCAGAGTATCATCGGTGCGATGAGCAGCACTCTAGGCCTGTCTTTTTATACCCATTTGTTCAGAGACCATATGCCGACTCCAGTTGGACGTATTCTGCCATGATGGGATTAGCACAGAATGATTCTACACCAGTTGTCAGCGGAATGGGATACCATTGCTTTTGATGACAGTGTACGGTGGTGTACTCTGGGTCAAGTTTGGCATAAAATCTTATGTGACTGTGTATCCTGACCGAGACAAATGCATCTATCCAGATGTCAACCTACAGGATCTCACTTAAAACATCGCCTACAACAGTAGCGCTCTGAATGCTAGCAGGAGAATGCGACAAGTATTTTCTCACTACAGAAAAAGAGTTCTTTGCTGTTTTAAACGTAACCACTGGGATGATCGAGAGTAGAAGGTAAGGGGGATGTATATGGGATGGCAGTGATACTCATACCTAAGCTCGCGAAAATGTGGGAAAGTGTTCGAGACTCATAAGCGAAACTAAATAATATTGCAGATTGTTCCTTATTCGTATTATTCCTTCGGTAGCGGGGTACTGTGGTGTTTCAGAAAACGAAATGACTAATAAATTGGTCAACCTTGGCTCAACGAGATAAAGAATAGATTTCAAGCCAATTGTGGATGCAGGCAACCAATCACTGATTGAAGAGAAATTGTTCAAAATTAACACCTGAAAGCTAGAAAGTATTCTATGAAAGAGCTCAGCAGGAGAGTCGCTCAGTTTCTCGCCAAGCTGGGCAGAAAAAATGAGAACTTTTACTGGTCGTTGAAAACTCAGATCAAGATGATATGACCAACAGACGAGTCATCATCGAAATATTTTCTTAAGAAAGTGGTAACTACGGATAGTTCAATGCCTCTCCTCTTCAGTACCAACTGTGGTCACACTTTGGCCTTATCTGACCTTCTGAGTTTTCTAAAAGGGGTCAAGAAGTTTGAGAGGAAGTGAGAAACCATTGATTATGGTTGCCTCCTGTTATCATTTTATCACTCATCATTTCTATTATTCTTTATGTGGGCGGAGTAGAAAACAGTGCTCAGGGCGTCTCTCACCCCACCATCATATCAACTCAAAAATCAGTAGCCAATCTATTGAATGTGTTGAGCCTGACGCATTCCATCTTTAAAATTGGAACCGTGCTGCTTTGATATCCATTGCCTGTCAGGAGCTTTTTATAATTCGGACACAGTGGGGCACTATCTTGGTATCAAAATATAGAAGTTTGCTTTATGTAACACCTGCTTGGAAATTACCACAGGATACCGAAGCACACCCAGCATTACGCACAGCCCCAGGGCCAATTTGTATTGCGAACAGGTTGCCACTGCTGCGGTTGTCAATAGAACTCTGTGCACGAGTACGAGTCCATCAATCAATGGCGCTAGGCATGCAAAGCAGAAAACCATATAAACTAAGTTTCGCCGTCACATGAGCCCACTGGGAGCCAGCCAGAAAGATATCAAATGTAACAGAAAAGCAGAACGGAAATAAAATCCTAAAATACAATTTTTTGTAGACTGCTGCAAGTGCTGGGCACATAAAAGGCACGCTTTGTCAGTCACTGCCGGCTTCACTTGAAGCAACCAAACCACAACAACAGCAACAACAACAGCAACAACAACAGCAACAGCAACAGCAACAGCAACAGCAACAGCAACAGCAACAACAACAACAGCAACAACAACAGCAGCAACAGCAACATAAAAACGCACCAACAATAAAAAAGGGAAAATTCTGTGGCTGCTGCTGCTGAAGAGTACCCGCTTTCTGACGAATTCCCTTTTTACATGCCACCGCGAGTGTGGGTGGCAGTGGGTCGGTGGGTCGGTGGGGCCTGAATGAACTCCACCTCTCTTTGTGGCTGTGTTTGCTCGCATTTAGACGAGTCGGGCGTGTGTGTGCACTCCAAAACGCTTTGGCTAAGTGTAACCAAAAGTTGTTCTTTTGTTAGCTACCACACGTTTATGTGAGCCTGCGTGTGTATGTGTGAGTGTGCGTACATGTGGTGTGCTTGGTTGGTTGCTTCTTCAGCACACACGGATGCTGGGGGCTTCGAGAATTTTTTATGATTTATGCGCCTTTTGAAATGATGATAGGCGTTGAGTTTATTTTAGTGTGCCCGCGCAGTACTCTCGCTCGATCTGCATTTGTGTATATAGCAATTTTGTACGTAGCTCCTGCTTCTGAATGAATGCTGCCAATTTGAGTTGCGCCATGCCACACGCAGCTGTACTCGCGTTCTACTTTTCCGTTGCGGCCCACCCCAGCTCCTTGCCGCATTTGCTGAAATTATTATACAGATTTTAATTTCAATATTTCTGAATTTATGATACGTAGCGAGACGGGGAGGCGGGCAGGCAGGCAAGGGAGACAAAATCGGAAACAATAACAAAATATAAGCATGTTTTTTAATAAGCTGCGAATTGAAATTTAGTTTTAGTTTTGTTTATTTGTTTATTTGTTGCAGAGACACACAAGCGAGCGCTCCACATAAATAAAATGCCAGCCACAGGCGCACCCGGGCGTATGCGTGACATTAAATGTATGCGCATACTTGCTGACACATAAATTAATGTCAAATAAGTGTTGTAAATTTAGTCAAATTGATGGGCTACTTAAACAGGTGGGTGCGTACCTGCTGCGTTTCCCACTAATTGAACTGAAATGCGAACTGGTGCTGCTGGCCAAGCTAGTTGCACCTGGTCGGACACGAAACTTGTATTTGTGTCATTAGTTTACAAACTGGCGGCCCGCATCCTTCCCCAAAATGAAGTGTATGTGACGGAATATCAGGTTAGACGCGATGTTATTTACTTAGGTTCATATAAATGCAAAACATTCCACACTTCTACGTTTTGAAGTGCTGTCAATTGAGTTGCAGTCACTCACTTCAATGATGGTAAAATGTGAATTCACAATTGAGTATTGAGACCATATAAAGCTATATGCAGGTTTATAAAAGTCACACTGTCATAATTGAATGCATCACTCCGAATAAATAGCATGCTAAAAGCCTCTTTTGAGCTATATAACTTTAGCTTTGTTGTGGTTATAACTTTATATTATCATAGCGATCCAAACAATTCAAAGGAACACAGTGATGCCTCCCGTAGCTATGCTTAGACGACTTTATATATAGCATTTTTTAAAGTCTTACAGAGATTCTATAAAAAACACAGTGCAGCCTCCCGTAGCTATGGTTATACCACTTTATATATTGCATTTTATAATCTTACATAGCTCCTATAAAGTGTTTGGAGTTTTTACTATTATTTACGGATCTCATTGCTTCTACATTGATGTTCCTAAAAGATTGTCTGAAAGATTATGAAGGCCTTAAAGCGAGAGGAGATTTATAACTATCAACCCAAAAACGAATCCAATTCTAATTTGAGGTAAAAATTCATTGGGTGGGGACGATAATAGACGAGCAAACAGAAGCCGAGAGAAAAAACATGGAAAAACAAATGAAATGAAACTGTTTTAATGTCTTTCTACAAGTTTTATAATAACTCTTTACAAACTTTGCATGCACTTTACTTAAACTTTGTAAAAAATCTTTGTATAAGCTGTGTATAAATTTTGTACAAATAGTTTTACAGCACTTCTATAGAGGCATTAATATCACTTTGTGCATGCAATGATCCTTTAAGAAAGTGCACAACTCCCCAGTTGGTTCCTTCGATTATATAGCGTCAATGCGGAGTGTGCAGTCTCCCATATATTAAAATTTGGTTACGATAAAACCCACCTGCACGTTGGCTGAGTGCTTGGCCCGTGGTTGCTTGTGTGTGGCTGAGCGTGCAGGTGAATTATACTTCAGAGAAAAGAATCAAGGAGAAAAGTCATTAATCTCTGCTACGCAGGATATGGGGGCATGTGATTTTCGCTCAGTGTCTATACAGAGCTTTGCTATTAATATTTCATTTCTTTAATTTGACGCCAATTCCACGCGGCGTATGCGGAACTTCTTTCGCAGAGTAAGCACAAAATGAAACTGTTCGCACCTAATTGTCTCACTGCATTTGCATAGCAATTTGTCACTGGCACTGCTTTCTGCTCATTATGCATTTCCAGGTAATATGCATAAAGTGGAAGCGCAGCACTCTCGTCTGTGATGTCATTATGTGGATGAGAGCAGTCTTGGGGCTGCATTAGCAGCCTGGCAAAACGTAATTAAACTGGGGAAAGAAGAACTGTGCCAGCACCAGAACTAACAACAATTTAATTACAGTCTTTGCCCGCCACTGGAATGTTGAGCAAGCTATGCTCAGCACATTCACTCGCACCGGGTACAGAAGCCTTGCTCGACTTCTCACTAACGCCAACAAACGACATTTCAATTAAGAATAATGTCGCAGATGGAAAGCTCACTAAAAAAGAGAAAAACCGAACATTTCAATCAAGTTTTCCTATTCGAAATTGAAATACTTTGCTGGGTCTGGATGCGGGTGTGTGTGTACCTTTTATCAGCCCGCCCTGCCTCAGCCGCGGGAAGCAGACACTATCAAGTGTGTCAATATTTAAGCAAACTTGCTCAATCGAAATGGAAAATGAATTGAAAACGTAATAAATTCAATTACGGCCGTGCGAGAGCATAGGGCGTAGGACGAAGGGCGGCGTAGCCTACGTTGTGAATGCTCGAACGTGCTCCAGTATCGGCAGGAAATCAGTGTGAATACGAGTGTGGGTGTGGGTGCGGCTGCGGAAGCGGACACGGACGCGGACGCTCATGAAAGAGTTCGTTTCATGATGCAGGCGAAACATCACAGTGCCGCAACAGAGTATTCAATTTTAAATAATGGTCGCAAGTGTGGCGGGACGCTGGTGCGGGGCCGCAGAGTGGAAAAGCCATTAGCACATCATGGATATGGCAATAACTGCAGCCAACGCCAACAGCGGGTGAGCGCAATAAAACCTGCACAGACACACAAGTGAAAGCGCAAAATCAAATAAAAAGGGGGAAAAGTATATTAGGGCCACAGAGGACCAGAGGGCGGCAGGCAGCATGCCCGCCAGGATGTCCAGCCGTAACCTGGTTAAGCATCGACTCCTGCCATTCATGATTTTGCTGATGCCGTTGCTTACTGCTGTGTGGCATACTCGGCAAATTGGGCCCATCATGGTAGCGCTAAGAATCTGCTGTCGTTTCTAAATTTAGTACGGGGCGCAATCGGTAGCAGCATCTCCGCTTCAGTACGGTGTGGAAGTGCCTCTGTATCGTCATGCAACTGGCTTCGGCGCGCGGGCGAGCTGCCGTCCTCTTCCGTATCGAGTGCTTTAATTGCGATTCCGATGGCACTTCAACGCATCTCATTTCATAGTTACTTTGTGGGTGGTGTTGCAGCGACCAGATCACGCAAACCGCCCTCCCCCCTACGGTATAATTGTGAAGGTGTACAAATGTGTCGCGCTTGGTGCCTTTTCACTGCAGCGCTTGGGGTCGCATGCATAAAATTTATTACAATTTAATTGCATTTATGCGCAATTGCATTCAGAAATTAATTAAGTTGGCAAGTGTTAATCGGGTTAGCGCAGCGATACGCTGCACTCCGCTCTGCAGTGTTGCGGACTTTATTTCGTTTAATTAAAAATGAAAAATCGCAGAACGGCAATTGAGAAGGACACGGCAGCTGGCTGAGTGTGCACGCTTGCTTGCACGTGGCTGCCTGCGGGCGGGCACTGACTGAGATAACCGCAAGCAGCAAGCATAGCACATATGTTGCTGTCATATGCGCGCTCGCTTAACTGCAGCAGGCGAGTTTGGAAGTGGCAATAATGGGCATTTGCGGTTCCGCTGAGCAGCTCCGTCGGTGGTCCCGGCTGCAAACGCCACTCCATCCGACTATTAGCGCTGCAGTACGTACGTGTCGAGAAATAATGGCAAAGACGAACGAGCATGCGATCACCTTCTACTGCATATGATTTGTTTGTCCGTGTGGACGCTACTTCAGGCAATGGCCAAGCTCCTTCACGGGCACCTGCGCACATGTTGTGCTTTAATTATCCTTTATGAATTGGCTCCATACCGAGCAAAACAATAGCAGACATTTTCCATTGCCCTCCTTACTTTGCTTATGAGGTTGTGCTCTATAGAAGGCGGGTGGTTGGGGCGGGTATTTGCAGAATTTTGTGCATGCTCCAATTTACCGCAGAAGGGTACAGACTCATGTTCTTTGCCATAACGATAATTAAGCCGGGTAGAATTGCATCGTTGCAATCGCCTTGCTCGCATTTGCTCCATGAGTATTCACGCACATAATCGCAACTCCCGCATAGATATATACAAACCCTTCCGCACACACACACACTCCCACATTCATGTATACAAACACACACCCCTACAGGGGAGCACATTTGTGCATTTATGCGCCCGCATAAATGTGCATTAAGAGCAGATCATAAATCTGGCAGCACCACTCCGCAAAATTTGATAATTACACCAGGAATGCTAATTTACGAGCACAATGTGCGTTACGCCTGCAAAAAAATGTTCGTATTAATTTGTAAAATTTATTTGATTTGCGGCCTTTGGTTGTGTTTTATATTACAGAAAGCGTTGCTATCAACGCTTGGTTTGGTGTGTTGGGCATGGGCCCACACCACAAGACTGGGTGTGTAATGGGTTTTGCGATTTATGGCGTGAATGTGTGTGCAAAATTTATAGAAATTCATTTAAGCTGCATTTGCGGATCAGTGTGCAAAGGCCCTTAAATAAAAAAAAAAATAGTTGAACACTCAGGCACGGAAAAGCCTTAACGTTGAGTGTGATTAGTGGAAGTTGGCTGTGGCAAATAATTGTGAAAGCAGACCAATTTGGAGTAGAATTTTATGGATTCTTTCCTCTCTTTTTGCCACCTCTTTCGAAAGCGAAACAATCAAACAGGACTAAATTAAAGGTGTTTGGTTTTAGAGAACTGAACTCCAGATCAGTTCGTGCTTACGTTGATATTTGGGGAAAGATTGCCATCAACTTTCGTAAGAATATTTTTGTGGAATCATTGTTTCTGATGCCACTATTGTGGCATTGATGCATTGAATGATCACTTCTGTGATGATTCAATCAATAGCTCTATTTCTGAAACTAATCGGCAACAAAAGCACAACGGGACGTATGAGTAAGATTTTTAATATGTTCACAAATTGCTATGAAAAGACGTAATTAAAAAAAAAGAAAATAATTAACAAACACAATTGAACATTTTCCAAACATTTCGCTTGGGTGCAGGGGTGCACGCACAACCATTTTATCGCGTATCTAGAGACGGCAGCGGCGTCCACAACAACCGCTTCAGTGGCGTGTGGTCAGTGCGAGATTGACTTCTCCCATTGTGGCTGCATTCACTCGGCAAACGTGTGCATTTGTGTGCTGGGCAATTAATGCCAACACACATTTGCACACGCACACCAATACACTCTCGCTCGGCTTGCATTGTGTGTGCAGGTGTAAGCGGCGCTGTTATTGCTGTGCCTATTATTGCGGCGATTGTTTGCCAGGAATGTGTTAATGAACCTGTTCAGGCTGCAGCCAGTTTCGCCGTTTTCATTGTTTATTATGGCTTAATAAGGAAAATCAACTCGCATGATTGCCGCGTAGAAATTTGAACGTTTTTGCTGTGCATCCAGCGCAGTCGTTGCTTTACTTGACAGTGCCTGCTCCAGCCATTTGTGCTGCTGTGCAGTTGTACAGTTGTTGGTGCTGCTGCTGTTGCTTGCATTGAACTTGAAATGTTTCACCGCGTTAGCAGAGAATTCACTGCGAAAAAATGCGGCAGCAAGCAAGTCAATGTCAGTGCTGTGACACTTTTTGTCGTTTCTAAGGCCGCATGCGAGTACACTGTGGATGTGCACGCTTTGTACTGGTACAGCACAGCATTGAAAGTGCACGCAATGCTGTTCTGTTTGTTTTCCAGTTTTTTAAGGTAATTGAATGCGTTCGCCTTAACATAATTGCACTGATACTCATAGCGTATTGTGTTTGAACTGCAAGGCTAGCGCAAGGATTGCCGGCCTAATAAGTCGGCACTTGCACGTATGACTGAACAAGCGAGATGTTGAGCGTGAACCACAAAATAGTTCAGACGAACACACACAAATCCCCCTGGCTCCGCGAACAGAATCATCTAAAGTTGCCGTCCCTGCTCTCTGCGGCACATTGCAATGAAATGCAGTGCAATGCTTGGAATTCTCGACGAAAAACTCGAAATGAGTTTGGAATAAAATGAAACTGGCCAAAAATTCCGACTGGAATTTCTTCTGACCACTCGGCTTAGGGAGAGAGTGCACTCTTAAAGCAAAAAGTATTTGCTTTAGAGTTGAGAATAGTTGAAAAAGTTTCTGGAATTCGAAAAAGGAAATTAAAAAAAGCATTAAAATTAAAAAATTCCATTTGCATTTTTACGCAAATACGAGTAGAAGAAGTAGCTCAAAAAGTCGATCCGAGTCGAACCGAGCTGTGCTTAAGTGCAAGTGGCAAGTTGCAAAAAGGCCAACGCAGACTTCGACGTGGAACTTTGAAGTGACAGCCGCACTAATAGTAGGCGACCTTATGGCATTCATCCAAGTCTGTGAGGGTCGTTGGGAGGCTGGAAGCCATAATTACCCTGCTGCCAGCTCGGAAATGCGCACCCATATAGTATTGAGTGAGTGGCGGCATTGGTTCCAATTCACTGGGACTGTCCTTGCTGCATGCGATGTTCTTGCAACTGTGCAACGGTCACGACAATTGTCAGTCATTACACCCTCAATTACGCAGGCTTGCCAATCAACCAGCAAGTCAACCGGTCCACCAGGGAAACAGCCAGCCCCAGGCCCACTTGCATTGCCCGCCCTAGGACGGATGACATCTGACATGGAATGCGTTTGTCAATTAACGGAAACTGGAAATTGGAAAATGAATGTCCACTTAAGCGACTGATCGGCCGATACGCCAACGGGTAATTGCAGTAATTGCGACACTTGAGCAATTCAGCTGTTAATTAACATGTAACTCAATATTGCTGTGAGAGTATCGATTCACACTTAACGCTTGACCGCACTTGCCAGTGGGCTGACTGGCGACAACGACGCCGGTGTCTTACGCATAATGGCGGAGTGGTTGGCTGCATGGCGCTTGGTGCACGCGGCAATTTGCAGCCTTGCAGTCCATTAATTGGTCACTCCCAATTGGTGGCAAATTATCAGCTCAGGGCGCTCAATGCTTGGTTTCTAGTGGATCTCTTCTTTTGATGTGGAGCTTTACATTAAAAGAAGCCACAGCTGTATACCTTCGGGGAAAATTCTAGGAGGAAGACACTTGATCTTATAATAATCTGTAAGAGATCTTCATCAAAGAGGTGGAAATGGGCATATTTTAATCACAGAAACCCTGCATTCTTGTTGTTTTCTTGTTGTATATTATGTAATTGAGGGGAGTGGGAAGTTGGGTGGAATATCACAATTACTTCTTAGCAGCGGAACAGTTTTGATTTGTGGCCCTGCTTCCACTTTAAGTGATTTTAGTTGAGTTCCTTTCATTTGAAACGACAACGAAATCGTTTTTGTTTTACAATTAAACACAAGTTTTGTTCATATCTCGATACTTAAATTCGCATTTGCTTTAAAATATTTTGTTTTATGCGTAATCTTCTTACATATCTAATACCCCCGCATTCACATATCCGTACATATCCCGACATATCCGCACAGCTTTGCGATAACAGCATTTTCAACATTGTTGTCCCCCATTCTCTGTAAGCCAGAGCGAGGAATTCCTTGCTAAATCTGGTACCAGCAGCAAAAATCATGGCAGAGTGTCAGTATATGGCAGTGCATGTGGCTGTGTGATTGTGTTCACGTGTGGGTAATTGTGTTCATGTGTGTGTGATTGTGCTCCTGGTTGTGTGTGTGTGTGTGTGTGGAGCGATTGTTAACTGGGGGAGCATATGAGAATGCTTTCACTGTCTCAGGAACGAGAACGAAATTCTGCAATCTATACGAGTATAAGCGGCTGTTGCCACAATTGGCGGATACCTACGAGTTAACTGTGCATTGGGGCGGGGTCCGTGCCATTGTTGTGTATACTTAACATCCACAATGATTGCCTCAGCCATTCTAGTGGCTGTTGTCGCAGGTGGAAGCCGCCACTTGACTCGAGAAAGAATCCGTAACTTGCAGCCGATTGTTCGAATTGGATGCCGTTGCATTTCAGGAACTTTTCAATTATCCCTCGCACTCCGTAAGTCGGCTAAGCTGTATGCACGTTTACACATTTGCACAGGGCACAAGTAGTGACTCGCATGAGAAGTGCCAGCGAAACTATTTCGCATTGAAAGGATTCGTTGTCGTGTGCGGCATTTACATTATTCTGATGATGTTGCTGCTGCTGCTGCTGCTGCTGCTGCTGCTATTGCCGTTGTTGTTGAATTTGTTGTTGCCACTCATGTGCTTGATTGCGCTTTATACGCTGCAGTTCAAGTGTGCGATTGAACGTGATTTCGCTGTACTCAAAGGAGTTGGCATTGCTCCGTGCGCTCACAGAAAGTGATTTTGCATTTTTGCATAGCGCAGTACTTTGCTTTGTCCTTAGCTTTTCCTGCCACATGTGCTCCCTTGCAGTCGCATACCCCCGTGTATGGTTTATTGATTTCGCTTAATGCGGGACTATTGGGGTGCAGCTCCGTCCATTCTGTTTTCTCAACGTCAGCACTCGCTTCAAAGACGAGCATTTCGAATTATTTTCCTTGAGATTTGTCCTGCGCCTGCTTAAACACTGGGGCCATATTTTAGCTCACTTTACAGCCTAATGAGCGTCCCAAAATCCTGACCAGCAACCGTTTCTCTCCAATCGTATTTTTGGAACATTAAAGCAAAGTCGCTGACGTGATATTCAGCGCCAGTGACTCACTTGTTGTGTGTTTGTGTGAGCGTGTGTGTGCGTATTGTATTGCTGCATTATTTATTTGGCGATTCCAACCCGTTGTGTAGCAGCCAATGGCCAAGCCATTCAAGCAGTGTACCTCTAAATGTAATTGACAGCTTACGAGTATTTCCGACTGGAGCCCCCAGAGTGTAAGTAGCCGGGTCATAAAAGTACTCATACGTATTCAGCCCTTTGTTTGCCGTGCATAGCTGTAGTAGTTCGGGGTCGCCCTCATACATGTGTGTAATGCGTGAGTATGTGTGCGGTACCAACCATGCCAATTAACTACCTCGACAACTCTATTCAAACACTCAAGCTGCTCCCTGCCCTAACATTACCACATCCATTTCGTATTCCTCGTGATTGCGAACATATCGCTAGGAATGCTTTTGGCATATTGCCGCATGCTATCCATGAATAGTGCTGTCGGTGCCGCCACCGCCGCCGCCGCCGTCACTGCTCCTGCTGCAGGAATCTGAATTATTTTGTATTTGTATGTTTCGCACGTACTTCGCGCTAAGCTTAACACTCGTGCTTGTCCTGGAATTGCGAAATTCTTAATTTAATTCCAGTTCCATGTTAATGCACAGCGCCTCCTCTCTGTGACGTATTATGCGCCATTATCCTTAAAGGAATTCGTTGTGTGTGCACGCAGTTAAAAATAGGAAATGGCAGCCGCTTTAAACTGTCAGCGATGTTAAGTTGGAATCTTTTTTATGCTGGCGCACGTTTTACATGAAATGTGAATCGGTGGGGCTGTGAAGCCGTGTCCTTGTAGTGGGTTCTAACTGCATCTCTGGTGGATTTATTGAATTTTACTGGTTTTGACACAGGTGTATGCAAATATAATGATATTTTTTTTCTATTTCACATCCGCCCCTGGCCTTGTTTTGTCCTTTTTGTTTTGTGTCAATATTTGTTGAGTGGAATAAAATGCGCTTTCGATAATTCGTTAAATGTATGCCCTTGCATCAGAAGACGCTGCAGTTCCTAATAAGGTGGCTGGCACATATTAACACACAAAAGTAACGAAAGAGTAGAGGAGATATTCCTAATTATGATTGCTTGTAACTGCCTAATAAAGTGGCCCTTAAACTGTCAGCTACCGTTAAACTCGGATTCCATGAAAGGACCAATCAGAAGAAATCAACCAGCTTTTCAACAGGACAAAACTGTGTAACCATAGGTAGGTAGGAGCGGCCGCCCAGTTTGCCAACAGCACACTTGAGCACACATAATGGCCCATTGTGATACCACGGTGTGGCGCCGTTCAAGCACTGACTAAAAAGTTCCCATACTTGGGATGGTGATAGCCAGTGCAAGGACAGCGCCTGGAAAGGCACGACTCCCCCATCCTGATACTTTTATGAACCTGGCTATGTCCCTAATATTAATGGATGACAGCACAGGTGCAAAGACCTTGTATGCCTTGCTATGCACATTTAGTGGATGACTTCAGGGGGATAAGCAGGACTTGGGTGATTGGGTCTATCATCTCGCGAGACATGCCTTTATGTAAGTCTCTACAGAGATTGTTTGTCCCAACATCAGTGCACGTAAGGTTAAGGGATCCTAGCAAGAGACTTGGGGAAATTGCTGGTATCACAATGGGTTTCCATGTAGCATTGCCTCTAAGTCCCCTCCCAGTTTCCTGACGGGTATTTGTGCATCCTTCCAGGATTTCAGTTAATAATTTAGTACTTAAAATAAAAATAAGCATTAATTAAATTATAAATGTGTGCGCTAACGTGTATTTCCTTTTTTCTTTCCAGGTAAGTTGCTGAATTTAAATTGTCTACGGATCAAGTGCCCAATGTTTAAGAGGACGAAATTGCAATTGCAGCCATTTATGAAACAATGCAAACGCGTTCAGGGTCTCGTGTAGTTCGTACCAATGGCATGTATGTCACTTATTGCTACTTTGATATCCTTTTGGCAACATTTTACAGCATTGTAGTGGGCCTGAGTAGGCCATTCAACCTTAGTGATGCATCCCTCTCATCCCGATCAAATTAAATGTTCGTTGGCTATTTTTGTCTAGGGTTGCTTTTGTGATCCTTTGATGCCTTCCCTAGTTCCTGTGCCATTTATATATATTATATTAACGCTCTCTCCACTATTTGGTGGGTGAGTTTTGTCACTATTAACGGCAAAAGGGATTGTCTCGGCTCAGTCTATTCCCCTTCCAAACCCATTTGTTATAGATTCATGCTTATGCAAGACTGTTGTTGTTCAACTTTATTTTGTGCTGAACAAATTATTAGTAAAAGACTGAACTGCAGTTAACTTTATTAAACCTCGTTTAACTGCAGAAATCACAGATTTTCGAGTATTTCACGATTGTTCCCTGGAGTGCGAATAAAAGGAGTCTCATGCGTGCTGCGTTCGAAATGAAGCATACCATGCCGTAAATTATTAACCTTCGATGTTAAGGAACAGTCTCTTGTTGCTTGGAGCGTGCTTACATTTTATTGATATACTCGTAAACTCCATTTACGGCAGCCCTGCTGTCATGACATCTCGGATTGACAACATTGTTGCTCACTTTGATTGATCTTTTAACCTCAAAGGTTTCCAGCTCAACTGCCACAAATGAGCAAAGCTTATGTCCTTATACGAGTGTGCGTAATGCGGACACTGTTAACCTGGGCTTTATTTTGATAAATGAAGCCATTTTTTCAATTATTCCCTATTTTAATCAAATTTCGTAATTTGAGAAACGATTCTCGACGTACAGCAACATCAAAAAGAAAATAAAGAAAAGGAAAAGCCAACGGAAATAGGATAATGCCAGGAAAATCCACACACAAGTGCATATTTCATTGCTGAAATACTCGTGGCAGCAACAACAACAATGATAATAACACAGTTGGGTATAATTCGATAACAAGAACTGAGGAGTGGCAATAAATTTGAAGTGGGATATCTGCTGAAACTGATCCTTGCTGTCGTTTTGATTGACATAAGTCATTTTTCAACAAGAACGACACACAACACAAGAACATCGAAGCAGAATTCAAGGACTTCCGAAATGTGCACACCTCATATCAAACAACAACAACAGAAGCAGCAGCAACATCAGCAGCAACAACAGCAGCAGCAACAGCAATACAAGCAGCAGCAGCTTGAATAACAGCAGCAAAAATGAAGTGAAGAATATAAATAGCCAAGACATACGAGTACGAGTCTCTGGCTGCAAATGAGGATAGTAAGAGAACCTAGCGCGGGATGAGGGGGGGAGGCGTCAGATATAACACAGCCAGAAATATATTTCGTTTTGATATGCGTAAGGGACGGGCAGATATGTGCGCATTTACGCACTTCTGACAGGGCAAAATATCCATTTATGTCGTCCTGGCGCTGGCTGCGGTTGTTGGTCGTGCATTCCTATGCTATTTTTTATTTGTGTTGGCAGTTAACTGTAAACGTGGTGTTACTGCTCTAGCATTTAGCATGTTTTCAGTTGTGAGTTGCGACGCCCCGCCCCCTCTGCCCTCGCCCACTCGCCCCTAGGCGTAACATGTGCGAGTGTGAAGCCAAAGCGCTGAATATTTTAAATATCATTTTCGCCTCTGAGCTGAGGGCGCTCGCTATGCGACTGTGACAGGCCGACATAAATACTACGTCACACACACACACACACACTGATACACGCACACACTCTCGCTTACATACATGCCATGCATGCACGTGTGTCGTTCACGTCAAGTGTCATCTTCATTTTCAGCTTACGAGAAGTAACAAAAGCAACGGAGGGCCCGCGGCGTCGGGATACACTCGTAAAACCCGGAAAATTAAGGAAATCTAATTTTTCCATTTTCAGTGCTTCCCTGGATTGCTGCCGTAAGGTGTGCATCTGTTGTGCGGGGTGCGGCATAATGCGGATGTGTTACGTTCAAACGTTTTAATGGCGACAATAACAACAACACGCGTGCTACCGACGCTTCCTGCGCCCACCACACACAGCAGATTGCTGCTTGCGAGCATATCGCGCCGTTTCTTGTGCTTTCGCTGACATGAGGGTTTCGCGTTTGTCACTTACACCGATTGGGTCCTCTGCGTCCGGAATGGGAGACAGTAAGCGCAGGTGACACGCATTTGGGTATTCGTATGCACGGATTCCGGGTGGCTGTGGGTTTATTGTAGTACTCAAAAATAAGGATACTCGTGCACAAAGGATTTTATATGATTTTATAATTAAAAATAGGAGCCACATATTGCATTTGTAATTGTTTATGGTTGCCTCCTTGTTCGGTCTGCTAAGTCTGTTTGAATGGAGGAGGTGTATACCGCGAACTGCCAGCAAAGAAAGTCAATTTACTATGATAGAGAGGAAGTGAGAGAGATATAAAGAGAAAGCGAGAGAGATATAGAGAGAAAGTGAGAGAGATATAGAGAGAAAGCGAGGGAGATATAGAGAGAAAGCGAGGGATATATAGAGAGAAAGCGAGGGATATATAGAGATATATAAAGAGAAATCGAGGGATATATAGAGATATATAGAGAGAAATCGAGGGATATATAGAGAGAAAGTCAGAGATATATAGAGAGAAATCGAGGGATATATAGAGAGAAAGTCAGAGATATATAGAGAGAAAGCGAGGGATATATAGAGAGAAAGCGAGAGATATATAGAGAGAAATCGAGGAATATATAGAGAGAAAGTCTGAAATATATAGTGAGAAAGCGAGGGATATATAGAGAGAAAGCGAGAGATATATAGAGAGAAATCGAGGGATATATAGAGAGAAAGTCAGAGATATATAGAGAGAAAGCGAGGGATATATAGAGAGAAAGCGAGAGATATATAGAGAGAAATCGAGGAATATATAGAGAGAAAGTCTGAAATATATAGTGAGAAAGCGAGGGATATATAGAGAGAAAGCGAGAGATATATAGAGAGAAATCGAGGGATATATAGAGAGAAAGTCAGAGATATATAGAGAGAAAGCGAGGGATATATAGAGAGAAAGCGAGAGATATATAGAGAGAAATCGAGGAATATATAGAGAGAAAGTCTGAAATATATAGAGAGACAGCGAGGGATGCATAGAAAGAAAGCGAGAGATATATAGTGAGGAAGCGAGAGATATATAGTGAGGAAGCGAGAGATATATAGGCAGGAAGCGAGAGATATAGAGAGAGATATAGAGATATATAGAGAGATATAGAGAGATATAGTGAGATTAGCGAGCACACACTTCCTGCACAGGGCATTTCTGTATCCAGGAATAATTAATTTGCTCTCAAGGGGCATTTGCTGTTCTTATCGCTGACTCGTAGTCTTCATTTAAGGAGTTATTGGACTTGTGATTATCTTCTTCTTTTTCCTTCGGCACTACAGACCTGTCATAGTGTGACTGCATTTTCATGCAAATGCTCCACTATGATTGTTTCCGGAAGATGTGGTATGCAAATATATACTGAAACTTTTTCCTCGTTTCTTCCTTTTTTTTACGCTCTTATCTTACGGCAAGAGAACAATCCAGTCTCTTGGGTCATCGGCCCTCGTCGTTTTCCGATTACAACATATTCTGGGATTAGGGGATTCTTTTGCATCGGAACTGTAGGCATCGCAGGCCTCTACAATTAGGCTTTTAAACTAGTTGAGAAAGAAAGGGTAAGTAGAAATTGTGAGGCGAGTGACCATTAATTAAAAATCGTAGCATATTTTTGTAGCACGAAGCAGGTTGAGTCGTAATAAATGATTAACTGTCTCTCTTTCCCGCCTTCGTGGTATCAAATGCTGCTCTCGGAGTAATAAAAAATGTTCTTTTTTATTTCTACCCAAATAACGGCATTAATTCTATGACTCAGTATGCAGCTACCAGATTTCTTTTCAACTGTTCTTATGCTTTATTGAGTTATCCTTTGTGGCCGTAGGGCGCTTTACTGGCTGCTGCCCATTCATCGTTGAAGTGGCTTTTGTATTCGTTTACAATAACGTCAACAACTGCGTTCGAGGTTTCAAAGACACAATGCTGGTTCCGCCACTCACCCTGCCTCCTCTGGCAAACACCATTGCCGTCTATGCTTGCCACACTCGTGTGCTAAACAGCCTTTCCTGGCTTGCTAATCATAATTTCCTCATTCCTTTTGCACATACTCATAATTTGCCAACTCCCCGGCACGGACGGGCTTGCCGAACAACCCATTTAGGCTCCATCAAAGGCTTGCGTGCCAGCCACAAATTCACCTTGGAGCATTAATTCTTTTATAGAGCATTTTGTCACATAAATTGCTCTGGCACACGTTTGTTTGTGCGCAACTTGCGCAGTTATTTAATTAATATCACTCATACGACATGTGCTCTGAATAATTAATTATGTATTTTAAGAGGATACAAAAAAAAATTATATAAAATGAAATTTGTGAAAAAAAGGTGAAGGAAAGGAAGATGAAAGGAAGACGAAAGGAAGAAAAGAAAAGAAAACACTGATAGAGAGAGATGAAAACAAAGTCACTTATACGCTACGTGCCTCTGTTGCAGGCATAACAACGCAGCCATTTACCATAACTTTTTATTTGCATACGTTTTTCTTTCAGCGGTTTTCTGCTTATCTTTTTAGTTGTTTTTTATTTTTCGCTTTGTAGGAAAGCATAAAATACCAAAAGACGCGGCAGGTTTAGAAGCGGAAATGTGCTTTCTTTTTTCTTATCAGCGACAGCGAACAATATCAATTTACTTTCATAACACTTGAACGGCAAATATCGCGTTTGCTCGCATACCGCGCGCAGTCCGTCCGCAAACTGAAGCTGAGTGCAGCGGCGGGCCAGGTAGGGCGGGCAGGCAGTACTTCCGTCGAGCTGCTGAAATGCCAGTCAAGCCTTGTTGAGGTTGATGTAGTCGTTGTTTTGTTGTTGTTTGCTGTTGTTGTTGTGTCGTAGTAACCTAACTTAGCGTATCGCGCCCTAACGCATTTACCGCGACAATCGAACGTCAAATGCCGTAAAACGGAGCAAGAGGTGAAAATTCAATTCGATAAATTTCCGCGGCAGTTACTCATGAGCCGCTTAATGCCGTAATAGGAAAATGTGTTAAGTTTTACCAACAACCAACCCTCACCCCCTCCCAGGTTCTTGTTCTTGTTGTTGTTGTTGTTGTCTGTTGCTGTGGTTGTCGGCATGCCGTGGATTCCTTAGCAGTTTCAGCATTGCTTCGGCTGACTGTGTTATTTGCCCCTTGCAAACATTCGTTTCGAATGACGATGGGTGGGAGGGGGTGTGGTTGCTGTGAGGGACTCGGCAATTTGACGATTTATATCAACTGACACTGACGCACACTTTTTTCGCTTTGAATTCCTGTTGACTTCCTTCTGTGTCGCAGGTTTTTTTTACAGCTTGTTGCCATTTCTTTCCGGCTGCGACTCCGGCTCCGGCTCCGGCTGCGGCTGCGGCTGCCACTCTGAAAGTGTTGTTCGTGGCCTCGTGGCCGCAGATATGCTCAAAATAAATCAGCCGTAAGCGCGGTTGACATTTTGCTGGTGGACGAGCGGAGGCGACACGCGGCATTTGAGTGCTCTACGCATACATTTGCGGATGTCAAGTATTTAATGGAGGTGTGAATGGACGCCATTTTTATGTCGTTTGATGCGGCAGCGTTGCCTGCGGAATTGATGTGCTTTCGTTGTCAAATGAGTGTGAATTTATTTGCCACCAATTTAGGCGGTACTCTGTTTTCTTGTTTTTTGGTGCTTGTTGTAGTTGTTGTCCTTGGTTTCGTTCGCTTTGGGGTAGGCAGGAGTAGTGCGCCGATTTGCTTGGCAACTGCTGTTGGTGTCGCTGAGATAAATCTTGTTGCGGTTAACTGCGTGCAAAGCTAACCGAAATCTTTAAATTGCCACTGCGCTGGGGGCTAAGTCTATAAATCGAGATTTCTACGCAGTGACCTGACTTGGCTCTGCTGGTGTGGGTATTGTGACTGTTGTGGCTTTTGGGGCTGCTGCTTCCATGAATCTCCGCGTCTGCATAGCGTGCGTATAAGATCTTCTACCACTCCATAAAGGTTAAGGTGGCGTTAGCTGCCTTTGGCGTACAAAGGACAATGCAGCCCGTCGTTGCCATTGCGTTGCTGTGTTGGCGGTGGGGTCCTTGCCGTGGTTGCTTAGTACACGGGCAAAAGGAACTTTTATCTTTACGCTTGCCTGCGCAAATGCGTGTCACAAACATAAAAGAAATGTGCTGCCATATACGAGTGTATTAAAAATAATGAAAGCCACAGCACGGAAAAGCCAAGCCACGCTACGCCACGCAACTGAACAGCTGCCCTTTAATTTCATTTGTGGAAAGTTGGGCTATCGCCGCTTCGTAGGCGCACATTTCATCTTTTTAAAGGAAATGTCCTGCCCCGCCAGCAGGTTACCTGCCTGCAAAGGCATAAAAATACCTCCGTGCGTGTAACAAAATTAAATGATGCCCCGGAAATCGTTGTTGTTCTCAGCGCTAACTGGACTTTTTCTCCTGGCTGCCCTTTCCGCTTCCGTTTCCTTTTGTATTTGCCTTTGCCTCCTTTTATTGCTCATTTGTTGTTTGGTCGCTCCTTTGTTGATGTGTTTGTGCAGCACTCATTTTAAACCATAAAAATGTGTGCGGCCGGCTCGGCTCGGCTCGGCACGGCCCATTGTCTCTTAAGTGGTGTTTGTGATTAAGCTTTAGTATAAAGTCAGCGGTCATAAAATAACTAAAATCATGGCCAGCGGAAAGTGCTCAACTGCGCAACAATTGCCCAGCTACAAACTGGGAATAATGATTTAACTTTATAATTCTTTTGAGAACTTTACGACTGCACTGGCAATTAAACTGAAAAAAGAGAAAAGTTGTGGCTAATAAAAAATGGGCGCAGGTCAGCAGTGGGGGCAACCGCTCAGGTGAGGTCTAAGAAACTGCATGCAGTTCCCCAGGGAGTCCTTGAATTTCCTCCTTGCTTTGGTTCTTTGTTCTTCTGTACCCTTGTTGTCCTACGGCATTCGCTCTGTGACTAATTGCGAGCAAGTTTATGAGTTATTTTTCTAATTCATAAGTCACAGACTGCTACCCTCCTTCCATTTCTATTTTGCAGTAGTTTTATGCCACATTTTCTTGCCTCCTGGGGATGTGCCACACAACATTTTTCTTCATTTTCCCTCTGATTGGCATATGTACCTGAACAGCTGTCGGGTGTCGGAGAAACGTGCCGTGCACATCGTTTCCTCCTCCCACAACACACATAAAACTGTCAATTTGTGATGAAGATCTCAAATTAATCTCGCAGCTTGCCACATTGTTATTGATGCACATTTTCACAAGTCGCACCAAAAACCGAGGTAAAAAGAAACTCCAAAATGTTTTCCTATCAACATCTCGCACCTTCACCATGCGGCGGCACTACAACACATCGCCGGCGAAAGTCGTTGCAATGGTGGAGCGGCGCGCATTTTGCCGCTGACAGGCGTTGTCAGTTTGATGAAATGGTCGGAGGAGCGTTGCAAATATTTATGAGTTTACGAGCATTGTTTGCGCCGTTGTGCCGGTAATTGCTGCATTTGCTGTCATAAACGCCAGCGTTGGACTGGAAGGCGGACGCTCCGCTCCATGTCGGAGCTAACAATATCACGTATGAGAGTATTTTATGTACTTTGTGTCTAGGAAGCAAGCGAACCGCAGTCTAAAAGAAGAAGTGAGCTCACCTTTGGGAGTGCATCTGTTCGGTTTAGAAATCCGCTGCCACGCAAACACCAGAAATTATGTACAAGGAAGTGTTTAGTGGAAGTGGTATAGGAAGGGAGGAGATAACTAGTTACTATCTGAGTTCGGGTGTCACTGGGTGAATCTTGCCATTAGCGAGGGTTGGTAGTGGTATGCAGAAGTCGACATGAATGTACCAACTTAAGTAATTAATGAGGATCTTCAAACCTAGTAAATAAGTAACTATATTCACACAGATTGACGTGAATGCAGAGCAGGGGCTCCAAAGAAATTGCTGAAGCATAACATAAATTAACTAACTGAGTGTTAAATTAAAAGAACACGCTTTTTTGCCGGAACAACTAGTCATATATAGCACTCAGACCACAAGACATCCATTGTACTATATTTGACGTTCCACTTTTATTTTTCTTTGAATCGACCTGATTTGTGAACAAACCTCAGTAGATCCTGTGTCCTAAGTAGCCAAAGTTTGCACTACTTAGGATATCAGTGCCAAATACCTCGAACCTGATACGCACAAAAAGTGGTCAACCGTTTCATCTTCCTCCCTACAAGTCTGGAAAAGTGCATTGCCTGGAATGACTCTCTTTTGCGTATGCTTAGCCCATGGACAATGGCCTCTCATCAGACCTACTAGAAGGCTGCAGTCTCTCCTACCAAGTGACAGAAGGCAACCCAATCACTAATAGTGGCCCTAATGGTAGCAAAAGGTATGGGCAGGACAGGTTCCGGGCCAGTAAAGCTGGTCTCAGATCCATTACACCCATGTGCCCTGGAACCCATGTATCCTGGAACCCATCTGTCCTGGAACCCTTGTATCCTGGAACCCATGTGTCCTGGAACCCACGTTAGCAGCAGACCATTATGCTTTCAACATAATTCAATCTGGATTTGCACAACAGCACCAACTTGGAAGTGCCAAGGGGCCTGAGTAAGGCCTTCAGTGCAGCCTCACTGCCACTGCCCACTTAGAGTGAGTTCAGTGTAACAGTACAACGGAAATCGCGTTCTCCAGCAGAAGTCTTCAGAAACGTCGTCGTCTCTGAGATCAAACTTTTGCTAGCTTTAAGTGGGAGTGACGCATTTACTCCCAGAAAATGAAAGCTGAATGAAGTTAAGAGACTGCAACTCACTGTCCAGTTATGGTAAATAAAGTATGCAGAGGATAGAATCTGTTAGGTAGGTAGGTACGGCGGCCGCCCGAAGGTCGCACTAAGGCCATCATTGACCCTTTGTGATACCGCAAGAGACATCAGGTCCCATCCTTTTCAAAGGTCCACAGCCATTTGAAGCTCTTAATGAAGTAGTTGATGGAGCTAATCTTTTTATTTGCAATATCTCCCAAAGAGTCCAGAAAGTATTCGCCTAGGAAAGTGCGCCTTCTTCTGGACAAAGCATGGACACGTGCATAACAGGTGTACAATGGACTCTTCCTCCTCCTCGTCCATGCAACTCCTGCGGAAGTCGTTAGAGCGAATCCCCGCCCTACGCCCGTGAGTGCCCAGAGTCCAGTGTCCTGTTAGGACACTAATCACGGAACCTATACTGATGTCGCATAGTTAACCGGGCCACAACTGAGCAGCGCAAAGACTTTGAATTCCTCTGCCAGAGCCAGGAAAGAGCCTTGACGAGAGCAGGTTGCCGGCTATTGGCTGGAACTAAAGTAACAAGTTGCTGTTGGAGCTTACTTAGCGGACCCTCAGTGGGAAGGCCTGACATGATCTGTTGAAATAGGCCTGAATGCCTATCGCAGCGATCATTTTGGTGTACACTGCTTTCTTTTTACTTAGCTGTGCGTCACTGACACGTCTAGTGTGCCAACTGTATAAGAGATCATCTGCGTGTAAGTAGCCCCATGATGAGTGTGGGATAAGATCCAAGCAACAGCAAGAGTTCTCTGAATATCTATGGTTGTGACTTTAGTATTGGAGTCGGCATTACGGAGTTGTTAAGAATTTTTTGGATTGGTGTTCTAATCACACAAATTTGAAATAAACTTAAAAATTCCGTTCTCAGTTTTTTATCTCAGAGATTGCTCCGTATGAAAATTTCCGTGGAACTCTCACGTGTTAGTGTTAGGAGTGACTCTGCCACCCTTGATTTACCTGATCATGTTTCTCCGACGCACTTACACTCAGTTTTTCTTCGACTCCAATCTGTTATCATACGAATATGATATCCTTGCACCTTGACAAGCAAACAAACAAACAAACAGATAAATAAATAAATTGCAATTTGTGTCCATTCCCCCACCTTTCCCTTCCCCTACAACAGGGCCCGTATTATTTATTTAGAAGAATGAGTACAATGGTTGTCAATTGCTGGCACACTTGCGTGCCGGGCTGCTACACAACCGGATGCTGCAGGAAAGCTGGATTTACCTCCGAACGGAACGGAACGGTACGGTACGGCAAACAAAGCTCGCAATTTGCACACCTCTGCAAATTTGTGTTTTTCTGCTGCAAGCGTTTTTCCGCCCAACCGAGCATGAAACCAAACAAAATTTTTAAAATATTCATAAAGAAGAAAAAATTGAAAAGGAGCGACAGGAAGGAAGGACCTCTTGTTTACCATATTAAGCTTAAACAGTCGTGCTTCCTGGTGCCCGCCATTGCCTGCTGCTGCCTGTCGTGGCCCGCCGGTGCCAGTCCTGCCAATGGGATTAGTTGTGCCAGCGAATCGCAGAAAATGAAAGAAATAAATCCGCAATTTATCAAAATTGCAGACTTCGATTTGAGCTGCTGTGGCACAATGCCAGCGATTTTCAATTTTATCTCACCAAAGTGATTTTCGACAAGATTTTTTCCGCTTTTCCGCTTTGTTTGTTTGCTTTGCTGCTTGTTGTTTATTTTGATTTCGATTTCGTTTTCGTTTTTGTAACAATAGCGAAATTCATAAACATTTATTAATGTACAACATAAATGAGAACGCAAGGAGGCCTTGAAGGGCGCTCGTGTGTGGGTGGCTGGGCGGGCGAGTGAGTGACGAGCGAGTGAGAGAGCGAGCGGCACATGCGGACACACTTGCGAATGGAATAGGCAGCACTGCATAATGAGGAGCGCGGGCGCGCCCATCAATCAGGCCGCTACTCATAATAAATTCATTCGCCTCCTCGCGTCCCATTGATCGCATGAAATAACTGAATCAATTGAACTGAATTGAACGTTTGTATTGAGTGATGGATGGAACCACACAGCTGGCTATTCGATATGCGCGTATTTAAAATCTCCGCAGCATGACGGAGCACTCGTCCTTCGGCTTCCGCTTTGCCCCTGTTGTGATTTGATTAAATTGTTTGCATTGTGCTGCTGTTGTGTTGCATTTATGCTGTTGTGGTAAATCAATTTTAATTAAAATCGCTCGTTTCGGTAGGCCAAACAGATGAAGCTATTGAATCCCTGCAGCTTTGCATAGTGAGAGGCGCCACTAATGCTGTGCGTAATAGTGAAGGGGCCCTCTCTTCACCGCCTCCACTTTGCATTCTTTTTACTCTTACTTGACTGACTAAACAAAATAAGGCAAATAAATCAAACACTTGCAATGTGCACAGACGTGCAACATTCACTTAGAACCATGTATCCCAGAATTAGGTGAAGTGGGAGAGCTTTGGAAAACTTACTACTTTAAATTGTTGTGTGGAATGTCTGCGCTTTGAACTGAAACACCAATCGCTCGTATATTCCTGGGCACTGCAAATGCCAATCAGCAATGAAAAAGCAACAACAACCTTAGGAAAACTGGCCACTTCAGTACAAGATGCTTGAGTGCTCTCTGCAACACTACTTCGCCTGGCAGCTTCTTGCCTCAATTGCTTGGAGAGCATTCAAAGTGGATATAAGAGGAAGTGATAGGATGTTGCTGAAGTTCTTGGAACCATTCACAAGAATATGCTTCAGAAGTAAGCGGCAGAGATATCTGGTGAGGCAGACACAATGGTCGAACGTTCGATGCTAGCATAATGATGAGGCAGATGCAGTGGTAGAAGTATCGATTGGACCAAAACGATAGAACAGATGCAGTGGTAGAGGGACCAAATGATGGAACAGATGCCATGGTAGAGGTATGAATGGGAGCAGAATGATGCAACGGATGCGGTGGCAGAGGTATGAATGGGACCAAATGATGCAACGGATGCGGTGGCAGAGGTATGAATGGGAGCAGAATGAAGGCAGATGCAGCAGCAGAGGTATGAATGGGACCAAATGATGGAACAGATGCAGTGGTAGAGGTATGAATGGGACCAAATGATGGAACAGATGCAGTGGCAGAGGTATGAATGGGAGCAGAATGAAGGCAGATGCAGCAGCAGAGGTAAGAATGGGACCAAATGATGGAACAGATGCAGTGGTAGAGGTATGAATGGGACCAAATGATGGAACAGATGCAGTGGCAGAGGTATGAATGGGAGCAGAATGAAGGCAGATGCAGCAGCAGAGGTATGAATGGGACCAAATGATGGAACAGATGCAGTGGTAGAAGTATGAATGGTAGCAGAATGAAGGCAGATGCAGTTGAACTGAGCCCTCATGAAACTGAGTGTAAAAAGAATTCAGAGGAAGTTCACATCTATGAGGAAAAACCACATATAATGAATTTTGAATTCCTTCCACGTAACCTGCAACCTTAGGTGTCCACACTCCCTGCAACTGCTGTGTAGAGAAACGCTTAAACTAAGCAGAAACCCAACGCGCACAGGCGTCCTAACTTTAAACTACAACCTGCCAGCCAAACTAATAGTCCTGTTAGAAGGAAACGCACATAATCTACGTATGACCAGGATCTGTCTCGATTGAGGTAACATAATCTTAGAAGCCTAAGTACCGACCGCTCTCACTAAACTGATTATATTACTGGATTCCTGGGTAAAACTAGACTCAGGGCTTAGGGAAGCCCCGGTGCCAACTCTATTAATCTCCTCCATCCATCGAGTATTGACATCGCTATCGAATGAGCACACACAGAGGAAATCTGCTGAAATGAACGTTCAGCAAATATGTGTTGAATACATGTTTAATCATGGATTTGAGTAGCAGATACATTTGGCATAAAAGGGCGCTCCCATTACCGCTCCCACCTTCACTCCCACCTGTCGCTCTAATGCATTTTCCATGCAAATATCTGTATCAAGTGCACTCGTTGTTCAAAAAGATATTATGTGTCTACTTACACGTACATGAATGGCAGACCATGCGTGTGTGTGTGTGTGACTCTGTGTGTGTTTGTGTGAATCTGTGCCTTAATGTGCGCGTATGGATGTTTGATTAGCATACAAACACTTAAGTACAACACACTCTACTGACACATTCAAACTGAAGTTCAGATTAAATGCATGCGAACAGTTGCCGCTGCCCTGGTCTACAGTGCTGCGACCCCTGAAGTGATTATGATAAGCACAAATAACTAAAAGAAAATATTTAGTCTTGGTAGGTAGGTAAGGCGGCCGCCCGAAGGGCTCACTTAGGCTATCATTGACCCTTTATAATACCGCTAGAGACATCGTGTCCCGTTCTTTTCAAAGTCCAGCCAGCTTTTAATGAAGCAATTGATGGAGCTAATCTTTTTATTTGAGATATCTCCAAAGAGCCCAGAAAGTAGTCGCTTGGGAAAGTGCGTCTCCTTCCGGACAGCGCTGGACATATGCACAACAGGTGTGCAATGGACTATTCCATATTTAGTCACAGTATTTTGGATTCTAAAGAGCAGCAAATATACCAACGCGTGACTAGGGGACTATTTGAGGCAATTAGAAAAGGTTACTTATATGGGGGTTTGAAGATTAGATAAACCGAAGAGTCACAAAGAACATTGATTGCCCAGAATTGGCAAAGGACTTCTGATAGATTGTAGTGATGACAATGGTGCCCATCTTCTGTCCTTGGCCGTCGTCCAAGTAAGAAAAGAAAGGCGTATCTGTGATAGTGTTATTGAGTTGGGTGTGTGAATATTAACAACCTCATCCACTTCATCTTATGAATAAGATTGACAAGTGGACCAAAAATATGCGATCTGGTGGTGGGCGGACAGTGGTCTGAACTGGTCTTCGTGTTGTCCTCGAGCTATTATAAACTAGACCAAAACAAAATATACTTCCGCTTCTTTTGCACATTCAGTAGAAAAGTCATTCAGCCTAAAACCGCTAAATTCCTTATGTAGTCACCAAAGGTGCCTATACTTTGGTACTCTCTCTTCGTTAGTGAGACAGAGCACTGTGCACACAGCCACACGCAACCCACCTCACCGAATCGTATTCCGCCCCAACTGTCAATTCAAATAAAGTGTATGCTCACGTGGCCATTGACAGTTAATGTATGTGCGTGTGTGTGAGTGTGTGTGCGTGCCTGCGTTCACACACATGCATCCATTGACTTCGAGTGTCACATTGGCATTAGTTACATTCTGATACTCTACTAAAACCACACACTCTCGGTCAGACACATTCTGGGGGACAGACACCCGGCTACACTTGTGTGAGGCGAAGTCAGGAGTGCGAATGATGCCACACAATCTGCCACTCATGCGAGGCTTACGGCAAGTGAGTGGAAGCAAATTATTATCATTATTGTCATTATTATTATCATTATTATTGCGTCCTTTTCCGAGATACTTCGCAGTTTTCGTGCAGAAATGTCGCGTATATTTGGCATAAAATAAAATGCAAATTTCCACATAAAAATTCATTCAATTTTAATGGAGCTGTCTGCAGCGATTCCTACACACACACAGACACACACACACCCATCATGCACTTGTCCTCCATCCAAGCCCACCGCTATAACAGCATCATAAAAATTACTTTTGATTTCCCATAAAAATACGTTAAACTGCGGAGACGATGCTTTGTGCAGCCTGGGAATGGAACTCACGCTAACTCACGAGTAATTCGCTACAAATTGCATTTGGTTCCTTGCCACTCGCTGGGAAATACAGTTAGCAGGCAGCGTACAGCAAAACGTGGGCGATATTTGTGGTACAGTATAACACGCCCACTATTCACACTTGTGCATATATTGAGACTCATAAAAAAGGTATTGGACGCAGGATTACAGTTTGAAGGATCGTTATATGTGTGACCATAACATAGAAAAAGAGGGTGGGATGGGACGAAGGACACGGCCGCATCCCAAATGGGACAAGATCTCATCGAGGATCCTAGCTGACAAGATTGGATCGGCGTACAAGATAAGAGGAGACACCTGACATATTGATGGCTCTAAAATGGCCCGCTCAGCACTAGTGCCACACCCACTGTTATTATATGTGTACATAACTCGAGATCACCACAAGTATTCTCCACAAAATTTTCCATAATAGTAGAGGATTGAAGTGTGGAAAATAGTATCCAATGTGGACCTAATATGCAAAATGCCACGATTGCCTTTGAAAAGCAGAAGAAAACAAACTTTCCTGCAAAGAATCTGTCCCCCCGGCTATGAAAACGCACACCTTACCACCACTTCATCTCCATGGGAGTAGTTTGCTGAATGATCTTAGGGTGAAGGGGCGGGGGTCTAACCTGACTTCAGCCGACTGGTTGGAATATTGATGGATCTGCGGATTGCCTCAGGCAGGCTCTGGACACTATTCCACAAAATACTCTTCACTGAGCTATCGTTGCTGCTCATGTGATGTTGCCGCTCCCATAAAGTATTTGAATAGTTGGTTGGGAAACCACATTTCGCAAAGTTGAAGCTGCAGCGTGAATATCGATTCGTGGAATGGGGCTCTGCTGCGCGACCCACGCTCTCAGAATTGTCTTTTATCGTTTTGGTGTTCGTCGTCGTTCCTGTCTCAGAATGTCGTTCGCGTGCCATCAGCGAAAATGATTGCCACAACGCGGCAAATTCATAAAAATTCAAGTACAGTGTGCAAATTTGTTGCCGGCTGCTTGCAATCAACTTTTTTCTCTTACTTTCTTGTTGGGGTAATAAAATCCGTGCAAATTGCCGTGGCTAATGTAATTGCAGGCGTTGTTGCGGATCCGGCGGGTCCAGGTTGGCTGCAGTGCCAGCTGCACACGCATGCGTGGCACGTCGCTGCCCTGACTCGTTGGCTGGCTGGGTGGGTGGCTGGCTGAGCGCGTGGGTGTTCTGGCGTTCGTTGTCGCACTGTGGTGATGTTCAATTGCATTCCTGTTCCAAATGCAGTGGCAGCAAGTGGCGTAATATTGCGGCATTTTTAATTGCGCCTTCAAAGTTGCAACACCATGAAGCGGCGAAAATGTATGCGGTGCAGTCTCCGCTGGCGTATTTGCATGTTTGTGTTTTTGGCTACGTGGGGTGGCAGTGGCGGAAGTTAATAGTGACCTGGCGGTGGTCGCCACCAGCATCCTTCTGCAGTGGCCTCAGCTGCAATGCGTCAATTCTCTTGGCTGCGGTCCAGACGTGACTGCGCATACTTGGTTGTTCGTTGTGTTTGGCACATCCTGCAATTGCGGACTTTGCGCACTGAATACATACTCGTATATCCTTCTGATTTTATCAAGAATATTATTGCAGTGGTCTTATTTTTGGCACCATTCTGGCTGGTAAAACATTTGCTGATCCCTTTGGTAGCAGCAGCTGATTCACTGCTACTATTGAACTAGGCGGTGGAGTTCTTAAGTTGTTCGCGCTTCTCAGGAGGTGGAGCAACTATCTCTTGGTGGCGATCCATAACTAAACTGATGCTTTTCAGTGTATTTTGAACAGCTTCTGAGCTGCTAATTCCCAGAAAGTGCATGAGACAATGTCCTGCATCTCCAAGCAGCTGCTTGTGGGTCAGCTTTGCAGAAATTATCTTTGACAATGACCATTTCCTTTGGAGACTTGCTTCAACCAGATTTTGGTAGTGATTTATTTTGCCCTTTCCAAGGTTACCAGGACATGAAGTCCATATAAAAAATGCTATCAGTCGATTTAATGATGCTGCAAATATGTCTGCGCCTCTCTCGTTCGGATGTGAAAGAGCGCCATGCAGTTGGGGCACATTAGTTCTGTTATCCTTTCAGCTAATCACCTACAGGACACAACTCTCTTTAATAAAGGCTTTGTTTGCTGAATCCTGTAATACTCTCGCGCCATTGTTTGCACACTACTGTGACGTTAGTGGCTTAAACACAAATGGATTTGGAACTGGAATTGAAAATGTTTGCGTATTCATTGTAATTATTACCACTTCTGTGTGGGTGAGTGTGTGACCGAAAACAGCCGAGGTACACGCACATACTCACACACATGTGGGTATACTCGCTCCTGTGCATATTTAGATAAATCTCTGCATGTGGCTGCTGCCATATTCAGATTCCCACAAAGCCATCCATCCCTAAGTATATACTCCTATGTATGTATGCATGTGTGGCTGTGTGCATGTGTATATACTCCTATAACGAACACAAACAAAAACTCAAATACACACAATCATCTGAACAAATATTAGCGCTGAAATCAGGATAACATTTTTAACAGCATGAACTGGGATTTTGTTTTTGTTTCTGCCGGTTTTGCATCCAACTTTGTGGCGCGTCCGCCTAACTAGGAAATCCAGTCCGGAGTCCAGGGAGTTGTTGAGCCGGCACTGTTTGCGCGTACAAGGACCTGCAACGAGAATAACATCGACAACAATCAACAAGCAAATTAATAAAGTTATACAAATGTGAGGCGATGCGGAGAGGGCGAAGGGAGCGGGCGGGTTTATTTGGCAAACAGCGAAACTAGAAAATAAATTTCAGGATAATTTTATGGATTTTCGTATACGGAAATCCGGCGCTCGATCTGAGCCACACAACAACAACAACAGCAACAACAACAACGAAGCAAACATGATTAAATTAGGTAGCAGCAGAGGGGATTAAATTTATGGGTGTAGCATTTTAGTGCTTCCGTGTATGTGTGCGTATGTGTGTGGGGGTTTGTTTGCTAAAAATTATGTGCTACGCTACTGTTTTCCTGGCAACAACCACGTCCATTGTGACTATTAATTATTGACCAAATTAGCGTTGAAACAAGACCGCATCTGTGTGCGCTGGGGGTGGCAGTGGACGGGCAGTGGACGGGCAGCGGGCGTCCCAAGCTGGGGATTTGTTTGCTTTTCTGGGCTGGGTGTTTGCAGTCGGTGTAGAGACCGGGCTTGTTCACACTTGCCACCCAATTAATTTCACATGAATTATGCAAATTTTTATTATTTTGGCAGGCAGCGCTGGAAGAGCCTGAGCCTGAGCCTGAGCCCGAGGCTGAACGCGTGTGCGTTGAGCGTTTAATTGGGGAAATATTCAGAAATTGGGCTATCGGGATTTTTCTCTTTTTCTTATATATGCGCCGTATTTTTCATCGCACAACAAATTGTAAATGGCAAACGATTTATTAGACGAGACCTTGAGTCCTTATATTAAAGCAGCGCCAGCAACTGAAGTCTTTATTAGGGCAGTGGGAGAACGAGTGGAGTCGTGGCCACTTTGATTGCTTTGCTTTTTTGTACTGGCTGTAGAGGAACTTTGTGATCATCGTCATTATTGTGATAATCATCAGACCTATTGTCATTATTATGATAATCATCAGATATATTGTCATTATTGTGATAATCATCAGACCTATTGTCATTATTATGATAATCATCAGATATATTGTCATTATTGTGATAATCATCAGACCTATTGTCATTATTATGATAATCATCAGATCTATTGTCATTATTATGATAATAATCAGATCTATTGTCATTATTCTCATAATTGTCATTATTATCATAATAGGCATTTTCATCAAAGTTATCATTTGTATCATAATTATCATTGTTCTCATGATTATCATTATTAGAATTATCAATGTCTCTAACCCTGTCCCTACCATTGCTATTCTCATCATCATTGTCTCTGCCCCTGTCCCTACCATTGTTATTCTCATCATCATTATCATCGTCTCCATTGTCATTGCCATTGTCAAAGTTAAACTATTATTAAAATTATTATAAGCATTATTAGCATCTTTTCTGTTATCATAATTGTCATTACCATTATTATTAGCATTTTTATTGTCATTATCATTATGATATTCATTATGATTAGTCATTATTAACGTCATGATTTTAGTCATTATTATCATCATGTTTTTGGTCATCCTTATTCGTCAGTATTGACATAATTATCGTGAGTATTGACATAATTATCGTCATTATTGTCCTTATCGTCATCATCACTGTCGTTATAGTTGTCATTATCATCATTTATATACTTTTAGTTGTAATCCTTATCATTATTATCACCATCACCATCATCATCAATATCATCATCGTCATTATCATTTTATCGTCATCACCATCTTCAGTGTTACAATCATCATCATAATTATCATGATTGTTGTTACCAATAATATTAGTATAATTGTCATTGTTATCATTATCATTGTCATTATAATCATTACTATTACTATCACTACTATAATAAAAAGCGGGACCTGGACGCAGGAATAATGTTGAGAGTCCAATAGGGACGAAGTGAAAATCTACACCTTGAAGGAAGTATAAAAAGGGTTCCAGGGTGGGGAGATGTTCTCAGCGTGGGAGGGGGATGTTTTAGTGAGTGCAACCTTCACATACCAAATCTGTGACAACAGTTTTGATGATGCGACGGGCATTTTTACCTTCTCTACCAAAAAAATAAGTTATTATAATGATTATAATCATTATAGGGATGATCATCATTATACTCATGATTGTCATCATTTCCACCATCGTTATCCTTCTCCATTGTGAGGTCTTCAATGTTTTTATTTCTTTCTTTTATTTCTTTTCTCTTTTCCACAACTCAATTTTAGTCCAATCTTCCCCGAACCGACTTCATTTTCACTGTGAGTTATAAAGTGGACATTATTCTCGAAATGTGAGGTCTTCCAGTCGATTATTACATGCCACACTGTTCCACCGAATGTTCCTGTTGACTTAGTTTTCTCTCCCAGTATAGAAACTACACTCTGACAGAGATGGGTCAACTGTCAACTGAATGGACCGTCTCAGTTGCCCGATCATTGGCACAGTGACTTGGACAGTTCCGTACTTGAGGTCATTTGAATATTACGAGTAGTTCAATGATCACAGTATTTACAGGAATTGAGTCACCACTCAGACAGGATTGAAATGGTTTACTTAGGTCATTCGATCCTAATTATCCGATTAGCGTTGGAATGACATTCAATTCAATTCGTTTCCGGTGTTTCACGCTGTTCCCCACTCTATTTCTATGCTACAATTTGTGGGACCGTTGAGAAGTTTTCAATAACACTTCGTTCCGCAAATGGTTGTTCTCATCATGCTACTGACATGTCAGGAAAGCAGATATTTAAAAACTCGCAATGCGTAACGCCATCAACACTTTTGTCTCTTGCTGTGGAGTACCCTTTGGCAATGGCAGGCACGGCTGTGCTGCATTTCGGTTTAATCTCTCAGTACTGTTGTGTGTGTGTGTCAGTGCAGCTGATTTAGCCAGACTTGTATTGCTCCCATGTACGTTTTGTTTGTGACTTTGTCAAAAGTTTAATATTGCTTGTTCCGGAGTGTGTGCCTGGGTGTGGTCGATGTGAGCTGTCCTATGTCTTCCTGCTGTTGTTATTGTGTGTTCTTGGTGCTGTGCGATGACCGAAGCTGGCGACAGTTCGTTTCATTGCATTTCATCACTGTTGACGCAGCTCAATGTGCGGCGAGTGCAGCTGTATTCGAAATTAATGCAAACGAGATTGGATTCCACATCAATATTAGCTCACAGCACGCACACACACACATTCACAACAAACAATCTCAAATATGTGACTTCGCCTAACGTCTGTGCACCCAGTAGGAAAACACAGATCTAATTGCACGGTCCCAAGACCCAAGCATACTGTTCCAACTCGCGCCTAACGGGTCCAAGGCTACTGTGAGCAAACACCTTGAAACTTGATCCTAGCTACAGGCTTATTACAGGGCGATCCTGCCATATACAATAGGTATATTACATAGTCCGTGGTATCACAACGGGGTGAAGTGTGCTTTTGGCAAACTAGGCGGCCACTCCTACCTACCTACCTACCTAGTCCTTGAACTCTATAATTAAACACTGTAAGGCTGTTCTCAATTCCTATTGAATCCCGTTTGCTACTCTGACCGGAAAGTCTGCACGCATACTTGAAGCTGGTGTTTTCCCCTTAGTTTCTTGTATGTTGCTGTATAATTATTTTATGTTTATGTGTCCTGTTTAGGTGAGTGCCCGACAAACACGAATTCAACCTTACAGAGTCGAGTGAATTGTGCATAACCGCATACGCAAGTTGATAAAATTCGCATGCCCTGCCGAGGGTCATACAAATGCCGGACTCTGATTTGGAGGGACCGGTACTGACCCCGGGTCGGGTTGTTCTCAAAGAGAATAATAAGAATACGAAAGAAGGAAATGATTCTCTGATTGTTCTTAATCATTATTTTCCCACTGGGGCATCCACGAGTATCTGTGTTTATGTGTGTGATGTCAACACGCCTTCCCTTGCTTATGTTTCCTGGCCATTGTGGTGTTCGAGCCTCAAACTCAGAGGTTTCAGGCATTGACCTTTTAGACAGATTCTGCTCGAGGCCTTCTTCCTCAGGATTTTGTACTGGCTGACATGTGTTGACTGACACTGAGGCTGTCTGTGCATTTGTGTATGTGTAAGAGTGTGTGTGCACAAGTTTGTAAACAAGTCGTTGGGGAAGTCAATCAATCTTTATCGGTTCAACAGGGTAGATGAGTATACGAGTAACGTAAATCTCGCACTTCGTGTTGATTGGAGGGGCAATAATTTTTGTTGGCACTTTTCACTGCAATTTTATGGCACTACCGCCAGCACAACAACACTGCAAGGAGCTCTCCTCACTCTTGCATAGTGATTTTAGCAATTAAATGCAAACAGTGCTGCAAGTTTCGTTGCGACTCAGCCAAGCAAATGGAGCTTAAGTAAATGGCCATGCTGTAAACTCACTTAGGTGGCAACAAAGGAACGTGTGTCAGAGCTGCGCTGAGTGCAATTTACAGTCGCCAATGCATGTTAAACTGAGGCTTTACTCATTCAATACTCCTCCAGTACCACATCCAGCGCCGAATGTTTCATTCGTTTATTAACTCATTCGATATTTACATATAAACATATCTAACATGGATAAAGGATGAAGTGTCTTGTCCGCTTGCGCCCAATTTGTGTGTCTGTCGGAGGCTGTTTGCCACCGCTTCAACGTGGCACAACTATGAAACGGACGATAGGCCCAAATAGCTGCGCGGCACTGCTCGGGGTTGCTCTGCGCCGTTTGCAGCCAGCTACGAGGACCATTGGGAAGACCAGGACGCCAATGCCATAAATAAATAAAAATGTAAATATTTTGTAATTTCGAAATAGAGTTCAATTAGTGAAAATAAATTGGCTTCAATCGATTACTCGGCGTTTGCTACGCTCTGTGTGCGGAGTGGTGTGGGGGGAAAGTGCCACTAAAACAGCAAACAAGCCCATTAAACATGGCACATTTGCACCGCGGGCGTTGTGCACACACATAAAAGGTTTATGTAAATTTCGTCCTTGGCCGTTGAGTGTTGCCTTAATTAACAGCATAACAGCAAAATTAATGCCAGAATTTGTCTTCGAACATTTTCGTAGGATAGCGTACTTTGCCCGCCTCCAACACAGCAGTCGCCGGCAGCCTTTGTCGTCTGGGTTTATGTGCGCTGCTTATTAATACGAGGCGCTACTATCGTGCAAGCGTTTGATGGCTGAAAATCAAGCGGAGGCGTTTAGTTCGGCTTTCGCTGGAATAATTTTCGAATGCGAACGCCTTTGTTCGTTGTCCTTTTTGGTGTTGAGGCTGAGACTGGAGACTGAGGCTAACAAATGAATCTGTTGTCTGTGACACGCCTCCGCTCCGAAACGCCTGCAGCATTTTGATATATGTGCTGGAATATTGCCTCCGCTGCCTTAGAAAGTGCTTCAAACAATCTCACCCCCCCTTAACTGTTGGGTTATTAAATCCTTTGTCAGACGATTCACAATGATTTTATTACGAGTAATTATTTTATGCAGAAGAAGAGCCTGGCGGTGGCCCACCCTGGCGTTGGGATAAGATTGCTGCTAGTTGTCGTTCGCCGTCAAGTTTCCTCTCAGGCATTTTACACCGGGAAGTGTTCTCTGCTTGCTAGGAGGCCAACAAATCTCAATTAGTTAAATAAGGGTGCAAATGATACCCCCATTGCGAACCATGCCCATAGAAAGTGTGGTACTAACAGTTGCGCTCAAGTGCTGCGGGAAATGTTGTCCAATGATAACTGGTTGTCCAACGATATCTGGTTGTCCAACGATAACTGGTTGTCCAACGATAACTGGTTGTCCAACGATAACTGTTTGTCCACCGCTGGTCTGACTTAGGCACTTAAGAAGTTACTTGGGTCCAGGGCTAGGATAGATTTGTGCACATTCGCTGCGGTATGTCTTCCAGCTTCTAGATTAAAAGGAGACTATTTGAGGAAGTGTCGCACCACTTCCACTTGGTGGCTTATAGCCCGCAGCAAGGTTTTGATCCTCTTCCACCCAGGTACGTTCTTGAATTGTTGCGATAGTTATTTGTGGTGTTGCTGCCACCATTCTCCGGTGGCATGCGGCGACCGGGCGAGAGTTGAACTCACCAATCACACCGCATGCATTCTGTTTATTTGTTTGCTCGGGGCGCTATTGCAGGACATTTCGAGCAATTCATTGTAAGCGTGTCAATTTTATTTGCGCTTAAATTGTGGCCATAAATATCGAAATATTGTCATTCAGTTCCGGCTGCTGGTGCTGGCTGGCGTTTTGTGGCTGGAACTGTTTGGTGGTGGCTGCTGCTGGTATGGGACTCAAGGCTGGTGCTGGTATGGGACTCAAGGCTGGTGCTGGTATGGGAATCCTCGGGGCTGGGGCTGGTGTGGGACTCGGGGCTTGGGGTTGCGACTGCGACGAGTGTTTTATAAATGAATCCCGCTTGCCGTACGTTTATGCCGACGATTGTGTTTTGTTGTTGCGGCGGATGTTGTTGTTATTTATAATAACCCATACCGCCAGCAAGTAGTCCTGTTTGTTTGTTGTTTGTTGTTTTGTGTTGTTTCGTGTGAGACGCTTGAGCGGGCTCTAAATATACGCTCGGGTGTAGCCATAAATTGAGTGGGCAACAGGGCGGGTCGCACAAATACGCTTAGATCGAAAAGTGTTCACGCCACAATGGCTCCTTGGTTCGGGTCCGTATTTTGGTTGGTGTCCATCGGGGAGAGCCCACAGGAGCGCAGCGCCAGTGCGAGTCATTAAAAAACTTTGCTCACATACATTTTCAATTTCTGTTCCTTTTTTTGTTTGTCGTTGTTTCTTTTTTTATTTGCGTTGTTTTATTGTTGCTTTTTTACCAATTTTTTACAGCTTTTCTCCTCGGTGGCTCTGTGTAATCGGCTTTGATTCCATTCCGTGTCGCATAATATAAAATAAATTAAAATAAAATAAAATAAACACACAAAGTAAAAAAGAAATCTGCAAAGAATCATTTCCTTTACTATTTGAGCATAAAAGTTTATGGTGCGAAAATTGTTGTACTCGTGTAGCACGGCCGTGTCGCGTACATGTCCCTTTTTCGCGCTTGAAGTGTGTTCAATAGTGAGGAAAGGAAAAACTTTGCGACCCAGGGCAAGGCAAAGGTCCGGCAAAGTTTCACTTTCGCTTTCGGTTTCTCGGGTTCAGTGCTGCCCACGCTTTCGCTTTCACTTTCAGCAGCAGGGCACCGCCCCACCACGCCCCTAGCCCGCCGCTCCGCACCCGTCCTATCTACGAGTGTTAAATACGGTCTTTTATAATGCTTTGTTTCCTTTCTTCTGGTTTTTTTTCTTTGGTTTTTCGCCTCCTTGCCGAGGCAAAACACATGTTTCGTCCTTTTTGACACGCTCGATTGCGCTGCACAACAATAGCCACACAAGTACCGCCGACGTTCACAATAATGAAAGCGACTGCAGGCTGCAGTGGCGACGGCGACGATGATGGTGATGGCGATGGTGATGGCTCAGGCCGTTCTCTTCAAACAACGCAGAACTCACTTTGCATACAATTTCCGGCTCGTCCTGGTCGTGCTGCTCGCGGCCTCTGCCGGCTATGAAACAATCAGAAAGCAGAAACTTTTCACTTTTCTTCACGTCAAATGAGCGCCAATTTGCAGTCGTGCGCTGTTGCCGGTCGCCGCTCCTGCTGTCCACCGCCAACCGCGTCACATTTTGTTTTTGGATTTGATGTTGATATTGTTTTTGTTGTTGTTGCTGCTGTTGTTTTTTTGTGCTTGTGCATTTTTAAATAAATTTGCCACATTTCCCATTTGCCTTTGCTTCATAATTGGGTAATAATATTTTCAATTGGCGCTTGAGTACTTCGGTGGACTGAACTTCTGGACACACTGCGGCTGTGTGGGTGTGTGTGTCGGTGGGGCTGTGTGCCCTGTGACAGCTGCTGTTGGCTGTCACATTATCTTCATAACTTCTGAGTTTCAGGAGAATTTTATGCAAATTAAATTTATGCTTTCTTCTTCTTTGCTTTGTTTTCTGCGCTTTTACTTTTCAACTTTGCGTATTTTAATGAAGTGAATTGTCGCTTTGTCGTAGTGTTCTTATTCCTGCTGCTGCTGCTGTTCTTGCTGTTGTTGGTGCTGTCATTGCTGTTGGTATTGTTCGTTTACTTTTGTCCTTATTGTTGCAATTGTTGCCGGCATTGTTAACTTTTTGTACAAATTTGTTCTTCATCTTCGCTTTCCGTTCGGCAAAAGGACTATCGAAATTCCTGCCGCCTTCCTTATTCGTTTCTCTCAGGTCCACTTTGGCAGACTAAAATTTAAATTGCTTTGTTGATGATGATGATGATGATGATGATGATGATGATGATGATGACGACTACGACTACGACGACGGTGACGGTGACGATTGATGATGATGATGGTGAGTGTGATGAGGATGGACCGAAAGGACCTCTTCTTTACCGCTCACAATTAAGATAATTAAAAGCATTGAGTGCGTGGTGGGTTTGTGTGCAAATTGAAGTGTTCATAAATAATTCAAAAAGGTAATTTTACGAAAATATTTGCTGAAATATAAACCTGGAGAGTGAAACGAATACACAGTGCTTTTGGGAAGAATGCCTAAGAGCACCTCTAATCCTTTGCTTTTGGCAGTCTGCAACAAACCACACACAAAGTTTGTGTTTCTCCGCAAACAAAAGCTGGGAGAATCTTCAAAGCTAACTGTACGTTAATTTCCCATTTGGAAGTATGCAACTGAGAAGGTTGAATAGTGAAAAGGTCAAAAGTGCTAATACGAGTATTAATCACTCAGTCTTGCTATAGGAGTCAAGTAGCTGACGAAATGATCAACTATGTTTAGCCAAAAGGAAATATTTGTGTATTGTTGTAAGGAACAGGACCAGGTTATAACTCTTCATCAATCTAATCACATGATCCAGTAATATGACGTTGAAAATGTGGAATTAGTCGGAGTTGTTGCGGGCAAATCCAGAAACTGCTCCACATCACGAATAGAGATTCGCAGACATGCTGCTGAATAGATTTGAAATAACTGCAAATATGTTGCCAATTGTCTTAAAATTTATATCTAATAGGGATGTGAAGTATGCAGCATATTTTCAGGTCCTTCACAAATATTCAGAAGGTATTCATACATACCTATACTCATTACATATCTCTGATCAGGAACTGATTTTAGAGGAGAGTGTGAATGGATTAGATGAACAAGTGAGTAGATTAGATGAGTGAGCCAGTGGATTAGGTGAGTACATGAGTGGATTACATGAGTGAGTGAGTAGATTAGATGAGTGAGTGAGTGAGTGAGTGGTGTAGATGAGTGTTTAAGTAGATTACGTTAGATGAGTTACTGGGTTACATGAGTAAGAGAGTTGGACAAGATTAATCAGTGAGTAGATTAGATGAGTGAGTGAGTAGATTACATAAGTGGGTAGATTTTATGAGTGATTGAGTGGTATAGATGAGTGTTTAAGTCGATTACGCGGAAGAATTAGTGAATTAGATGAGTAGGAAGGTTGATAAGATTAATGAGTGGGTGGATTAGATGAATGAGTGAGTGGATTAGATCAATGAGTGAGTGGTGTAGATGAGTATTTAAGTGGATTACGTGGAAGAATTAGTGAATTAGATGAGTAGGAGAGTTGATAAGAGGATTGAGTGGGTGAATTAGATGTATAAGTGAGTGGATTCGATGAGTGAGTGAGCGGATTAGATGAGTGAGTCAGTAGATTAGATGAGATAGTGTGTGGATTAGATGAGTGAGTGAGTGACTGAGTTGTGTAGATGAGTGTTTAAGTGGATTACGCGGAAGAATTAGTGAATTAGACAAGTAGGATAGTTGATAAGATTAATGAGTGGGTGGATTAGATGAATGAGTGAGTGGATTAGATTAATGAGTGAGTGGTGTAGATGAGTATTCAAGTGGATTACGTGGAAGAATTAGTGAATTAGATGAGTAGGAGAGTTGATAAGAGGATTGAGTGGGTGGATTAGATGTATAAGTGAGTGGATTCGATGAGTGAGTGAGCGGATTAGATGAGTGAGTCAGTGGATTAGATGAGTGAGTCAGTGGATTAGATGAGTGAGTGAGTGACTGAGTGGTGTAGACGAGTGTTTAAGTGGATTACGCGGAAGAATTAGTGAATTAGACGAGTTGGAGGGTTGATAAGATAATTGAGTGGGTGGATTAGATGAGTGAGTGAGTGGATTAGATGAGTGAGTCAGTGGATTAGATGAGTGAGTCAGTGGATTAGATGAGTGAGTGAGTAGATTAGATGAGTGAGTAGATTATATGAGCGAGTGAGTGGTGTAGATGAGTGTTTAAGGGGATTTCGTGGAAGAATTAGTGAATTAGGTGAGTAGGAGAGTTGATAAGATGATTGAGTGACTGAAATAGATGAGTTAGTGAGTGATGTAGAGGAGTGAGTCAGTAGATTCGATGAGTGAGTAGATTCGATGAGTGAGTAGATTCGATGAGTGAGTAGATTCGATGAGTGAGTAGATTCGATGAGTGAGTAGATTCGATGAGTGAGTGAGTGGTGTAGATGAGTGAATTATATGTGTGAATTATATGTTCACTCTACTGACAATAGACTCTAAAATTCAAAGCAAGTTTATGTACATACGAGTATGTTCACATACGGATTGCTGCTTAAACAATGTAACCTCATTCAAACGTACCTCTATTAGAGTTATTCTACTTAGTGATGGAACCTTGTTCTTCCCAATTAAGTGGAACAAGGATTGCTCTGAATAGTGTCACTTCCAAAATTGCAAGCAAGAGACTTGAAAGCAGCGCTCTTTGTATTAGAGATCAATTGATCTTGTACGCTTATCCAAGTTTGTTTATGAGGACTGACAATTCTATTTTCTCATAATATAAACAACAACGCAATTTCCAATTTGCAAGTAATCCAAATTGTGTGAGCTCGCAACCCTCTGATAACGAATCTCACGCAAGCAAAGTATAACCGATCTGAGAAAAAACGAAACGCAGTTACCGTTGTCAATGCACACAATTTCCCATCACGTTTCCACATAGTCCTGCAAGTATCCTTGTATTAGTTTTATGAATAGTGGAAACACATTATCAACTTCATGTCATTTGCACTTCATGCTTGGCAGTTGCCTGCTTAAATTTTTAGTAATTCGCTACACTTCGTCTGCACTACTTTTGGCTTGTTGCTTGTTGGCGTTTGGAAAACGAAACCCAAAACCCAAACAGTGTCTGCAGACAAGCGGAGGACAACATGCAAACTCATCGAAGCGGCTGCTGCCCTGGGCGTACGAGTCGTATGAGAAACATAAGCGCCTGCACTGCTGCATTCTGGCAATCAATTGAATGAAGTCAATTTCATTTCGCAATTCGATTCTCGTTCTTTCGGTTGGTGTGATTATTGAATGAATAGCATCACCACCGGCGGCAGAAAACAGGCAGCAAAGCGTGCACTTCAGTGATGTGCGGCGTGTGGAGCGTTGGAGTATGCCACACCAGTCGTGGCACATCCAGTCGTGGCGGAGCGCAGCCAACAACCGCATTTGCGTGCATGCAGCGAAAAGTCAAGCGCGGTGCCAGAGCGAAAGCAAAAGTCAGACATCAGAGATGTGATTTTGTCATAAATTCCCGCAGAGGGAATTGCTTCAAATGGCAAACCACAAAGTTGACGACAAAAACAACGACAACAACAACAACGACAACAAAATACAAAACGGAAAATAACAAAAATTAAAAGCGGGGACAAAAAAAGCAGGAAATTCACACACCAAACTTTAACAATTTCGCATTTCCAATTGCTCGCCATCAAATCGAAATTGACATTTGGATTACGTACACGTCGTCGCTGGCGTGCCCTGTGGTTGTTGTTGTTGTTGTTGTTGTCGTCGACTAATAACATTCAACAACAAACACGAGCAAGCAACGTATCCAGTTCACAAACAATTTGGGGAGAAAATTGTCCACAAACGAAAGAAACTCAAACAAAGCAAGGAAAAATACACAGAAAAAAATTTCAAATTGAGCTCCGATCAGTTCAATCGTTTGAAATCGAATTTTTATAAATTTAGTGCGAAAAACTTTATTATTGAAAAAGAAATCAAACATCAAATAAAATGATGGCGAAGAATGCGCAGACGGACGGAACTACAAGCGCACACAAACGCACTCAGGCACACACACACTTGGGGTGTGCGGAAGTCCATGCGAGACCGTGCCGCAGCGCTCGTCTGCTGCCCGACTTTTTGTTGATTTTTGACCCAAAATATTGAATATATCCACCCAAACAAATACTCTAAAAGGCAGAGCCAGATTGTCAAGAAAGTTGCTGCAGCCCTGCCGGTTGGGCTACGGTCGGACGGGGCTGTGGGCAGGGGTTTGGAAAAGCATTCAAAAGAAATTGAGATGCTTATTTGTTGAAGCTGCCGCTTTTGCCTTTAGTGACTTTTGAACACTCCCAACACACACTCGCAGAGGAGGCATTACTGAAACATTTAAGTTTATGGCCAGCCAGCCCGCTAGCCAGTGGAGCAGCAGACACGCAGGCCAAAAGTACTGCAGCCATAAAGACAGACATGTATGCATGCTCAAAGAGTTCGACCCAATCGGCAATGGGTCGTTCAAAGCATGATTAACGACAATAGTAAAATAGGAGAAACGGGCATGCTAAGATATAGTGCATTGAGCTATGTGGGTAACTCCCAAAAGAAGGCGTGGGTTGGAATCGTTGTTTTACTCCACATCGAAACATCCAAACATCAACAGTTCACAGCAATTTTACAATTCTCCGATGGTTGTTCTATGGAAGGGAATAAAATATCGTATTTTTTATGTTGTTCTCTCGAAGTGCTCTCGAATGAGTGTGAAACGGAAACAAATGCTGCCACATGCTCCTGGAAGGTCACGCAACGAACATGAAACTTCTTTCCTTCGGATTCTCTTTACACGAAATGCTGATCATTCACACACAGAATGTCAAAGGACTTGGCTATATTTTAGAAATCACCTTACTTAGCGCATGTACACAAACTATGTTAGGACCTATTGTAGGACCTCTTTTGACTGTCTATTTGTATGTTGGGCAAAAAAGAGAAGTTTATTTACCTCTTCCCCATTCTTTGAGGTCCGCTTGTACATCATCCAGTCATCTCTTACTTCAACGCCACGTGTATTTTTATAATTACTACTACAGAAGATGTCTTAAAAGCCAGTTCCTCCATTATTTCTTACTGGGTAAATGTACACATATTTACATATTTACATTTGTGTGTATGAGTGTGAGTGTGCATGTGTATGGGTGTGAGTGTGCACTACCAGCAGTCGCATTCTCAATCACATTCAGATACGATTCACACATCGCCGCTGTCAGGCAGCGTGGACTGACCAGGCACACAACGAAGTCACAAAGAGCAAATCAGAGAGCAATCTATTATTGGAATTTGTGTCGCAACGGACGCATTTGCTGACAATAAATGCCTTCGGATTTGCCCAACGGTGGCAGAAGCGACGCTGGCGGCAAGTATCGGCATCGCTTGGTGTGGCAACTCAGTGATACACAGGCATAAGCTGCACTATTTCCGTTTCCATTGTCGTGCGGTCATGTAAAATTTACGCACCGGTGCCGAGTGAGGTGTTGCAGGCATGTGTGGGAGTGTGTATTTAGGCGAGTGCTATGGACACTGCTTTAGCCCAATACCCACACCTGAAAGTCTTTAGGGGTCTGCTGGGAAAGCCCAATAGTTCTGTTGTCGATTTCCTCTGAGTTCCCCAAAGGCACATTGCCAGGGAAGAGAACAGTGGGGAAGCAAAGGGAACAAACTGGAGTGGAAATGAACGGAAATGCATTAATATCCTTTTTAATACGAGTACGCTGATGTCCTTCGCCCAATGGTACTCTTAGGTCAATTTTTGTTGCGGCTTATCTGTCATCCACAATTCAAGTACAGGCTTTGTAGTATGTGTGTCCATGTGTATCTGTCCGTGGGGAGGCAGTGGGCGTGTGTGCCATGGAAATATTTTCGTGTGCTCTTATCACTATCATCATTATCATCATTATTATTGCGAACCCAGCAACACCACACGCTGCATGCTGAAATCACCACTACTCGCTCTTGCTGTGGTTTCGTGGCTTCACTCGTACTATTTTCTGCGTGGCTGTGTGCGTGCATGGGTTATGTTCGCATGTCCTTCCTGCATGCACAACCACAGCTTGCAGACTGTTGTCCGCACCCTGCCAAGTGGTGGTCTTGCTTCGCTCTTGCTTCAAATTCTATTTAAGCTAATTTATTTTTAGATTTTAATTTGAAAACTTTTAATGCCCCATCACGTTTTTGCTTTTATTTCGTTGTTTGTTTTTGCTTCTGTTTTTGTTTTTGTTTTTGTTTTCTGTGTTGTTTGTTTGTTTGTTTTGATTTTGCATTTGTGTTTGTGTTGCTGTTGTGTTATTATTGTGCACTTTGTTCGTTGTTCGTGTTCATTGTTTATTTATACAAATCTAAGCTGTTTTCATTTCAATACGGTTTTATTTGCTCTTGTTTCGATATCTAATTCCGTTTTGATTACAATTGGCTCCTTCATTCCCACCGTGCGTTCTCTGGAAATTTCTGCTGGATGAGTCGCGTGGAGGTCTTCGATTGGATGTGTATTTCGGGTAAAAAAGGAGCATAAATTTATTTACTCAGTGCGTTGGAGAAGAATCATTTAAAAAGGGTCCGCTGGATATGTGCTGGAGGGGTTCATTGCTTCAGCGATTCAGGGCACTTGTGGTTTTCAAACCATTGCCAAAGATATTCATTCTGATTTTTACAGAAAATCTGGAAGTTCTTGTAAATTTTCCCACCACAAAGAGTGTTCAGAGAGTGGTGTGTTCCTATGGAAACTTTTCGAGGAGTTGATTCCAGCAGAGAGAGAAGGAGGTAAGATAATAGGGAAAGAGGTAGGTAGGGCGATAGAAATAGAGGGGTATAGAGTGATAGCGTGGTGGGCACAGAGGTCGGTAGAGAGAGTGATTTAGAGGTGGTGAAGGGGTGAGCTGGATCGAAGAGCTGAACAAAATGTTCAGTGGAAGAGAGGGGCAGTGAAAAAGGTATGGGTAAAAAGGATGATATCAAGGGAAGATTGAATGAATAAGTACTATGAGAAAGTCATGGATGGGTATAAGAAAGGGCCGTAAGGGTATGAGAAACGGGCGGATGGGTGTATTTAAGAAAGAGGCGGATGGGTGTATTTAAGAAAGGGCCGGGATGGGTATATTTAAGAATGAGTCGGATGAGTGTATTTAAGAAAGGGTCAGATGGGTATATGATATTTAGTTAACTAGTTTCTCTAACACTTGGGCGCAGCGCCTGTTTGATCGTTCCATAGGTTGAGCTGCATTCATCCCATTGAGCTCACCAGTGCATCAGTAAAAGCCGACTTCGTCTCGGCGGAGATCTACCTCACACCAGTCTTTCGGTGTTGCAGCGAGCAGCCCGTTGTCTGCCTGAAACACACAAATAAACTGCTTAGAATCGACTCAACAGATTTAGCAAATTCAGCCAATTCTACGACGCTCAATGGAGTGACTGGCAGTGCGACAATAAAAAGGACAAAGGACCAAGTCAACTGCGAATATGTGGTATCCGAATTATATATTAAATTTTGATTTGCATCTGAACTCATTTGCAGATAAATTTGTGCACGAGGCGAGAGTTGGAGCCACATTGAATGCCATTTGTGTTTAGAGTTACATGCAATGAGCTCAACTTTTCTAACTACATAACCGCAGACTCAAAATCAAACCCACTCTTCTGCACGCACACGAACCCAGCCAAGCGGCAAGTCCTTTGTTGCACTGCTCTCGTTATTGCTGTTAACCTTATCGAGATTTAAAAATTACGTAAAAGACACATTGTGCTCAATACACATACTTTCACAAGCAGGCAAGTCAACCAGCAGGCAGGCACATTTGCAATGTGTCGCCAGGACAATCTTTGGGAGTGCGCCAAGTAGGGGCAACAATGCCTGCTTCGGGGTATGCTACATGGTAATTTAAAGCAAGTGTTATTACACACACACACACACACACACACACGCATACACTTGTCCTCTGAAACACTGAAGCCCATTTGAAAACACATGCATAGAGTGTGCCACCATTTCCTTTGCCAAATAAAATCTATTGAAAAGTTAAAATAACTCGACTTGCTGCTAACAGCATTTTGAAACCAGCAACTTGTAGTCTGTCGTCGCCATTGTTCGCTCTAAAGCCACAAATTTATCAGTTATATATGTGCAGAAATCAAGTGACATGGAATTTAATAAAGTCAACCATGCCTGCTGTGATTCTTTGCCTTCTGTATACTACTCTGCAGAATGACATACCCAATGCATTTAGACTGCTATCAAAGACAGTTGTAATCAGTGTGCTGCTGGTTGTACTCGTAACTAGGTTCTTACGCAAACTTGTGCCGAGGCTATTAAGAGGATCAAAGGCACTGGCATTCGTGCCACGGGAGTTTCTCTCATCATGTGCGTACCTAAAGCTCAATACTCCAAAAAGACAATGTGGAGTTATATGAGCACGAGACTAGGGATTCGCCGTACCCCGCTTCTAGACTTTCGGTAGCTGCGGTGGAGCACTGCGTAGAAAGTGGCAGACAGTCCCTGGTCTGTGTGTGAGTGTGGGGCGAGAAGTTGCCCTGAAGCTGCATCGTCAAACTTTCCACACATCCACAATTAGACGCCCAAAATGTCCACTCACGATCTTAGAGAAAGTGAGTTTTAGACGCCACTGCGTGTCGGTTCATCCAGACACAAGTTTTAGGTAGCTACTCGGCAACCTTGGAAGATTTGTGCCTTGCTGAGAAGCAGTTTTAGAATAGGCCTGCAACGTGCCACACACGGTCAGTCATGAAGTGTGTTGACATGATGTCTGAGATGCTTTTGGCGCGCTCTCTCTCTCTCTTTCTCTGAGTGAGTGCATTCCAGCATTTACTCCTATCCCTGTAGTGAAACGCAAAACAATAGCAGAAGTTTGTTAGTTCTGCAACAGGATTAAACCAGCATCTGGCTCTGGCATGTCTACCGCGTGAGTATGTGAATTAAATGCCTCCACAAATCGCTTTCTTTACACCGGATTATCTAGTGTCTGCCTCAGTACTCTTCATCATTTAGAATCACGATATAAAATGTTCCTGTTAAACTCATGAAACTTTATGAAATAAGACTCCAAGCTTCGTGTTTCGCGAAATAGATAGAATTTGGCTATTAATGGCTAAGCTTGGAGTAGCACTGAAGTGACCTTTCCAAGCAACCTTATTTGACCCACAAATCACAGAAGTGACCTTATGTGACATTCAAATAACCTTGCCCTTAAGCCATTCGTTCGTTATGTCGAGGAAGGAAAAGCAACCCAAGCTGATGTATGAAGGTTTACTCGTATAGTACATACAGACATTTTAATTGATGGGTCTCTGCATAGCAGCCAACGGTGGAACTAGTTCAGGTGGTAATTGTATGAGCGATCTCGGCAGGTTTGCACAAGTCACTTTTTCTGCAGAGATGCCTGTTTGGGTGTGTGTTCTTAGGCGTTAAAAGCATGCATTCCCCCTGCGGTCCCTCCCAAAATAGAAACGCATTTCTATTTCCATATATGCCGGTCCCACACAAAGTGGAGTTGCTTTCTTTTTCTTTTATGTATTTTTTGTTTATTTTTCTCTCTTGTCCCACAAATGCGTTTGTCGCGGAATGCTTTTGACCAAAAATTCTCCTAAAAGCCAACGCAGTGAGTGGGCTATGCATTTCTATCATTGGCAAGTACTGACGTTTGACGGCTGGGAACACACGGCGTTACGCCACAACTTGCCAGCAGCTGCATCAGTAGCAGCAACAGCAGCAGCAGCAGCGCCATACCGCGACACTGGAAGCCAGCGCTGTGCTGATTGTTGTTCAGGATTTCGTTTTGGAATTCGCATGTTGCCTTATTTGCTGTTCTGGTTTCTCTCAATCAATTTTCTTTGGCATGTCCGTGCGCGTCCGTTCACTGCGCTTGCCTTTAATTGCGTTTGTTGGTACCCCTTCCACTGGCTGTGGCTCTAACTCTGGCTCTGGCTCTGGCTCTGGCTCTGGCTTTGGCTTTGAATATGGCTGTGACTTTGGCTCTGACTCTGGCTCCAGCGGATCTTTACCTTCATGGCTTTCTGCGCAGTGCTCGTTGTTTGATTTGATTTGATGTCGATGGCGATGTCGCTGTTGTTTGTGAATTTCTATTTTTTTGCTGCTCTAACCGGTGTGAGTGTGTATGTGTGTGATTGTGTTTGTGTTTGCGTTTTCACATTGATTGCTATTTACAATTCTCGTTTTTATTAATGTACTTGAAAAATCGCTGTGACTTTTTCCATCTCGTTTTCCGCACTGCAATGCGCCGCGTCTCCTCTTCCACAAAAAGAGGCAACTTCTCACAAATTCGCTGTTACGGCTGGGAATGTTCCAAAGCAATTGCATCACGCGAAGGGCGAACTACAAAAATGATAATTTTAAATAAACACTCGTATAATAAAAATATTGTTTCTAGTGCGGTCGGGGTCCTTTCTCTCGTTACTATCCGCCGCATTTGATTGCATTTATTTCTACATTTAGGGACGCTGAAGCATTGCGGAAGCAAAAATGGAATGGTTCAAGTGTGCAAGTAAAACCGAACTTGAGCAGCGAGGAGAAATGAAAAACCAACTTGTAGAGAAGAAAAGGGAATTCCTTGTTTTCTTACATCAGATTTCCTGGCGGAGAAGTTTCTCGTGTCTATTTAATTTCAAACTTTCGTATTCAAACTTCAAGAGGGGGAGCACGGGTGCTCACAAAACTTGTGAAGGGGCCACAAAAAGCTATCAAATAATATTGCCCAGAAGATATTTTATAATCAGAGAGCTCATCGAAGTAAGGAAATGCATCTGAAGTATCTATGCACACAAAGAGGGAGCATCTCTGAGCTGTTGGCTTCAGTGCTGATGCTGTTGGCTGAAATTTATGTTCACCGCTGAAACGCTTCAGTTCGGTTTAAGCATTTCTTGATTCTTTCACAGACCCACTTCATTCTTTTGGTAGATTTTTGCACTCCTGTTTTAGAGTACGAATCGTACTCATATTCATCCTTTTATGTTAATTGTATGCTCACTAGAAATTTCATATGAGTGCCTCAAAACCGAAAGTGGGTCAAGTTATGCATTTCTCTGATGCCGACGCATTCAGTTCCAAAAGGGCCAAAGAAAAATATGGAAATTTTCTTTAAACTGTGGCTCCCGACTAATTTACTCATTTCTATTATTCTCATATATTAACACCGCATCTGAATAATAATCAATATATACCTCTCTCTCTCTCTCTATATATATATATCTCTGTCGCTCTATCTCTCTCTCGCTCTCTCGCTCTATCTCTCTCTCACTCTATCTCTCTCTATATATCTCCCTCTTTCTCTCTATCTATCTATCTATCTCCCTCTATATATATATATATATATATATATATATATATATATATATATATATATATATATATATATATATATATATATATATGTATATATATATATATATATATATATATATATATATATATATATATATATATATATATATATATATATATATATATATATATATATATATATATATATATATATATATATATATATATATATATATATATATATATATATATATATATATATATATATATATATATATATATATATATATATATATATATATATATATATATATATATATATATATATATATATATAGTATATATATATATATATATATATATATATATATATATATATATATATATATATATATATATATATATATATATATATATCTATATATATATATATATATATATATATATATATATATATATATATATATATATATATATATATATATATATATATATATATATATATATATATATATATATATATAATATATATATATATATATATATATATATATATATATATATATATATATATATATATATATATATATATATATATATATATATATATATATATATATATATATATATATATATATATATATATATATATAT